>BSBM01000123.1:9995000-10625000 GCA_027924585.1 Larix kaempferi
ATTAAATTATTATTATTATTTGTGATTTCATAATGATGTTAAGAAAGCTAGATTATGACAAACCTCATAGTTTAGGGCTTGTGTCCTGTCATTATCCATATTCCATAGTACTCAATCTTATCTCTTTATATATACATACACGACCCACTAAAACATATACATATTAGTCAACTTCATAAAACATAGTTGTTTAATGTAATCCTTCTTATTTTATGTTGTTGGATTTAATTCTCATTATTTTATAGATTTCATATACTTCTTTCAGTGATTTGGAATTGCAAGGTAATCATTTTAAATATAATACTTAACCACTAAGTGTTAGGGTAAACCTAGAATTTAATTCTACACAAATAACAATATAAAAAGTGCTTAACCATTCAAATAAATAATACTGATTATTTAGTCATACTAATAGAAATGCCCTATGATATTATTAAAGATAAAGAACACCTTCTCATTTGTATCCCATTCATTTGCCAAACAAATTTCCATAATAATTTGTTGAATTGTTTACCCTCTATAATGGAGTTATTAGATAATCAAGTTATGCAATCTTTAATTTGGAAGGAGATGTTGGTTACCTTTAATGTTGGTGGTTGTGAAACCTCATACAAACTTTAAAGGAAGTCTTAAAAGGTATGATTTGTTTGATATAAAATTTAAAGCTAACCTTTGTCATCTTTCAATCTACAAAAATAGTCAAGAAATGAAATATGAATTAACATTAATGATAGATAAAATATGAATCAACTATATTTTTACACTATACATAATTTACTTTGTATATATCTCCATTCAATCATGTTTAATCATAGTATCAAATATTTGTATATATATCCATTCAATCGTGTTTAATCATAGTATCAAATCTTCATAGGGTTGATATGTGTAAGATACAAAAACCTCTCCAAATTGAACCTAGAACTAGTATCCTGTAAATGAAAGTTCTTACTACATTTCCTCGCAAAACACACAAATACCTTGTGGTAGAGACCAAAGTACTATTTAATAAAGCAAAAATGTCTTTGTAAGAGCATTTATTTATTTTTTTGTATGGGAGAATTTGGAAAAAAGTAACTATTTTAAATAGTTGTTTAGTTAATGAGTCATTAAAATTCTACTTAACACATATTTCATCATATGTTATTGTTATTTTTATTTTTATTTATGGATTATGTTGTTAATAAGCTCTTGTATATTTTAAGCATTTCAACAACAAAATAAACATAGTTTCTCTTGTGTCTATTAAATTATCATAGAAATTAGGTCTTTATCTTTCAAAGATACCTAAACAATGTAAAAAAATACAAGACACTTAAAGAAATACTTATATGAATACTAATCACATATAGATCCGCTTCAATTGAAATAATACAATATCAAGCTATATTCTTTTCTATTAAGTTCAATGTCATCTTCATTTTTTGCAATCAAACTCCATCTAATTGTTGGCTTTATACATTTCACAACAAAATTTCCTCTAGCTTCCTACAAAACAATTTGCAACTCTTCACCTTTTCATTTCCTTGAACTAAAATATTCAAGGACATTACCAATCTTCGGCTCTTGTTTGTTAAATTGAACACTATTATAAAAGACCAAGCCTCACTAAAAACTAAAAACTGTTATCTTTGTATGAATATGGTCACGGGAGCACAATTTCATGTACAAAATTGCAATAATTATACAAGAAAAGAATAATAGAACAATCAACCGTGGGGTATAGATAAGAAAATCCCCAAAGCTAGGAAAATCATGTCGACCTTAAAATCTAAACACTGATACACACCTCAAATACAACCAAAAAAATAAAATTACAAACTTATGAGAAGACAATAACTTTGCTAAGAATCCACATGACCAAAGAGAATTCAAAGGTAAAGAGTGTATAGAACAAACCATGATCCATTACAAATCTAAATAATGTGGTGCTTCCATTGTTGTGTTGTAAATATGTTATCGCACATGTTACAAACAAGTATTTTTCATCAAGCTAGAGAGTTGCAATGCACGATGGTTCTTTTGGACTTATAGTTTACATTACAACATAACATAATCATATACATGGAAAGTGTTAAAATACAACTTCGATAAAGGGCTAGATATAAACATTGTTTTTGATCCAACATAAGAAAAAGAGCTAGCTGGAGAAAAGATTCTGAAGAAAATGAGCTTTGATCGCTGAAAAGAGGAAAGACTTTAATAGCTCCATTAAAAAGGAGAATTTAACGTTTCTGATTTCTACTATATCTAAACATTTAGTTATTTTTGCACAAAGATGGAGATTGAAGGGTATGGAGAATTGATCTATTTGGCTAGGACCAATGATTTTCATTAGGCTAATATTAAATGCAATTACTAGAAATATAACTACAGTAAAAAAACCATAATAAAACATCAAACAAAACTAATTTCACCCAAAAACATAGATAAAACCACCAACATCACCCATTCAACCTTAGAGGGGAAAGATAAACTAAATCATGAGTGACATAATGCAATAGAGATCAAGATAGCTTTTAACATAACAAGTCATACCCACTAACTTGTGAAAAACTGGATGAGTACTCGTAGCCCGTAGGCCAACCTCATTGCAAACTAGCGAGTTTCACTTGGAAGTGCTTGGGGAATCAGGTGAGTTTTGTAACAACGATGTCACTCTGGCCTACGAAACCCTTAAAACTCAGTATAATGGTAGGTTCAACAAATACTAACTTCAGAACCAACAAGGATCTACACATTGCAACAATAAACTTACCTTTCAAACTTGTTCATAGCCGTCCTCCAGGCGGGAAAGTTGTCTAGCTTCCTAGCTTCCAGCAGGGATCTGGTTTTCACATGTGCTGCCACCAAAGTCCAAGAAAAACATTAAATCTAAACAGAGATATCATTTATGTAATTTGAAAAAAAAGGACTAACAAAATGGTAAAATCCCATTAAAGGTACATGAAAATCATATTGCTCTGCTCTTCCATATCTCTGTACAAGAGAAAAATGTGGCAAACACCCAAAATCTATACTTTTCTTCTTTCAAAAAGACAAAAAAGAATGTATCCTCTATGAGAGAAAAACCCACATTTGCTTATAAAAACCTTTTTCCTATAAAACCACAAGACTGTGAATGAAAATTGTATGCCCAACCAGCCACGATTCATCATGTGAACACAATTCCCGCCACCATATCCATTTTTTACTAAAGAGATCGATTTTTTCAACAAATACTCCAGTAGGACAACACATCAAGAGAATTTCTAGCCACAACCATCGGCTGGGAGCTCTAAACTAGTGGGAAAATAGTTTCCCACATTATAGCTACTTCCTACTTATGTTACATCTATAACTGCTTCCCATACATCCCCAAAGGGGAAGAAGCCTAAACTTGTTGAGGGTTCGAAACCCACTTGCACATCCCTTAATTCTCAAAATGTCTCTGATCATTTACATTGAGTGTGTCTAGAAAAATAATAATTGAATGTGTGATTGTCAAGAAGCTGCGAGAAACATATGTGTCAGATTGATGCAAATTAAGACAACAAAGATAAATATTTGTGTAAAGTACTAATGTTTATGAATATTTAAAAAAAATCGCTAATAGGTTCAATGATAAAAATTATCAGCTCTTAAACTATTGTCCAATAAATAGTTAAATAAAACATAATAAAAAATATTCAAAAATAATATTATTCTTGATAACTTTGTTAAACATTATGTCTGATGATATATTGTTGTCAATTAATTGTAAATGGTGGAACATAGTCATTGCCATAGGCAGGGACTAACAATCAGTGAGAAGAGCCTAATAATCTACTTTGCTTAGAATGTAAGTAAAATACAAAATAATTTTATAATTTGTCCTAGACGAATTGAGATCCATTGTGTTGGAACTAGTCCAAACATTATATGTTTTATATTTTTTCCAATTACCATCATTGGAATCTGGCTATACAATTTTGGGTCAAAGTGTAATTTTCATTGTTGTAATTCCATTTTGTAATGCATAAATGTGTTCAACACCCTCAAATACTCTATTGCATCTACATTGCACAATTTTAACAACTCATATATGCAATTCTAGCAATTATTCTAAAATTTTCATCAAATTTAGGCAAAAATAATCAGAAAAATGTGGCCAGAAAAAATCCAAATCGTAACATGTTTAGACCACCACATTATGTTGTATTAGCAATCCAATCAAGTAAAGGGCGCACACTTTAGTACTATAATAGTTCGAGTTTGTGAAGTAAATTATGTACTAAACTTTATTGAAAGTTTCATATAACAAGTGAAGACGCCACAAAGTGGCTAGTCCATGCCAAAGATAAAAAAATGAAAAATTAAATAAGTTATAGGTTGAATATAGAAATTGAGAAATCATGGAGAAACCATAAAAACATAACAAGTTTATAGAATTTGTCGCATCAATTAAGTATTTGTCCTCATACAAATATTAAAAATAAAAATATACAAAATTGGTCATATCAAAATCAAAACATCATATGGGAATTGATAACAATTTTGTTTTTTGTTTTTAATACACAAAAGTCAGCGATGGCATGTGAAAGTTGCCACATGGTAGTCTTAGAAAATACCAAATTAATTTTTTTAGTTTTATTTTTTGTGTTTTAAAAATTAAGTCACACTCTCAAGAATTTATGTCCCATCGATAACTTCTTTAACCAATGAGAAAATGGAATAAGTATAATTTCAAATTTATGAATTTATTTATTTAAAAAAAACAATTTAATAAACATTAATGAAAAATGAAAAATATAGTCCATGCTTTGGCATGGACTAATGACTATTTTTATGTATATTTATGATAATGAGAATAATGAGGTACATTTACAATTAATATGGATCATGTGTTATATAACATTAATAAACTAAATTGAAAAATAAACCGAGGTTAGTAAAAATGATTAATTAAAAAAACCAGCCATAATAATAATAAGTATCTTATCAAAGTCCATTTAAATAATTTTCACATGTGAGATAAATGTTAAGTATATTTGTTCATGAAGGCAAACTAACCTCATAAAGTGAAACACTTTCCTTCAAACATACACACATAAGGGCTTTACACTCATTGAGTTTTGAACTTGGGTTGTTTGCATAGTAACTACTAACACCCCATCCCAACAAGTAAACCATTTTATCTTAAACATAAAGAAATTTGTGACTATATTTACTTTTCAGCTTTTCAATATTTATCATCCAAAATTAAGATGAATCCATAACAATATATAAAGTAGCATATATAAATTGCATACTAATTAAAATATTATGTATGTTATTATATGTTGACTATTGAAACCAACCTATCACACACACACACACACACACACACACACACACACACACACACACATATATATATATATATATATATATATATAGAGAGAGAGAGAGAGAGAGAGAGAGACCTCCCCTACTGCAATGTCACCAACCCCATGCAAAAAGATATCATGACAACCACTATCTCCAATAGTATACAATAATCTCATAAAAACTAAGAATATATTATGAAAAGAGACTATCTAAACAAACTCTACAATACAACATTTAAAATGGCATGCCAATTACCATGGTGACCCTCACTACTAATTCTTCCAAAAGGATATCGTTTGATTCCAATTGTAGGCCTTGCTTTGATAAAGGGTCCGCATATCCATTTAGCTCCTTGAAGATATCAGTAAAAGTGACGTGTTCAAATCATTTCAAAGTATCCTTCAATTGCGATGCCAATGCCTAGGATTATATTTTGTATCTATTGACTATTCATCACCCAACTTATCAAGGAAGAATCACCAAATACATGCAATCTATTGATCCCTTTGGTGTATGCAATTCTCATTAGTGCTTGGAGAGCCATTGATTTAGCATAATTGTTTGAACCCAAAAGAATTATTGTAGTACGATAATGGTTAGGAGGATTTGAAAAGCATCATGGCATCAAGATTTCCAAATTTAAGCTAAGGCTTGGCCCAGGACCCCACTACTCGTCGTATTTGGTTTTCCAAGATCTTGCATGTGATCCACTGTCGTATTCTAACAACTTTAAATTGTAGGTAATCGTTGGTTCGTATCAACATATACGAAGGAAATCTATCCCAATCTATTGAAACTGTAAAAATGTGAGTTGTTTATGAAAACTAATCCTTTGATTCCACATTTTTACTCCTGACCTTGACAAGCCCCATTGAAGAATGAACAAGGAATAGATTTGTCAATAATTAGAGGCCCAACCTACCATGCAAATTTTTTAGGTTCAACCTTTTTTAATAGCTGGAATGAAACCAGTACCCAAGAATTGATCTGGGGCAGGGAATGAATCTATGCTTAATGAGTGGAGCATTATGAACAATCTAGATGCCCCACAACATGAAGAGTCCATGAATTGCTTTGTAGACTTTTAAATCTTGACGTTGAAACCAAATAATGTAACATTGCTCGATGTTCACACCATACCAGATACTTGGTCCCTATAGATTGAAAGATTGACTAATGAGATGCTAAACTTGAGACATGGAAGGACAATGAATTACCAAGTGGGTATTTGTTTCCTTTGAGTTTTTGCACAAAATACACATGCTAGGGCCTTGAATGTGACATTTTTGTATTACTTCTCAAGTTATAACCCCGTTGCACAGTGCCAAACACATATAGAGAACAACCTTTTGGGGGGTCTTCACCTTCCAAAGCTTAACCCACCACCATTTCGCTTCTTGTGTCTCTAAAGTTCTCATGGCATGATGACCCAATTTGGCACTATGATAAACCCCAATTATGTTCATGTACCATCTTAGGGCGTGTGTATCCTCTTTTAACATAATGTGTCCTCTTCTTAACTCGTTCACATATTGAGTCCCAACCATACCTAGATTTTTTGCAACCCAATAGATCCCACTAATAGCCAACCCTATTGCTAGAGATCTATAGATAACTTGAATCCGACATGGGACAAATGAAAGAACCATCTATCATGCAAAGCTTGAATTAAATCATCAGGGAGAATGACGCCTGCACAAAATCCCAATGTAACATCTTATTTGATTCAAACAATACACCCATCCCTATTTTCCATGCGAGAAATCATCCAATAATATGGAAGCAGAGACCATGGCTTTCCAATGATTCAACACAGACTTGATACTTTTATACTTTGACCCGATCCAATCTAAGAGGGATCCATATGCCATATATTTCTTCATAATTATGCACTTCAATGCCATATATTTCTTCATAATTATGCATTTCAAGGGACTCTCCTTGTTTATTAGATTCCACACATTCTTGGTTGTTGGATCCAAACAAATGAATATGTTTGAGCCCTAGTCACCATCACCTTTTTCGTAGAGTCAAGGACTTTTAATAATCACACTTACAATTGTACACAATCATTTCAAGTTAGTTGAGAAGAAACATTTTAGTAGTCCCAAGCAAGGACTATACTTTTCATTTACAAGTCAAATTAACTATATTAGTTTCACGCTTTCCAATAAATTTTTGGTAAAGTTTGTCATTGTTTAAAAAAACAATGTATTAAATAGAGAAAACAAAAAACAAATTTTAAATAAAAACATAATGTATTAAATAGGAAAAAACAAAAATTAATTTTTAAATAATAACAAAATCATGAATTTTTAAATTTTGGCATTATATTATTTTATAGTTGATGGGACATAAGTCCATGGAAGAATGTTATTTTGACTTGTTAGATTTTTTTTTGAATTATCATAAAATTAAAAAAAATCAATATAAAACAATTTTTTCTCCCTTTGAATGCAACCTCAAAGATGTGGAGTCTTTGAATGAAGTGTGCAAGTGTAGTCTGCAAGGCATGGGGAAAGCTTAATAAAAAAATGGCCTATTCTCATATCGAAGGCTCCTCCACTTTTTGGTTCACCTCTGCTAATTTAGTTGAAAGCCACTTGCAGAAAACCCTAATTTTATTTTGTAGTATATGGTGGCCCATTTAACCTTGATTACAGTGCCAATGTCAATCTGTAAACTAAACAATTTATCTTAAGGTTTTCTTCGTCCTTGGCGTATAACATTGAATTGTAGTTTTTTTTCTAAGCTTGGAATCTCAAATTGTGTTTTTAACCACCAATTATGCTTTGTGAAGCCACAGGGAGGGTTTTAGATATCTTTGTTAATTTTTCAGAATTTACTTCAATCTGATCTAGGATCTTAATTGAGAGAACAACATGTACAACATATCTACAACATATCAATCATGGACACAATAATGCAAGCACACAAGAGACACAGAGTTTACTTGGGGAAAACCATAAAGGTGAAAAACCCCAATAACTTCCTCAGAGATAGATAGAGCAATGATACAACCCAAGCATAAGAGATAGACATCTCCTAGCAGCAGCTTCTCCTCCTCCATAAGTGCGCCACTCTCCAAAGAGTGTGTGTGAGAATAGAATGATAAAATAGAGTGCATCCTGCATTCTATTTATACTTGACTTGACTTGCCTAATAACCTTTACTAGGTCGGCCTCAACTTAACCACATAACACAATGCTGACTGGGCCGACACCCAATAGGGTGGTCTAATAACCCTTTGACCCACATGGTCGACCCCCACTAGGGTGGTCTAATAACCCTTCGACCCACATGACTTATATAGGGACGACCCCAACAAGGTGGTTGTAACGTACCCACCCATCCATCCAAGGCAAGGAAGGCTACCTGATGGCAATCTCGGGGGCTTTCACATAAAAATCATCCCACTCATTAGATTCATATCATGAAAAGAGATGTGTGTAGATGGAAAACAAGAAAATGATGCACAACGGAATTAAAACATCCACACATATTACTCATGCATACAGCATATCAACAGTCATTGAATTAATATAGTGCAAAAGTAAATATATAGGCATAAAAACACTTATCTCCATTTTTGCAATTGCCCCAAGAAACTAGTTATGTTGATGCAACGTTCCACCCAACCATAGGCTCTTTGACAACTTATACTGAGTCCGTCCGAAGGCCACCCCCGAGCTGGGCATGATTCTCACAAGGAAGGGAACATTCCAGCTCATTCACTGCCAATTACTCATTTCATCTCAGCCAAGCCAGTCCATAGATGGGTTTATTAGGCTACATTTGAACCATGGATGCTTATTCTCAAGCTCAAGCCAAAACAATGGATTACCCATTACCCATACCCTAACACATTTACAATCGAGGTACTCACAACACAGGGACCACATTGACTCTCCCAACTCGTGGTTCACCCAAACCAACTGTGAAATTTTGAATTCAACCCCCAGGAAGCAAAACCGATTTCTCCCACTAGTTATGATCCTTTCCAATGGCATAACCGACCTCCAGGAAGACCCAAAAACATTATGTTCTCTTCCCCACTGGTTATCAACACAAAAACACCCCTTCCCAGCTAAAAGATGAAGGGGAACACAGAAAAACCATGGAGGAAAACGCCTAGGCAGCTAGAGCTGCGTGAGAGAGCAAGGCAATGGTGAATAATGACTTAGAGAGCAATTTCGTGGTTGTTTTCTTGCCCAAGGAGAAAAACACGATTTCCCATGCAGGGTGGCTTTCCCATACCCGAATTTGGACAGCCATACCTCCCATTCCCCAAGGCATTAACTACCTCAACCAACTCTTGGGAGAAATCAATGATTGGGTACAAAAGTCAACATGGGTAGTTGAGGGTTTGATGGGTTCTCTCATTGACACTTGGCTTGACCTGATTGGCTCAAGGGTTTGAATGTTTTCCCTCCCAATTCCTTGTGAAATCATGCCCCCATCTCTTTGTTGCATTGCATAGCTAGTTGTGGGTATTTTTATTAAAATGCATATTACATGATGTTGAAGTTCCAATGTGCCTGGCTAGCACGCAAACCATATGCATCACTAAATCGATGGCGGGGCCTTGGACTTGAGCTCCTCACCATGCTTTCATAACCATATTACATCAATTACATTTGAATGTAATGGGGTCAATAACGGGGACGTTACATTGGTCTAATAACCCATCAAGTATAAGTTATGACACTTACAATATAAATGACGACACTTCCGTATAGAGGAATAATAACATCTCTATAGGAATACAAATACTTCCGTATAGAGGAATAATACCATCTCTATAGGAGTACAATATACATATATGAAATACATGGGTGAAATACATTCCGAAGTTACATATACATCAACACTCCCTCTTAACTAGGAAGGTATTTCTCGACACAGGTCTTCTAGCACAAGTCTTCTTCTCTGTATCATCGTCGCTGGATAATCGTCATTGTCACTGCTGCTGCTATCTCAATCAATCTCTGAATCTACTCGTCATAGGAAGTTCTACAGAGCCAGTCCTTTTTCATACTAGATGTAGGCCCACCACCTGCAGGTCTTCATCATCACTGGCCATACTGTGGAATCCTCAGGACTGATTACGTGCATCAACAAAACCTCGAAAGAGCATCCCAGGACTAATTACGAGCATACTGCTCAACCTATCGGATCTCCCAGGATCTTTTACATGTAACTGCACAACCTATCCATGACCATGGAGTATCATCCTGATACTCATAATCATACTAATCATCATCCATGAAGCACATTCTAGATGCACACAATACAACACTTACACTCACCGGCATGGAAGGACTTTCCTCTGACCATCCGGGAAAGGATCAACACTCACATCAACGCACATGGGAGAACACATCTGCCACCATGTCGGAAATGCTCTGCACTTACATCAATGCACATGGGAGAACACATCTACCACCATGTCGGAAAGGCTTTGCACTTACATCAATGCACATGGGAGAACACATCTTCCACCATGTCGGAAAGGCTCTGCACTTACATCAACGCACATGGGAGAACACATCTACCACCATGTCGGAAAGGCTCTGCACTTACATCAACACACATGGGAGAACACATCTACCACCATGTTGGAAAGGCTCTGCACTTACATCAACACACATGGGAGAACACATCTACCACCATGTTGGAAAGGCTCTGCACTTACATCAACACACATGGGAGAACACATCTACCACCATGTTGGAAAGGCTATGCACTTACATCAACGCACATGGGAGAACACATATACCACCATGTCAGAAAGGCACTGTGCATCTATGTCTTCAGAACTCATCACACATAATCCAACTGATTATGTAATGTATCCACCTGATACATATGATCATCCTGATCATCATCATATCATCATCCCGATGCATATCATCTAGAGTATCGTCCTGATACTCATCACTGTATCGTCCTGATGCATATCTGGAGCAACATCTTGAAGCTCGTCATCCATGATCATCCTGATCATACAATGCATTCACCTGATGCATACATAGTATCTGCCTGATACATATCATCATACATGATCTACTTGATCATACAATGTATCCACCTGATACATATACAAATACATGATCCACCTGATCATACTTGATACATATCAACATACATGATCTACCTGATCATACAATGTATCCACCTGATACATCTACAGATACATACCCATGATCCAACTGATCATATCCAGCATCCAACATGATGCGTACATACATATATATAAATGATCCAACTAATCATATCCAACATCCAACATGATGCGTACATACATATACATATAAATGATCCAACTGATCATATACAACATCCACCTGATGCATATACAAAGCAGTAACTGGAGCATCATCCTGATGCTCATCATCCAGCACTTACATCCACAGCCATGGGAAGGATCCTCCTCTCACCATTCTTGGAATGGCTCCTGCAAATGTGTCCATCACTTCTTCCTCAAAGTGTCATCAATCTGAAGAACACCAAGCCTCTCTCTGAAGTACTCAAACTTCACTCTGGCTAGTGGCTTCGTCAACACATTTGCAACCTGCTCATCTGTCGCAACATACAGGAGCTTCACTGCTCCTCTCTGAACCATATCCCTGATCTAGTGATATTTGATCTCAATGTGTTTCGACCTGTCGTGGAACACCGGATTCTTAGACAACTTCACACAACTCTGGTTGTCACAAAAGATACCAGTAGCCTCCAGCGGGAGATCAAATAACTCAGATAGTAGCTTCTGAAGCCATACTGCCTCACAACTAGCTGAACAAGTTGCAACATACTCTGCTTCAGCTGTACTCAGTGCTATGCAGGACTACTTCTTGCTAAACCAAGAGATCACACCTGATCCCATACTGAAGCAGCACCCAGAAGTGCTCTTCCTATCTGTTGCACTGCCTGCCCAGTCCTAATCAGCATAACCCTGCAGGTTAAACTTTTGATTCGCATCATACTTGAGCCCATAGTCAACCGTACCCTTCAGGTACCTCAGAATATGCTTTACAGCAACCAGGTGAACACCTCTGGGATCCATCAAGAACTGGCTCAATGTGTTCACTGCAAAGCAAATATCTGGCCTCGTTTTCGTCAGGTACATCAAGGACCCAATCATCTGACGATACACAGTGACATCAACCAGATCATATGAAGCATCACACAGAAGCTTCAGGTTCTATGCCATAGGTGTGGCCATGGCCTTACAGTCCATCATCCCGAACCTCTTCAGGATCTCTACTGCATACTTCCCTTGTCCAAGGAAGATTCCACCTGTACTCTGCCACATCTCCATACCTAGAAAATAGTGCATCATCCACAAGTTCTTCATCTCGAACTCGGCAGCAAGCTTCCGCTGCATGTCGGCAATCAATCTATCTTCACCTGTAATAAATAGGTCATCCATATACAAAAGTAGTATCATTGGATTTCCTTCCTCAACCTTGTAGTAAAGGTTGGAATCCGCTTTACTCTTGGTAAAGCCCAAAATGGATAGAAAGTTGTCTATCCTACCATACCAAGTTCTACACATATATGAATCCCTGTCATGTGTCTCAGAACCAAGTGGCTGCTCCACATACACTTCTTCTTCAACTACACCATTCAAGAAAGCTGTCTTGAAATCCATCTGGTGTATCTTCCATTTCATCACTGCAGCCAGAGCAAGTACGGATCTAATGGAAGTGTATCTGGCTACAGGAGCAAAAGTCTCTATGCTACCACCTGCAGCATGCTTGATCTTTTAGATCCTCTTGGAAGTCACTACATACTCCCCTTTAGGTCTTGGGACTGCATCCCTAACATCTTCATGATCGACTGATACTCCTCGAACATGGCATTCTTCCCAGATCTTGGAAACTTCAATATCTTCAATATTTTCAATAGATAACTTTGTTGCTGAACAAATGTTGTAGTCCTTCTTTTGTAGGTGATGGTATACGATCTTTCCTACACAACAAGTTAAATTGCATGATTAGAAAACATCTCATAGTTTTCAGAACAAATTCTTACACATAAAGAAATATGTCATACAGTCATGCAGTTATCTTAGCCAATGCTTCAATACAACATTTATCCATATCCTGTAACTTTCTAGATGCCTTCCAATCTCTACTAGAACATTGTTAAGAGTGTGCACAACTCCCAACATGTCAGCAAAGAGGTTTCATTCTAGATAAGTAGCAATGGAGTGTTGTACAGTGCCATAGGCCACTTACCCATGTATATTAGTAGTATACTGTTCATCAATGCAACTATTCTAATATGCATAATACACAACCTAATTCTAGGAACATGAGTATATTATTGAACAATATTATTTAAACAATAAAATATGTAAGGAATAATAATTCAAATACTTATCTTTGTTTGTTTGTTGGTTGACTCCCTCTCAGTCTTTGCTTCTTTTCTGCAACTCCATTCTGATGTGGATTGTGAGAAGTGGTCAACTCCCCTTGAATATCTGCATCCTTGCATAAACTACTGAAGTGTGCTCCTTCTTGATCTTTGCTTCCTTGCAGGAACAACTGGAGTGTGCTCCCTCTTGATCTTTGCTTCCTTGCAGGAACAACTGGAGTGTGCTCCCTCTTGATCTTTGCTTCCTTGTAGGAACAACTGGAGTGTGCTCCCTCTTGATCTTTGCTTCATGGATTACCTGTCCTTGAACTTATATCCATCACTATGCATGCTTATTAGTATCATCATTGTGTTATCCTCGAGGTCTCATACATAATCACACATTCATTAGTATAATCTTAATACTATCAAAACACAATAATCTTAAACATGTATAGTCACGATCATTTCAAACACAGATAATAAACATTAGTATTCAAGGACTCTTATGGTTAGTCATATCATAAATTAAAGTAAGAAACATAATATGCCTAAATCGGTGATTACTCAAACCTATACTTTCATGACTCTTCTGGTTAGTCATATCATCAATCAAGGTAAGAAAACATAATATGCATACACCCATGATTATTCAAACCCATGAATAATCATTATCAATCATGCCATGTATACTTATATAAGAGATCCTATCACAAGGTAGGATTCTAACTTGATATAGGAAAAACATACTTGGAGTAATATGTTAGCTGGTTATTGTCTAACATACCCACATGATGTCTTCGTGACTTGTGCTAGTAACCTGCATATCTCATAGGTTAACCATTATAGAACCAAGTTATACATACCTTGTAAATAGATCTTCTAAGTGATCCATGACAATGGATGAATCTTTGTCTTCATGTCACCATGATCATATGTTCTTGAACTAGAACATGATTTGTCTTTCTTGGTGTACCTTTCATGTTAGCAGACAACATAAACCTCATACAACACCATAATGCATTAGTACAATCATAAGTGTCAACACCCTAATCAATGAATATCTTCTATCATGCATTCATAATTTTATTAAGGTGATACGACAAGTCTAAATTTAATCAAGATTGTACTAACCGTAATAACATGAAGAAAAACATACCATAAACTTAATCATGAACAAATCTAGAAACATACCTGGATGAGTCATACCTGTCGAGATTGCTTGTATTCTTCTTATGTAAGGCCTTAAGCCTCATCTCCCTCTGAAACAGGAACTTCTTCACTTATGCAGGTGACCAATCCATTCTCTTCTAGGATTAACCCAATCCACTTGATTTGCAGGAACTGGATCTGGAGCTAGAATAGGGTTTGTGAGAGAAACCCTAAAAATTCAAACTTTGAATTTCAAACTTCCGAAAGGATAGAAATATGCACCTTGATGAGCTGATCAAGTTGGTATACTCATAATTTGAAAACTGCAAAGTTTCACCCCTCAAATTTGCCTTTGAAACTTCCGGATTCACTAGACATGACCCCGAACTAGGGTTTGATAAAGCCCACCCTTCTGCCCAATCAAAAGGTTTGATCCAAAGCTCTAAGCTTCTATTTTTCTGAGGAGCTTCCAGCCGTGGCCACAGATTTCAAAAATTTCCATTTTTGCAGAAACCCTAATTTTCCACTTTTCCGATCAAAGTCTCGAACTAGGGTCTGATCAAGCCCGACCTTCTTCCCAACCAAAAATTCTGATATTGGTCTCTAAATTTCGATTTTGATGAGTGGCATTCATCCGTAGTCTCCGATTACAAAAATTCCAACTTTCTCCGAAAGCCTAAATTCCGGAAGCCATGAATGAAGGTGCTAAAAAATAATTCTGTTTTGACAAAAATATGTACCTGATTGTTTCTGGTGTAACTATGAATTTTTTGATCCACAGGGTCTGAAATTTTTTCCTGTGATAGTCTGACCTGTCATTTTCCCAACCCCATAGGTCTGACCTCAAATGGATTCTTTGAGAGAGAGTTATGCCAAGTGTCGTAACGTGACCTGTTTGTGGGATAAAATAGGAGAGTGAACTTGTACGGTGTGCCACGTGTCACTGGTTCAGTTTCGACCTCTGAAAAAGTTACTTGAGAAAGTGAAGTCCATGCACTACTTGTCACTTTTTACGAAATTTCATTTAGATCTTCCTAGCCCAAGTTATGACATTTTTTTTCTAGGTCACCTGTTTATGACTCAGATCTGGAAGAGGCAGAAACCCTAGATTGTACAGATCATAAAACACAAAGTACAACGAATTAGAAGTTTTCCTTTGGAAACAAGGTACATGGGGATCTAATCTTCGACCTGTAAAATTTTCAGATCTGAAAAATTCACGAAAATGGATTTATAGTGAAAGTGCTACGATGACTTTTTTTTGCTATATCAAGCCCTAGCATCGCAAGTGCAACAAGTGTCATACATGCCATACCATGCCTTCTTTCAGGCTAGCTCTGATACCATGTTAATTTTTCAGAATTTACTTCAATCTGATCTAGGATCTTAAATGAGAGAACAACATGTACAACATATCAATCATGGACACAATAATGCAAGCACACAAGAGACACAGAGTTTACTTGGGGAAAACCATAAAGGTGAAAAACCCCAATAACTTCCTCAGAGATAGATAGAGAAATGATACAACCCAAGCATAAGAGATAGACATCTCCTAGCAGTAGCTTCTCCTCCTCCACAAGTGCACCACTCTCCAAAGAGTGTGTGTGAGAATAGAATGATAAAATAGAGTGCCTCCCGCACTCTATTTATACTTGACTTGACTTGCCTAATAACCTTTACTAGGTCGACCTCAACTTAACCACACAACACAATGCTGACTGGGTCGACACCCAATAGGGTGGTCTAATAACCCTTTGATCCACATGGCTGACTCCCACTAGGGTGGTCTAATAACCCTTCGACCCACATGACTTATACAGGGTCGACCCCAACAAGGTGGTCTAATAACCCATCAAGTATAAGTTACGACACTTACAATATAAATGACGACACTTCCATATAGAGTAATAATAACATCTCTATAGGAATACAAACACTTCCGTATATAGGAATAATACCATCTCTATAGGAGTACAATATACATATATGAAATACACGGGTGAAATACATTCCGAAGTTACATATACATCAACAATCTTTACAATTTTTGAAGGTTATTGAATTTTGTGGCTAGGGTTTGCTTTATGAAATTAGATTTTGGGAAACCGTCACCTTAAAAGCTATTTTCCACTACCATTCTCAATTGCAATACTAATCAATTCAATGGAAGTGGATGCATTATCCTTGGCATTAGAGAAACCACAAAAGGAGGGGGAAGATGAGGCTTTACTTGAGCTTTTGCTGCCATTGTTAGATGTAGAGAAACAATGTTTTCCATCTAGAAAAGGAAGGCATAATTCATAGGGAGGGTTTTTAGAGATCTTTACAAGTTTTTGGAGGTTATTCTAATTCGAATTTTATGGCCAAGGCTTGTTTTGTGAAAATTTAGATTTTGTGAAACCGTCACCTTTAAAGCTATTTTCCACTGCCATTCTTAGTTGCAAGACTAATCAATTCAATGAGAGTCTATGCATTATCTCTAGAATTAGAGAAACCACAAAAGGAGGAGGGAGAGGATGCTTTGCTTGAGATTTTGCTTCCATTATCGGATGCAGAGCAACAATGCTCGCCATCCCACCCTCGTCCATTGGCAGTTACATCTATGCACTTTTATTACAATATCATTCCACCATTTTAGACCTGTCGAAAGCTAAGGTATGTGTGTTCGTCAAGCCTATGATTCACTTTGATCTAATAATGTTTATGATAAAGTCCCTACCCACCTACTTACTTAATTCGGGGAAATGCTTATGAGCTTCTTTACTGTGCGAACTTTTAAATATGTATCATTCCATGTACCTCTGAGCGGATCACTTGAACGATTAGATAACCATTAGGATGTGTTCTTTGGAATTGGAAAAGTCTTGATTATTAGGATTACAGGAGGAGACTTGGCGACAAAAGAGTAGGGGAACTTGGGTCAAGGCGGGGGACCGTAATACAAATTTTTTTCATCGCTTTGCAAATCAGCGGCGAATTAATAATTAGGTTTGGGAAATTGATGAGGGACAGGGTCAGGTACTGCAGGAATAGTCCCAGTTACGTGATGCTGCGGTTCGACATTTTAAAGGTATTTATGGATAGAACTCCTCTCATAATTTGGAAGATCAGCTCAGAATCATAAAACTATTCCATCGAATGTTTGATGAGGAGGCAGTTGTGCTCATTGGGTGACCTGTATGTGATGCGGAGGTTTTGAAGATTCTAAAGCTGTTCTTGAAGGACAAATCTCCTAGGCCAGATGGTTGGACCGTCGAGTTCTATCTCCACTTTTTTCCATTATTAGGGGGAGAAATCACGACTGCTTTTGAGGAGTCTCGTACCAAGGCACCTATCCCGTCTACTCTAAATGAGACTTACCTTACTCTCATCCCTAGATTGGATAAGCCTAAGGACTTTGGTGACTTCCATCCAATCTCATTATGTAATCTATTGTACAAAGTCATTTCCAAAGTGATTGCGGAGCGAAACCCTTTCTGGCCCCTGGTATCTCGGTAGAGCAGTTTGGGTTTCTTCATGATAGAAAACTGCTGGATGCAGTGGGGCTTGCTGTTATAGCTTGAAATGACACCTCTCCGTCCGTGACGACACTTGCTTCCCTTGGTCGCATGACGACACTTCTTGAGATCAAGTTTCAGTCACACAAACAGTACATTTGTGGATGGAGGAGTCATTTGGGACACTAAAAATGGTTGAAATTACCTCATTCTTGACCCATTTGATGTATATGACCCTTAGGAACATTTTTCCAGACCAAACCATCTCCTGAAAATGAGCAGAAAATCCTGTTTTTCGCCATTTTTTAACATGAGCGCTGGTACACAGGCATGATAGTAGTGTGTGTACCCTACTCTAGTGTACAATAGTAGCGCTCAAACCTCCTGAGCGCTACTCCACTGTGAAATAGTAGCACTCAACTCCATATGTATGCTACTTTGTCTACTGTAGAGTAGAGTACACCCCTGTTTTGGTCAAAATCTCGAAATTCGAGTAAGTCAAGTTGGTTGGGAAACTTCTTGAGTGGTTATAACTTCTTTTCCTCTTCCTCACTGACTATATAAGGAGGGTAGAAGGGCCATGAGAGAGGACTAAGCCCAATTACAAAGTTATGTTGGAGGAATGGAGACCCTCATCCCCCTCTCTTGTGCTTCAGTTTTGGTAAACCCTAGCATAGTTGATTAGAGGCTGGAATCCTTGAAGAACAGAAGCAGGAGACCTTGAATCTAGGTTTCTTGAAGTGCCAAGCTTGGAGGAAGGTATAACTTTATGTACTTGCTTTCATTCATCAATAAAGATCAGACGTTCTTTCCTTTCCAAATATGACCTATTCTCGTATGTCTCTGATTTGATTACTATTTAATTATAGTTTGATGTATTGTTATGTCATGGATATCAGTCTTATTTATGTAGTCAAATGTGTTTGAGAAAGGTATCAAGTTGTTTTGCAGGTCTGGGCATTGCAACATTGGATAAGCATTGAAGAGCGAGGGAGGCAAAGCTAGGATCAACCTTCTGAATGAGGTGCCTACATCTCTAAACCCTAATCTCTTCATTTATTTGTTGTACTTGCAGAATGCTTGTAAGTCTATCTTTATCACCGTAAGTTGGTAGTTTCTCCCTTGAACTATAGGTGCATTTTCCCCACAACACTTGCCCAAGAGGGTCTCAATTCCATTAAGCAGAACGATCTGTCAGCATTAGTTCTGAAATTGGACCTGGTGAAACCCTATGACATGCTTGATTGGACCTTCCTTAGGTTCATCCTGCTACAAATTGGTATCCCACTCGAAGTGGTGAACTGGATAATGTCTGTGTTAGGACAACGAACTTCTCAGTCTTAGTGAATGGGATGCCATCTGATTCATTTCGGGGTGAAAGAGGACTTAGACAGGGATGTTCTCTATCTCCTTACTTATTTATTTTGGCTGTTGAGGGAATTAGTTTACTAATTAAGGAGGCCAGGAACTGTGGGAAAATTAAAGGTATAAAAGTTGCCCCGGCACACTCATTAACCCATTCACTGTTCGTAGATGACGTATTATTGTTTGGAATGGGATCCTTGGGGGAATAGAAGTATTATAAAGTTATAACAGAGTGCTTTTGTAGCGCAGGAGGACTGGAGATAAGCACAGGTAAGTCAAATTTTCTATATCATTGTATTGAACCGGACATCTTGAAACAGATAGGTGAGATTTTTCCTTATCAAGTGAAGGAGCTAGGAAGTGGCATTCGCTACCTAGGCTATTATCTTAAGCCAAATGGTCTTAAATCGATGGATTGGGGATGGCTCATTAAAAAGATTCGAAGGAGGATTCATGGGTGGGGGTTTAGGTATCTTTCTTTGGGTGGTAGACATACACTGGTTTTCTTGGTGCTTTAATGCATCCTAGTTTTCTGGTTCTTTCTATACATTGCTCCAATGCAAGTTATTCAGACTCTTAGGAGAATATTTGTAGGCTTTCCGTGGAATGGAACTGAAAGTAAGCATAACTGGCATTTAAATTCTTGGGAGTCAATTGCTCGGCCGAAGGAGCACAATGGATGGGGCATCAAAGACCTCAGATATTTTAATTTGGTGCTTGTGGCTAAAACCTGTTGGAGGTGTCTAAGGGATCCCAGGCTCTGGGGGCAGATAATTAAGGCGAAATATATGGGTCGGCTTCCACTTCCCCTATGGCTTAGGAATGGTAATTAGAGGAACAATGGATCAATTATCTAGTGTAGTTTTCAGAAGGCTTTCCCCATAATTAACGTTGGTCTCAGTTGGAAAGTAGGGAGAGGTACCCAGATTTATGTGGGTATAGACCCCATTGCAGGTTTTGGGGATTCTTTTCGCCTTAGCAGCGGATTGGTTCATGTGCTGCATTCACATAATGTTTATACCCTGCAGCAGGACGGTCAACAACAAGAGTCTGGTATTACAAGATGGAAGACTGCGGAGGAGTTAGCATTAGAACCCAAATAAGCCATATGCTGGAACCGGTATGTATATGCTCTAAAATTGCCTAGTGTATCCTTCTCTCTTGGCGAAGACACTCTTTTCTGGGGATTGAACGCCGTGGATGGAAAGTTGATGGCTCAGCAGGATTATTCTTACTCGATGAAGGATGATTATGAAGAGGTCCAAAATCAAAACTATTCTATGTTCTGGAAGTTACAGTGTGCCCCAAAAATCCTTTGTTTCGGCTGGTTAGTCCTGAACAACAAAGTTCTGACTTGGAGAAATATCCGCAAGTGTGGTTTTCATGGGCCGGGCCTATGTGTATTTTGCTGGAATGCGACGGAGGACGTGGATCATTTATTCGGGAATTGTATTTTCTTTCCTGAGCTTTGGGCTGGTCTGCAAGAGTTATTGGGGTTCCAATTTCCCTGGACGGGCCTCCCTCCTATGCATCACTTTAGGCAGTGGATGGGGACGCATGTATATGATCCAAGGCTCATATGTGTTACCTAGTGGGAGATTTGGAAAGCTCGTAATGGGATTATCTTCGGGGATGAACTCACTCCATGTTCCATACTTACAGGTCGTATTGCTGGTTATTATAAATTCTATCAACCTCCATTAAAAAGAACAACGAGAAGGATTAACCAACATGTGGAAGGAGGGTTCAAACTTCCCATTGGCTATTTCGATGGGGTGGCCCAACAAGGTTATTGTGGAGCTGGATGTGTTTTAAAACCCTGTCCAGGTATTATCTATCATCTTTGGTTGAGAGCAGGCAGGGGTACCAACACTCGGTCAGAACTTCTAGCTCTTTTGGGGCTGCTTTACTTTGCCCATTTCTTGGGACTATCCAGTTTGACTATTTTTGGATACTCTCGGGTTATTATCTACCGGGCCAAGGGAGAGCATGGACTAAATTCATTACCACTCAATGGGTGGATGAATCAAGTGCTTTCTCTCATGGATGGTTTTACTGATATCACGTTTCATCATATTTATCGTGATAATAATGTGGAGGCTGATAAGCTTTCTAATATGGCCTTGGGAGGGATGGATGGATCTATACATGTTCTAAAATTTTGTGACGATACTCCTACTGATTCGTTCCGTCTTTCATTTGATTAGTGATTTGTAACAGGAAGACATTGGTAGTTGGACAGGTGACGGATCGCAAGAAGTTAGTTTGTTGTCTATTTTATGATGCTTAACTGTTAGATATAACATTGTTGGGTATTTCGGGTTTGATTGCATTGGCTATTTTGCTGTATAGTATCTTCGAATACAACTTTTTACTAATAAAAGTTGTTCTTTTTCGTATGAAAAAAAAACCATTAGGAAGATCACTCAATGCCTTCCTTTTCCTATTCCCATCGCAAATAAATATTCTTCTAGTTCCCATCACTTATGTAGATAAGAAATATCCTTCCTGCTAGTCATATGGAAGGCCTAGCACATGCAATAGTAAAGAGGCTCACTCTCAACTAGAAATAATTCAATTATAAATTCCACTTAAAGTAATGCAGCATGACCATAACCACTCTCAATTCAGAGCATGACTAGAGTAGCTGGTTTTGGGGAAGAGTCGGATCGAAGGTTGGAAGAACCATTGATGTATGGAGGGCAATTTAGATGTCATGATTCCAGATTAAAAGCTATCCACGAAGCTTTGGTATTTGAATTGGAGCTTGAAATACATTGTTATTATATTATATCTTCTTAATTCATGCACCAATGTTTTGATTTATCTGTACATTGAGAAATTTCATTTCTAAATTCATGTAAGGAGGTTTTGATATTTATGTAGAATGTGAGCAATGGAGCCACAATATTGTTGGTTTGTTTTTGTAGCATTTCCTATAGTGTGTAGTTGATTTGTGGGTTTACTTCAAATATGTCTACGAGTTCAACAGTGTGGGTTAATTTATTCAAGGGACAATCTTTTTGGTTTTCTTAGTGACTAAGCATCTCCTGCCTATTTTGACTTTCTTTGTCCAGGCACATGTTGTTCTATTGGATGTTTCCTAAGAAATTATGAAGGGATGATTCAATACCATCAAGTGTCTATTTCTCTTTAGTTTTATTGCTATAAGAGGATAGTATCGTTTGTTGTTAGTTTCATTGAATTGGATTTTGGAAAGATAATTAAAAAAATAAATTTAACATTTAAATTGATTTCAAAATGAGGTAAGCAAGTACATTAAAACTTCGCTCAAAAAGGAGAGAAGAGGAACAAGGATCTAAAACTAAATATTGGTCATAACTATAAGCTTATGAAGAAAGATGAGAAAAATGGCCTCTCTTAACATTTATGGTTACTAAATACAATTGTCAATATAGTAAACTTTCTTGAGTCTTGACATTGACATCAATTAGGGAACAAAGCCCTTGTCATCAACATAGAGTGAGTTGACAATCTCAACGAGACAACAATAATGATAATGGAAGATTCCTAGGACCAAAACAATGTGGGTTCCAATGAGGGACCTAAATAGGAGAAGCGTGATCGCCGATGACGATTGGGGAAGTGGGATCCACCTTGCTCATTTTATTGATGATAGCGTAAATGAGAGGTGGTAGGATCAATCAACATGGTAGGGGAAAATATGTCAAGGAAAATCAAAGCTATCAATAATGAAAATAAGGATATTATGGGCGCCATCAAAATGATGGTAATCATTGTGAGTATTGCCTCCATTGGTATGGACAACAACATATAAAAACAAGTAGGAAAATCAATGATTCTTCCACAATAAACTAAAGAATCCAGAAGACACCATAAAATACATCAATTTTAAAACTAATTTATGATTAAATACAATCCACCATTATAGTTCAACATCCACATCCTCAATAATCCACATCTACATCATTTACCTCTAAAGCTCATCTCTCACATTTTTGGATCAAGAGTAGCGTCATTCAATGTATGTAGAATTCAAATATATTAACCCTTTTATCTTATTGATAAAACCATTTGGGAAGATGGGAGGGGGAGCAAAGCTCCAAACCATACAATATTCATACCATGTCAAGGTGAGCGACGAACACTTTAGTCTCTTCCCAACTATTTAAATGAAAATAATAAAGGTAGCTAGGGGATATACAATTATATACTCCTCAAAAAGCCAATTAATCCAAGGTCTCAATGAAAACATAAACATGTATGCCAAAAGGAAGATCCCTTGTTATTGAGAGAGGAAAGAAGCTTGCAACTTCTAACAAAAGGGACATCCATTAATCACAAAGAATATTAGAGTCACACCACAAATTTTACAAGGTTTTCCACTTAATGATTATTAAATAGAAAGTGGATGATTTGGAAAGGAAAGGGAAGAGGGAACAAAGGATGGGGGCTCACCAAGTGACTACTAGACCGCCCATATTTTCTCCCATTAAGCACACCCAAAGGAATTTCTTAATCAGGATTATCAAACATTAATTGATACCAAAGGTCAATCAAAGAGATAGTTGCAATAATGTTGAGGGACAAGGAGGTATGGAGAAAACATGAAAGAAAATCTATGTCTTAGCATATGCTTTTCAAACAAAATTTGAAGAATATAATATAAGATGGGAGTTATTGTTAGAGTTGATGGTCAATATTAAAGAGAACACTCAACAAGGATCATAATAGGTTTTCCAAAGGGAGGAGAACCCCTTGTGAGCAGTAACAAGGCACATAACATCTATATTAAGGTTGATTTTGTCTCTAACAACTACAAGGGGTCAAGCTCAAGGGCATGGACACATATTAAATTACCTCGCCCATGGAATAACATTTTTTCTTATATCTTTGTATTTGTATTATAACATCTACAATAACTTTGAAATGAACAATGTTATGTTGAATTTTACTCTTTTAATTATAGCTAGTGGTAGGAATTTAGATTTAGGTTTTAACCTTAACATCTATTTTTGTTAGGTAAATCTATGAAATTTCAATAAGACTACCACTCCTGTGTTAAGTCTAAGAAAATTCAAAATTGGAATTGTGATTGTCCTTGCATGGGAACATACAAAAAAGCAGATCATATTACCGTGATTTCTTTTTGGAGCTAGTTGGATTGGGGTTTTAGGGATTTTGGACAAATTCAACTCTTGCATATGGTATAATTTATTTATCGTAAGCATTGTTTAATATGAGTGCTTCATTCATGATAATCTTTTTGTATTACACCATTCTCTTCTTGTAGGTTTTATCCTCTACCTTCTCCTTGTTTTTCTTCACCCCATCGCAATTGAACAAAGTCTTTTCAATAGTGGGATAAATTTATTCTCAAACTTAAACCTTTGGCATGCATTCAAGTCATCTTTATCTCTTAAACTTTTTCCCAATCAAACATGTGCATGGTAATTCTTCTCATTTGTGATTTTTTTAGTCTTTCGCTTCTTCAAACTTGAGAACCTATTGCTTTCATTGAGAGCAGTGATGCCCTATTGTTGCATTAAATTAGCATCTCATTCTTTGTATCAACTTGGTCAAAAATTTCTTAGGTTTTTTCCTTGATCCTCTTAGCTGTGCTTTGGGACTCCTTACCAATAAGGACACAAGACTAGACAATGTGAGAGCTCACTAGTAAGTGCTCAAATATAGAATGTAGAATGAGACAAACTCCTCATGTTCTACACTTGAACCCATGCTTGTAGTAAATCTAACGTTAATCATTTCGAGGCAATGGTTATACTTTGTCACCTTTTTCAATGATAGTGGTATTATCCTCCTATTTATGTGAGGAATTTTTTAGAATACATGCTCAAATTGAGGTTGCAAATTCTAATCCCGCTCCTCATAAAGTCTTAATGTGATGGAAGGGGAATAAAAGGATCCATTTATAAGATAAACAAGGATGATTTATTAGCCTTAGAATCCCTTTGTTTAGAGGTGAAGTGGGGGGGCTAAGTGATAACAACATTAAAACATAGATTCTATGTCTTGGTTGGCAAACCCATTAGTGATATTATTAATTGTTCCTCTAACATGCATGCAATCCTACATCAAAGCAATGTTATGCTATGGCTTGCTTGACAACCCAATTAGTGATATTGTTGATTGTTCCTCTAACATGCATGTAATCCCACATCAAAGCAATGGATAACTTGTTGAACTTAAACTACCTTGCTTATCATTTCCCATGGTGGCTATGAACTCTTGCCTTTGACATGATCAATCATTAGTTTTGAATCTCCTTGAAAAATTATCTTATTATAACATTTACTAGTTGCTTCTTCTACCTAAAGGAATAAACATTCAATCTTACTTGGTTATTAATTTTGGTTTCCAAAACCTTGGCTACAACCTCTACAACCTACACCTTACTCATATCGTAAACTCCCCTTGTCCCCACTAGATGAAGGTTTCCTTTTGCAGTGTCATCAAATTTAAATCTAACTCATCCTTGTCAATGGGGTCTTAGTTCAATGGTTAAGTGTAGGAGGTGACATCCCCCCACCAAGGTTCAAATCCCCCAAATACATTTTTCATTCCTTGTGTGTCATCTCACTTGTGGAAGTGGCATATTCTATACAATTGAGTATAGGTGCAAGCCCTGTGTGATTTTGTTGGAAGAGATACCTACCACATGTAATGACTTAATCGAAGGATTCTTCATTGAGTGTTGTAAGTCAATTACACTTCATTATAATATGCCCAATTTGAGGAACATGCAATTGTCATTGAAATAAAATGGGGTTCTTAAAAATAAAATAAAAAATTCATCATCTTCAACTAAAACAAACCATATTGTGTTCCAAGCTTCCTTGCTTAATCTTCATCCTTTAATGTCACAAGGGGTGGAATTGGGTTGGTGATAGCGAGGTGTTGCTTTTGCTCCACTGCAATTGATATCCTAAGAAAAGTGACATATTTACCCCTCACACGCTGGCCACCCAGCAAAGGAATCGTTTGAAGCCATCGTGATTAGCCATTGTGATCATTAAGTTGGATAAAGTGATCCCATACGCCAAAATGAAAATAAATATCCAACCCTTTGAAAACTAATAGAAATCCCAAGCTTTTCAACTTCTATCCTTTAACGAGCACTTGGTTGATATGGTTCGTTAGGAAACTCCATGCATAAACTAAAACCAAACTAATGGACCCATCAGTAACCTTCCTTTCCTAAGTAGGTACAACCTCTCGTATTATAATGAATAATCCTCTTTTCTTTATGCAAAAAAATGTAATGGTCTCAAATGTGACATGAGCTATAATTGTTTAAAATTATGTTACTTTTTCATTTTCACCAACCTTATCATTTAATTGGAGATGTGATTAAACAAGAGCCACAAGGTGGCAATTTCACCGCAGATTGATAAATTGATTACTTGTAAATATGTATCTTTGTCTTAAAGGATTATGAACTAGTAGAGAATGAAACACTACATTCTTTGTATTGCCAGTTTAAAAAACCACATAATACTATCATTCACAACATGTTATCATCCATAAATTTTCCACAAGTTCTAGTTTAGCATGTAAGTAATGACATAAGAGTTATACGTGATTAGTTGTTGGTAATGGATTGGATTTTTCTAAATAGTTCATAGGAACTGGGAAGGGAGGTTATACATGAGCTCTACCTTTACTTACTTTATGGTTTGATAAAAATAAAATTTTTAATGAAAATAATGTCAGGTTTGAAGAAAACTCATCTACAAGAAAAAGTTGAGTTCATTTCACATAAAGTTGATAAATTTGATATGTTCAGAGTTCCATTTTTTTACCATATCTAAAACAACTAATTTCCAAGATCCATCAACAAAATCCATGTGTATTTTGAGAGGAAGTTGGACCATTTTTGCAAGATGAAAGTGACCACTCTTTTGTCAAATTCTACCCATTAAAAAACAAAGAAAAACATCTTTAAAATGTCATATAAAATTTAAAATATAAAAAACATATAACCACTTTAAGTTAGTTGATATACAATGATCTTCAATCCTATATTGATTACATTGAAATTTTATAGAATTTGGCCAAGAGTCCGCTCATGATTTTCTGTAATGCAAACCAGCTAACGACAAATGAACTTGTTTGAATTGAGCTCCCATAATAGAATCTCTTTTGCAAGACATTGTATAGTTTGGGTTCTTCAAGTTTGTCTTAGACAATTCCCCTTTTTTGGTCTAGGCCCTTCACAATTTTCAGGAAGTAGGGGAAGCACATGATGGAAAAAAATAAAAATAGAAAAACAATACAATTTACAGGAAAACAATAAAAAATATTTGAAAAAATATATAGTATAAGAGCCATCAATATTTATGTTTTTTTTTTTTTTTATCTTTGAAACATTGTGAAAATTCTTACATAATTGAGTAAAAAACTAAAATCTATCTTCATTATATAAGACAACCTAATAAATAGAGTAGATTAAATCTTGGCTCATATGTAAAATATTTATAGCCTAATTCATAATAGCACTCCAAAACTTATCTGAGAGAAATGATGAGAAAAATAGATATGAGTTTTTTCAAAAGATTAGACATATTTTAAAACCTTGGAGCTAATTGATAACATGAAAGTTGCCACATGGCACTCTTAGAAAATACCAAATTAAATGTTTTTTAGTTCTATTTTTTGTGATCTATAAATTAAGCCACGCTCTCAGAAATTGATGTCCCATCCATAACCTCTTTAACCAATGAGAAAATGGAATGAGTATACTTTCAAATTTTATGAATTTATTTATTTATTTAAAAAAATCAATTTAATAAACATTAATGTTAAGTCAAAGCACTTTGACTTGCAAATGAAAAGCACTTTGATTAGTAGCTATTTTATGTATATTTATTGCACCGAGAGTAACGAGGTGACCTACAACCCAACAAGGGGGAGATGTTGTCACGTAACGTAATGTAACATGACCTTACCAAAAATAAAATGTAATTAAAAAAATTCATGCTGGCTCATAAAATAAAAAAGTAATTAAAAAAATCTATACCAACTCATACACAATAAAAAAAATAAAAATAAAACGAGCATAGGTGATAATGAGAATGATGAGGTGCATTTACAATCTAACATGGATCATGTGTAATATAACATTAATAAACTAAAATGAAAAAAATGAGGTTAGTAGAAATAATTAATAAAAAAAACAATCATAACAATAATAAGTATCTTATCAAAGTCCATTGAAATCAATATCAAAGTCCATTGAAATCAATTTCACAAGTGAGAGGCAAACTAACCTCAAAAATCAAACACGTTCCCTCAAATATAAAGACATAAGGGATTTACACCCATTGACATATGAACCTAGGTTGTTTGCATAGTAACACCCCATCTCAACAATTAAACCATTTTATTTTAAACATAAAGACATTTGTGACTATATTTACTTTTCAACTTTTCAATATTTATCATCCAAAATTAAGATGAATCCATAACAATATATAAAGTAGTGTATATCAATTATATACTTATTAACATATATCTTTTAGATTCATTTTAACATATTATGTATGTTATTGTAAGATGACTATTGAAACCAACCTACCATTCATATATATATATCCTCGAAGAGAATGAAGGAGATCTCCCCCCCACTCAATGTCACCAACCCCATACAAAAATATATCATGACAACCACTATGTCCAATAGTATACAATAACCTCATAAAAAAAGAATATATTACTAAAAGAGACTCTCTAAACCGACTCTACAGTACAACATTTAAAATGGCATGTCAGTCACCATGGTGACCCCAACTACTAATTCTCCAGAAGGATACCATCTGATTCTAGTTGCAGGCCTTGCTTTGAAAAAGCATCCATAGATCCATTTAGCTCCTTGAATATATGAGTATACGTGACGTGTTCAAATTGCTACAAAATATACTTTAATTACGATGTCAATACCTAGGCTTATATTTTGTTTCTATTTACTATTCATCACCCAACTTATCACCAAGGAAGAATCACCAAATACATGCAATCTATTTATCCCTTTAGTGTAGGAAATTCTCATCAGTGCTCGAAGGGCCATTGATTTAGCATAATTGTTTGAACCCAATCCCACACAGGGTTTGAATATGTAAAAATGTGATTTGTTTATAAAAAGTAAGCCTTTGATTCCACATTTCTACTCCTGACCTTGATAGCCCCCATTGAAGAATGACCAAGGAATAGATTTGTCAATAAAAAGAGGCTCAATCTATGATGCAAATTTTATATGTTCAACCTTTTTTAATAGTTGGAATGGAACCAATACTTGCGAATTGATTTGGGGTAGGGAAATGAATCTATGCTTAATGAGTAGAGCATTATGAGCAATGTGTATGCACTACAACATGAAGACATGGATTTGCTTTATAGACTTTTAAATCTCGATGTTGAAACCAAATAATCTAACATTGCTCGATGTTCACACCATACCATAGACTTGGCCCTTGTAGCTTGAAATATTGACTAATGAGATTCCAAACCCGAGACGTGAAAGGACAATGAATTACCAAGTGGGCATTTGTTTCCTTTGAGTTTTTGCACAAAATATACATACTAGGGCCTTCAACTTGACATTTTTGTATTACTCCTTAGGTTATTATCCCATTACAAAGTGCCAACCACATATAGAGAACAACCTTTTGGGGGGCCTTCACCTTCCAAAGCTTGACCCCCCACCATTTTGCTTCTCTTGTCGATGAAGTTCTCATGGCATGATTTCCCAATTGCACTATAATAACCCTCAGTTATGTTCATGGACCATCCTAGGGCATTTGGATCCTCTTTTAATAGAATGTGTCATCTTCTTAGCTCGTTCACATATTGAGACCAAACCATACCTATATTTTTTGCAACCCAATAGATCCCACTAATAACCAACCCTATTGCTAGAGATCTATAGATAACTTGATTCCCACATGGGACAAATGGAAGAACTATATATCCTGCAAAACTTGAATTAAATCATTAAGGAGAGTGACACCTGCACCAAATCCCAATATAACATCTTATCTGATTCAAACAATACATCCATCCCTATTTTCCATGCAAAGAACCATCCATTGATAGGGAAAACAAAGACACAACGTTCCTATTATTCAACATGGACTTGATACTTTTATGCTTTGACCTGATCGAATCCAAGAAGGAACCTGATGCCATATATTTCTTCATAATTATGCACTTCAATTCCATATATTTCTTTATAACTATGCACTTCAAGGGACTCTGCTTGTTTATTAGATTCCACACATTCTTGGTTTCCAGATCTAAACAAATGAATATGTTTGAGCCCTAATCACCATCACCTTTTCGTAGAGTCATAGACTTTTAATAATCACACTTACATTTATACACAATCATTTCAAGTTAGTTGAGGGAAACATTTTAGTCGTATCAAGAAAGGACTATACTTTTCATTTACAAGTCAAATTGACTAGACTATATATTAGTTTCACATTTTCCAATAATTTTTTGGTAAAGCTTGTCAATGTTTGATAAATCTAATGTATTAAATAGGAAAAAACAAAAATTAACTTTTAAATAAAAACAAAATGTATTAAATAGAAAAAAAATTAAATTAAAACATAATTAAGAATTTTTAAATTTTAGCATTATATTATAGTTGATGGACATAAATACCAATATTATTTTGACTTGTTATATTTTTTTTGAATTGTCATAGAATTAAAAGAAAAATCAATACAGAAGAAAAATTTCTCCCATTTCCATGTTACCTGTGCCTTTGAATGCAATTATAAATATGTAGTCTTTAAATGAAGCGTGCAAGTGCAATTCGCAAGGCATGGGGAAAGATTAATAAAAAATCGACTCGCTCTCATATCAAAGGGTCCACCACTTTTAGGTTCAGCGCTGCCAATTTAGTCGAAAGCCCCTTGCAGAAAACCCAAATTTTATTATGTAGTATCTAGTGGTCCATTTAACCTTAATGATAGTGCCAATGTCAATCCATTATCTAAACAATTTATCATAAGGTTTTCTTCGTCCTTAGCGTATAACATTGAATTATAGTTTTTTTTTCAAGCATGGAATCTCAAATTGTGTTTTTAACCATTGATTATGCTTTGTGAATCCAGAGGGAGGGTTTCTAGATATATTTGCAATTTTGAGAGGTTATTCTACTTCAAATTTTGTGGCCAGGCCTTGTTTTGTGAAAATTAGATTTTGTGAAACTGTCACCTTTAAAGATATTTTCCACTGTGATTCTCAATTGCAAGACTAATCAATTCAATGGAAGTGGATGCATTATCCTTGGCATTAGAGCAACCACAGAAAGGAGGGGGAACATGAGGATTTGCTTGAGATTTTGTTTCCATTGTCGGATGCAGAGCAACGATGTTTTCCATCTATCAAAGGAAGGCATAATTCACAGGGATGATTTCTAGAGATATTTACAAGTTTTTGGAGGTTATTCTACTTCGAATTTTGTGGGCAGTGATTGTTTTGAGAAAAATTAGATTTTGTGAAACTGTTTCCTTTAAAGCGATTTTCCATTGTCATTCTCAATTTCAAGACTAATCAATTCAATGGGAGTCTATGCATCATCTCTGGCATTAGAGCAACGACAGAAGGAGGGGGGAGAGGAGGCTTTGCTTGAGCTTCTGCTGCCATTGTCGGGTGCATAGCAACAATGTTCCTCATCTCGCCCTCGTCCATTGGAAATTACATATATATGTACCTTTATTACAAAATAATTCCACCATTTTCAACCTCTTGAAAGCTAAATTATGTGAGTTCATCAAGCCTGTGATTCATTTTGATCTAATAATGTTTATGAGAAAGGACCTACCCACCTACTTACTTAATTTGGGGAGATGCTTATGAGCTTATTTACTACGTGAACTCCTAGATATGTATCTTTTCATGTACCTCTGAGCGGATCACTTGAACAATTATCTATTCATGAGGTGGTTCACTCGATGCCTTCCTTTCCCTGTTCCCACCGCAATCAGTCTCCTTCTCATTCCCACTACTTATGTAGATAATAAATATCATTCCCTATATTCATCTAGAAGGACTAAGCACATGCAATAGTAAAGAGGCTTACTGTCAACTAGAAATAATTCAATTATAAATTCGACATGAAGGAATGCAACATGACCATAACCACTCTCAATTGAATCATGTTAGAGGCAGAGCACGACTAGAGTAGCTGGTTATTTTTTGGAAAGAGTTGGATCTAATTTCGGAAGAACCATTGATGTATGCAAGGCAATTTTCATGTCATGAATTTAGATTAAAACCTATCCATGAAGCTTCGGTATTTGAATTGGGGTTTGAAGCATATTATTATTATATTATATCTTCTTAATTCATGCACCAGGGTTTTGATTTATCTATAGATTGAGAAATTTCATTTCTAAATTCATGTAAGGAGGCTTTGATATTTTTGTAGAATGTGAGCTATGGAGCCACTATATTGTTGGTTTGTTTCTGTAGCATTTCCCATAACATGTAGTTGGCTTGTGGGTTTGCATCAAAAATGTCTACAAGTTCAACAGTGTGATCTCCCTATCACACCTACTTGGTGGCATTCAAAGGACAATCTTTTGGTTTTCCTAGTGGCTAAGCATCTCTTGCCTCTTTTGAGTTTATTTGTCTAGGCACATGTTGTTCTACTGGATGTTGACTGGGAAATTATGAAGGGATGATTCATTGCTATCAATTATCTCTTTCTCCTTAGTTCTTATATATTTCTGCTCAGTTCTGTTGTTATAAGAGGATAGTGTAGTTTGTTTGTTAGTTTCAATGAAAGCAGGTTGCTAACCTAGTAATTCTTGTGGCAGCAAATGCTATTCAACCCATTTTTTCTCACATTATATTCTCTGTTATTTGAATCATATTTAAAAAAAGGTGTACAACTCTTTATCAATGGGATCTAAATGTTGCATTGATGCTACCAACCTTATTTCAAGAAGCGAAAACAATAATGCAACAGATTCCCCTACCCATAGTATGTGTCAGACACAATAGTGACATTACAAACATTTCTGTAGTGTCTTGAGACATACTCACGAGTGTCAAATTATATAGCATCACATGTCTTACATCAAAGTCAAAGGATATTTTATTATAACTTTAATGAGTGTATATATAGGGTTAAATGCATATGTTGTAAATATGGTTAAATTTATATTTTACAGGAATCGACCTAATAAAGAGGGGTTCACATTTCCTTGTAAATAACATCTATTTAATAGCAAACACAATTAATAGAGACTTTGGTTGGCCAATCTAACATACAGTTTTGGTAAGGTGTAAATTCTTGTTGATAGTATTGTTTCTTGTCTCCATTGAGTTTTTATTTCTTTATATTGTTTAACTTTGAAAGTGATGAATATTGTTTCTTTAGTTCTCCTCAGTGCAATCACTTTGGCCAAAACCCCCCACTCTATACCTGACTACTAAGTTTGTTACCACATTTACAAATGTGGCACTTGTTTTGGCTACTACACGGAAACACTTCCATGTGTGCTAGGTCTCCATATCAATTGCTAAAGAAGGCATAGAAAACATTACAAAATTGTTTGGAAGTGAGAAAAAGTTCCTTCAAATAGACATAAAAAATACTCAATAGAAGAAAAAAGTGGCGTTGTATAAAAATAAAATGCAAAGCTTGAGATATGCAGTTCGAGTAAAATTTGAAGATGAGTTTACCACTAAGTTGTTTCCATTTTTTTTTACAATAAATTGTTAATTAGGTTATGTTGGGATGGTTGTGGGCAGAAATGTTATCCTCCCCATCTAGGTTCAATACTCCCTTTATGTCCATCTAGGTTCACCACAAATTCCTAAGTAGCCAAGACAACATTAACACTTGTACACTGAATAAATAAATACCCTTGAGATATTCTTTCATCGAGCTACATTAAATAAAAAATACAGTTTTAAGTATCCAAAGAAATATTTTGCAGATAAACCCTTGGAAAAACTTGGAAAATTTAAAAACCAAGGGATATATTGAGCATTTTAGACAAATAACTAATAACATCATGCTCAATTTAGACATGTGCAAGTTTTGTCATGCTATAAGAAAAGAGAAATCACATATCCATTCACACTTCAAAGATTTTCTATTACATAGATAGCAACCTATTTGGATGGAACAAGTGATTGTCTGATTGACACTATTTAGAACATACTAATTACCATCTTACATGAAAAGAAAAAAACAATTTGAGCATAAAATTTGGACCAACATTCCTAACATTTTCAACTTGAACCTGGATCCCATGACAATGATTGATAGACATTTGATTTGGATAGATCTATCAAGCTTAAGTTCCTTACCAATTTAATGTTAGTGACCTCTCCAAAAGTCATGGTGAGAACCAACATCTATCATGCTTAAAAGAAGTGCATTTCACTATTTCACTATTTTCCATATATAAATCTTGTAAGAATAACCTAAAACAAAAATAGCCATGTTATCTTAGCAATTAAATAAATGCCTTCTCTTAGCAATCTTTAAAACATAGAACCAAAGTTTAAAAAATAAACATACAAACACCGTTGACACATGCAATGGATCTATACAAGTAGATACAAACATTAACACATGCACAAGTTCAAGCATAAATTGTACTAATGATTTTGGAAGAGTTGAACCAAATGTTCTTTACCACAAATGTGCATTGATGTAACATTTAATTATTTCTCAATATTAAAACTATAGGACTCCCCTATTTACATTAATTATTTCGTATGCATTCATTTCCAATTGCCATTTTGTCTGTTAGCCAACTTAGTTTTGTACTACCTTCCTAAGGGAAGGAGGATAGATATGTTGCAGAATATGAAAAGACAATGCATTTAATTCCATTTTATGTTTTGGGATTTTGAAGTCTTGTAATTTTTTAACAAAAACGATTATATTTGTATTGATAAAAGGCTGAATAAATTCAATAGAGCCATACAAAAAATCCTCTTTTATAGTTTAAAGGTTCATAAACTGTAGCTTACAAGATAAACACATATTTGTAGTCATCCAAGAGGAGAAATTGCTATTCCAAAATATAAAACTCCCTAAACTACTATATATTTTCACATATTGACCGACTAACAAAATGTGGTGTACCCAACCCAGACGATGAAGCCAAAGACACTAAAACACCTAGGGGGAAGGTTGATTAGAGGTAGTGCACAACGGAAATAAAGGTAACTAAGGCTAGACCAACATGCCAAAAGCCATCAAAGTAATCATTCATCCCTTTAAAATGAAATGCAATTATTCAAATGCATAACATTTACCCAAACGAGGTCATCGAAAAGATAGCGAAAATCTATGGCATTCTCGGAAGGAGCTTGCTGGGGAATTGATTAATGGCCGAACCCTAGGAAGGCTGTCGGCGACCTGTTACTATCAGGCTGGGGCGTATTTAGCCTGACACACGAACCTGCGAGGTGGAGTCCATCACTGCATCGATCACTGTGCACTCATTACGGTTTTTTCTGGGCTAATCTTGTGTTTTGTTTAAACCCTCGTTGTCTTGTTACTGCTCTTGTTTACTTTTTTACTGTGGTTTTGCTATTACCTACAATGGCTACCTATGATGACAAGGTGGACTATACCTTCGACCCATCAGACGAAATGCCCATTTGGACTCAGCCATTGGGTGCCGGGTGGCAGGATGGGGCTCACTCGGTTGCTTGTGGTGTGGAAGGTTTACCTGCTCTTGAGAACAATCCGGATTTAGGGTTTTCACCATCCGACTTTCTTGCTATTTCTCCTGGTTTCGGGCCGTTAATTGTTTCATCAGGCCGTATCCCATCGACTTCACCATTGAAGGAAGTTGAGTCATCCCTCTGGTCTTTGGAACAGGTCATTAAAGCCTTTGAGGGTTCGACGGGCGGAAAGAAAGGGCCTATTTCAGCAAACGACGGATTTCAGGGAACTGGAAGGGTGGGCTTCCCATCAAAGGACTCTTTTCCTGTTTTGAACACTGCTGAGGCGAGGGAAGGTTCGAGGCAGGGGTTACTGGAAATACATGAACATCGTGGGTTTGCTAGCCCATGTGTGGGCTCTGGTACCAGTTCTGAAGAATGGGGAGGTCCTTCCTCGGATGGTACTTCACAGAAGGTGAAACGAGGCAGAAAATGACGGCTGAAGCTGAGCAGGACCAAGTATAACTATGCACTGGGGGAAGATATTGAGTGGAATCAATTGGTCAAGATGACCAGTATCACCTTGGTTGGTAAGGCATTGGGCAGATCTTTCTCTCTGCGTACCATTGAGGCATGGGTGGGAGAAAATTGGGCTGCAGCATTAGGTTATACCCCGGAAGTTGTGGAATTAACCCACAATTGGTTTGCTTTCCATTTCCACAATGAGGAACATACAAAATGGGTCCTTAATTCCAACTGGAGCTGGGATCATTGCCCGGTCATGATTAAGCCTTGGCATCCGATGTTTGACGCTAGCCGGGAACGACTGGATGTAGTCCCACTGTGGGTTCGTCTCCCTAGTTAACCTCTCCATTACTGGTCGGAGCGGCATTTCAGAGGGATTGGTAACATGATTGGTACCTATTTAGATGGAGACTATAGTTTTCTACTATCCCGTCAGAGGAAGATTGTTCGTATTTTAGTTAATTTGAACATCAGAGATGGGTTAGCACCGGATGTTACCCTGAGCTGGGGAACCTATGTATATGTGCAGAAACTGGAATATGAAAATGTTCCCTTCATATGCCACCGCTATCATGCTTATGGTCATTCGGTTGCTGAGTGTAAACTTCCTTTACGGAGGAAAAATGGAGGCACTCAAAAATCTACAATTGCTGTTGATTCTACCCCTGCGACTGATATACCATTTTCTGGACCTTCTCATAATGTGGCTTTGGATGCGGATGAGGGACATGGAATCCCTCGGGATTTGGTAGACCCTCAAGGCCTTTCTCTATCGGAACACGGTGCTACTACGGAAGGGGCTGACGGCATACCTCAGGAGCTGGTTTTGGATGCGCCACTTATTGGACAGGCGGTACCTGGAACTACATCTATTGTGCCTTCTCAACCTGCTCCTGTCTCGGAACCAGGGACAACGTCTGCGGGTATTACTCACTCCATAAACCACCTCTCCTTTCATTTTGTTTTAAAAAACATTACTTTCGATAATCCAGACTGGTTAGAGGCTTTAAAAAATTTGAATATATCCTCGGTTATGGATTTAGTGGAACCTACATGTATCGCTCCTGCCCTCCCTTCCTCTTCACATACCCTCCCTTCCACTTCACATACTCAGCCATACCCCGGGGTGAGGCTACTTGACCTACCCCCTGAAGCTGATCCTGACCCTACTGAAGGCCCTTCTTCCTCCTCCCCTACCACCTCATCGGACTCTGGTTATTTTCTACGATCCCTTACAAAAGTTTCCCCAGGAGGGTTGGGTGCTAGGGTGAATAAAATTGGAAAAGGCCGAGGTAGGAAATCACATCTTTCTAAAGCACAATCCAAGGCCAAGATGGATTTGATTGAAGGAAAACAGGTGACTATTGATCGGGCGCTTAGAGCGATGCGTGCCCAGAAGAGGGGCCGTTAATGAAATTCATGTCCTTTAACTGCCGGGGTCTTGTTGGTCCCCATAAAAGATCAGCACTTCGTAGAGTGATATCTCTTGAACACCCGGATATCATTCTACTCCAGGGAACTTTGGGTGTTGGTGAGGTTATTAAAACATTACTTGAAAGTTGGTTTGGAGGCTAGAATTTTGCTACCTTGGATGCTTGTGGTCGGTCTGGTGGTCAGGCTATTGGTTGGAATTCTCGTACGGTGCTGTGCCATAACGTCTGGGGAGTGGAAGCGTCTTTGGGTATGACCTGCTCGTCTCTTGATTTTGGTGAACTCTTTATGGTGGTAAATGTTTATGGACCTTATTTGAATCGGGCTCCTTTCTGGGATTCTCTTCTCTCGCATCCTTTGTTACAGGAAGGAAACCTGATCCTCGGAGGGGATTTGAAATTTTCTCTAGGGTCGGCAGAAGTTTGGGGTAGCAGAGCTCGGCCAGACCCATTGGCAGACTTTTTCACTCACAAGTTGGTCACAAATAATTTTCTGGATATTGAGCCAACTCTTCTAAAACCTACTTGGAGGAATAACAGAACAGGAGACAACAGAGTCGATAAACGGTTGGATCGGTTTTTGGTGTCAGATCTTTTTGTGGATAGAAACTATCTACCGAGGTAGTGGGTAGGTTCGGGGGGCTCTTCTGACCACTTCCCTATATTTCTGGAGATTCGTGATGGACCTTCTAAACCAGCTGGGCCACTGAAGTTTAATAAGATTTGGTTAAAAGATGAGACTTTTTTTGACCTTGTTGGATCCCTTTGGGTACCCTACAACCCTGGGGGGGGCCTCTCTGCCTCTCTTCAGTTCTTTGCCAATATCAAAAGAATTAAAAGGCCAGTGAAGGTTTGGTCCTATGAAAATAACAATAGATCTGATAGAGATTTGAAGTCGATTGAATTGGAGCTGCAATCCATATATGATTCTGGCTCCGGGGGACTGGGAACCGTGGAAGAAAAAGCTCATATGGTATCAGTGGAAGGTAGGAGAAATTTGCTATTATTGGAAAAAGAGGAAACATGGCGTCTTAAAAGCAGGGCATTATGGCTATCGGCTGGGGATGAGAACACAAAATTTTTCCATGCATATGCAAAAGGAAGAAAGGTGTCTAATACCATTTGGAGCCTGGAAGACTCTTTGGGGGATACCCAGACTTCTTTTGATAGTATGGCTGGGGTTGGGGTAAATCACTTCCAAACAATCTTTAAATCCCCTGCACAGGCTAACATATTGGAAATAGTCAGAATGGCACAATTTTTTCGTCGGTTTGTGGACGAGGAAGACAATCACTCATTGATGGCAAATGTCACAGAAGAAGAGCTGAAGGGAGTGTTACAGAGTTTCCAAAAATACAAAAGTCCGGGGCCTGATGGATGTACCGTTGAATTCCTCTTGGCACTATTTGAGCTTATTGGGAAAGATCTATTGCAGATGGTTGAAGACACTAGAATCTCTGGGCGGATCCCAGCTACCCTAAACTCCACCTTTCTAGCCCTAATACCTAAAACTGACAATTCTTCCTCTTAAGTGATTTCAGACCCATCTCTTTGTGTAATTGTGTATATAAGGTGGTGTCAAAAATTATCGCCAAGTAGTTAAAAATTATACTGTCCAAACATATCTCTGAGGAACAATTTGGATTCCTGGAAGGACGACAAATCCATGAGGCGACTGGAGTAGCACAAGAGGGCACCCATAGTATGAAAGCAAGGAAAATCAAAGGAGCTATAATCAAGATTGATCTGTCAAAAGCATATGACAAGGTGAGTTGGATGTATATTCATTTACTCCTTACACATCTGGGTTTTGATGTGGCTTTTATTAGGTGGATTATGAGCTATATTTCTACGGTATCTTTTGCGGTACTCATCAATGGTACAACCTCTCCCTTCTTTCGGTCTGAAAGAGGTCTACGACAGGGTTGCCCACTATCACCTTTACTGTTCCTGTTGGTTGCTGAAGGGATAAGTAAAGCACTGAAAAAGGACTGTAGGGATGGCACTCTCCAGGGGATACAAGTGGCTCCAGATTTAATTATCACACATTTGGTTTTCGTGGATGATATACTCATCTTCTGTTCTGGTTCGGCTAGGGACATGGAAACTCTCCAGGACATATTTCAACTCTTCTCTCAAGCTACGGGTATGGAGATCAATGACAGGAAATCTACTATAACGACTCACTTACTTAGGGAATGTGAGATTACGACTATTCGAAGGATCTTTCCCTATACTTTTTTACGTCTTGAAGATGGTTTTTTCTACCTTGGGTATCACTTAAAACCTAATGCATATACTAAACAGGATTGGCACTGGCTTATTGAAAAAATTCACAAGCGGCTGAAGGTTTGGAGTCACATGTGGTTATCTAGAGCTAGTAGGGTAGTCCTGGTGAAATCTGTCTTAGAGGCCATCTCGGTATACTGGATGTCCCTCTCATGGATCCCCAAAGGGACGTTGGAAAAAGCTCGAAAATTATGTTTTCGTTTTCTTTGGAGCGGTAAAGGAGATTTTGTTTCCCCATGGGTCCGATGGCAGAAAATTGCTATCCCTAAAGCCTTAGGGGAATGGGGTCTAAAAAACATTCATCTCTTTTCAAAATCCCTGGCGGCAAAAGGGGTTTGGAGACTGCTAAAATCTGAAAGCCTTTGGACAAGAGTTGTCATTCAGAAATACATTGCCCCTGTATCTGTAATGGACTGGGTCCGGGCTACGAATAAGTCACATAATGGTTGTTCTGTTATCTAGAAAGCGGTTATCAAATCTTTCTCTATGATTGGAGATCTTCTAGCTTGGAATATTGGGAATGGACATGCTCTTCGTGTCGGGGAAGATCCTTGGTATGGGAGTGCTAGTAGACACATCTTATTAGTTGGATTGATTACATCTCTTCGGGAAATTGGCATAACTTACTTATCCCATCCAGCAATTCATGATAGGTTCCATCCATGGAATCAGTCGTGGATAGGTGCAGACACTTTGGCAATATCGGTGGAGGAACAGGGGGAATTGAGAAACTATTACCGAGCACTCATCTGCTCACATATTCACATTCGTGACAGGGAGGACTGTTTGGTATGGGAAGGGGCTCCAAATGGAATGTTCACACCAAGGAATGGATACATCAGCTTAAGTCACTTCATTAATCCACGTGAGTTGGTGTGGTGGTGGAAATCCATATGGAGGATAAACTGCCCATTGAAACATTGTATCTTCATGTGGAATGTCCTCGAAAATACCATCTCTACCTGGGATTTTTTACAGCGAAAGAACAGGGCGGGGCCGGGGTGGTGCATTTTGTGCAAAGCAAACGAGGAAACTTGTCTTCACTTATTCCTCCAATGTCCATACTCGGTGCAGGTATGGGCGGAATGCTCCAGATTATCAAATACCCTGTTTAATTGGGATGGGGATACGATACTATTGGCTTGGTCACAGTGGTTTAGGGACCCGATTGGCATATCCTATAGAAATCTCCCCTTACTGGTGGCATGGGGCATTTGGTTGGCACGGAATGGCATGATCTTCAATGAAAAAACCAGTACACCGGTGGTCACCGCTGTACAGATCTGTGGATTCATAAAGGCCTACCCTCATCACATCAAAGTTGCGAAACAACGAGATGTCCTTGCTCTTGAAATCGACGATTCTATACCTTGGGGTTTCTACGATGGTTCTGCTTTGGAAAACAACTATGGGGGTGGGGCTGTTCTACATCTATCTCTAACCCACTCATACCACCTTTTCTGGGGACTGGGGGAGGGTGGGAACAATTATGCTGAATTAATGAGTCTAAAGCTTCTTCTCATGTTTGCTAGGGAGATTGACTGTCAACAGATAAACGTGTATGGAGATTCAATGAATGTCACAAACTAGACAATTGGCACTCAACAATGCCGGGACCTCAGACTTGCAAATATTCTACAAGACATCCTGGAACTAAAACTGTCATTTTTACATTTTTCTTGCAGACATATATTCAGGGAGAACAACAAGGAGGCAGACCAGGCTTCTAAGATTGGCAGGGACTTGGCAATGGGGATGTGGAAAATAAAGGAACACCGAAATGGGACAGTCTATGAATACTATCATAGACCTTTTATTGACAAACTGGCTATACAGGATCAATAACAGGAACAGTAGTGAAGATACTATAAATTATGAAACAGTTAATACTTTTTGGTTGTGATGACAGTTTGAGGACCTTTTATAATCTTATAAGAACTTTTTTGGAGAAATCAAGAGGCTCGGGGAGCCACCAGACATATTTATGTTTTTCCTTATAGTTTTGTTTTTACTGTTTTTGGCCATAACTTGGCGATGTTGAACATACCGGACTGATGTACTGAAGTCTTTTTGTACTGTTTTTTTGTCCTTCAATGGATAACCGCATGCTTTATGCATATACAAAATGTAATTTTTTCACCTCTGCTGAAATAAAATTACGCTTTTCTCTTGGAAAAAAAAACATTTACCCAATGAACATGCTAAGGTAATGCAGATTTGAACATATAATTAAACTATGGATTTGATCTAAGTTGTGAGTCTTTTGTTGGTTGTGGAGCTTGATCTTCCTTAATCAGAGGTTGTGTTTCAGCCGCGTCTAGATCCCAGCCCATGACGGAGGGTTTGGGGGGCCTTGGCCCCCCAATATAGTCTCCATGGGGGGGCGGTGACTACATTTTAGGATCCCCCCCCGGCCCCTGAAATAATTTTTTTGGGTTGTTTGTTGGCCAACAGTTTACGGTCCCATGGTATTGGGTAGCCCGTGGTATTTTCCCATGGTAATTACCCTTTAAAAGGAAGACATTGTAATATGACTATGTAATGTATTGTAGCATAGTAAATATCTCTATGATTGTGTAAGAGAGACTGAGAGAGAGAGTGGAGAGGAAGTTGTAGTGGATGTGCTGCAAGTTGCATCCCTTCATTTGTTGGATGGTATAAAAATAAAAGGACTGGCAATTTCTCCTTGGATGCAGCCCATATTGGGTGGACCATGTATATTGGTGTCTCTCTTGTATTATGTTTATGTGATTTATATTTGCATCTTGTTTATTGTTATTGCTCTGTGATCCTGTTTTTCTAACAATTGACATCAGAGCCAAAGGTATATTTGGCAGATAAACTCGCAGGAAAGAAGGGTTCCTGGTTAGAGTGGGAGCAATCGTTGAAGAAGGAAAGTTTAAGGTCGAGAAATTTAACGACCAAAACTACTAGTTATGGAAGATGCAAATGGAGGACTATCTGTATCAAAAGGATCTATTCCTACTAGTGGGAGGAAAATCAAAACAATCAGCGACTATGAAGGATGAAGAATGGGAGGTTCTTGACAGAAAGGTACTAGGAACAATACGACTGTGCCTGGCTTCGTTGGTGGCTTTCAATATCTCAAAAGAAAAGACAACGTAGGGTCTGATGAGCGCATTGGGTAAACTGTATGAAAAACCCTTGGCCTCCAACACGGTATTTTTGATAAAGTGTTTATTTAATATGAAGATGTCAGAAGGTGGATCTGTTGCTGATCATCTAAATGAATTTAATACGATTACAAATCAGCTAAGTTCTGTAAATGTGAACTTTGATGATGAGTTTAGGGCTCTTCTAATCTTGTGATCATTACCAGAAAGCTGGAATAGATTGGTCATGGCTGTAAGTAACTCTGTCTTTGGTTCAAACACTCTGAAATTTGATGATGTTGTTGGTGTTATTCTTAGCGAGGAAATGTGAAGGAAAAGCATAGGTGATACATCAGGTAATGTGTTGACCATGAAGAGCAGGGGAAGACAAAGGGAGAGAGGAAAGAGCCCAGGTAATCGTAATAAGTCCAGGAAGGGAAGATCCAATTCTAGACTGGGAAAGATAGAGTGCTAGAATTGTGGAAAGAAATGACATATGAAGAAAGATTGCAGATATCTAAAGAAGAAAGGAGATGTACATCAGGAGACTACTCAGGAAGAAAATGTAGTAGATGATGTGCTACAAGATGATTTGATTCTTGCATTAGATAATATTAGTGATTACTTGGTAGTAGATTCAGGGGCTTCATGTCATGCTACACCCCATCGGAAATTATTTCACATGATTATGTTCCAGGTGATTTTGGACATGTTTTATTGGGTGATGATGAGCCATGTAAAATTGTTGGAATGGTAAGGTATGGATAAATTTAAAGAATGGAGGTGAATCGATGCTAAAAGATGTAAGGCATATTCCAGCTATGAAAATAAATCTGATCTCAATAGGGCAGTTAGGAGATGGTGGTAGTTTATTTACATTTGGAGAAACGTGGTGGAATATCACTAAAGGATCGATGATGATAACAAAATGAGACATGATAGGTACATTGTATTTATGTCCTCATAATACTGATTGTTCTATCTCTTTAGCTTCCATAGGAACATATACAACATTGTGGCATCATACGCTTGGCCACATGAGTGAGAAGGGGATGCATATTCTCCACTCAAGGAAGTTGCTGCCAGATTTGAAGCAAGTAATTTTGGAATTATGTGAGAACTATGTTTATGGAAAACAAAAGAGAGTAAGATTTCTCAGGGTTGGGAAATAGAAGACGAGTGAAAAGTTAGAGCTCGTGCATACAAATGTATGGGAACCGTTTCAGGTACAATCTCTTGGTGGCTCTCCTTATTATGTTACTTTTATTGATGATGCAACTAGAAAAACTTGGGTTTATTGCATTATACAAACATATAATGTGTTTGCTACTTTTAAGAAATGGAAAAATTTGGTTGAGAATGAGACATGAAAAAGGTTGAAGTGTCTCATATATGATAATGGAGGTGAATATTGTGGCAAGGAGTTTGATATTTACTGTTCATACCATGGGATTCGTAGAGAGAAGATAGTCCCAGGAACACCACAAGAAAATCGTGTGTCAGAAAGGATGAATAGGATGATCATGGAGCGTGCAAGGTGTATGAGATTGCATGCAGGGTTACAGTTTTGGGAAGATGCTGTAGATACTGCTATTTACTTAATAAACAGAGGGCCTTCAAGCACTTTGGATGGTGGTATTACATAAGAGGCATGGACATGTAAAAAGGTAAACTACTCATTTACAATAACTTTTGGTTGTGAAGCATTTATCCATATTGATAAAGAAAATAGAACAAAGCTTGAAGCTAAATCCAATAAGTGTACTTTATTGGATAAGACGTTGATGATTTTGGTTATCACTTATGGGATTATGAAAATAAAAAAATCATTAGGAGTAGAGACGTGGTATTCAATGAAAAAATCATGTATAAAGATTAGTTGCTGTTAAGCCCTAAATATTGGCACATTACCCCTTATGTAGTGTCACATTACCCTATTTATTATGTTGCATTACATATTGATGTAGGCTTGGGTCTATTAGTTGTTATTGTACCCCTTTGTCTCCTATATATATAGAAGGAGACCTTTTCATTTTAGTCATAATTGTATCTTGTATTCTGTTATGTACTTAGTACATTGTGTAAGGAGGTTCCTCCCTCGAAGAGGATTGTTAATTGTTATTCATCTAAGTTAAGGCATTGATTAATTTCTTCTAGTCTATTTCTTCTATTTTTATGCTATATCTTGGAATTGGTTGCATAGCATTTGGCATTAGATCTCTTTCCTCTGGACTGGTTTCTTCAAAACGTGTCATCTTGTAATTTTCTCTATAATTTTTTTTCTACAAGGATTCAAAAAACGATATTAAAAAAAAATCTCCAAAACAGGCCGAGCTACCTTTGGTATAATGTTCATATCCTCATACCGTACAAGTTTGGAGTTATTCACCTCAAAATCTAGGGTTTTTGACTAGTCCAAAAACTAGTATTAAATAGGTGTTAAGGGGAAAAAGGTCATATCTGGGGCATACAAGATCCAAATTGAGTGAGACTTGTTGAATTATAAATATGAAATACCACAATATATGTGGTAGGGTTTTCAGACTCAGATCCAAGATATTGGATACGTGGCAGACCGTACAAGTTCTCTCTTATGGAAAGACCAAAAATAATAAGCGTTGGGAGATTTGCAATAACTTCTTATTGGTACATTAGAATTAGGCCAGACCTATGAAAATGGAAAAAGGACACATCAGGATATATCAGGCCGAAGTTTTAAACCCAGAGGAGTAGAAATTTCAAATTTACTTCAGTTACAAGTCATCCATAAAACAATCTTCCAATCAGGGTTTGAAAAATGTACGCCATTTTAAATTTGAATAGCTTTGAGTAGAAGGATCTAATTCTGGTGAAACCTACGGTGTGATATCTATTTATATTATTCAAAATGACACCAAAATGAAGTGTAAAAAATCACACTCCCCTAAAACTACCAGAGGATCCATCCCCAAAGTACGGTGAAAGGGAAGACCTATCTTTTCGAGTGTTCCAGTTGGAAGATATGATTAAAGGGACCGTGAAAAAAGTTTATTTAGTTAATTTAGAGGAGAAGTTGAATAAAATGGAGGAAAATATGAAAGGTTCGGTGAGAACAACTGATTTACTCAATTTAGAGGAGAACTTGAACAATATTGCTAATCTCATACAAAATGAAAGGGATACTCCCCCTATAGGTGATGATGTGTTCTAGGATACTTAGGAGGATAAATATAATTTCCATGTTGAGAAACATTCCATGAATAAGAATATTCCAAGAGGAAATGATTCTAGTAATGGAAGTCATCAGGGATGGTCACCAAAGGGTACCCAACTTCCTAAATTTTCATGAGAAAGTTTGATGGAAATGATCCAATAAATTGAATATTCTAGATGGAGCAATTATTTGATCTACACCAGGTGCCAACTTTGCAAAAGGTAACTATTGCATCCTTATATTTAGAGCCCGATCAATTTGTATGTTACCAATAGCTTTGTGACCGTAAAAAGGATTCTATTATCTCATGGTCTATATTCACAGAAGAATTGATTGCACATTATGGGGATATAAATAGCCACACCTTCTTTATCCAATTGGTAAATCTAAAGCAAAAAGGCCCAATTACAGAGCACATCAAGCAGTTTCAGAAGCTAAGTCTTAGAGTGAAGAATATTTCAGAAGATAATTTGTTGGATCTCTTTATTGGAACTTTGAAGGATAAAATCCAACATGAGGTTTTCCTTTGGGAACCTAAGTCCTTGGAGCATGAATTCAAGGTGGCAAGAAAAGTTGAAAACAAAATTATGGCAACAAGGAAGTCTACCACTTATAACTATAAAGAAGTAAGTGTGGTATCAAGTCATACACAACCTACAAGGTTGACACCACAACAACTACAGGAAAATAGAGCAAATACAGTAAGGGCCACAAGTGCACTGAGAAGAAACTATTTTACATAGATTGTGAAGCAGAGGAAGAACATGAACAAGAAGCACCAAAAGAACAAGAATCGTCTCAAGATGAAGAAATAGAAGCTACTACTTCCGAAGAGATTACTCCCACCATATCCCGTCATGCATTGGCTGGAATTAGCACTCCTCAAACTCTCAAGATTGAAGGATATATCAAAAAGAAAAAAGGTAACAATGTTGATTGATTAGGGTAATACTCTTAATTTCATTCACTGTAAATTATCCAAGGTTCTCAATTGCTTTGTATATCCAGCACCAGAGTTTCAAGTAATGATTGCAGATGGAGGAACTATCAATTGCTCAGGAAAATTCCATAATATCAATCTCACTATGGGTGAATATGTATTGAATAGTCCAATGATTTCTATTTCGATGGGGGGTGTTGATGTTGTCTTATAAGTTAAATGGTTACAATCATTGGGAATAGTGGCTTTTAATTTTCAGAAGCTTTTCATGAAATTTTTATGGGAAAGAAAAGAATATGAGTTAAAGGGTATCACAGGGAAACCAAGTAAGGTGATAAGCTTTAATGGTATGAAAAAATTGATAAAAAGAATGGGCATTAAGGTGTAGTTTCACAATTATGCTCATTAGATGTTCAAACATATAAGTATCCTATTTCCCCAGATCTCCAAAAGGTGATTGATAAGAATTCCAAGGTATTTGAAGATATTCCAAAAAGTCTTCCACATGTTCAATATTTTGATCACGCTATTCACTTAATTCCGGGAAGTGTTCCTCCTAACATCAGACCTTACAGATACGCTTATAGATATAAGAGTGAAGTTGAGCATATGGTTGAAGAAATGTTAGAGGCTGACATAATTAGGCCTACAAAAAGTTCTTACTCTGCACTAGCGGTTATGGTACACAAGCCGGATGGATCATGGCATATGTTTCCAGATTATAGAGAGCTCAACAAGATCACTATTAAAGATAAATTTCCCATTCCCGTCATTGATGAATTGTTAGATGAATTACATGGAGCAGTTGTCTTCAAAAAGTTGGATCTTTGTTCTAGATATCATTAGAATAGAATGAAGGAGGAAGACATTCCAAAAACAACATTAAGAACTCATGAAGGTCATTATGAATTTTTGTTCATGCCATTTGGTCTCACGAATGCACCTTTCACATTTCAAGATTTGATGAATTCCATTTTCAAGACTTTCCTTAGAATTTTTTTGCTAGTATTCTTTGCTGATATACTAATCTATAGAAAGTCTTGGGAAGAACATGTTCAACATGTTGATAGGGTACTACAACTACTAAATGAGCAACAACTATATGCAAAACCTTCCAAATTTTTCTTTGGGGTAAAGGAGGTAGAATATTTGGGTCATATTGTATCTCAGGATGGTGTTAAGGTAAACTCCAACAAAATTAAATCCATGATGGACTGGATGATTCCCAAAACCTTGAAGAATCTTCAAGGATTATTAGGTCTAAAAGGGTACTACTGCAAGTTTGTTCGGAACTATGGAAGAATAACAACTCCTCTAACAACATTATTGAAGAAAAATACATTTTCTTGGACTCCATATGCAACTCAAGCTTTTGAACAACTTAAGGAGGAAATGTGGAAAGCTCTTGTTTTGGCCACACTAGACTTCACAAAAACATTTTTTGTGGAATGTGATGCTTGAGGAAATGGTATTGGTGTTGTTCTAATGCAAGAAGGACACGCGCTTCCTTTCACAAGTCATTCAATCAAGGGAAAGCAATTACAAAATCCCATTTATGAGAAGGAAAGGCTGGAAATTCTACATGCTCTTAAGAAATGGCGTCCTTACCTAATAGGTAGACACTTTAATGTCAAAACAGATCATGATAGTCTTAAATACTAATTGGAACATAGATTATCTTTGAAAGAGCAACAAAAATGGGTAACCAAGATGTTGGGATATGACTTTGAAAACATCTATCGAAAAGGGAAGCATAATGTGGTCGCAGATGCGCTTTCCAGAAAAGATGAAGATGTCGGGGCATTATTTTGTGCAATTTCCATTCTACAACCCGATTGGGTAGCAAAAACAAGGGAAGAATGGAAAAATGACCTATCTGTGTGGATGCTCATTCAAAAGATACACGACGATCCAAGTGTATTAGATACTTTTGTGTGGAAAAATGAATCACTATGGTATAAGGATCACTTATATTTATGTAAAGACTCCCAACTCAAACAAAATGTCCTCTCAGAATCACACACCTCTCCTATAGGCGGGCACTCTGGATTCCTGAAAACTTACTACATGGTCAAGAAGGATTTTTTTTGGGAAGGTATTAAATCTGATGTTCAAAGGTTTGCGGTCGAATGCTTGGTTTTCCAACAGAATAAGGTGGAAACAGTTAAGACCCCATGACTTCTATAACCAGTAAACATACCTTTCCCGTGATGGGACGAAGTCTCAATGGATTTTATCATAGGTCTACCCAATTCAGAAGGAAAGAATGTTGTTATGGTGGTTGTTGATAGAATCATGAAGTATGCACATTTTTGTGCACTCTCTCACCCCTTGAATGCAAGTACGTAGCCGCATATTTTCTGGAAACAATTTAGAAGTTACATGGAAATCCGAAGATTATTGTAAGTGATAGAGATCCAATTTTCATTGGAAAATTTTGGACTGGATTATTTTCTTGTTTGGGTACCCAATTGGCTCACAATTCATCTTATCATCCTCAATCTGATGGACAAACTAATATAGTGAACAAATGTTTGGAAGGCTATATTCGTTGCTTTGCATATGATAAACAAACACAGTGGGTGAAATGGTTATCTTTGGTATAATGGTGATACGATACTTCCTTCCACACATCATAAAAAATGTCTCCATTTATGGCACTTTATGGGTACCAGCCTCCATCTATCACATCTCCCTGAAAGGGAAAATCTAAAGTTCAATCCATGGAAGATCACATAGAGCACCAACAAGAAATTCTCTAGATACTTAAGGACAACTTAGCTATCTCACAAAACAGGATGAAACAACAAGCTTATCAACATCAGAGTGAAAGGATTTTCGAAGAAGGGGATTGGGTATTTATGAGGCTACAACCTTACAAACATATGTCCCTCAAGCAACTAAATAAGGACAATAAATTAGCACCCAAGTATTATGGTCCTTATAAAGTGTTACAGAAGATTGGTAGTATGGATTACAAATTGGAGCTCCCTTCATCTTCAAGAGTGCATCCAATTTTCCATTTTTCTTGCTTAAAGAAGGTAATAGGAGACAAGATCGCAATTCAAACAATTTTTCCCGAGCTTGATGAAGAAGGAAGAGTCATATTGGGACCTAAACAAATCACTGAAACAAGTACCAAACCAACTATGTAATTAGGCTATTACCGAGTTCATCATCAAATGGAAGAACCTGCCAATGGAATATTCAACATGGGAAGATGAACCCTTCATACAGTAGCATCCACGACTAATCAAGTGTTGAGGACAACAATTGTCTAAATGGGAGGGGCATGTTAATCCCTAAATATTGGCACATTACCCCTTATGTAGTGGCACATTAACCCTTTATTATGGTGCATTACATATTATTGATGTAGGATTGGGTCTATTAGTTGTTATTGTACCCCTTTGTCTCCTATATATAAGAATGAGACCTTTTCGTTTTAGTCATCACTGTATCTTGTCTTGTATTACGTACTTAGTACATTATGTAAGGATGTTCCTCCCTCGAAGATGATTTCTATTCATGTTAGTTCTTCATTATTTAGACGTGGATTACTTTCTTATGGTTTATTTATGCTATTTTTATGCTATATCTTGGAATTGGTTGCATAACAGTTGCACGGAAATAAACAAGAAAAGGAAAACACATAGTACACAATGCTTGATGAAATTAAAGAAAATGAAGTTCAAAAGGTGTCAGAAAATCAAGAACAACAATAGGTACCTCAAAGTCCTGCAAGTGTTAGGAGATATGGCAGGTTAAGTAGACCCCTTGAACGATACTCTTCTTCAATGTATTATTTATTGATCACTGAATCTGGTGAACCAGAATGTTATGAAGAAGCAGTGCAGGTGGAAACTAGAAAGAAGTGGGAGAAACACATGAATGAGGAGATGGGCTCATTGGTAAGAAACCAAACATGGGATTTGGTTCAGTTGCCTGCAGGTAAAAGAGCATTGCAAAATAAATGGGTTTACAGGTTGAAGGAAGAATATGGAGGCACGAAGCGGTACAAGGCCAGACTTGTTGTAAAGGGGTTTGCACAAAATAAATGTATAGATTTTGATGAAATATTTTCTCTAGTTGTTAAAATGACTTCAATCAGAACTATTTTAAGTCTAGTGGCGGTAGAAGGTTTGCATCTTGAATATTTAGATGTAAAAACAACCTTTCTCCATGGAGATTTAGAGGAATAGATTTATATGCAGTAGCCACATGGGTATGAGGTCAAAGGGAATCCAAATTTGGTATGTAGGTTGAAGAAGATATTGTATGGCTTGAAGCAAACTGCAAGGTAGTGGTATTTAAAATTTGACAAGTTTACGATAGAACAAGGTTATAGTAGATTTCATTCTGACCACTGTGTTTATTTCAAGAGGCTAGATAATGGAAGATGTATTATCTTTTTATTGTATGTGGGTGACATGCTTGTTGCAGGGTCTAACATGCATGATATAAATGTGCTCAAAAGGAAGTTAGAAAATTCATTTGTGATGAAGGATTTGGGTGCTGCAAAGCAAATCTTTGGTATGAGAATACCAAGAGACATGAAAAATTGCAAATTGACATTGTATCAGGGTGAGTACATAGACAAGGTATTGGAGAGGTTTAGAATGCAGAATGCAAAACCAGTTAGTACACGTTTGGACATCCATTTCAAACTAAGGATATGTGTCCCAAGACACAGGAAGATATAGATTACATGTCCAGAGTTCCCTATTCATCAACAATTGGCAGCTTAATGTATGCCATGGTCTGTAGAGGACCATATATTGCACATGCAGTGGGATTTGTGAGCAGGTATATGAACAATACAGGTAAATAAAATTGGAAGGAAGTACAATGGATCCTTAGGTATTTGAGAGGTACTACCACTCATGCATTTTGTTTTGGAGGTTCAGACACTGTTCTACAGGGATATGTTGATGTAGATATGGAAGGTGATAAAGATAGCAGGAGGAGCAACACATGGTATGTATTTACTGTAGGTGGAACAAGAGTAAGTTGGATTTAAAAATTTCAAAAGGTTATTTCACTTTCAACAATGGAAGTAGAGTATATTGCTGCTACAGAGGTTAGTAAAGAGATGATTTGGATATAGAGGTTCATGGAGGAATTGGGTAAGAAGCAGGATAATAGCAGGTTGTATAGTGACAACCAAAGTTCCATTCATCTTGCAAAGAACTCAACCTTCCATTCTAAAACTAAACATATACAAATCAAGTACTATTTCATACGGTCTATTCTGGAAGATGAAATGTTGAAGCTGGAAAAGATACACACTAGCCAGAATCCTGTAGACATGTTGACAAAGGTAGTAACCAGAGATAAGTTGATTTCCTACTCGGTTTCAGTTGGCCTTCAAGCATGAAGGTGAAGATGAGAAATTTTCTAGGTCCAAGGTTCAAATCATAGTCCAGCAAGTGCAACAACGATGGAGTTACTGTGATTAGTGTATTTGAATGCATAACATTTCCGCAATGCATATGCTAAGGTAATGCAGATTTTAACATAATAATTGAACATATAATTAAACTAAGGATTTGATCTAAGTTGTGAGTCTTTTGTTGGTTGTGGAGCCTGATCTTCCTTCTTCAGATGTCGTGTTTGGATCCCATCCCATGACGGGGGGGTTTGGGGGGGCCTTGTGCCCCCAATATAACCGCCATGGGAGGTCTAAGGGGGAAGGCGACTACATTTTAGGAGCCCCCCCTCCAGTGGGGGTTCAGAGGCGAAGCACTTGAAATTTTTTTTTTGGGTTGTTTGTTGGACAATAATTTACGGGACCATGGTATTTTCCCATGGTAATTCCCTTTTAAAAGGAAGACATTGTAATACAACTATGTAATGTATTGTAGCATAGTAAAGATCTATGTGATTATGTAAGAGAGATTGAGAGAGAGTGAAGAGAGAGTTGTAGTGGATGTGCTGCAAGTTGTATCCCTTCATTTGTTGGATGGTATAATAAAAAAAGGATTGATAATTTCTCCATGGACGTAGCCCAGTTTGGATGAACCACGTATATTGGTGTCTCTCTTGTATTGTTTTTAGGTGATTTATATTTGAATATTGTTTATTGTTATTGCTTTGCGATCCAGTTTTTCTAACATATTTCATCATCAATATGACTACATATGCTTCATTCTCAATTGTAATTGTTTCCGTTTACAATATTGAACTTGTTAAGCAAACATGGTTTAGATAATGCAATGGTTTATATTTTTCGAAGGCTGTGTCCATTAAGCATGTGCAATGTATTATTAGTTCACATTAACATATTGCATTTTTGAGCTTCAAAATCACAACATAAACCATATGAAAGAAAATCTACAGGCTGCCACCTACAACCACATAAAAATTTGCACAATCAGATCTAAAGCTACCACTTACAACTATCTAAGAAACACTAAAATCAAAATACTTGGCTGCCATCGACAACTATCTAAGCAATACTAAAATCAGAATACATGGCTGGAACCTACAACCATTATAACCATAAAGAAACCAAAGAAAAGTCTTCCATCTATAGATAGAAGATCCATGAGAGAGATAGAAGAGATGGCTGCCACTACAACCATAGAATCTATGAGAGAGAGAGAAGAGAAAGTTGCCATAGAGACTTGACCAAAATCAGATTTTGAGATTTCGCATGGAAGACCATCCATCCTACATTCAAATATTAACATAAAATACCATAAGCATAAACATAGATCAAGTCAGCCTCCAAGGGCGCATTAGCATAAGCAAAATATAATGAATAAACAAAAAATAAAACACTTATGTTAATGAAGCAAAATTGTTTGCAAGGGAAACGTTCCACCCAGCCATAGACATGTCATGCTCATCAATCTCTCAGCATGACACTCACTCCCAAGCTGAGGTGATGGAATCCACAGGTAGAGGTACTCTCATCTCTAAGAAATAGGAAAAACTCAGGCCACACAACCTGATAAAACACAACTCATTCCCTCCCCATATACTTTCCCTTCCATCCCCACTACCCAATGCAATGAGACTCCCTTCACTACACAAGTCCCTTAGGACATCATCATCCACCTTCAGGCTTCACGTGTAGAATTGGGCATAGATAAGTAATGGATATGAGGGACTCTTGTTGTAGAATAAAAACCAAAAAACCTCTAGTATCACAACATAATCAAAATATCTCAACACAGTCTCACACCCAACACATAGGGCACAATGAGACGAGATAATCTCTCACATCACAAGTCTAGCCAAGACTATCAAGGCTTCCTCTTCTTCACACACTAGTTCACAATAAGGTAGGACATGGATTTATAGCACAAAGAGGCCAAATCGAACCCAAAGAGACCAACTTGAATTAGTTATAGAGATATAAAGTGTGGTTAGGAACACTAACTCAAATTGATGAAGTGGGGGATACAATGAGGGGATTCCTTTACCGATAATAACACCATAATGAGGGGTTATCACAAATCAAGGAGTGGACGACAAGAACATCTCAAGGAGGGAGCACTAGTCAAGGGAGGTGAGAGAGAGGATCAAATTGGAGTCATAAATGGGCCGAAGCACAAAAATAGGGAGCACCTTCCATGAATAGAGGAGTGGGGCACACTTGTGGAGGTGGAGGCTAAAATAAAGGAGGATGAAGCTAAAATCATGTTTCCAGCTCCTAGAATCTAGGGAGAGGGAACCTTATCCAAGTGGGTCCCATAAAAGAGTATCTTTCATTCAAGGAGGGCACATTCACTAAGTGGGACCCACCAAACCTTCATGAGGGAACACTAGTGCAAGAGGGACCCACTAAACCATGAATAAGGTGCAATAGTAACGCCAAATTCCGAAATAATCAAGAACATGGTCCGATGTATGATGTTTGGGTGACCCACAACTTCTAGTCCCTATTCCCCCTCACCTAGTGGAATCCATGTCCTCCCATTCTTGTTTGTTGTCCATATTGAGCTAGTCATTTTATTGATTACATAATAGTGTCTCAGTCCTTAAAGACTATTATCCCATCACCTAGTCCCACAATAATAAACAAATAACAATTACATATGTATGTGGCTTAAAAGTTGGGGTATTACATTCCCCTCCCCCTTAAAATAATGCATCATCCTCGATGCATACTTATACCTTTACAAAATTCCAAAACAGAGGAGGGTATGCCTCCCTCATAACATCTTCCAGCTCCCAAGTAATCAATCGGAGTAGCTGGAACTCATTTCCTCACCATCTACTTTCCCTTTCATCTGCACTACCCAGTGAGTTGCGAGTACCTGCGCTCACCACATCCCTTCGGATATGACCATCCTCATCCAATGGATTTACGTGCTATACTAGATACAAGTAATGGTCCACGAGGAAATAAAGGTAAACAACCAGAAACTGGAGCAACCTGACTTTTCTTCCCAATATGGAAACTAGTTGTATCGAAAAATCCCCTTCTGGTTCCACCTAAATCACATCCCAATCAATCACATGATTAGTATTAGTTATATATTTTTTCAACAAAGATACATGAAATACCACAAATATATTTTTTCAACAAAGATACATGAAATACCACAAATATATTTTTTCAACAAAGATACATGAAATTATTAGGTTTTATTAAGTTGTATTGCAACATCAACACCAACCCCCATTTCATTAAATTTAGACTTCCTAGTGAGAATCTGTACTTACAACATGTTTCGAAAGTGTCATGGTTGGTTTTCCATAGTGTGATTATTGGTTTTCATAAGTGTTATTATTGGTTTCCAAAATTGCAATCATCAGTTTCCAAAAGTAAGATGATCGGTTTCCAAAAGTATGATTAATGGTTTTTTAAAGTGTCATTGTTGGCTTCTAGTAGTGTGAATACTAGTTTCCAATGTTGAGATTATCGATTTCCAAAAAAATCATTATCATTTAAAAACTTATAATAAGTGTAATTACTCTAACCATTGGATTTTGCGAGTTCAACATGTATTTTTTAATATTCACATAATTAATTCATTTACAATGACAAAGTATCTTGTACATTGAGAAATGACACATTCTCTTTCTTCTCATCACTAAGGTTCCTGAATTTTAATTCCAATCACACGAATTACTAAATTGTGAGAAAGGGCTTATGATCTTTGTCCTCATCATCCCAATGGCCACATTTTGACATATTGCAAGTTATATGCCTCCTCATATGGGGGTTGACGATTGGTGGTGAAGGGGAATCTATCAAAGTTTGACGTCGACGATCAATGGTTGACCGTTGGGGAATATATATGGTAGGTTCTAAGAACATGAAATTTGGTGTTGTGGAAAAACAACCAAGGGATCGTTGGTGACGACCAAGCGCTTAGGTGTAAAGGAACTAGGCTTGAACATGCATATCTGCCCGTGGAAAGAAAAATCGATGGCCAATAGGAATTAATAGTAATTGATGGTTTCTGGAGCTATTTGATTATATGAATGCATGGGGTGCCATTGTCAAGAATTAACCAAGAATGATTTTCATTTTGTTTAAAGTACTCAGTTTTCCTTCACCTTCCCCGACATAGTCCAAATTAAGCCTTAGAACAACTCAGGGGAATTAATAACATTCGTAGGGAATTAAGATGTAGGAAGACCCATCCTCAATATTTATTTCTTTACTATGACCAAAATGATATAGATGATGAAATACAAACCCATATCTCATTTTCCATTGATAAATAAAACATATTACAAATTGTTTTCCTGGTATGGCAATAGAGTAATTCGGAAATAAATTACATCTCAGATCATATCTTGGTCAACATATGTCCATTTTAATTTATTTTAACCTTCTCTTCCATTGTGGAAGATGATCTTCCATTACACTCCACATATTCACTTCTACCTTCAGTAAAATTTCTTTCAATTTCTCATCTAATCGAGCACCACTAACTTGCACCAATTGGTTAATAGACCACCTTATCAAAGAACCTTATGATTGAATGAAGTGGTTGCAATTTTTAGTGAATATTTTATAGATATGAATACCAAAAGGAAGAGGATAATCGACCCACTTCCCCTGCAAGCACATTTTTAATAGTCCCCTCGGCAACATACTTCTTCTCAAATGAGCATAGTTGATTTATCTTCATTGTTATTCCCTTAAATTTCAAGTTATGATCTTCAATGTGGGAAGATGATGGCTGTTTTGATTGGTGTATACCTTCAAATTGAAATAATGTTCCAGTTTTTTGGTCTAACAACTTATCTATTGGCCAATATATTATATTCATGTGTTGGACCAAGAGTGAGCAAGTCTTGTTGCAACGTGATAGAACTCTTTACACCATTACCCAAAAATTACATAATCCCATCATATCTCCTTGAATACTGTGGTCCTTGAGCACATTTGAGATAAAAACCAAGGCTATGCGTTACTCTGTATTTGAACATAAATGCTTAAGTATGACATGGTGTGCAAGGAATTCATTCCTTTATTTGGGACCAATATTCACAGAGTCATCTTGCTCCCCCACATATTCAAACTCTGATGCAGAAAATTCCCTTGAAGTTGTTTCATCATTTGAAGCACTATTATGATTCGCATCACAGTCATTCTTAGAATCAATAGCCATTGAGTCACCCATCGAACCCTCACATGAGGCACCAAACATTCACCATGCTTAAACAATTGCACACTCAGCCAAGAAACATAGTACATTCCACAACAAGTGTCTTCCAATGTTTTAAGTTCTTCAGTAGGACTGGATAACGGAACCTCTCCATTTAGAATATTTTCAACATTGACAACTAAGTAGCCAAATATGATTTTGTTACAATGTAACAGCTTCCTACTTGGGTAGACTTTTCCTTCCACAAACTTTGAATTTATCCAAAATAAGTCTTCGTCTTCTCCATCCACAAATGTAGAGACCTCATTATTGACAATCTGCAATTCAAGCAATTCATTATTTGAATTATATATTTTACCATTAAATATATATTTAATCCTTAAAAATATTTAAACCTTACAAATATTTTGTATTGATGCATTTTTTAGTAACAAAATTAACTCATCCAGGGATAAAAAAATTGAAGTCGTCACCGCCGGTCAAGAACCTTCTAGCTCGTCATAGAAGTATGGAAAAATTTCCATATGCAAATGAAATTTAAAATAAAAAATATAGTTTTGGAGGTTAATCAATTGAACATTTGAAACTATTTTTGTATTAGGAATAGTCTAAGGGGGTTCCCATGCTATCATTTGAATGGAACATGTGTAAGGAAAGGACTAGTGCTCCTTGACCCTTCATCCTGTAAAATGATAGAGAAAGAGAAAGGGCCATTTGTTCACTCAAATACCAAGTCTAGACTTTGAGAAAGTGCAGATGCTCTGTATCCACGTCCTCACTCCTCATCACTCTAACCATAGAAGGGTGAGACAGGGCCAGTGCTCCTTCTCGTCCTTACTCAAAATTTATAAGTGTGAGGAAGGGCCAGAGCGATTTAGAATAGGGTGATAAAGGGCCAAAGTTGCCACTCCTCCTCCCAACAATCTAAGGGAGATTCTTTCTCAAATTACAAGAGTTTGAGAGAGGGACCATTTTCCTTTTCCTTCTACGTCCTAAAATTACTCGCTTGTTGGGAAGTGAAGCCACCCCACATCCTCCTATAAAACGGTGAGAAAGGGCTAGTGCTCCTTCTCCTCGTGACTCAAACTACAAGAATTTGAGAAAGGGAACATGATTACTCTCTTGGAAAAAATATAAGAGAGTCCCCATGCAACTCATTAGAATATGGTGTTGTGCCTACAAAGTGCACTTCTCGATTCCAATAGTGTAATTTTGTATTCAAGGGTTTTTGGACTTTAGAAAAGCTAATTTTAGGCTTTAGAAAACTTGTTTTTGTTTTTTTGCAAATGAATGTAGTCTTGAATTAGACTAGATTTAATGAATCATTTTGGGCCACGTGGTCACGAATGGAGAATCATTTTGGCCACAGAGTTACAATAATCATTTTGGGATGCGCGGTCATGAATGGAGAACCATTTTGGCCAAACAGTTACAATAATCACTTTCATTTATATCACCCCATTATAACTGCGGTTCATTATACGACCCGTGGGTTTTCCACCCACGTAGGAAAATCCACAAAAAAAACTGTCATCCATTAGGCACTGTACCTTTATCGCATTTGATGTCCTTTCACCATCTCGTGTGTGGTAATGAATGATCCCAAAGATTACGCAGGATCAAACATTTAATATCCTTTCACCATCTCACGCGTGGTAATGAATCCAATCAACAATTGCCAGTGTTATGGAAACGAGAATCATCATTAATAATTAATGCTCATTTACTTAATTATATGGTGAATAATTAATGCACATTTACTTAATTATATGATGAAAATTATGTAGCTTGATGCACACCAGTTAATGTTGAGGTGGAAACACAGCTAGCCATTGGATCTCAAGCAATACTTTCACCCTGTAGGGTGGAATTTAATGTGCTAGTGGGGTGCATATACATTGTTCCATTGGATGCGATGCATGCACCCCACTGGTAAGTTAAATGCAACCATAAAGGGTGCATATTAATCACCTTGGTTGAATCTGGCTTTCTTCTCACTATCGATAGAGCAGTGTCTGAAGCACCTCGTTTGTTTATGTGTTTTTACCAGATGTCGAAGGTAGCTTCACGTAGAGATCCTTCCCATAGGAATGTAGAGGAAATACTCCCGCCAACCTCGGAAGAAGGATTGATATTATCATACACCACTGCAATGACAGGGTTTGAAGGTGATCTCTAATGGGAATAAATTTATTAGATATTCTCCACGGGGGATTTTACCCTGGATGCCGATGATTTGGATGCCTATCAGAACATCCAGAAGAGATATGTGCATGCCATTGTAGCTAGGATGACGTTGATGCCATACAAATTGAATGATGTAGCCAGGTGGTTATTCGACCACATTGATCTGCAAAATGAAATGATCTTGGATGCAAAAGGAGAGGTAATCGCCTCGCTTAGGCATGACTCATTCCAACATATGTATAAGCTAAAGGAGTTTGAGGTATTCATGGACCACCTCTTCATTGGAAATTTTTCCAGTGAGCACCCAAATCTTGCGGAGCTCATCAAGAAGTGGTGGGATAAGGGTTGTCCCTTCACATAGAATTCAAGTAAGAAGTATACGATATAGTATTTTCATAGGCCATATAGGCTACTCATGGAAATGATATGTGGGTTGTATGGCCTTGGAAATTCTACACACTTCCAGTTGGATTGGGAACCCCTAGTGCACCATGTGACATAAAATAGGGAAGTTTTCAATTGGGGGAACATCCTATCCAACAGCCTCTTTGCAGTCCTTAAATATGGAAAACAGGTACCTAGAAATCAGAAGTTTCATATGATTTCTTTTCTATTTGATGTTATTTGTTTTCGAAATGCATTTCCATCCATGAAATGGAACTAGAAGGAACATTTATTGCCTGTTCATTTTCACTGCAAAGAGCTGTGGCTGTCCTATTATAAACCCCATTTGTACGATATTTGCACCCATTTTTTCGGACCATTGTATTTATTGATTTTTATAAAACCCATACCAAAGCTAACTAACCAAGCCATGGAATCCTTGTCACAAATTGGTGACTGGTATTTCCTGGAGTTCTTTACCTACATTCATGACTTCAGCATGAATGCATCCCCCCATTTGTTGCCAATGTATGTTCCTAACTGATTGCTCACTTGTGAAATTGCTTACCAAATCGTCGTAAATGGTGTCTCATCCTATCTGTCTAGAATGAGTAAGAAATATTGGCCTAAATTCCCCATTTACGTCGGATCCTTCACCTTAGCTAATTCTCAGCATGCATAAGGAAGCAACTCTATTGGAAGAGATGAAACATGGATTTGTGAAGCCAAAAAGGCATGACCCTAGGAGGGCGAATGAAGGAAATTTTAGGTCATTATCGTTATATAATAGCTACATACATGAGGAATACCCTGGAGAAACTCAGTTTCAAGGGGCTACTTCCTTTGATGATTTTTTTGAGAAAATATTGGAATGGGAGCAAAGGACGCTACATGACTGGAAGTTATCCCTTCATGATACTGTTAGAACTGAGAGAAAAGTTTCCTTTGCAGCTGTGGCAGAAAAAGAAATGATGAATAAGAACCAAGATAGAATAAAGAGAGAGGAAAGGGTAAATAATTTTTTTGATGAACAAAAGAAGCAAAAATCTCAACAGGATGCTCTATGGGTGGAAGAGGATAGAAAGAAATCCGCAGAAGAAGAGAGGAAGAGGCTAAAGAGAAAGAAAGAAGCTGACGCCGAAGTGGCACGATAAGCGGTTGAAGCTCAAAAAGTAGCAGAAGAAGAATACCGCAAATCCGTGAAGGAATAACACCAAAAATTCGTAGAGGAAGAACAACGAAAAGCCGCAGTGGAAGAACGTCTAAAAGTTGTAGAGGAAGAACGTCGAAAAGTCACAGAGGAAGAACGTAAAAAATTCGTAGAGGAATAACGTCACAAAAATATAGAGGAAGAATGTCTAAAATTCACGAAGGAAGAACGCCGCAGGGATGCATCCACATAAGAAGAAGAATGGAAAAGAAAAGAAGAAGAGATCCGGTAAGAAGTGGAGGAAGTGAAGAAACAAAAAGAAGACATTGACAAAGAAGCATCAAGGCTTCGAATCCTCCAGGAACAAAATCAAAAGAGCGGGATGAAAACCATAAGGCCGATGAGGAAAGAAAAAGAGAGGAAGAAGAAAAATTGCAAAGACTTGAATAACAACGACATGACAAGTAGGTTGTGTTGCAAACATCCCCCATCAATCTAGGGACTCCACTGGATATGAGATCTAGAAGGTAACTTCAACCCATGGAGGTAGATACTACAATCGTCTCCTTGGGATATTATTTTGTTCATTCAGGAAGAAAGAGTATTTCAAAAAGGCTGTCCAAGAGACATATGACTAAAGGAAATACCAACAACATCATAGAGTTTGACATGGAAGGAAAAGAACCAGGTGAAATTGTAGCGGATGCTACCTCCTTGATTAGATTATTGGAAAATGTCAATGTGTCTTCGACCGGAGAGCTGATCAAATAAGTTCAACAATGTAAGGAACAAACATAGTAATATAAGTAGTTGTATTAAGAGATGAAGCATCGTTTCAATGAAGTTCATCATGAGTCGTTCATGGAGCTGGAACAGTTGAAAGGAGCACATGAGAATGATATGGCTCTATTGAAATCATAACATGAGAGTGCATGAGGGATTTGGAGATGGCTAGAGACTACGCTGAGTTTCAACCACGGGGGCTTCACTCAATAAACCTCTATCACAGCATGTTCGTTCGTGGCATATGAAACAATACCCCTGATTTCACTAAATATTGGAAAATACCTTCCAAAATCATTTTTTTTACCCCCTCCCAATATGCCTTCCCAATTTAAAAAACCCCCCATTTTCACTAGATATTGTATGTATCAATTTTTTCATTAACATTTTTTATTCCCCTTTATATTTCTACCTAGTATATTGAAATGATACCCCTCTTATGACCCCACATGCATTCTACAATGCACCTTGCTTCTTTCGATGTATATTGTGGATGCACATTACTTCACCCACAATGCAATTACTCAACTACATATCATTATAATTTGCAACATCTAATGGTCTAATGAAGAGATAGGAGATCACTTCTTGTATGTCACTAGAGCCAATGCACATAGTACAACATTTATTGCATGTTGCAGTTTCCCACTCGCTGACTAAGCCTATTGTGGGCTAGGTATCTAAGCCCCTAGGGCCTGTAACAAGCTCTAGGAGGATGACTAAACCTACAAAGGCCTGTAATAGGCACGAGTGGTTGGGTATTCAAGCCCCCAAGTCCTATCGAGGGCCTATAACAGGCCCTGGAGGCTTAGAGCCTCCCAAGGATATTGGTAACAACTAGCTGAGTGCTATTGGTAACAATTAGATGTCAATGACCACTGTCTCTCAACTATGATCGATTGGAAACCCACTTCACTACGAAACCCCTGGCCTCAAGCATGCCTCAAGACGCGATTTCCCTGCGTACTAGTAAGCCCGAGCCTTGCCTCAACCCGATTTCTCATCCGGCCGTGATCCCGCCATCTCCATTTGGCGGATATTTGTCAGCCCGCCCATATAAAAAAGACCCCAAAGTATTTTTGTATTGTTACATTAAATAAAAAAACCCTTTCCCCTTAATATATAAGCAATATAATTTTTAGGTTTTCATGAATATTTAATACCGCAATATGAATGAACATGATATTATATTTCCTTCTAGTGAAGCCCCCATGGTTTCAAATCGAGCTTTTCCAATAGGAAAATGCATTTCTTTTGGACCAAGTAAAACAAGAGGCCATCGAAATTAATTTAAAGCTAATGGAGTCTCAGAAGAATTTTATTTTTCACCTGGAGGAATTGCAATAATACTATGCGAGATTGAGAAAGCTCGAAGATGAAGCTGAGTCACTCAAATATGAATCTAAAGTGATTCAACAATATGTAGAGGACATTTATAAATTGCAACAACAGTATGAGGAAGTTCCCGTGAATCTTCCCACAATTCAGAAGAAAGAGTTGGCAAAAGTAAGAGCCTAGAAAAATGGCCGAGATTCCACGCAAGTAGATGCAAACAAAGTTATTATGAAGGTGAAATAGATATGCAAACAAGTTTGGAGCTCCGCAGATAATGCGATGAATAGGTTCGACATGCTGAACTTCGATGAGTTAACGGTGGTAGAGTTGATATGGTCAAAGATATGTTGTATTAAATTCGAAAGGGATGCAAGCAAGCTAGTGATTAAATAATTGACCAAGGTCGATCATGACGTATTCAACGACTACATTTATCAACCTACAGAATTAGAAGCATGGACAGATGATTTCAAAAACCTGATCAGGTCAGAGTTAGTCAAGGAAATCAAGCCTAAAGTTCTGAAGGTTGAAGTTTAATTCGAACAGCTGCAAGATGGTCGCTATAACGAGATCAAGGATTGGCACACATAGTGGGAGAAATTCCGGGAATGATCTGAATTAAGATACTATTGTTTATTTTATTTTATATTGCTATAATTATTTCTATTTCCTAAGTTGCTGTTAAGAAAGAGAGACAATTATTTCAATTTTGGACAGTTAATTCAGTTGTCCCTCGGATTTGAAGCCGAAAGGGGTGGTGGTGGGAAACTACTACTACATTGAAATTTTGTACACTTTTGTACTAATTAATGGATTGCCGTTGACTCTTCTTCAAACTTTTTGGTGATGTTGTGATTATGTGTTTTATGATATGTTCATTTCTATCTCATTATGAATGCATGATTCTGTTTTCCAGTAAATTCTTGTTCAAAGTGCATAAAACATATATATTTGCTTATAGTGAATATTAATTTTCGAGAAATCTGAATATATGTGATACATAACTTGGGTAGAATAAGATCTCTTTTTGTTTATCTTATTAGTATTATGTTTTGTGTCTCCTTCACTAATTTAATATATTCCCCTTCATTTATTTAAATGTGCATCCAATAGAAACTAATTATGTGGAAGTAAAATTACCTTTGCTTTAAATTATTTTACTATATCAAGGCCTTAAGTTGGCATTGGAATTTAAGAACTGTTTCTTGGATTCTCAAAGAAATATCAAGCAAGATATTTTCCCTAGGCATTATGTTAGTTTATAATATTTCTACCGTGGGCATTTTGTTAGTAAATAATATTGCTACCGTCATTGGGATAGGTTTTCCCTGCGCATTCGGTTGGTTTATAAGTTTGATCCCATATTTACTAGTGCAAGAGAAAGGGCCAGTTGCTCAGTCAAATTACAAGAGTTTGAGAAAGGGCCCATGATATTTCTCCTCCCAAAACTCTAAGGGAGATTGATCCCATGCTACTCATTTGCATGGATCAAGTATGTGAAAGGGCTAGTGCTCCTTGATCCTTCCTCCCAAAAAATATTAGAGCTAGAGAAAGGGCTAGTGATCCTTGACCCTTCCTCCCAAAAATTACTAGAGCTAGAGAAAGGGATAGTTATCACCCATATCAATTATAAGAGTTTGAGAAACGACCCATGATTCTCCTCCTCTACCATAAAATTACACGCTAGGTGCTAGGATAACTATGACTTCCTGAACTTAGCCGCGACTTCAGTGACATACAATTTTTCGAGAGCTTCTCCTATGAGCTGTCGAGCTATGGTTTTGGTTAGTTCAAGTGGAGATACCTAGTCCAATTGGTCAACAAAGGGTAAAATGTTGGAGGAGGATATGTCTCAAATGTTAGAATGGTGACAAATAGTTTGAGAGGATGCACCATAGGTGGTAGCCTTTCTCTTTGTCATCTCACACTATAGTACTAGGGGTACGGTAGATTCAGAAATAATAGAACACAACACTGGTGACCACGGGGGAAAATATGTACAACACTTACATGTACAATGGATAAATTACAGGCTCCTATTTTCAGAGGGAGAAGTCTATTTATTCTACGTTTTCGACTTTATAGTGGGTTTTGGTCGGAATATGGTATTTTTTTTTGGTAAAATCCAAATTTGGAAGTGTTTAAATTGTGCTTTTGAATCCATAAGTAAATTCAACACCCTCGAATACCCCATGGAACCCAAATTATGCAATTTCCATTGCTAATATAATTGATTCTAAGATTTTTTAAATATTTCCAACAGGACTACGAACAAAATAAAACAAAAAATATGGTCGCAAAAGGTTGAAAACGTAGAATATTTAGACTACACCATTTTCAGAGAGGGACTCTGTTTATTTCGGGCTGTGAGGAGTTTTCTTTGGTGTTGAACATGACGCGTCTACGAGAACAACTAATATTTCTTATGAATAATTGCAATATTCAATCTAAGCCATAGGTGGGAATTGGCTTCTTTTAATCCCATTGACAGCTTCTAACTCCTCCAATGATCCAGATTTATCCTCGCAAAATGCACAATTGTATTTGGGTCGTTTGCGAAAAAATTCACCTTTTATATCCATTGCATATTTCGATGCCTCCAATGGTCCATATATTCCTTGGTAAGTTCCATGATCCAATCTAAGTCGTCGGTAGGAGAAATCACTTGTTATTCCTCTTGCTAGTTACACCCTGTGAACAACTTAGATCTTTTGTGTATGTTTCAAAATATTCTATGGCGACCATTGAACATTAGTTACTGGATTCTTCTGCTTTCAGACTTTAATATTGTTCTTTATAGAGGCCGAAGAAATACCTTTATCAAACTATTGTAATTAGACTAAGAAACTAGCCCTTTCTCTCGCTTTAGTAATTTTTGGGAGGACAGGTCAATGAGCACTAGCACTTGGGTAAATTGTTTTCTTAACAATCTTGTCATATTTAATGTACCACTTCATTATTGAAGGCAAAAGTTTTAGACAAAACCTTATTTGATGTAAAGTCTAAGAATATATGATTGGGTTTTCTGAATAGAGAAGGGAAAGGAAGAAGAGGTCACAAGGACTAGATTTATGTCTTAGTTTATGTATAAGGCCTTTGATTTGATCATTAGGACTAAGCCTGAAGGAATATCTTGGGAGATCAGACCTTACCTGCAACTAGGTGAGGCTTTTAGAAAGGGAGATTGGTTTTTATCCCGACGACTACATTGTGATTAGGCTATATGGCACTAAAAATCCTCCTTACAGGCTACCTAGGTTACTCAATCCTAGGAATTTGTCCCAGAATATGTAGACATATGATATATGTGGATAAATTTCATTAATAACAAGAAATATATCTAACAAATTACTAACATTTTAGGTGAAGCTATAAATAAAGAATCGCAGTAAAACAACACAACTCGCCGCACACCCAAAGCGCACACAAGTGGATAATGTCGCAGACTGTGCCGTGGAGATTGTTTTGTGGGGTCCTGAAAGGAGAACCGTTTTAAAGCACGACATGGAAATATCATAACTTTCCACAGGATCCCAAGTGCACAAAAGTGGATAATGGCCTGGATTACGCCGGGAAAATTGGACTACAGGGTGATGAATATAGAACCATTTCAAAGAACCGTGGTAAAACAACATAGTGCGCCGAATAATCTTAAGTGCATAGAAGTGGATAATGCTACGAATCGCGCTGCATACATTGGACCGTGGGGTCTCGAAAGGAGAACCATTTTAAATCACTGCAGAAAAACAACGCAATGCGCTGTGGACTCCAAAGCGCATAGAAGTGGATAATTCCCTAAACTGTGCCGCTGTGATATCCATGCAGCCCATTATGCAATCGTGCTACATAAAAAGACCGCGTAAATTACCCACAACCCATAAATTTTGGGCGACTATGATACCAAGTTAATACAAACTAACTGATAGGACTCCTTAAAAATACTCGAGCGATAGAGAGGGCCAGTTCCTCACTCAAATACCAAAAGTATGAGAAAGGGTACATGCTCCTTTTCCACCTCCCAACTTGTCATCACTTTATATATAGAATGGTGGAAAAGGGATAGTGCTCCTCCTCATTCAAATTGAATAAGTGTGTGGAAGGTCAACTCTTCCTCCCAAACATTACCAAAGTGAGAGAATACCAAGAGTTTGAGAAAGGGCACATGCTCCTTCTCCACCTCCCCACTCCTCATCACTCTAACCATAGAAAGGTGAGAAAGGGCGAGTGCGCCTTCTCCACACTCAAATTGCAAAAATGTTGGGAAGATCCAGTGCATTCAAAATAGGGTGAGAAAGGGAGAATGTTGCCACTCCTACTATAAAAAATATCAGGCAATTCCCATGCTACTAGTTCGAATGGAACAAGTGTGGAAAAGGGGAAGTGCTCCTCGAATCTTACCCCAAAAAATTACCTAAGTGATATAAAGGGCCAGTTCCTCACTCAAATACCAAGAGTTTTTGAAAGGGAAGATGCTCCTTCTCCACCTCCAACTCATCATCACTCTAACCATAGAAGGGTGAGAAGTGGTGAGTGCTCCTTCTCAAACTTACTCAAATTTTACAAGTGTGTGGAAGGGCTAGCGCAAATAGAACATGGTGAGAAAGGGCCAATGTTTCCACTCCTCCTCATGTAAGTCTAGGTCAATTCCCATGCTACTCACTCGAGTGGAACAAGTGTAGGAAAGGGCTAGTGCTCCTTGATTCTTCCTCCCAAAAATTACCAAAAGTGAGAGAAAGAGCTAGTTCCTCACTCAAATACCAAGACTCTAAGAAATGGCACATGCTCCTTCTCCACCTTCCCACTACTCATTACTCTAACCAGAGAAGGGTGAGAAAGGGTACATGCTCCTTAATAAAATCCCAGAAGTGTGTGGAAGGGCCAATGCAATTAAAATAGGTTGAGAAAGTTCTAATGTTGCCTCTCCTCCTCCCAAAAGTATAAGGAAGTCCCCATGCTACTCACTTGAGTGGAACAAGTGTAGGAACGAGCCAGTGCTCCTTGAATCTTTCTCCCAACAATGAGAAAAGCAAGAGAAAGGGCTAGTTCTTCACTCAAATATTAAGAGTCTAAGAAAGGGCACAGGGCCCTTCTCCACCTCCCCAATCCTCATCACTATAACCATATAAGGGTGAGAAATGGCTAGTGATCCTTCTTCTCCTTACTCAAATTGAAAAAGTGTCCGGTGGGTTGACTCTTCCTCTCAAAAAATTACGGAAGCAAAAGAAAGGGCCAGTTCCTCACCCAAATACCAAGAGTATGAGAAAGGGCACATACTCCTTCTCAACCTCCCAAATCCTCTTTTCTCTATCCATAGAAGGGTGAGAAAGGGCGAGTGCTAATTCTACTCCTTACTCAAATTTTAAAATTGTGTGGAAGGGCCAATGTAATAAGAATAACACTTAAGAAAGGGAAAATGTTGCCACTCCTCCCAAAAGTTCAAGGCAGTTCCGATGCTACTCGTTCGAATGGAACAAGTGTAGAATAGGGAGAGTAAGCCACTTTAGGTCAGTAAGATAGTCCTCTGACCAATGGAGGATACCCTAAAATATAGGAGGTACGAGTTTTAGTATGTCACCCTAGGTACCTTTCAGATATGCATGAAAAACTTGATTGGGTTTAAAGCTGAAATATGAGGAGATCATAGGCAAAACTCAACCATGAACACAAAATTAAAGTGAGTGTTGTATTTGAAAGGGAGGACCAAGTATTCCACAAAACTTTAAAAATGAAAATAAGTGCAGTTCACGATCGCCTTAATTATAACCATCTCTAAGAAAAAAGAAGGAACAACAACACGAATCACATTCATTTGACAAATTATGTTTTAACTTCCCATTGATGTGGATTCTAGCTATTTTTAGAAAACTACACAGGAGGGTAAATTTCAGATCTGTGCAACTCTAGGCCATCAGATGATGACTTGACATATTGTCTGAAAAGTAAATTAAGCATGAAAAAAACACCATTCATTCAAAAAACAATGGCAGTATCCCAAACATTACCATCTCGTACATTTAAGAATATAGACATATTTTTAATTAAAAAACCTCAGTGGCAATCTTGCCTCGGTCCTAGGTATTTGCAAAATAACAACATCCCATTCATTTAAAATAAAAAAAGACATTACATCCAAAAACCCCAGAGGAAATCTTGTCTCGGTCCTGGGTACTCTCCAGAAACAATATTTCCATTTCTCTACCCCAGTCCTGTTGTCTTTTAGATCAACATCATACTTTCATCGGTATGAGACTATGAGGAATGAGAAAAGAAATAAGAGATAAGGCTAATGTGCTAGATCCTGGCGACTATCTCCACCTCCCCATTCCTCATCATTCTAACCATAGAAGGGTGAGAAAGGGTGAGTGCTCCTTCTCCTCACTCAAATTTTGAAAGTGTATGGAAGGGCCAGCACAATCAGAACAAGGTGAGAAAATGCAAATATTGCCACTCCTACTCCCAAAATTCTGAGGCAGTTCACATGCTACCCATGCTACTCATTCGAATGGAACAAGTGTGGGAAGGGCCACTGCTCTTTGACTCTTCCTCCAAAAAATTACCTAGGAAATAGAAAGGGCTAGTTCCTCACTCTAATAAAACGAGTTTGTGAAATGACACATGCTCCTTCTTGACCTCCCAACTCATCATCACTCTAACCATAGAAGGGTTAGAAGGGGTGAGTGATCCTTCTCCTCCTGACTCAAAGTTTACAAGTGTGTGGAAGGGCTAGCGCAATTAGAATAGGGTGAAAAAGGGCGAATGCTGCCAATCCTCCCAAAAGTCTAATGCAATTCCCATGCTACTCACTCGAGTGGAACACATGTAGGAAATGTTTCTTAACCTATTTATTAAACTTAGGGCCCTTAGTTGGAAGTGTCTCCTCAATGACATTGTCCTTTCATTAAACTCTCGTAGCCTAGAAAATTGGACATTTTTGCGTAGGCTATGAGCCTAGAATATAATTGGAAATTTTTTCCTAGAAAATATGATTGCTAACAGGACCAATAAATTTCTTGTAATTTTCTAATTTGAGTGAGCACCTGGAGAAGGCGCAGTTTCCCTTTTGCATGGTCCAGATTTAGTTTGAGAAAGCTCATAATTAGTTTTTCTGGAGCCAAAAATTTAGTTTGATTTTTTTAGAGAGTAAAAAATTGTGCTTAAGTTAGAAATACATTATTATGGGCTTTGAAATTAATTAATTATTATTGATAAGGCTAATTTTAGAAATTTTTAGTCCAAATTGGCTAAATTAGTCTAGATTTTGCTGAATTAGTTCCTCCCTGTTAGTAATTTCAGGAGAGAGAGTGCTCCTTCCTCACTCTTCTTCCATTTGTAATAAGAGGAGGAAAAGGAGCATGGGCCCTTTCTGAGACTTTTGTAGTCTGAGTGAGATAGAGAAGGATCTTGGCCCTTTCTCTTGCTTTAGTAATTTCTAGGAGGACAAGAAGGACCACTAGCTCACACTCTCCATTTGAAGGAGGAGAAGGAGTATGGGCCCTTTCTTTAAATTTTCTAATTTTAGCCAGTCATAGGATAATTTCCCTTTCACACAAACTAGTTGTTTTCAGAAGGAAGAGAAGGAGTAGTGGCCCTTTCTCAAACTTTACCCATATCTGGGAAGAATAGAAGGAGAATGCCCCCTTTATCACAATTTTGAAATTAGAGTGACAATGACGTGGAATGCCTTTCATTTTCTCAAGGAATAATAACTTTTGGATGGATGGGGATCCTTCCTCACACTTCTTCCATTCGTAATAAAATGGGGAGAAGGAGCATGTGCCCTTTCTGACACTTCATTCTCTTTATGAAAATTTCATAATATGATGGATATAGGGAAGGAGAATTGGTCCTTTCTAAAGAAGTCAAGTGGCACTAACATTTTTTACACTTGTTCCATTCAAAAGAGTAGCATGGGAATTCCCTTAGATTGCTTGGAGGGGGTGGAAATATTGGTCCTTTCTCACTTATTCTATTTGCATTGTCCCTTCCTCCAACTTCTAAAATTTTAGTAAGGAGTAGAAGGAGCCCTGGAATTTTCTCACCCTTATGTGGATACAATGATGAGAAGGATGTGGAGTGAATTCACTTTATGACGAGCGAGTAAGTAATTTTAGGACATAGGAGGTGGAGGAGCATGCACCCTTTCCCAAACTCTTGGTATTTGACTGAGGAACTAGCCCCTTATATCGCTTTCATAGTTATTCAACGGAAGATTCGAGGAGCACTCCCAATATCCCACACTTATCCATTAGAATGAGTATCATGGGCACTCCCTTAGACTTAGGGGAGGATGAGTGGAAACATTGAACCTTTCCCCAATTATGTTATCCCTTCCTCACACCTATGAAATTTGAGTAAAGAGGTAATTATTAGGAGGATGGGTCAAGGAGGAGGAGAAGGAGCACTGTCCCTTTCTCGCTATTTTATGGTTTGGTTTGAGTGATGAGAAGGTAGTGGAGTGGCCTCATTTTCCAACAAACAAAAATTTTAAGACCATGGAGGAGGAGAAAGGGCCCTTTCTCAAACTCATGGCCTTTGAGTGAGGTCCTAGCCCTTTCTCTCGCTCTGGTAATTTTTGGAAGGAAGAGTCAAGGAGCACTGGCCCCTCCCACACTTGTTCTGTTCGGATGAGTAGTGTTGACCATTGGGTTGTACCTCAACTAGATTATATATTTCTTGGCCCTTTCTCACCCTATTCCAGTTACACTGGCCATTGCTCACACTTATGAAATTTGAGGAAGGAGGAGAAGGATCACTGGCCCTTTCTCACCCTTTTATGATTAGAGTGAAGGAGAATTGGCCTCAATTTCCTATGAGAAATAAACTTTAGGACATAGGAGGATGAGCATGGGCCCATTCTCAAACACTTGTAATCTGAGTGATCAGCTCACCCTTTCTCTCTCTCTAGGAGGAAACGTCAAGTAGCAGTATCCCTTTCACACACTTGTTCCATTCGAATGAGTAGCATGGCCACAGTATCCATCAGACTGTTGGGATGGCGAGTGACAACATTTGCACTTTCTCACCCTATTATAATAAGATTGGCCCTCCCTTACACTTCTGAAATTTGAGTAAGGAGGAGAAGGAGCACTAGCCCTTTCTCAACCTTTTATGGTCAGAGTGATGAGGACGCTTGTTTAAGAGGTAGGAGGAGAAGAAGCATGGGACCTTTATCAAAATCTTGTACTTTGGGTGAGTAGATGGCCCTTTATCTAGCTATGGAAATTTTTGGGAGGAAGATTCAAGGACCACTAGTTCTTTCCCACACTTGTTCCTTTCGAATGAGTAGCATGGTAACTCCCTTAGACTACTGGGAGGGGGAGTGAAACTTTATTCCTCTTCTGAAATTTCAGAAAGGAAGAGAACGAGCACTAGCCATTTCTCTCCCTTTTATGGTTCTAGTGTTGATGAGGAGGTGGAGTGGCCTTACCTTCCAACGAGCGATTTATTTTGTGACAAAGGAGGAGATCGAGCATGGGACCTTTCTCAAACTCTTAGTATCTATCTGAGTGAGGACTTGGCCTTTTCTACGGTTCTAGTAATAGTTTGTAGGAAGAGTCAAGGAGCACTAGCCTTTACCCAAATTTGTTTCAATTGTTTCCCACACTTGTTTTAGTTTGAAAATACAGAGTAATTTTAAGACATAGGAGGAGGAGCATGGGCACACCCTTAGATTGATGGGAAAGGGCCAATGCTACCACTCCCTTCTTCAAACCTTACCATCCTTCGGAAAATGAGTCGAGTTACTTGAGCTGCATTATGACTTCATAAATAGGGTTTTCCATTAATGTAATTTTGTATTGTCGAATCAAACCCTAATTTCATGTTTATATTTTGAAGTTTTTTAATGTTAGATCTATGTCTATTATGTTAGTTAGTCACATTCGTTTTCAAAGGTTATTAGGATAGGTATATAATAACATTGAATTTAATTTGAATTTATTTGTTGAATTTAGGATATGTTTCTCCTATTGATGTTTAATTATTAGGGTTATTTATGTATAGTCTTATTATTATTGTGAATGTTTTTCTTAATAATTATCGTTAATAATTTTTATGCATGTTTTATATAATTATTATTATGTATGCTTTGTTAATACTAATACTAATACTAATTATTATTATTATTAATTGGATATTTGTTAGTAATGTTACATGTTTTGCTTATTAGTAATGTTACTTATTTTATTTTTTTAGACTTGTTTAATTTGTTTTATTTAAATTTATTATTTTGTAGTGATTATTGTCTTTGTTTTAGGTTTATTAACACTTGTTTGTGATGGATTTGTTGACAGATTAGTGGCATCTAGTTTTCACTTACCTCCAGTCCTCAACCTCTATTTAGGTTCTTTGGATGTTTGATGATCTCTATGGCTTCTCTAAATCGACGTTTCTAGTAATGGTTCTCTTTAGCGATGATCGAGGTATCTTCCAGGTGTATGTGATTCTTGGAATTTTCCGTGTTCTGCGATAGCTAAGGCACGAGTGTGTCAATTACGAATGTATGCACTGTGTTCTTTGATTCTAGTGTGGAACGATCGACCTAGTTTTAATTTTTTCGGTTGGTCTATCAGGAAGAGCTTCTGGCAATTGTCCAATAATTTGCCGTGCTATCAATGTGCAGGTGGTCATGGATGCATTCCCTTGTTCCTCTTCAATTGTTTATAGCTTCTTGGAACTTTCGACCCATCATTTACTGTGTTGATGGGTGGCCACCTTGATAAAATCACCAAGGTATTCTTCAACATCGGTAGAAGGGGAGAAGATAACTAGATTTACTTCTGTTTCGGCTGTTGGATGGACTGTAAGGGTTATCTTAGTGTCACTCTTATTATTTTTCCTTTTGTTGCTTTTCTTGGAATTTTTCTTTGTCTCTTAGCTAGGAGCCATTGTTTTCTATGGAGTAGTCAATGTGGCTATAGTTGATGTGGGTGGGGTAGTAGACGAGCGAGCTGAAGACGGCGGATGCACGAATGACAATAGATGTACAGAAGACGACATAGGTACGGAGGACGACATAGGACGATCACTCAAGGTAGTCGTTGACGACAAAGTTGACAAAGCAGTTAGCGGTAACATTGTTGGAGGGTTCTTTGCATCGATGAGGGATGAGTGAGAAGTTTCTAACGAAGGAGTTAAAGGAATTGACAAGGGTACTAAAGGAAACATAATTGAAAATAATGGGGGAAGAGGGAAAGTTTTGTTATGTAAGGTGGACACTGAAGTAAAGGGGGGGGAAGGGGTGATTTCTACTAATTCAAATGTGGTTGTCATATGTATTGATGTGGTAAGTGAGTTCATGTAAAATGCAGGCAAGGGGGAGGATATGTTTCTAGAGGTAAACGCTTCAGAAGGCGAAGTACGGGTTGATGCCAAACTTGTTCTCAAGGGATTTTGCAAGGGGGCTTCGAATGCATATGAAGGGGGGGTAGAAGTCTTATTTACTGATTTTAGCGAGGGTAATTTTACTTTGCTTGGGTATTTGACTGCAGGTCATCCAGTCTTAAGTGTAATAGTTGATTGGACAGGATGGCTTGTAGGGAGTTGGGATAAGTGCTGCGAAAGAAACTTACTAAATTCAGGTGTCTTTGTGAAATGTTCAAGGATGGATGTGTTTACGTGTTGCTAGTATTCTTTGACTATAGTTGGATATTGAACCGGGGATTCAATGGTTAGGTTGACTAGATTTTTTCTTTGGATGACTGGGTCATCCGAGCTTTCTTAGGATGGGGTGGTTGAATAGCAGTGGTTTCCTTTGAAGTCATTGGTTGCAATGGTCGGATCGACTCGTATTCCTTCTTTTGAAGGAATCCTAGATGGATGCTTAGCTCTGAGCTTGCAATGGGACATAACGATTCTCTCAACGACTTGTCCTACTTTTTATTGAAGTTGGGGCTCATGAAATTTAGGGTCGAGTCCTTCTTTAACTAGGGGCTCATCTCCATATTCGTTAGTCGTGTCTCCTAAAGGTTCACCGACTGGTTCTTTTCCTTTGTTGGGTACTGGTAGAATTGCTATTGGATTAATTGGATGTTATTCTACATTGAATGCTGTAATACATTCTGCTACTTCTCTCTATTATTATAACTCTACCTCTATTAGGGGTTCAATAAGTTCCATATCTTGGGTCAAATCCAGGGTCGGTATGGGGATTACAATGTTTGACTGCCTTGATAAGTCAACGAATAATTCAGGAATGTTAGGGTAGTAGTCAATCTATTTAGCATCCCCTCCTACATATTGCATGAACCATACTTTTGTGTCATCAAGGTAAAGTTCAATGTGTGCTCCTTTAGGTAGGAAATGACGAACTTGCTATGGCACTCTCCATCTGGTACATCTGTTTTTAATATCCTAGAACCAGAGTTCCAAGTAGGTTTTTGATTTTGTTGATTTGGATGATGGCCCTTTTCCTACAAATATCCGAAAATTACTCATAAGAGGTTGTTGAGTGTTGGTGAACATTTTTTTTTTTCCGTTTGGGGTAATTTTTTCCATTACTATCCATGTGAGCAATGATAGAAATTTGATGGCATGTGCCAGTTCCTGGCACTTATCACATTAGATTTTATTAATTTGGTGAGATGGTCGACCCAATTCAGTATTTTGTCCTTATAGGTGACCTGTTTGACTACTTCAAGCATGTTGAGCCTCATGTCAGATGACCGACTTGAGCTTGTTAAACATACTGAAATTATTATAACAACCCATTAACTGTCTCACACTTGACTTTGCTAATCATCAAAAATTTTGAGTTTTTTCTTGAGGATTATCCTATGAATTATTTGACTAACAATTGGGGTTCATGTGTGATAGGTATTGCTGGTCCCTTGCTTGACAATCCGGTAATTGCAATAATGAGGGAGTTTGTGATCGGAATGGCCTCGTTGATCCAGGTTCTCCCATCGTGGCATCTACTAACAATATTTTTTTCTATGATTTCCTTTAGGTCGCCAAATGAGTTCAACATGGGTGCATTTAGATAGTGTAGAATCTTTGCGGTAGCGAGCTTTTGGGCACATTCTATCAATTATTTGTCTCGCACTGCCCAAGTATCCATTTCCACATAGTATTTTTACCATTTTGGTACATCCAATTTCTCTTTCTTTATTCGGTGTATTCTTGCTCTTAGGGGAGTCATGGATTCTTCTTTTGGTTGCATTAGGGATTTTTGTTCAGTGACTTTGTTCTTGGTTGCGTCTGCGACTTTCTTCGATGCCATATATAGTTCTTTGAAGAAAAAATTTATGGTAAAATATGGAAAATGTGTTGTATTTATAGGTGTGGAGCGTTGTGAGATTTTAAGGCAGGAAAGTAAATGAATTGAATATGAGTTTTTAGGGTTATAGTTCATTTAGACGCTTGGCGAGGCTTCCAAAGGAAGTTCTCTTAACACACTAGTTGGCATGCATGGAATCCATTGATCTTGATGATAATCTTGTTGGTCTGTAGGTTCATGCCTCTTGTCATTGCTCCACATTCACTCGGGCGTCGTGCCTGTTTTATGGTCTCTATCGTTTCGGTCTTGCTCCATTCACGACCTTTGTAAAGAATCAACCTTGTTTTCCTTTTATTTTGATAGCATATAAAAGTACCAAATATCCGATTAATATATCCTTCTTTCCAATGTTACTTTCATGCCATGCTTTTTGTTGTTAATTTTGGACTTCTTGATGATGGATGGAAATGAGAAAATCATCATGGGGAATTTAGACTATAAAATATGGTTAAATTTTGCTTTTTGTTATCCATGCACTTTATAGTTTTAGTAGTAAAAAAACACACTATTGGAATATAAAAAACCCTTATAACTTTGGCCCTTCTTTTCACTTCTAAAATTCGAGTAAGGAGGAGAAGGAGCAATGGCCCTTTATCACCATTCAATTCTTACAGTGATGAGGAGGAGGTGGAGTGGCCACAATATCCTACCAACGAGTAATTTTAGGACATAGGAGGAGGATCATAGGCGCATTCTCAAACTCTTGTAACTTGGGTGAGAAAATAGGCTTTTCTCTTTCTCTAGGGAAACCTCAAGGAGCATTATCCCTTTCCCACTCTCATTCCATTCGAATAAGAAGCATGGGAACTCCCTTATATTGTTGGGAGAGGGAGGGTCATCATTGGATCTTTCATACCCTACTCTAATTATATTGGCCCTTCCTCACACTTCTAAAATATGAGTAAGGAGGAGAAGGAGCATTGGCCCTTTCTCACCCTTTCATAGTTAGAGTGACGAGGACTAATGTTTTGGACATAGGAGGAGAAGGATAATGGGCCCTTCCTCAAACTCTTGTAAATAGATTGAGCAGTTGGCCCCTCCTCTTGCTCTAGTAATATTTCAAAGGAAGACTCAAGGAGCACTAACCCTTTCCCACGCTTGCTCCATTTGGATGAGTAGCATGGCACTCCCTCATACTTTTGGGAGAAGAAGGAGCATGGACCCTTTCTCAAACTCTTGTAATTCGGGTGAGAAAATTGCCTTTTTCTCACTTTGGTATTTTTTGGGTGGAAGAATCAAGGAGCAGTAGCCATTTCGCACACTTGTTCCATAAGAATGAGTAGCATGTGAACTCCCTTAGACTTTTTTGATGAGGAGTAGCGACACTCATCCATTTATGGTTAGCGTGACGAGGAATAATGTTTAGGAAATGGGAGGAGAAGGAGCATGGGCCCTTTCTCAAACTCTTCTATTTTGAGTGAGTGGCTAGCCCTTCCTCTACCTCTAGTAATATTTGGGAGGAAGAGTCAAGGATCACTATCCCTTACCACACTTGTTCCATTGAAATGAGTGGCATGGGCACTCCCTTAGACTTTTGGGAAGAGAAGTAGCATGGGCACTCCCTTAGACATTTGGGAGGAGAAGGAGCATGATCCTTTCCCACAATGTGCAACAAGAGAAGATGGAGTATAATGTCTAGAGTGGGATGGATGTTCATATGGATATAGGCCAATGGATTCTTAGCTCAACATACTTTTAGCTTACCCCAAGGATGAGTTGGAGAAATACTATCAAAATTTTACTCCCTGTGTAGTATTATTCATAATTTTATGAACATAGAAAATTTAAGTAGGTTTTTAAAATTACAATGTAAGTTGTATTTTGGATAATATGTCAAACCTTAATTACGTTTTGAATTACACCTTGGAGGTGTTCTCTTATACTTCAGTTATGGTAGTAGTCTTAATTGCTATTTAAAATAAAATAGTTGTAGAAAGACATATATGATATCATGCAATGTAAATACTTTTTTATTAATGTATGAATACACTTATTTTAAATTATGTGTGGAATAATAAGAATCGACGATTCCCCGGATGGGATGTCTGCTATGAATAAGGCTCGTGTGGTGAGGCTAGCGGAGGCCCACGTGGACAAATAATACAGGACCCTCGCATGTGTGGTGCAATGGAGGCTCGTCATTCCATAGAAAAGTTAGTGGGTGGATGAGCGGTGGAGGATCATCAATCTCGAGAAAAGGTGAAATATCACACACAAGGGAGGGGATTTTGAAATCTTTCTCACCAGGGACGATGATTATACACATTGAAATTATGGCCATCTTCATTACTAGTGCCTGCAATGAAGGCTCATGCTAGAGTGATATTTTAGGAAAGAAAGCCATGCAAGGAATTCACCCAAATATCACTATATAGCACGTAAGAAAGCACCATAAAGCAAGAAAAATATCACCATATAGAACATAAGAAAGCACCATAAAGCAAGGAAGAAACTCATTGGTTCTAGCTTCGCTCTCACTGGATTAAAAAATTTGTTTGCTATTTTGTTGTGTTAGCATGTTCAACTCAAACCACTCTTGGTGTTATGGCACCCCGTGGTGGAAAGTCTGGGCCTTCTTTTGTTGGTTTGACTTGCGTGGCCAAGGATGCCATGGAAGCAACCAATTTTTACTACACAAAAGTCTCAGAGGAGGAGTAGGAGACCATGGATTTGTTGTAAGAGGAGGTCAAACTAGTGAGGGCATACTACAAATATGGTGAGGTTGAAAGGAAGTTTCAAGTGATAGTTCCAGACTTGGATTGCAGCAGATACCGAGCTTCTTAGTTTTATAGGACATTGGAGCTTTATTGGTACACCAAATATATGGTAGCCCTGGGTATGTGGTCGAAGGATGAAGACTACCTCCACCTTAAGAAATTATTAGAGAACTTGGAAGATCATAATGCTTACCTCATGGAGGTCATCACATGCATGGCTAGCCGAATGGGGGAATCCTTCAAGAAATCTTCTGATAGGTCTCCTCAGGTGCAGAATGCCACGAACCCAGCTCCTGCCCAGTTTACGCAAACCTGGGGCTAGCATAGTTTAGCTTTGATGGTTTTTAGAACCGTTCTAGTGGCTCTTTGACATGGTTTCCCAATTAGCCAGAATAGTTTTATGATTCTCAGAACTTTGGATGACCATTTAAATTGTTTTGATAAGTAGACTTGCTCTTCCACTTGTATACATTTTGCCACAATATATTAATATAGTTGCTCTTACTTCATAAAAAATTATGTGTGGACTAAATGAAGTGTTGATGTTTTCTGATGCTTAGAACTCTTTGGATGGCCAGTTAAATTGTTTTGATATTCATACCTTCCCTTCCACCTTTATACATTTTTCCATAATATACTAATATAGTTACTATTACTTCAAAACAAATTAGGTGTGGACTAAATGAAGTGTTGATATTCATTGTGTACCTTGTTTCTTGTTACATCATCTACTTCAATCTGCATATTTTATCGCTTCTATATATCATATATATTATTAATGTAGGCTTTGGTAGTACATATTGCATATTTTATCATTTAAATTCCCTATGTACTACTAATGTAGGCTTCCTCACTACAAAAAATGGTATATGAGGAACACTTTATAGAAACTGTTATAGAATCTTTTATAGACAATTCCAATGTGGCGCGGTGTTGGGGTTACAGTGCGGGTATAAAAAGGAAAGTGATTATCATAACTCTGAGTGCCTGAGTCACATGGATTGGAACTTTATTATGCCTGTGTGATTTTCCAATAGTTTTCTTCAATGCATTTAAATGGATAGTCGACCATGCTTTGTTGTTGAATTGTATTTCATGATCGATGCTCTTCTTTTCAAGAATCAGGTTATGATTAAGGCACCCCAACTTCCCTTACTGTGAGCTTGATTTATTTTGGAATCCTTGTGACTCATTTTAAAAATTCAACACTCACAATTACTTTCACGACTAGGATTTTACCCAACGCACCTCCGTTTTCAACTGTAAATCCAGTCGAGTTTTTCATGCATATTTTAAAGGTACCTCAGGTGACAAGCTAGGATTTGTAACTAATGCATATTTGAAAGGTACCTTAGATTACAAGCTAGTATTTGTAACTCCCTTTGTTTAAGGGTTCCCTCCCTTGGTGAGATATAGTTGGCAACAAAAAACATAGAGATATCCTGTCCGGTCGAGGTACAACCTGATGGACAACATGAGTAACAAAAAAATAAATATACTTCCCATTAAATATTACTGAAAAAATAACCATTTGCACCTTTGATACAGTTCCATTAGGGGTCATTCTTGTAGGTACATATAAAGCGGTCTTGTAAGTTTCTCCAACACAATAATAAAAAACACTGCCTAAATAGTAGTCACCCGGAGCAAATGTTAATTCCCCGCCAAAAGGATACGCACTGTAGGGAGGGGAGTTTATGCGTCGTTTTATACAACATGGTTTATAATGAGCCGCATTGATATGGCTACTGCATGGTTCGGGGCATTATCCATGGTGCTTTATGATAAGTTCCTTTTCACTACTCTGCGCTTGGGAGATAGCGACGAGCTGTGCATTTTTCTTGTTGTAATGCATAGCGCATTGCCTCTTGTTTTGTATTTGTTCAAGGTTGTGTGGAGCTGTTGGGTTCACGGGCCCATCATGGAATTATAAATTCCACCTTATAAAGTGACATTGGCTTACAAATTTAGGTGTGCTTTTTCGGCTGGTATGTCGTGCAATGCTTTCTTGTCTGCTGGAATAATCCAGGTATAACTTGCTTTTGTTTAATGAAATCAAGTTAGGTTCCTGTGCCATTTTCCCTCTGTGTTCCAGAAATTTTAAGACATATTTTAATAGAAAATAGTTTCCATTGATGCCAAAATAATTTCCTGGGCTTCAGTTTCCGACAAATTTCTGTAAGTATTTCTAGGATTCCATGTAAATTTATTGTAGTTATTGTTGTTGTACCATTATATATTTATCATGTTATATTTGTACTAAGTAGTCTTAAAATCAAATTTCCTACGGGAGTTTCAATGGCACACCTTAGATCCTCTTATATAATTGTACCTAGGCTTCAAGTCTATTTGAAAAGTGTTTGTGAACAATCACATTTAAATTAGTTTGTAGAGGTTGTAGAACCAGAGAATGGCTACCGAGAGTTGTAAATTCACACAGAGACAGGGGATAGTGTGAAAACTGAGAGCTGTACATTCACACAGAGACAAGGGATAGTGTGAAAAACGAGAGCTGTACATTCACACAGAGACAAGGGATAGTGTTTGTGAACAATCACATTTAAACTAGTTTGTAGAGGTTGTAGAGCCAGAGAATGGCTACCGAGAGCTGTACATTCACATAGAGACAGGGGATAGTGTGAAAACCATAGGAATTGTTTTGAATTCGCGAGTTGTGAATGAACAAGAAATTGTGATTCAATTTGAATCAATTGTAGATGCTAAAGAAAATGAGTCTGGTGTTAAATATTGCATTGTATAACAATGCACCTTTAAGAGAATACTATATCAACAACACCTTGTGCAAGCCTATGTGGACAGGAAAGATGTGCCGGCATACATGTCTGGGTGGAAGTTGGGTAGCTAAAACAAGAATCCATACATATTAATACATGTTAATGCAATACATAATGGGATTATCTGTTATGCACTACATGATTATTAGAAAGGAGCTCAATCAAAATTGTGGTGTGAACCTTACATACGGGAGGCACAAGTATGTGCATAATTTGGACAAGGATATGAAAATATCCCTTTTCAAATCATTGCGACAAACTCCAATTGAGGCCAAGATGGAAACGGTAGCAAAAATATATCAAAAAATAAGGGGTGAAAACAAATCAAGTTCCTCCACTTTCTTATTTGATGGAAAAATTTTCAAAATTGGTATCCATTGGTGTCACGTGGCACCTGAAGTGTACCATTATAGATCAATCAATGATAATTGGGTTCCTGAATTGATACATTCGATGGTAGAAAATCCAAACACCTTGAAAAGAGATGGATTATTGATTCCTTTTATAAAAGGGGGTACCCGAATATCATAGAGCTTTGCAAAAATTTAGGGGGGGGCTGGGGATGGAGCTCTGCAACCTAGGGTTTTGAGCCGATCCGAGTTGATCTCGGCGTCCAGGGATCTATCCATGGTCACAGACTCCTTCTGAGCTCACGGTTGAGGACGGCGAGGAGCATTCCAGTGGCGGCGAGGAGCGGTTTCCATCCAACAGTGGCTCTCCACAACGGTGGCGGCACTCCTGCGACGGATTGCATTCGGCGGATCTGATTACCAGGTCGACGCGATTAAGGGTTGCGAGCTTTTTCTGCTTACTACATTCGACCTGCAGAATCGGATCAAGATCCAATGGCGGTCAAATGTTTCGGCGGATGAGGCGGCGACCAGGACGATACCAGGGTTGCGACTCCTGCTTTCCTCATCGATCTGCGAACGGTCCTTCTCTTCTGCTTCACACTTTCGCCCTGCAGAGACGGACTATCAGCGGACAATGCCGTTTCGACTTCCTGCTTCCTTCATCGAGCTGCGAACGGTCCTTCTTTCGACCTGCAGAGACGGACTATCAGCGGACAATGCCGTTTCTTGGCGGATTTGTGGCGGCGACCAGGTCGATTTCTTGCACACAAGGAGAGCGATCTTGGAGGCCATGGATCTTCGGCCCTCATACGACCTGCAGAACGATCCTTCATGGCAAAGAGCCTTCTCCAAGACGGATGACGTTTTTGGCGGATGGTTTCACCAGCTACGGCTCTGCAGGCAGACCTGAAGCGGCTAGTGAGAGGGTTCTCGAGGGTTCCAAGAAGTCCAAGATTTCAAATCGAAAACGAAGGTCGACGGAAACCCTGATTGCTTCTCTGGAGTCCGATATCTCGCCATCTCTCTATGGCTGGGCCTGCGTTTTGCTTTCAGGAGCGTGATGGATATTTCTGAGTATGGAGAGAGGGTGGCGCCTTTGCGCGGCGACCCATTGGGTCTGCACGATCCAGTGGCGGCGGCGGCGGTATCAGGGACCAAACCTGAAACCGGTGGCCCAAATTTCACCACTGTTCATGATATATCTGTTCTATTTGTCTAGTTTTCTCTTTCTTTTGGTTCAGCTCATTATAAGCTGTTTTTCTGCATATATGAGACAATATGTGAAAATGTAGGGATCCTTGTTGATCTCACTACATCTGCAATATGTAATTTTAATCATCTTTTTGAAATAAAATTACGGACATTTTCCCAGGAAAAAAAAAAATCATAGAGCTTTGCAGAATTGGTAACAAAGGAACATGTTTGAAGGGAAGATGTAGATTTTTTATTTATTTTCGATGGGAAACAACTAGAAGCTTGTAAGGAAATATTGAAAAATAAAGTATATAGTAGTCTCCATGATTAATTCAGAGAGAAGATGGCTAGAATTATAGACCTCCCACATCTTTGACTACAATACTAAGTCTTTTCAAGCAACAAAATGAGGCAAACAAAACATGGGTTCAGACATAGTACATTGCAAAATTTTTGAAAGCTAGGTATCGTTGGGAGAATTTTGGTGAGCCAAAGCATCCTGGGAGGGGAAACAAAAATTATCATGAATGGAAGGTAAGTTTATGTACTTGAATTGCATTGATTATAATATACTAGAAAAAAATTAATTTTCCCACATTTATTATTTACCTTGCAGGTGTTTGAGAGAAAATGTAAGAGATTATTCGAAAGAGAGAAGGCTGAGAGTCTCAAGGATAAGTTGAACTTAGTGTGCCTACCTCACCAAATATGGAATAAATGGGTGAACGCTTTTTACCTTTATAGAAATGGTGGTATGGCATGTTCACCTAAGAAGGCATCACAAGCATATTTCACTCCCAACAACACATCCAAATACACAATAAGTCTTTTTAGGTGTACAAGGGGATTGGAGGATAGAGAGCTTGAAAACTTAGTAGTTGCAATAACAAAAGGCATGGTATGGGTAAGTAATTTGGTCAATGAAGGGGTGACATCAGAGGGATTAAATGGTTACTGCAAGAGGATAAAAGCACATAGACATGTTTGTAGAGTTGCATCAACATACATGGAAAATAATGATGTTGACAACCACATATATTTCAAGGTACACGCAGGAAATGTACTAGAAGTGCACAACATGAAACGACACCACATCATACAACTTGGTGATATCCTTGGTGAAATGCAAGAAATATATGATGATGATGAACTTGAAAAATCAAGTAAAAGAAGAAAAAAACAAAGGTTAATGATGATTATCATAGTGTTCCAGAACTAGCTAAGGACATACTGGATATGTATATAGCACAAAGGAATGGTGTGGAAAGGGGATCCCTTCCAAACTCCTATAATTTTTCCTACGTTTCATCTTATCCAAGTTCATTGAAGCATGCACTAGAAATCTTGCCACCAAATATGATGACATTGGAAATTGATTTGTTGGTGGTATATTTATGTAATGTGGTCACTGATTGGAGTGGTGATAATTTGATAGAGTTGTTCAACATACTGCTCAGAAGTGAGGGTAGATGTGTTTTTGTCTTTCTGGTTAATCTAGTAAAATACCATTTGGTTATTGTTGCGGTAAAGACCTATCTCAAAAAGACAATGAGATAAAATTTCTTTAGAGTTGAGGATGTTAGACGATTCAAAAATAAAAACACATATCACAGATCAGATACCATCATTGTGTTGCATGGACTATATCAACAACGAAAAGGTGATGAATTCGAAACAACTCAATTAATGGATATGTTTTATGACTAGAACGAAGATGATCAGAAAATGGATCCCTTGTCTTAATTAGAGGAAGTTGGTGTTCGGTGGCGGATTAAACATCCATTCAAAAATGAAAGAAATAGTTTTTTTGGGACAATGTTACCAAATTTTTTGTAGTGGAAGGTGGAACGGTTCTCTCTGTTGGCGGAGGTAGAATTATACAATGTATAATGCGGAAACGAAAGTGTAGATTGGCATGCGTTGTTGATAACAATGTATAATACTTGAAGAATTTTTATTAGAGACTTGTCAACACTCTAGGTTGGTAAAATAAGACATGTTTATAAAACTATACAGTAATTACATTATTTTTTTCCATTGTTCTGGTTTGTTGATAATTCAAATTAAAAATGCTAACTTTATAATATTTTCCTCTTAAATCAAGAAGATGCTCAACCTATGAATGTTGAAGAGCCTCATCAACTTATAGATGAAGGTCCAATGGATGTTGTTGATGCATGTCATAATACACTATCAATTAGTAAGTTCATATTCTGACGAGGGAAATATATATGAAGACATTATGTTTGTTGTAAACCAAATTACACTAACTAATTTATTTTGTGGTATGAATTCAACGCTAAACACATCTCAACCACTAGAAGTAGATGATATGGTGGAATGATCATACATACCAGGTAGATTCTATATTCTACTCATGTCATAAAACACTATAAAGACATGGTAAGTTCACATTCACGTGGAAAATATATATGAAGACAATGTTTATTATAAAACAAGTTACATTAATTAATCTATTTTCTGGTATGAATCTAGAGTCAAACACATCTCAAACAACAGTCTCAATAGAAGCAAATGCTAGTATATTGGTTCGATCTCACACAGGTTGTGGTTCTCTATTTTCTATTATAATTTTCTTCGATACTATCGACTTCAAATAATCATAGTACTATCCCAAATATGGAAGCTTCTAGTACATGCATCTATAAAATACTATGGTATTGCATAACCATCATAATATATACATTCTTATCATTCTTATAGAATCATCGCAACCAAGGAAGCATTTTAGCACAACCACATAATGGATCAGGTTTTCACGCTCCTTTTAATGGGGTACTTTGGGTAGTTCTCGGAATAAAGTAACGGACAAATTATCCCTAGGGCCGATACCAACAAGAATATATAAACCAATGCTTCCATAGATTCGATCGTAATTAATTCTTGCTGACCACGTCCTACATGAATCATAGAATCAATAGCAATAAGTCCCTTTTGAAGGGGTTCATATACAAAACGTCTTGATATTAAGTATATAAAAAAAATATTCTTATCAAATGATTATAGAAAAAAATTAAGTTTTACTTCTCTTTCTGGGGCAGAAGAATCAAACATGGAAGTGATCAAGGAATCAACGGAAATTGACCAAAAGTTCATTCTACACTTTACTCATGCCATAATTTGCTACAAAATAATCGAATTCAATTATCCTTATTGATTCTGATGTAAAAAAGGATGTACCATTGGTGGTGCATCTATATAAGAATGCGTTGTTGTGGGTTCATTTCCATTAGTAAGGTACATTCTTCATACAATGAATAACACAAACATGGATTTTTTGTTTATTAAGAAAATAAATTTAATTTTCTTTCTCAAACAGAAGAGGAAACTACAGAAATGACACAAGACATTGGAACAAATTTACAATGCACAATTTCTCTAGGTATTTATATTAGAACACTAATCATTTTTTAATATATACTATATGATATTCATATACAACGATATTTTTTTTGCAGTGTTCCAAAGAATTTTTTTATTATTATTTTAGACCTGGAAGATTTCTTGTACAATGACTGAGAAAAGTCCAAATCATATATGAAATTGAAGAAAAATCACTACATACTTCGTCCCAAACTACCCGAATTTTTGTTATTGGTCACAAGTGTATTTGAGGTTGCATTTTGGGCTGGCAATGAGAAGAAAGAAGTAACACAAATGGTTAAGCAAGTATTAAAAAAATTCCACTTCCGTCGAGTGGGTTGTTTTTTTTTGGTAATGAAGATTTCAAAAAGGATTCCATGGGCCAGTTAACCAAGCCACTTGAGGTGGTATGGAGATGGTATAATAAAAAATATAATGAGAAAAATAAAATACTTGTTTATAAAAATGTTGTTGTGGAGCTGAGAGATAATTGTATTGCAGCTACAACCATTGGTTTAGAGGACAATTAACTAATGGAATTTTGGCAAAGTATTTCAGTTGTGGATCGAGAAGACAATAATGATGTTAACATTGTAGATATTTTGAAATCTATCAGATAATTTTTTTACAAGAAGAAATAGTGTCTTCAATCCACTATATTGATTGATGATAATTGTTTTTCATGTTTGATTTTTACATGCTTCGTATAATATGTTAAAAATAAAATGCTTCCTATAATATATTAAAAATAAACTGATGATATTGTGTTTTCTTGCATAAATTCATAAAGCTTTGACTTCACTTATTTCCATATGCTTTCCACTTTTAGCTAATTTAATTTTGGTGGTACATCATTAGATTATGGCTGTAGTTTTTCAATTAGCATGTTGTAAGCCCTCAACATAAGGTGATAATATGCCATTCCCACGTAATTAAAACTTGAAATATCATTAATGAATGCAAAACATTGTTTCTTGTCATAAATATATTGTAATAATTTAAATAAAAATGTATCTTGTTACTTGACATTTTTTTTAGGTCCCCCATAGACAAATTCTAAATCATTTTTCATATAATTGATTTCAGTTCAAAAGAAACTCTTGATATTGGGAATAGAAGGATTACTTTTTGGAGTACCAGGATTTGCCGACACAAAACCACAACACTCAAAGCCTTATTTCAAATATGCTCCTTACAATTACTATCAACACAAATTTAGTCATCAGTTATTAAAAGTGGAAAATGAAGGTTTTGACATTGCTCTATGGTTTACTTATTTGAAAAAAACAAATTAATTTTTTTCTTCAAAAGTTCAATTGGATGAAGGATATCAAATTTGTATTTGTTTGGGGTCAATCTCAATGTGAAATGAACTATTGCAAAAGAAGTTGGGATGGAAATTTGTTACCTACCTACCAAAAGAACATATCTGAAGTGTTTGATATCTATGAGGAAATACATGATAAAGCAAACATCTTGTTTATAGATGAAGCTAGGTATCATAGTGGGCATAATAGAGAGGAACATTGTTTTAAAATCCCTCCCAGTTGGGAATATGATGGTTCTTTGGAAGGAGATGGAATTATACGGTCCAATCTTTGTAAATTTCTAAGCCATCCACCAAAAATAGGCATGAAGAGATACTTGAAAATTCTTACAGAATCCGTTCCTGGTTATTCATTTTAAAGACTTGGGAAATGATTTCATGGTTAACGTTCTTGTTATGTAATACAATATTTTATTTATATTGGTACTTATTTTTGGTAATTATGTAAGCATATGTGTAGTATACAAAACCATTTTTGTTTTATTATCTCTGATATGAATGGTGTTTAATGAGAAATTCATCAAACGAACAAATCGATGATATTTCTCAACCCTTAGGAAAAAGTTTGGATCATGCATAGAGCTCATTTTGATTGAAAGACTATGGTTCTTACCATTAATGGAAATTTAGAAGATGACAATTATATGTTGGAATATTAATAGCCAAAAGTGAGATTATATTTAGAAGCATGTTGAATAGTGATTTGTATTAAATGGATGAGGAAATAATAACGCAAGAGTTATAATGATTTCAATAACAAACAAATTTGATTTATTATCTTTGAGTTGAATGGTGTTTATTGAGTGATTTCTCAAATGAACAAAATTATCAATGATATTTCTCAATGCTCAATCAAAAGTTTGGAGCATGCATATAACTGGTTTTGATTGAAAGTGTATGGTCCTCGTGGATGAATGTAAATTGGGATGATGATAACTATAATACTATGTTGGAATATAGCCAAAAGTGATATCTTTTTTAAACATGTAATATTGATTTGTATTAAAGGGATAGGGAAATCCTTAACAACCCAAGATTCACAATGGTTTCAATATCAAAATTTCTACCCAAAGTTCGATAGAATTGACAAAAAATACTAAGTTCCATAGAATCTTCCAAAATTCCCCCCGCCTTCTAGGACCATATTGCATACAAAATATCCAAAAACTTCCTACAACTATATTGCCTGCTAAAATGTCCTAGTAATAATATTAAAAACATTTAAACAAGACATATTTATGAAAATCCATGGACACTGTGGCCTTCAACCATGAACTGGTCATTATGATCCTAAGGATCATCCTGAGAACTTGAACCTTTACATCCCAATAGTAGTATGCTAGAAAATCTCCTCTTCTATTTCTGTTGAGTCCATATAGAACCCAACATGAGACTGGCTTCCTAGTGTGATGCACCTGCAACAATTACTTAATAAAAATATGCGAAATAGCAAAAATGACAGAACTCAGAATCACTTTTATATTGATCAAAGGCCACTTCGAGGGGGAAAACTCCTATGAGCAAGCTCAATACAAATAACTTCACGGTGCCTTCATAGGTTTCAACACACACTTATATACTAATTCTAGGTGCCAATACTATGGATCAAAACCATGGGCCGTTACAAACTATGGATCAACAATACTACGGGCGACTTACAAAGCATATGCGCCAACAACAATAACACAAACTATTGATAAAAAAATACTACGGGACGACTTACAAAGCATATGCGTCCAACAACAACATACTAACAAAGTAAAGACATGGGTTCCTAACATCCCCTCCCCCTTAAAAAAATATTTGTCCTCAAAGCTTTAGATGTGGAAATTGTTGTTGAATCTGAAGGAGTGGTTCCCATGTAGCATCCTCTGGTTGCATGCCGTGCCACTGAATTAAGACCTCTGTGATAGAGCGAGAGAAAAGCTGACGCATGCGCCGATTGAGGATGGCCTCTGGCTCCAAAAGGATGGATCCTTCATTATCCAGTTCGGGTAAAATTGTTTGTCCACTGATGTTGGTGCCAAGAACTTTCTTCAGACAAGAGACATGAAAGACTGGATGAATGTGGGAAGAAGGAGGAAGTTCCAATTTATAAGCAATGGACCCAATCTTCTGAAGAATCCGATATGGCCCATAGAACTTTGGAGCGAGCTTATGACGCCCTTTGAGTTTCAAGTATGATTGTTTGTACGACTGGAGATGAAGAAAAACCATATCGCCAACTTGAAAAGTGTGCTCAGAACGGTGCTGATCAGCTTGTTGCTTCATGCGATTTCTTGCCATGTGAATATTGTCCCGCAAAATGCGCAGAATCTGATCGCGGTTTCGAAGGACCGTGTCAACTTCCTGAACTGGTGAACTGGTGGGGGTGTATGGAAGAAGAGCTGGAGTTGCCTGACCATAGACTGCTTCATATGGGGTCATTTTAGAGGCAGTGTGGTAAGAGGTATTGTACCACCATTCAGCGAGAAGGAGCCATTTTTCCCAATGATGTTGTTGTTCAGAGGTGAAGCAACGAAGATAAGTTTCCAAGCATTTATTGACAATTTCAGTCTGACCATCTATTTGTGGGTGATATCCTGAACTCATCTTCAGTTTGGTGCCAGTGTGGTGAAATAGTTCTGTCCAAAAATGACTGGTGAAAGTCGCATCACGATCCGAGACAATGGAAGAAGGGATTCCATGAAGACGAAAGATCTGGTCCAGAAAAATTTGAGCGACGGAGGAGGCTGTATAGGGATGGATGAGAGAACAAAAATGACTATATTTGGAGAGGTGATCAACCACAACGAGAATCACTGTCTTCCCGCCAGATTTAGGGAGCCCTTCAATGAAATCCATAGAAATATCTATCCAAATCCATGTAAGTATGGGCAAGGGTTCAAGCAATCCTGGAAGGAGTGTTGTTTCACCCTTATTGAGCTGGCAGGTATCACATTCGGCCACCATCTGTTGAATTGTCCTTTTCATGCCCTGCCAAAAGAAGTTACGCCGTGCTCGATCATATGTTTTCAGGAATCCAGAGTGCCCTGCTGATGGAGAAGCATGGAGTTCATAGAAGACAGCCTATTGAAGATCTATGCTTTGGGGAAGCACCAGACGACCCTTGTATCGCAGAGAAGCACCATCCCAAGAGTAATGTGGTACAGAAGAAGGGTTGTTGGTCAAGCGTTGGATGATTTGAGATAAGGAGGAGTCATTGACATAACCCTGTTGAACAGATTGCAACCAATTTGGAACAGGCATGGAAATAGCTGAAAGAGAACCTTGGGTATCAAATGTGCGAGAAAGAGCATCTGCACAATATTGTCTTTACCCTTCTTGTAAGTGATCTCATAGTCATAACCCATGAGTTTGCTAACCCATTTCTATTGTGCTGGGGAGGAGACACGCTGGTCCAAGAAATATTTCAGACTTTGGTGATCAGTCTTGATGCAAAAATGATTTCCTAATAGGTATGGGCGCCACTTATGTACTGCATGCAAAATAGCCATCATTTCCTTCTCATAGGTAGAGGCAGCTAAATTCTTACCTGAAAGGGCTTTGCTGGTGAACGCAATGGGGTGTTCATCTTGAAGGAGAACAACACCAAGTCCATTGCCGCAAGCATCACTCTCAATAGTGAAGGGCTTGGAAAAACTGGGCATAGCTAGCACAGGTGTAGTACACATAGCTTGTTTTAGTTTGTCAAATGCACACTGAGCAGTAGGTGTCAATGTGAAGGCATCCTTTTTTAATAGAGCAGTTAATGGAGCTGCAATCTTCCCATAATCCTTGACAAACTTGCGGTAGTAGCCAGTCAACCCCAAAAAACCACGAAGGCTCTTGAGTGTTTGAGGATGCGGCCAATTGTTCATGGCATTGATTTTGGCAAGATCCACGCGAACCCCTTGTGCTGAGATAAGGTGCCCGAGATACTCAACTTCCTTCTGTCCAAAAACACATTTAGACTGCTTGGCATGGAGATGATGGTCAGAGAAGAGTTGCATGACAAGGTCCAAATGCTGGAGATGTTCATCCCATGTTTTACTGTAGATGAGGATATCATCAAAGAATACTAGAATGAATTTCCGCAAGTAGGGTCGAAATATTTTATTCATTAAGGCCTGGAATGTGGAAGGAGCATTAGTGAGTCCAAAGGGCATGACCAAAAACTCATAATGGCCATCATGTGTGCGGAAAGCTGTTTTAGGGATATCATCCTCATGAACTCGAATTTGATGATACCCATAACGAAGATCCAACTTGGAGAAAAAGTGAGCCCCATGAAGCTCATCAACAACAGGAATTGGAAACTTATCCTTGATGGTGAGGTGATTAAGTGCTCGGAAGTCAATGTAGAGGCGCCATGACCCATCTTTTTTGTGGACAAGAATAACTGGAGAAGAAAAGGAACTAGAGCTTGGGCGAATAATACCTTGCTTCAATAAGTCCCGAAAAAGCATTTCAATCTCCGTTTTTTGGTGAAATGGGTAGCGATAGGGCCTGATGTTGGAAGGAACGCTGCCAGGAAGGAGCTGAATACGATGGTCTTCTGGCCTGGAAGGTGGAAATCCCACTGGTTCAGCAAAGACACCTGTATATCGATCCATAATTTGTTGTAGATCCAAAGGAGTAGTGGAGACCGCTGATGGTTGCATCTGGATGGAATGGATCTGAGTGATGACACCATGTGAATTCTTCTTGAGGAGTTTTTCCATGCGATGTGAACTGATGATGCTGAGAGAACCTGGTTGTAATCCTGTCAATGTGTGTTTGTGTCCATTGAGGGAAAACTGCATCCAAAGTTCGGCAAAATCCCATAAGATAGGGCCGAGTGTGCGTAGCCATTGAGCGCCCAAAACCACATCACATCCACCTAAGGGAAAGGCAAACATGTCAGAGCGCAAGGTATAATCTCCCATAGAGATACGCACATTTCGACACTTCCCTTTGCAAGGTAAGGTGCCCCCATTGGCAACCATGACTTCAAAGTTGGAGCAAGGATGGATAAAACAATCAGCTTGTTTGGCGATCCGAGGGTCAATGAAATTATGAGTGCTACCAGAATCAATGAGGATTGTAAGAGGAAGCTTCTTGAAGTAACCCCTGACCCGCATTGTTTGGGGGGTGGTGATTCCAGCTAAAGCATGGAGAGATATCTCTGGCTGGTCATCCTGAGACGGAGGGTCAATAGTCGGTTCCTGAATGTCGACCGGAGCATCTAGTGTTTCTGGATCTTCGTCACCCATTTCAGAGGCAGGCGGAGACTCCACATCCAGGAGATAGAGCTTTTGCTGGACACATCTATGTCCCCGAGTGAATTTCTCATCACAATTATAACAAAGCCCCTTTTCTCTGCATGCTTGCATCTTTGTTTCAGACAAACGCTTGATAGGAGTCGGTCGAGGAGCCTGCGGTATAGGCGGTCCCTGAGAACCCATAGTTCAGAAGGGAACAAAAGTGGGCTTGGAGCGTTGTTGGGATGCAATCTTGTCTTCTGCCAACTTAGCCAACCCTAGTGCTTCCATCATTATGTTGGGACAGAACATTTTGACCTCAGAGTGGATGGAATCCTTTAGACCACTGATAAAACAACTCCGGTAAAATTCATCAGACAATCCTTCAGTGTGGTTGGCTAGATTCTCAAATTCGGTTTGATACTCTTTCACAGTGCCAGTTTGGAGAAGTTTAGTGAGGGCTCCTGTGAAGTCATCAAAAGCACTAGGACCAAATCGTTGCAAAAGGAGCTGGCAAAAGTCTGGCCAGTTGGGATCTGGATGAGCCTTGATGTACCAACGGTACCATTGAAGAGCTTCCTGTTCCAAATGAAAGGATGCCAACAGAACTTTGTTGACATCAAAAGTATTATGCAGACTGAAATACTATTCTGCACGATAGATCCATCCAGTTGGATTGGTACCATTGAAGCGAGGAAAATCAAGCTTCGGACCACAGAAATTGCTGGAAGAAGAGAACCCATTGTCTGCTGAAGACTCGGACTACCGTTTGTTATTCATAGCTGAATGTTCAAGATGGAGACCGAGAAATTTTTCATCCAGATCCTGGAGTTTGGCTTGGATGGCTGCAAGTGCTTCCTCCATGGTTTTTGCTCCTGCACGGGTGACAACCATAACCAGGATTTTTGTTTTGTTTTGTTTTGGTTGACTGGGTAGGAAAACAAAAACATGAACTACTTTAGTAAGGGAAAATTTGGATTTGGGAAAAAATCAGAAGGGTGATTGGGGTTTGACTAGGTTTTGGACACTATTGGATAGACAGGGAAGCAAAAATGAGGATTTCACAAGCGGGGTGAAAGAATGGGAAAATTTGACAGAGGGGAACAAAGAAGCAGAATTCAGAAAGGAACTCTGTGGTAAAATTTGAAGGTGATTGGGTGAAATCTGAGGAAGTTATGGCAAACCCTAAAAATAGACAAATGTGAGATTTCAGGCTGTAGGAAGGGGAATTGAGGATAGGGTCCTCAAGAATGAAATATGCAGAATGGAATGACAGGGGTTCCCTGAAAATTTCAAGGGAAACAGAGGTAAAACAAGGGAGATATGGAGAAAAAACTGAATTTTATACTCTTTTTTTTTCTTTTTTTTTACAGACTGGAGCGGCTACGGCTCGGAAGGAATCTGGAACAATGCCGAACGGTTGGATCTGGAATGGCTTGCAAAATGGATCTGGAATGGCTTGCAAAATGGATCTGAAACGGCACAACAGTGATCGACAATAGTTCAGCTGAAAGTAGATATGGACCCCAGGTATGTGCGGCTTCCTAAAAGTTCAAGGTTTTCACTCGGCCACCAATGCTGTCTGACGGTTTGCGTATTGGGGTAGTACCCCTCACTCCACGGCTCAGGTAAAACTGATAACCGCTTTGCCACAAACGAAAGCTCTTGGTTTACCTCACGGGTGGGAACTAGTCAATCAGGTAGGGGTCGTTGCCCTTTTCGCTGACAGGTCCTCTCAATGGGCCAGCTACTTCGGGGTTCCTGTGGTACTCCTCACAATGAGTTTTAGGGCTTATGCCCAAGTACTTCCCACAGTTAAGCAGATAGGGATTATTCCCAAATCCGAACCTGCAACAGATGCGAAATTTTTTTTTGGAAGAAATTTCACCTAGCGAGCCCAAGAAAGTGCTCTGATACCAGATGTGATGCACCTGCAACAATTACTTAATAAAAATATGCGAAATAGTAGAAATGACAGAACTCAGAATCACTTTTATATTGATCACAGGCCACTTCGAGGGGGCAACCTCCTATGAGCAAGATCAATACAAATAACTTCACGGTGCCTTCATAGGTTTCAACACACACTTATATACTAATTCTAGGCGCCAATACTATGGATCAAAACCACGGGCCGTTACAAACTATGGATCAACAATACTACGGGCGACTTACAAAGCATATGCGCCAACAACAATAACACAAACTATTGATCAACAAATACTATGGGACGACTTACAAAGCATATGCGTCCAACAACAACATACTAACAAAGTAAAGACATGGGTTCCTAACACCTAGGGACAAGACTACTACCATATTGAAATGCATCTTTGAATCATTGGAAAGGTGAAGTTGTTTTATTTGTTGCCCCTATTCCTTGAATTTGGCTTCAATCTGATCATGCTTATCATCCCATTCATCCATGTGGTTTTTGATATGCAAAATGGTCTCCTTCAATACCTCCAGTTGAGAACTCATTCTCCGTAACATTATCTCAATGTTCTTAATCTTAGTCGACTCAAAAGTAGTAAATTTGTCTCCATAGGGGAGCTGAGAGAGGGAGAGCGAGCATTCTCTCAATTTTCTTTATTGCTTCAAACTGACGAGCGTGAGAGAGCCATCCAAATAATGCTACATTTGGCTTAGAATCTCGAGGCATCCACTACCAACGGTGGCTCCAGGGTGTCAGAAAACTCGGTGCAACAAGAAGATGCACCACAAAGATATGGACATTCAATACATCTGATGGCATAATTAATTCAGTGCATGAATGTTTAATGCCACATTAAAATCGGCTAAGAATACATACACATGGTGGGAGAAATTAATCTCCAACACTCCCTCGTTCCCGACTTGTCCAACCACAATCATGGGCTCTTTAACCATAATTTGAACATAGTGCTAGTTTTTGGTCGATATTCTCTGATTGAATCCTAATATGCCATCTCCCATATTTAAAGTGGTGCTTTGAATATGTTCGATAACACCTTGAATAGAAAGAAGGTATGGAATGCTATTACAACTACAACACATACATGATTTGCAAACATATTAAATGACTTACAAGTTTGTAAACATGCCTGCTGGTCTCCTTCATTCCTGACTTTTCCAACCACAATCTGTTAATATTTAAAGAGCACATACTGAGCAACACAATAATAATCACAACCATAGCAACATTAGAATAATAGACACAACACAATTTACCTTGGAAAACCCCATGCGGGAAAAAACCAACAACAATGAAGCTTCATTATCCTTGGCCAAAACTAGCCAACTGGGCCAAGTGAGATCACCCACTCACCCGAGGAAAATTTATAATGGAGCCTACTCAAGACTTATAAAGGCCTTTTTACATGCAATACCTTGGGCCAATACCATGGGCCCAAAAACTATGTGCTAGACCTAAACCACCTTTGACTCATTCCTAAGTCAATGTTAACCTTAACAATCCCCCCTTTAAGCTTGGCTTGGGGATCTCACATACACCCCCCTATCACCTAGGTCTATCTCCCAACTTTACCGGTGAGTTACCAGGGGTATGCATGCCTTACCAGGTCTTACAGCCATATGCCCATTTACATGCAAACTGCTCCATTAATTTTTTTTCCATGTGTCTTCATGGTGACTTCACCATCACCATCCATTGCTTCATCCTCTCACTTTTTCCATGCTGTATTCTTGCTCGTTTTCGGCCATGCCCCCTTTTAGAACAATGGCCCGAGATTTTTCCACCATGGGTACTCCAAACAATAGCTTCCAAGGGATCTCTGACCTTGCTCATTCTTTTTCCATGCTCCTTTTATATCTGCATCCAATCTTGTCATTGATGTCCATATAAAGAAAAATCCATCTACTGGATTACATGGGTCCTCAACCGGTGTAACCGCCAGTTCTCTAGGAATTCTCTTCACATACGTGGTTCATCAATATTTTTCCCAAATTTAATATCAAACCATCTCACATTCCCCCTTTACAATCAAAGATTCACATTCTCAAATTCCACATCAAGCTAGCGTACGAGTACACCTTCCACCTTTGTACCTATTCCAATGGTTCATTCCACAACTTGATGCCAATCCCTCCTTTGCACATAAGAGGGATACATTGTGCTTTTAACACCCGGGAAAATCCAAACTTGCTTATGACCAAGTTTTACAAGGACCAAAAATTGCTTGGATATCGAGTACCATCAAACATGCACCCTACATACTTTTAATTACATCTCAAGTACAATTTTGAACTTTCAAATTTTTTATATCCGACACTATCTTAGACAAAACCATATCCACGTGAAACCCTTTTAAATAAAATTCTTTCTTCTTACAAAAAAAAGTGCAAGTTCCTTTTACCTTTTGAACATGACGTCACAATCCATAAGACCTTTTCATAATTCATTTTATTTGTGAAAATACTTTGCCTTTCATGAAGATATTTTGTATGACATCATATGCTTCCTTTTTGATGGCATTCTCCTTGGGGAAGTCTCTTTTGCGGCTCATGGAATATGCCATATTTGTCCTCAAGCATGGACTGATATACATTCATGCAGATCTGCTTCTCCTACCATTTCAACGATGGAGGCTCCTCCTAGAGAGCGATCTCCACTCCTCTAACAAATCTGTTAGCTCCTTCACGTCTTCTACAAACCTCGACACCGACGATTGATGGATCTCCCTCACGGGTTTTTAATGGAAAACCAACAACTGCACCATTCAAAATGATTATAGAGTAACCATTTCATCTTTGCTCGTTCGATCCACTCAAAAGCTGCATATTTCCGACATCTGATGACTTCTTGGACAATGGCAGCATCAATCTTCAACGCAGGCTATGTATGGATTTCTCCATCACGGGCTTCACTTCGTTTCGACACTGGAAATGGTAGCTACTTTTCTTATTTTCGTGGGGCAGCAGACTCCATGGGTGGCCCCAACACACACAACGTTGGCTCTATTTTCTTGTGGTGGCTCCTATCTCCTTTCATACGACTGCAATCTCCATGCGCCTCACAACATCAGGGTTGCTCTCCACCAATCCTCGTTGGCTCGATTTGTGGGAATTTTCACACTTGTTTTTCAACTAAAAACACTTTCTGTCATGCAGATTTCTTTGACATGCCGAGCACCACACACCTTCACGAAAATATCATGGCACCACTCGACCACAAAGGGAAGCAACAAGACTTGAAGCGAGGGAAGCAACAAGACTTGAAGCGACTTGAACCTTTGAGCTTCTAGCTCTGTACATCTTTCTGCACACACGATCTTTGCCATAGCACACACACATAGCAACACCAACTAGCACAACACGCCAAGCCATGGCTTTGATACCAGTTGTTAATATTTAAAGATCATATAATGAGAAACACAATAATAATCACAATGATAGCAACATTAGAATAATAGACACAACAGAGTTTACCCTAGAAGACACCATGCGGGGAAAAACCAACAACAATGAAGCTTCATTATCCTTGGCCAAAACTGGTCAACTGGGCTAAGTGAGCTCACCCGCTCACGGAGCCTCCTCAAGCCGTATAAAGACTTCTTTACATGCAATACCTTGGGCCAATACCATGGGCTTCCAAATACCATGGGCCCAAAAACTATGTGCTAGACCTAAACTACCTTTGAATAATTCCTGAGTGAAGGTTTACCTTAACACAATCAATGGCTTTTTAACCATAATCTGAACATAGTCCTAGTTTTCGGTCGGTACTCTCCTATTGACTCTAAATATGTTGTCTCCCATCTTTAAAGTGGTGCTTTGAAAATATCAGATAATACCTTGACTAGCAAGAAGGTATGGAATGCTATTATAGCTACACCATATACATGATTTACAGACATATTAAATGACTTACAAGTTTGATAAACATGTATGCTGGTCTTCGTCGGTGTACAAAAAAACTTAAATTTAAATTGTTAATGTTTAAAAAACCAATGTATTGTCCGGAATTAAAATCTAGTTCCAAAAAAGTACAAAAAAAAACTTAAATTTAAATTGTTAATGTTAAAAAAAATGTATATCTGGAAATTGAAATCTAATTGCGAGAAAAGGCTAGTGCTCCTCCTCTTCGTCCAGAGAATGAGAATGACTAGTGTGTGAGAAAGGGTAGTGGCTCCTCCTCTTCAGAAGAAAGGGCAACATGTCCTTCTCTTGTTCGCTTGGATTAGGGAACTTGTTATTTTTGTCATACAGATATATTAGTTTTTGAAAACCTACAGCTTAGATGACTATTCATGAGTGAGAAAGGGAAATGGCTAATTCTCTTTAGAAGTAAGGACAGTGGCTCATTCTATTTCTCGCTTGATTTAGGGAACATGTTATTTTTTTCCATATTATGGGTGGTAGCGCTATTGGAAACCGATATATTAGTTTTTGGAAACTAACAACTTAGGTATTGGAAACCAACATCCACTGTATTGGAAACTAACATCACAACTATTTAAAACCGATATATCAAGTATTGGAAACCAATACTTGAAGAATTGGAAACCGATATTCATAATAAATTTATGTTCGCTTAGACTAATAATAGTCTAGATTTAATGAAATTGGGGTTACACCATTCGTTTAGCATTCATGTTTCTACACAAGGAGGACATACATCAAATAATAACATTATTACATCTTTAAGGCTGCGCATATTATCTTTTCATGAGAGGAACATGCCCCATAAGCATAACTCATATACAATTAACATGGCTATACCAACTATGCTACACATTCATCATACATCTCTATTAATCATGCTCTTTTAACCATTAGGACATCATCACTTACCATTACATATACACATATAAGATGCACATTTACTTTAAAACCTTACCATGACTTATTGTGCACCTAGAATGATGCCAAATTATATGCTAGAGTCACACAATATCATAATCACGAGTTAGGTGCTGAGTGCATGCATGTAACACCATAACACACAACCCTTTAACCACATAAGCACATAATCAATTATCAAAATGCATACCCATGACCTGCATGTAACAACATATTAACTTTAGGTACTTCACAACAATATAAACAAATGCTAATGTATGCAACATTGTCTATTGTACAACATATTTTGTCTTGTAGCTACCAACTTGGAAATACCAACAACTTACACATTAAAATCAATTACAAGAACTACATCTCAACAAGACCTTTACCACATCTCAAGAACACACATAATAGTACTTGACTTAGTCACACAAAATCATCACATCATACCAATGATCCTATTTATCCATACTTATCATCGACCTGTTAGCAAGCAATATAAAGAAGCTATTATTTACCCAGAGCTTTCCTAGAGGAGTAAGTCCTCTCATGCTCATTTATTCAACAGTTCATTTAACTAGTCCATTCATCACATCAAGGTACATGTATCTATATCAGATAATATTCAATTCAACGCACATGATAAGAACACACCATTCAATTCCAATAACGTGCACCTACTATCCAATTCTCATGCACACAATCACTCATGCAATACCATTCCACTTCTAATACATACAATATGCAAGCACTATGTAATCTCATTGTGTGTCTCATGCATAAAATTGCATATCTAGTGCATTCCGTTAATAAAATCTTATTGTAAAGGGATTAGGGCTATGCCATTCATTTCCTAACTCATATCTAGTATACATATATCAATTTAATACACAATAACATTTGCAACCATGTAACCATGCAAAGGGATTAGGGCTACGCCCCTCACAAGGTATTCCAAATCTAATGCATATTGTTTATGTAATTTATCCTGCAATGTAACACACAGTAAATATGCAATATTAAATCAATTACACAATGCATAACATATTTGAATTACCCATCATCCCAATATTATAAAATGCCTTCCAATACTAGATCAATGCAATGCACAACAAAAGGGAAATTATAATATTAACCCACAGTAAAATTCAATGCATATCCAAGCAAGCCTTTCAGGAACACCCTAAACATATGAATGCAATCTATGTAGTGGGATTAGGGTTCTTCCCTTCATTTCCCACATTTCTCAATATTTACACTATGCATGCACTATTGAATGCATTCACACCCAATGCATATCAATGCAACACATAACCAACACTTAGTATGTAGGCATATTCCTTGAAATTACCAATCAAGACAAATCCTTGTAAATATACAATGCACAGTAAATGAGTCAATTCATTAAATATTAAAATAGGCAATACACAGTAACAAGCATTTACCAATCAATTCACTGAATAATAAAATAAGCAATGCACAGTAACAAGCATTTACCAATCAATTCACTGAATAATAAAATGGGTAATGCATAGTATCACTATATGCAATGCATAATTAAATACGCATTTACACAATTAAACAATAGATAACAATTAAACATTAAGCATCAAATATCAATTAAACAACAAACAAACAAACAAATAACACTTAAACATTAAACAACAAATAACAATTAAATAATAAATATGTGAAATTAATTAAATCTAAAGCATACAATTTATGTCACAATACCAGGCATTGGTGTACCAATCCATCAAATCACTACAAAGTAAAATGCAATGCACAGTAAATAACCAATTCTCAATAATTATGCAATGGATAGTCATTAAGCACTTATCCATCAAGCATTATAGTATGCATATGCAATACCAATCAACGTAGTTTCTATATACAATATCAATCAGACAAACAAATGGTTGGGAGAACATTCCACTAATTGCACACTACGCGATCATTCTACGCATAATGCATAATGCAATAACTCCATCTGTAATAAATTCAGTATTAAATAAACAAACAAATAGCTGTTAAGAATAATGTAAACCAAATCATTGCAAGTGAACGCTTGGGAGAAGGAGATGCGTTCTCCTCTTGGGAAGACACCCTTCCCACACAACATACAAACCAAGATATATGTAAAACAAATGCTTTCATCCTCCATGGAAACACCTTCCCCAATAGCTATCAAACAACAATAAAAGCATATAAAGAATCTATTTCTAGGCAACATCATTAAATGTATTTAAGAATCTATTTATAAGAGTTCCACTCATTCTGTGTATTTCTAGATAATACAATCCAACTCCATGCATTAAGTAATGAATAAAATCAATAATACAAACAAGCAAAGAAATCCATGCATTGAATAATAAATACAATGCATAAACAATTAAACAAATGAAATCATTAAAAAAATTGCGAGGTTTGGCCTGTGTTCTTTTCAGGGAGACTCCCTTTCCAAACACCATACCAATAAATTAATATATATGAAAATAATTGAATGGGGGTTGCGTTATCTCCAGGGAGATGCCCTTGCAAACACCATATATATATATATATAAACAATTGAATGGGGGTTGCATTCTCCCCATGGATACGCCCTTCCAAGCTGACAATCCAAATAATTAAAAGATATGAAAATTTCACAAAAGAAAGTAGTGTTCTCCAAGCTTTGCATATACACTAATACATGAAAAAAAAATGCGTTTGCGTCTGTAGATATAATAACATAGATTATGTATATATATATATATATATATATATATATATATATATATATAACAATTGAATTGCATAGTTCTTGAGGATGGCATTCCAACCAATTGCATAAGCTAAATAAAACATACATCAATCAACCAGAATTTGGTCTCTATATATTTCGTTGAGCAGAAGGGATATTACACTTATCAACATAATTCCAAAAACTAAGAGCTAAAGCCCTTCCACAACAAAGATATTCCAAATGCATAAACATTGAGTTAAAAAAAAATTGTAGAAAGCCCAACAATCGTAGAATTGAAACCTAGTTCTAATACCACTCTATGGTGTACCCAGCTTCAACACCGAGTCCAAAGACACCAAAACACCCAAGGGGAAGTTTGATTAGAGGTAATGCACAATGGAAATAAAGGTAACTAAGGCTAGGACAGCATGCTGAAAGCCATCCAAGTAATCATTCAACCCTTTAAAATGAAATGCAAGTAGTCGAATGCATAACATTTCCCCAATGCACATGCTAAGGTAATGCATATTTGAACATAATAATTGAACATATATTTAAACTAAGTATTTGATCTAAGTTGTGAGTCTTTCGTCATCAATCTAATTGCATATGCCTCATTCTCAATTGTAATTGTTCCCATTTACAATCTTCAACTTGTTAAGAAAACATGGTTTAGATGATGCAATGGTTTATCTTTTTTGAAGGTTGTGTCCATTAAGCACGTGCAATGTTTTTTTTTTGTAATTTAGAATATACATTATAGCATAAAAGAGTTACATAGTCAGGGTATCATGTATTTCTACCCATAGGAGAAAACAACTTGATTAACAGAGTTCATTGTGCCTCCCTGGAAGAGAAAACAACCCAAAAAACAAAAAACTATAGTATGGGATTCATTGTTTGCTTTTTTAAGAACATAGACAGAAAAAGGTAGACCTAGGATAGTGTTATCAGAGAACAGAGTATCAAAAAAAAAAAAACCATAAACATCGATCTAATCCAGGACAAGTGTCAAAAGAGAAACCCTGAGGTTGGAACTACGCCGTGTGGCTGGGATGTGCACTCCCCTGCTTGACGTGGTCGGTAGTCTAGTGCATGGTCCCACTTGTGCTAGCGGCAAATCCCTCGTCTAGATGGACCTTGCCATTGTTGTTTTATACCGGGGCTTCTTCCTTGATAGTTGAGCAACCCTGCGTTTCCATTCCATTTCGTTTCCCACTTCAGATCCCGAGCCAATATGGATGCTTCCATTGGGACCAACCGTGGAAAACAAAGGTGAAGGAAGATGATAAAGTGTAGCAATGTCTGTCATCCAATCGATAAGAATTTGAATCCGGTGACGAAGCTCCTTGATGCGTGCTTGAGTTTCCTCCTCGAAATCCTAGATGTCGCTATTAATAATTAGCAATGTATCAGTCATGGTGGCTAGGTGTCCGGGAGACCCCAACCATACTGTTTTCTGGAGGGTGTTGGCGACGTCTACATCCACATATTCTCATGGCTCTATGCCTTTCACGTGCCATCTCAATGCTTTGTGTGGAGAAATACAACAGCTATGCTTGTGTATGTGACCACCAGGAGGCTGGAGGATGGTCTTTGCGGAGGTGAGGGATAAGAGTGAAGCAAGAAGAATGAACCAGAATGGGCTTGGGGGTGGGATTAATCCCCTCGATGGATGGTGTACACCCATCAATGCTCTCCATCAAACGATGAAGCCATCTTTTTCGAGCGATATATGGGGGGGGGAACCAGAGTTAATGTGCATTGTAAACCAAGCCATTGTCAACTCCAACCCCAGTTGGCACGCACAACGCTTCAACCCTTGTTAAATAAGAATTTATACTGCTATGCCATGTTGTCACCCCATTTGGGGATGTGCAATGTATTATTAGTTCACATTAACATACTGCATTTCTAAGCTTCAAAAGAACACCATAAACCATATGAAAGCAGATCTATAGGTTTCCATCTACAACCACATAAACATTAGCACAATCAGATATAAAGATACCACTTACAACTATATAAGCAACACTAAAATCAAAATACATGGCTTCCACCTACAACCATCTAAGCAATACTAAAATCAGAATACATGGCTGCCACCTACAACCATTATAACCATAAATAAACAAAATAAAATGATGCCATCTACAACCAGAAGATCCATGAGAGAGATAGAAGAGATGGCTGTCACTACAACCATAGAATCTATGAGAGAGAGAGAGAAGAGAAAGTTGCCATAGAGACTTGAACAAAATTAGATTTCAAGATTTCGAAAGGAATACCATCCATTCTACATTCAACTATTAGCATAACAATCCATAAACATAAACATAGATCAAGTCAGCCTCCAAGGGAACACTAGCATAAGCAGAATATAATGAATAAACATAAAATAAAACACTTATCTCAATAAAGTGCAGCTGGATGCAACATGAAAACATTCCAACCAACCATATACATGTCATGCTCATCAATCTCTCAGCATGACACTCACCCCCAAGATGATGCCATGGAATCCACATGTAGAGGTACTCTCATCTCTAAGCAATAGGAAAAACTTAGGCCACACAACCTGAGAAAACACAACTCATTCCCTCCCCATATATTTTCCCTTCCACTACCGAGTGCAATGAGAATCCCTTCACCACACAAGTCCCTCAGGACATCACCATCCACCTTCAAGCTTCACGTGCAGGATTGGGTAGAGATAAGCAATGGAGATGAGGAACTCTTGTTGTAGAAGCAAAACCAAAAACCCTCTGGTATCACAACACAATCGCAATATCTAAACACATAGTCTCACACCTAACACACATGGCATAATGAGATCATGAGATAAGCTCTCACATCACAAGTCTATCCAAGAGTCTCACAAGGCTTCCTCTTCTTCACACACTAGTTCACAAGCTTTTGTTCAATATATCTAGTTCACAATAAGGTAGAACATGTATTTATAGCACAAGGAGGCCAATATGAACCCAAAGAGACCAACACGAATTGGTTAGAGAGAGATAGAGTGTGGTTAAGCTCACTAACTCGAATTGATGAAGCGAAGGCTAAAATGAGGGGATTCTTTTACCCATAATAGTACCATAATGGGGGTTATCACAAATCAAGGAGTGGATGCCAAGAATATCTTAAGGAGGGCGCACTAGTCAAGGGAGGTGAGAGAGAGGATCCAATTGGAGTCACAAATGGCCTAAAGCACAAAAATAGGGAGCACCTTCCATGAATAGAGGAGTGGGGTGCACTTATGGAGGTGGAGGCTAAAAGAAAGGAGGTGGAAGCTAAAATCATGCTTCCAACTCCTAGAATCTAGGGATAGGGCGCCTTAGATAAGTGGGGCCCACAAAAGAGAATATTTCATTCAAGGAGGAGGCATTCACCAAGTGGGACTCACCAAACCTTCATGAGGGTGCACTAGTGCAAGAGGGTCCCACTAAACCATGAATAAGGTGCACTAGTAACTCCAAGGTCTGAAATAATCAAGAATAGGGTTCGATGTATAATGTTTGGGTGACCCACAACTCCTAGTCCCCATCCCCCCTCACCTAGTGGAATCCATGTTCCCCCATTCTCGTTTGTTGTCCATGCTGAGCCAATCATTTGATTAATTACATAATAGTGTCTCGGTCCTTAAAGACCATTGTCCTAGCACATAGTGCCACAATAATAAACAAATAACAGATACATATGTTAGTGGCTTAAAAGTCAAGGTATTACAGAAAATGCAAAAAAAGGCATTTAAAAAGGAATCTAACTGCTGCAATCACTACTTGCTCCCTACTCGACATAGAGAACATCATCTTCATCTTCTTCACTGTCAGAATTGATTGCAACAACATCCTAAAATTCTTCATCATTAACAAGCTCAACATCATAGGAATACTCTTCCATATTCACCTTTGCATCATTCATTTTTTTTTTTTTTTTTTTTTTTTTATCATAATCTTGGGAAGCATTTTCTTCTACATCATCTTCATTATCAACATCATCATCCTGAACACCAATGGAAATTTCTTTATATTCATCACTAACAACAATAAGATTTATATGCATACCCTTCGATCCATCTTTCGAGCTATAGGGGATATGGACTGGATGAAGGACTAAAGCACCATCACCATTCTTAATGTTAAATTTTTCATCATTTTTGGAAAAATTACCCCCAATTAAGTCTTCATGCTTTGACACAATAGTAGCTATTTCCATCAGCTTATTGTCACAGGCCCTAATGGCCTCTTGCATACTGGTGAAATGAGCTTCCATATTATCGTTAATTTGATGAGAGAATTGTTCAATTTGATCCAGATGGTTGTCTAAGACCAGAGAATGCGAAACCAACTGATGAACAACTTCGAACATACCCTCCATACGATCTCTCATCCATTTTCAGTGAGCATGGAAATTCTGAATACTAGAATTGGCTATAATGACTTGATCGGAAAGGTCCTCTAAATGCTTTTCAATATCCATGTTAATAATCTTACCACAATTATAGAGGGATCGCGCGTTCTGCTGAAGCCTGAGCGCTAGGGTATCGTGCTGAGAGAGTGCAGGAATGGTGGCGCCTGGGGGAGGGGAGGCCGCCCCCCCCTTCGAGTTCTGAGGAGGAGGCCTTCAGAAGGCTCCTCTCTTACAGAGGAAAGAAACCTACGGACCCGGTGATCCCGAAATTCATAAAAAAGATGGAGGAAATTCCCGAAATCGCCCTTCCTGAAGAAAAACCAATGAAAATCGCCTTGGCTCTATCCAAGCGGAGCTTAGTGGGACAATTCATGGGCCTCTGGCCATCCACCAAGACCACAGATGACTGGATACAGAGGAACTGGAAGCCCAACCTAAAAAATGGAGTAACTTGCTACCCAGTTGGGAGAGGGTTCTTTGTCTTCGAATTCATAGCTGAAGAAGACCGAGACTTGATTTTTAGAAACGACCCCTACTTCATGGGAACGCAGGGGCTCTACTTGAACAAATGGACGCCGGACTTCGACCCCACGGTGGATCTTCCCAAAGAGGTGCCGGTGTGGGTCAGGCTCCCCAACCTCCCGATGCATTGCTGGGACTTCAAATCACTGCAGAGATTAGGGAACGGAATTGGCCGCTTCATTGACAAAGCAGATAACAAAGGACAATACACATGTGCTAGAATCTGTGTTGAAGTGGATCTTGAAGCCGGCCTCCCGGAGGCAGTAAAGTTAAAAGTTGGATCTTGGACCCATTACCAGAAGTTGGACTATGAGCACCTGCCATTCAAGTGCAGAAACTGTCAAGAGCACGACCATTTCCAAAGGTACTGTCCCAAGCTAGCCGAGGAGAAAGAAGATGCAGAAGGCTGGCAGAAAGTCAAGAAAGGGAAAACCACCAACAGCACCAAAAGCAAGGAGAAAGTGACTCAGGAACCAACAAAGGGAGGCAACTCAAATCCCAGCACTCAAGGAAGCCCCAATGAAGCCCAAACTCCTACCAATGCTCCAGAAAAGGAAGAAGTTAGGGAAACTCAAGGGACAACCAGGTCATCCTCCCACCCTGCCATTCCCAGTCCATCAAAAGAACCAATAAGCTTGGGATCAGAAACAAGAGCTGAATCATCTGAGGAAGGAGACACTGAAGTAAGCAGCTCGACAGGCACCCCGTATCAATCAAAGCGGGGATGGAAGTCTGAGAAGAAAAGAAGGGAAGAACAGTCCTATAAGGATGTGGTTCAAGGCTCACAGCACACCATACCAGAAATGATGAACACCAGATCCGGATTGAAAATTGGGAAAACCCCGAAAGGGGGTCATCCCCCCCACCCAGGCAAATAATGCAGTACGTCTCCTGGAATTGCAGAGGACTAGGCAGCACCATAAAAGAAGAATCCATAAGAGATTTAGTAAGAGCAATGATGCCGGAAGTCCTCCTAATCTAGGAGACGAAGTTGGGGGAGGAGGCTCTTCTCCAAGCTAGTAACAAGTTCTGGAAGAAAGGCCCGGGAAGGGCTGTGAGTGCACGAGGAGCATCGGGAGGCCTGGCAACGTTCTGGGACTCAACAAAGCTCGATCTCGTAAATGAAGGAAGAACCACTCACTGGATATTCAAAAAACTACTCCACAAAGATTCTGGCCATCTAGTAAGTATTTTTAATTTGTATGTTCCCGTCTTGCATGCAGAGAAAAAAGAGTGCTGGGACTCCCTAAAGTTCTTTCTAAACCAGCATAAACCTGAAAACTTAATAGTAGCCGGGGATCTAAATGTTACTCTCGCCTTGGCCGAGAAAAGAGGGGGTTCGATTGTCCGAGACCCTTCCAGAGAATGGGTAGAAGACTTGATGCTGGATTGGGATCTTGAAGATATCATCCCAGACAGCAGGAAATTTACTTGGTCCAACAAAAGATTTGGGCCCGGACATATTGCTGCTCGACTTGACCGATTCCTCATCCATTCCTCCTTCCTTACTCTCGGGCTCATGGCGAATTCCAAAATCCTCCCGCACTATACCTCTGACCATAAGCCTATTTCACTCTCCCTCTCCCCCGTGAAAAGGTTAGGCCCCATTCCCTTTAGGTTCAGCCCAATCTGGGTAAACTTGGAAGGCTTCCATAATTTGGTGTCCAACTCCTGGAAAGTGCCTGCTTATGGCTCCCCCTTCTTTGTTTGGGAGAGCAAACTCAGAAGACTTAAAGCTGATCTGAAAGAATGGGCCAAAGGACTAAGTTCACCTACGGATGAAAGGAAAAGAGCTCAGAAGGCTCTGGAACGACATCAACTTGCACTGGAAGAGTCCCCGGTCACCCTTGCCTTGATTAACCGGGAGGTGGAACTCCAAAAAAATTCTCATAAATCTTGCAGAAATGAGGAAATTTATTGGAGAACCAAGTCACGAACACTTTGGCTCCAAGTTGGAGATAAAAACACAACTTTTTTCCATAAGCAAGCGCAGGCCAGGCAAATCTACAACTCCATCAATGAAATACAAACGCAAGACCATGCTCTAACAGACTTCAATGAAATCAAGGAGGCTGCCCACAACTTCTTCAAAAACCTCTACTCTGCTCCGGCTACGGATCCAGTAGACCCAAAGTCCTACCCTCTCTCAGAGATTCCAAACCTAATCAATGATGATGACAACCAGCTGCTGAATAGCTCTGTAAGCATTAGGGAAATTAAGAAAGCCCTCCTTAAGATGAATCCGGACAAAGCTCCTGGGCCGGATGGTTTCACAGCCCGTTTTTACACATCTTGCTGGGACATTATCAAATCTGATTTGTACAGAATGGTTAAGAAAGCTCAGAACTGCTCTAAGCTGGGGGGCAACACCAACTCCTCATTTTTGGCCCTTATCCCAAAAGAAAAAGGTGCCAGGAACTTCATCAGATTTAGGCCTATATCCCTCTGTAACACGGGGTATAAAATCATCACCAAAATTATGGCTAACAGACTGAAAAAACTCCTGCCAAAATTGATCCCGGAAAACCAAGGAGGGTTTGTGAAAGGAAGACAAATTCTGGATAATATCATACTTGTACAGGAAGCCATCCACACCATCTATAAAAAAAAGGAGAAGGGCATGGTTGTTAAGTTGGATTTGGCTAGTGCCTTTGATAGAGTCAGGCATGACTTCCTTTTTGCAGCCATGAGCAATTTTGGATTTAATCAGAAATTTATTGACTGGGTTAAAGCCTGCATTTCAGCCCCTTGGATCGCTCCGTTGGTCAATGGAGGACCCACCAGCTTCTTCAGGGCCTCAAGAGGACTGAGGCAAGGCTGCCCCCTTTCCCCAGTGCTCTTTGTTCTCCAAGCTGCTGTTCTAAGCTTCCAACTGAACAGTAAACTCCAAAACAGATCTCTGTCAGGCATCAGAATTGTCCCAAAGGTTAAGGAGGTCAATCACGCCCAGTTCGCGGATGATACCCTGTTATTAGGTGCTGCCAATCTCCTTACAGCCAGGAAATTCAAAGCAGAACTGGACTTCTACAAGAACAGCTCCGGAAGTGAAATAAATTATCACAAAAGCAAGATTTACGGGTGGAACTGCACTCCCAGGGAAATGTTGGAGATATCCCGGATTCTTGAAATGGATGGGCTCTCAGCTTGGGACACCTTTACTTATTTGGGCATTCCAATTTTTAGAGCCTCTCCTAAAGTCACTCATTGGTTACCCATGCTGGACAAGCTAAAGAACAAAATCCATGCGTGGGGAGCAAAATGGCTCAATAAAGCTGGAAAAGTAATCCTCATGAACTCTGTCCTGACCAGTCTTCCTATCTACCAATGCTCTGTTATTTTAGCTCCCAAATCCATAACAAACAAGATCAATGAGCTGCTCCGTTTATTTCTCTGGGAGGGCGGCAGAAACAATGAAAAGAAGATGCATCTGGTGAGCTGGGACAAGGTCACGAAGTCAAAAATGGAGGGGGGTCTTCAAATCCGGTATGTGTCCATCCAAAACCTTGCCATGGGTGGAAAAATTCTCTGGAATATGATCATCGGGAAGAGAACATGGAGCAAACAAATTCTCAAGAAAAAATACTTCACCGGAGATAAGGAAAGATGTTTGGAAAGAGCCACCAAAGTGCAGAAAGGATCTCCGATCTTCTCGCTGTGCAAAAAGGCTATCCCACACTTCACCTCAAAGCTCACCTGGATCCCAGGAAATGGTGCAAAAATCCACATTTGGGATGACTCTATTCTTGGATACATGCCACTTAATGGGGTCAGCAATCTGGGGAATATTAAAGATTGGCTCACAGCCAATAATCGCAGTACCCTGTGGGATATCTCATCCTGGGAAAACGATGACAATAAAGCATGGGCAAGCTGGAACTTGGGTGATTACCCAATCGAGCTTCAGGAGGAAGCGCTGAATCTGTTGCATCACCTGCAGGGAAAATCGCCTTCAAGTGCCAGAGCAAAAGATAAACGTGGATGGGGCTCTCGATCTGGAGCTTATACTGCTGCTGCTGGCTACGTTGCAATTCTGGAAATCCCTTGGGTGCCTCCAAATCCTGCACCGTGGAAAGGCCTCTGGAATCATCAGTCAATCCCAAAAATTGATATTTTTATTTGGACCATGCTCCATAAAGGAATCTTGACCACCGACAACCTCAGGATAAAGGGATGGGCGCTGCCATCAAGATGCCCACTCTGCTGCTGCGCTGAGGAGAATGCTGAGCATATCTTTCTCTACTGCGAATTCACCAAGGAATTCTGGGAGAACGTGCTATGTCCAATCGCTGTCAGCTTACCGGATTCTATCAACGAACTCATCAGCTGCTGGTCTTCCCTCTCTCCTTTCGACCTGAGCAAAAAAAACCTCCTCAAGACCACGTGGATGTGGATTCCGAAATTTGTCTGCTGGAAAGTGTGGTTGGAGAGGAACAACAGAGTTTTCAAAGAGACCAGAAGACTCCCTATTCAAGTAGCTGTAAAAGCCAAGATCATGCTTGCTGAAGCTCTCAATGCTAAGCCAGAGTTAAGGAATACGGCCACCATCTCTGCTGAAGAAGCTCGCTGGATGAAGGAGTTCCACCTGAATCCTCAAAGCCACGTTATCAGCAAATCTCCTCAAAAGGCGAATTGGGAAATTAGACTTGAAGAACATGAATTCATTAAGTGGAGATCAGCTCTCGACGAATGGTGTCTCTTCTTTGACGGGGCCTTGAAAGGGAATCCCGGTCACGCTGGGGGAGGAGGCATCATCCTTGAACCTTCCGGCAATTTCCACCTGTCTTATGCCTGGGGAATTGGTCTCGCCTCCAACAACCAAGCTGAGTATTTGGCATTGTGGCAGGGTCTAATTCAAGCAAGGAAGCTGAATATTCAAAGGCTGATTGTCTTCGGCGATTCCAAACTGATTATTAAAGCTCTTCGCTTCAAGAAAATGCCAAAAGATATCAATCTCGCCCATATTTACAGGAAAATTTTGCTTCTTCTTTCTCATTTCATATATGTCAAAGTCTATCATATTCTGAGGCACTTAAATGGTCCGGCGGATGCTGAAGCCAATCGGGGAGTTCGGCTGAATAAAAGCCAGCTGATAATTAATGAAGAAATCTCTACAGACATGATCCCTTAAGACATTTTAGATTAGGTTAAACACAACCTTTGCATACGGCAGCAAGTTGAAGAGGAAGCCCAGGGAAGATCACTGGAACAAGCATTGTAAGAGCCAGGAAGCCTTTTTGCCAAATTATCAATAAAATTCTATCCGTTTGCGTAAAAAAAAAAAAAATCTTACCACAATTCCAACCAGAACTATAAATTCCAAAGCTAGACCTACCCAGATAGGGGGGACACAGAAAAAATACAGGGAAGTTTCTCCAAAAGAGATAATAAACACAACCCAACCAATGCTAAAAGACAGAGAGTTGACATAATAACAAGAGGGAAAAAAAGAATTTCCTCTCTAGATGGGGAAGAACTAATAACAACGGGCACAACAAGCCCCAAGCTAGAATTATCCACCAAAATATCTAAAAGACCCGTATCCCAAACTTTCCAAACAAGGGAGATAACAGAGCCACAATGAAATACCTGGGGAAGGTTGGTAGACCAACTATAGCACCTATCTCCTCGAGCTAAGGAGAGGGTAGATGAACCTGCATCCCTCACCGCCATTCCAAATGAACAAGTCCTCCAAAAAATCACTGAAACATAAGAAGAATAGGAATACCAAGAAAACCTTAAGGGATCCAATAATGTTGTATTCGTCCTCCATTTTCCATTAAATATCCCCAAGGGAAATGTGAAGCTTGGTTAGAAAGACTATTTGCTAATGAATTGAGATTTATTTTAACATGAAAGAACTTAACCGAATGAAATTGGGAAAGGATTGATCCGGATTTATGCAGGAACGCAACATAATACACAAATACCCATAAAAAAAAAGATGCAACGGAAATAACACTTTATTTCATTACTCAAAGAACTGAAACTTGTTTACATACATGATGGAAATAAACTAGCTAGAGTGCTGGTAGCTTATCTCTGAGAAGAGATGTGGCAGCTACATGCCTTTGAACTCTGTTTTACAATGAGGCTTGAAGGCCTATATATTATTTAGAAACAAGGGAAACCCTACACATCCAAAAACCTAACCGTATGAGGTGAAATGCCAGAATATGGGCCCCATTGGGTAACTTGGTACATCAATTTCCCGGGGTCATAACTTTGGCATACTACCTTTGTTTGACGCACATGATACATCGTTAGGAAGATCTATTCAAGGACTACATCCATAAATGGAAAATATTGAGTCCGGAATGGAATCATATTTGCTTGAGTCCGTCAGATGCTGAAAAAACGTCGTTTAGGGCCTCAAAACAACTCCGAAAGTTTAGGACCCGAAAACTGCCAAAAATAGTAAATTGTGCTACAATTAAGGAAACTGAAAAATTGAAGAAACAATGGTGGGGGTCCAAGTGGAATATGTAGGTGGCCACCAATATCCTCCTGGATCAAGGATACCCAAGATACAATTATGAAGATGACCAAAAATTAGGTCAAAAATTTCTTAGCATTTTCTAATCCGTGAGAGGATAAATAGAGAGTAGCCTATCACAACTAAGGAGTGAATTCCAACGTCAAGAGTCAATTCCAATCCCAGGAACAAAGCAAAACATTCTTCTTGATTATTAGTACCATTCCCTATACCACAAGCATAGGTATTGACTTTATTACCTCTGGGGTAAAAAAGCACCCCTCCCGCACCTGCCGCCCCAGGATTACCTTTCAAAGAACCATCAAAGAAAAGGACATGAGATTGAAGAATTTGTTGCCATTTTTGAAATTCTCCCTGATTCATGACTAATTGCCAAGGTGAAGGTTGATCATTCTTTCTTATTTTAGGAGAAAGAGACAAAGTTTGGTTTAAACAAATTGTCACCAATATTTCTTCTAATGAAGTCCAAATATTTGAGATTTTATTTTGGTTAAGTCAATTATGGAGAGATTCATTCGGAAGGTCTAGCTGCTATTCAAGGAAAATTTTAGGGGCGAAATTTAGCCCATGGGCTATTTTTTGACCCTTTTTTTCGAAAAATAGATTCCCCAATTTACCTTTTTTTCAAAGGTGATTTTCCCAAATTCCATGGGATATTTTTTGTTTACTCTAAAAATCACCAAAAGTATCCAAAAACTATATCAAATACTTATAAATTTGAATATTTTTTAAAATAAATCGCCAAACATTTTATGGTTGCAAATTTAAGAATTAGTAAGATTCGCCAAGGTTTCTACACTTTGAGAAAATGATGGATCCTTAAAAGTTTCCCTGCTGCTATTACCGTATCAACAACTGTCATTGATTTATCTTCAAATATTCCATAATTTCTCACTACCCAAATTTTCCAGCAAACATACTATGGAAGAGAAGACCATATTCTAGTCAAAACAAGTTTCCCTTGGAGGGAACTTGGAAAATGACCTTTCCAATTAAGAAAAATTCCATTCCAATTGACTGGAATTTCAAATTTATTATCCAGATCCTTCAGCAGATGCTTCCACACCTTCTTGATATAGTTACAATGAAAAAATAAATGAGGAATTGTCTCTTAGAATTATTTACAAAGAATGCAACAAGAGTGACTTGTAATCATTTTTTTTTCAAATTCTCAGACGTAAGAATTTTCCCTTGAACCAAAATCCAACAAAATATGTTTATTTTGGGTAACCCATCTTATTGGAAAATTTTATCCCATAGTCTCGAGAAGGGTTGCTGTTGTTTTTCTTTGAAGACAATATCATAACCCTCGTTTACCATATAGTATCCTTTTTTCCCACATCCTCTACAATCTTTGATGTTTAAACTTATTGGAGCTACTCCGTGAGGGTTTATGAAAAATTCCTCTAGGGAATATCTCAGATGATCTCAAACATTCAAATCCTTCCAATTAAACCAATTTCCTACAGATTCCCACTAAGATAAATCATGTAGGGTTTTGATACCCCTATCATTGAACCAACTGTTTATCTCCAAAATATCTTCCCTCTGAATAAGGGGAGGGGCACCAAGGATAAATTCCTTCCAAATATATATGTTTTTCCTATTATCCGGGATCCAATACAAACCATTCTGAATAATTCTCCAGAAGCTTTACACAATCTCCATATGTTTGATCCTTCATTCTACCAAGAGCAATCATCCAAACAATGAAGTCTAGAATGAGAGAGATACTTTTTCCTAATTATGTCTTTCCACTAGGCTTTATTACACGAAATAAGATTCTAGATCAATTTTGATCCCATATCTCGATTACTTAACCGTGGATCATGGATGCCAATCCCACCATGACCTTTTATAGATTTTACTAGATCCCACTTAACTAGGTGGAACATTTTATTATTAGTCTCCCCTCCTTGCTAGAGGAAATTTATTGAAAAATTATATAGTTTTTGCATAATTCCTTTTGTATTAAGGAGATAAGAACAATGATACAGAGGTAGATATGAAATGTTAGACCCGACTAAGATGAATTTTCCAGCCGGATTTAGCCAATGCAGACCCTACCTTTTCAGTTTGTGTTTAATTTTTTGAATAATAAGCTTCCATTCTGCATTTTTTATCCCTTTTTGGGCGATGGGGATGCCTAAATATTTGAAAGATGCCCTATTTGAGATTCCATCAAGCCTAAAACAAGAGAGGTATGCTGCATAAGTTGAATGGGGTACATTCCATCCAAATATTTTACATTTTACCTTATTCACCTCTCCTCTTGAAGCATTTAAATATTGATCAAGAACCTATTTAAATCTAGTGGCTATAGTAACTAAGGCACATCCCAAAAGAAAAATATAATGTGCAAATTGTGCATTATTGACTGCTTTGATACCTCTAGCAATTCGAATGTTTCTCATCCTACTTTCCTCATGTTCTTTGACCAAATTCCTACCCAGAGATTCAACCATAAGTATGTATAGAAGGGGGGACAAAGGACACCCCTGACATAGGCCTCGGGAGGCCTGAAAAAAGTCAGCTGGATGGCCATTTATCAAAGGGGAAATCCACAATCAATTTATACAAGCTTTTATCCACTTAACAAAGGAAGGGGAGAAACCAAACCTGTCCAAAACTTCAAAGAGAAATCTATGCCGGACTCTGTCAAAGGAATTGACCATATCCAATTTAATATCCATCCCTTGCTCCTTTCTAGCAATGATGGTGTGAATTGCTTCTTGAATCAAAAAACTATTATCCACTATATGTCTTTTATCAACAAAACTTCCCCTCCCTTTGGAAATCAATCGAGGGAGAAGGGGCTTTAACCATTTGGATAAAATATTTGTCGAAATTTTATAAGAATAATTACAAATAGAAATTGGTCTGAACCGAGAGAGAGAGGTTGGATGGGATTCTTTAGGGATCATATCCAGAAAGAACGAATTTGTATCTCCTCCAATTTTATCTTTACCTTTTGTCCAATTTATCATTTTACATAAATATGATTTGATAATTGGCCAACAAGCTTTATAGAAATGAACACTGCACCATCTGGTCCATGAGATTTATCCTCCCCAAGACCACGAACCACTGCGAGCACCTCCAATTCATTGATGTACCTATTCAATAGACTTTTCTCATCCGTTGTAATTGAAGATGTGATACACTCAAGAATATCATCTTTTGTAATTGTGTATTCCACCCCCTGTTCAGTGTAAATATATTTAAAATGACGAACAACATCCTGATGGATATCAATCTAATTAGAGAGTCTGACTCCCTCCTCTGAATGAATTTCATTGATTCCATTCATGTGGAGTCTCATCTTTGTTTGATTATGAAAGGAAGTAGTATTCCTATCTCCAACTTTTAGCCAAATAGCTTAGGATTTTAACCTCCAAGTCTCTTCTTCCTTATGATAGGTTTCATTTAATTTATCATTGATGTTCTGCTCACGTTGAAGCAGATCGCGAGTTATCTTAGTGTTTTCCGTCTTCTCCTGAAGGGATGCTAACTCTTGTTGATAGATTATTCTATTTGAAATCAAGGAGTTATAATGAGATTTAGCCCACCTTTTTAAAGCAATCTTCGTTCCCCAAAGTTTGGATTCCCATACATAAGAGGGAGATCCTTTCACATAGATATTCTAGGAAGTCTCAATGATTTGATAATACTCATCACGATTTAACCATAGAGGGTTAAAACAAAAGGGGATATGCCCTTGATTTTCAACTTCTACAATATTTAGGCAGATTGGTCTATGATCCAAGGTTGCATAGGAAGGGAATGAACATTCATCATATACTTAGAGAGTAGGAGGGAGTTGTGGACCAAGAAGCGATCAAGATGGGCTACAATATATCCTAGGCCTATTCTCCATTTAGACCAGGTATAGAGCCCTCTCTTTGGATTAATATATACCAAATCCAAATCTCCAATGAGTTCTTCAATATTTTCACTGAAGGGATCTCTCACCAAAGAACCACCTCCTCTTTTTTATTCAACTACATTGTTCTTCTCTAAGAGAGCTCACAGATATCCAAAAATCTTGCTTAAGACTGGAATTAACAGGTCCATATACATTAATGATTTTGTAAATTTCCTTGTTATCATTTTACTCAAGCTCGACCAAAATCCAATGACGCCCCTCATTCTGATTTTTTAAAGTGAATTTTACCAAATCCAAAAATAGATCTAACCCTCCGGAGGCTCCTGCTAAGTTTTTTGTTACTCCAACACCATTTTTCCAAATTGATTGAAAAATATGAATTAATTCGATGGCCTCCATTTTTGTCTCCTGGAGAAGAAGAACGGGAAAGACGATCTTTATAAATCATTTGCTTCACTGATTCTACTTTTTGTTTTCCTCCCAAACCTATGCAGTTCCAAGAGATAATGTTGATTATATCTTTGATTGTGTGTCGGATTTATTTTTGGCCTCATATTTTTTCCCCTTCTTGTTTGAAGCGGTGCCCTTCAAAATACAATCTAAGGACACCTGTTTTGCCGATTGTTTTTCTCTATCTGCTTCTTCTTCTTGCATGGTATTTTTGGATATTCTTCCAAGTTTTTGTTAAATATTCTATCTTCCTCTAAATCATCAGAATAATCTTCTTGAGTAAACTGAGAGGGTTTCCCTACTTCCTAATCTGAACCAAACTGGGACTTGGTCACAAGGTGTGGGTTTATTTATGTAATTGGATGATCTAGCAATCCGAGCACCTGACTTTCTGTCCCAATATCTTTGAGTATAGAGGGTGAGTTCATCTAATTTCCAATAGGATCTTGCAGGACTACTTGAGCCATAGGTTCTTCATGGTTTTCAAGAAAAAAGGGGCTGAAATTTATTTGAGGTCTTCGGAGGATTAAGGGCCACTGAAATCATCTGGGCCTTCCCTTTCTTTTGAAATATCTTCTTTTCTTTGGATGCTTCTTTCTCTGTTTCTTTTGCTTCATTCTTTGGAAAATTCCTGTCATAATACCATACTCATGGCACTTCTTTCATTTAAAGGGTAATTGATCATAATCAAATTTTTTCTCATGAGATTAGCTATCCATGACCAAATTTACCACTTTTGGGAGACCCTTCTTAAGATCTACTTCTACACACATTCTATGACAAGAGAACATAGGTTACTTTGGCTCAACTTTGTCAATATATCGGCCTAGAGAGTTACTGGTTGAAGCCAAAACTTCATGAGACCAACAATGCAGTGGAAGGTGAGGTAACTTCACCCATAATGGTACTGTAGAGGGGATATATTTCTCCAGGTCAAAAGATAAATTCCAACTATTGAGATACATACCTCCGGGTCACATGAAATAGGGTCCATTACGGAATATTAAGTCCTGTTCCACTTTGAATTCAAACATAAAAACATAATAACCCTTCCCACACAAGTAGCATTGCATACTGCATATTAAAAGGGGATGCCCATTGTTATTTATCTAGATCTCCATGGCCATAGGAGAACTCCAAATACTAGCGAACAATCCTACCGGTCCTCTTTCAAACAACCCAATGGATTTTTTCTTAGTTGATGAGCACGAACTATTGATCTCAAGGGCGTCTTTCCTCTTCAAAAATTTAGAAACAGGTTGTGAAGAACCCTTATCCTTTTTCCCAGCTGCAAGGATACATAAAACTTCATCTAGACTAGGGTCAGTATTAGGATCCAACGGATCCATAATCTATAAAACACCGTCTCAGAGTGTGCGTTCAATTACAGAGCTCCTCAAAAACAAAGAAAATGAAATTGAACTCTTGTTCTTTTAGAAGCATTGACGATAAATAGGTTGCTTTAGAGTTCCACTCCATTGTAAAACTTGGACACAAGAACAAATTTTATTCTTCATCCATGCATCATTTTTTCTAGGGAATATGGTTGTAATATTTTGGACAATGGCAAATTTTCTGAAATCTTTATCTATACTTAATTTTTTTAGTTCAATTAATGAGCACTGCTTTTATTTTTGCAGAGTGATCTTCCAAGTGTTGTACAGTTTTGGACAATGGCAAATTCTCTGAAATATTTATCCATATTGTGTATACTTAAATTTTTTAGTTCAATTGATGAGTAGTGCTTAGTTATCTTCCAAGTGTTGTAGTTTAAATGTGATTCACAATTTTGGACAATGGACAATTCTCTAAAATATTTATCCATATTGTGTATACTTAATTTTTTTAGTTCAATTGATGAGCAATGCTAGTGATATTCTAAGTGTTGTAGTTTAAATGTGGTTCATAATACTAATGTTGTTAGGAAATAGTGCACCTACTTATTGCGTCATTTGGACTACATTTATTTGGAGGCATGTTATATGTGGTATTTGGCGTTCTCCCAGGTGTTATCTTTGTTATTTATTTCTTCGGAGGCATTCTCTCTTTAGTTTAACTTGTGATCCTATCCAAAAAAGCATTTTTAAACATTGCTCTGTAATGTCCCCATTTTGACCCCCTTTGTATTAAATCGTAAATGATGTAAATATCAATATTTAATCATAGTGAGGAGCTCAAGGCCAAGGCCTCACCATTGATTTAGCATTTTATGTATCGGAAATTAAAAATAGATGCCTATGGTTCTTGTGCTAGATATGCACAATGTAAATTAAGACATCATGTAAATACTAATTTTAATGAAAATACCCACGACTAGCTATGCAATGCAACAAAGAGATGGGGCATGATTCTACAAGGAATAGGGAGGGAAATTATTCAAACCCTTGAGCCAATGGTGTTAATCCATGTGTCAATGGGAAAACCCATAAACCACCAACTACCCATTTTGGGTTATGGATGCAATCATTTAATTCTTCCAGAAATTGGTTGAGGTAGTTAATGCCTTGGGAATGAAAAAGTATGGCAGCCAATTTCGTGCATGGGCAAGCCATCAACCTGGGAAATCGTATTTTGTCTCCTTGGGCAAGAAAACACCCACAAAATGGTTCCCAAAGCGATTCTGAACAGGCAGTCTCTCCTCTCTCACGCAGTTGGAGCTAGCTGGGTCTTTCCCTACACGTTTTCATCCATTTTCTGCATTTTTCCATTCCTGGGAGCTCGTTTTTGCATTGGACAGCAGCTGGGAGAGAAGGGCCACAATTTGGGACTGTTATGGAGGCCATTTTTGCCCCAGAATGTCCATGGATGCTTTTCTGAAAATGGATTTGGCTTCCCAGGGTTGTTCCCCATCTTCCAGTTTCATTTTTGGGTTTCCCACATTTTTCTGAAGCTAATGAAAACCCCATCTTTGGGCATCTCACTGTAAAAATGTTTCTTCATGCCCAGCACTTAGACTTCTGCTGTTATGTGCATCCCGGTTTTGATTTGAACCTGTGAGCAAGAGACTTGGACTGGTAGTGGACAGAATTGGCTTGATAAACCTAGTGGAGGGAGTAACCTCTCAAGAAGATCAAGAGGGATTTGGCTACTTTTCTATGCACACCCTGAGAGCACTAGAAAGGAAGGTATGGCTTGAGGGACTGTGTGGCAGTGAAGAGAATACTTCCTTGTGTTGGGTGTGTAGGCATTGTGAGTGCCAAGTTGAATAGATCTGGGAGGGGTATCCTTAGCTCTGTGGTTAAGCTCACTAGCTTAGCAATTCTTCCTTTCTATTTCCTAGCAGCCTGATAAACCCAATTGTAGATTGGCTTGGCTCATCTTGGTGTATGCTTGGCTATGTGTGAGTCTGTTGTTCCCTGGTTCCTTGTAGTAATCATGCCCAGCTTGGGGGTGGCAGTTGTATCAAGAGGTTGATAAGCACAACTGGCCTATGGTTGGGAGGAACATTGCAGATGCATAGCTGGTTGCTTGGGACTACTTGTTAAGATAAGTATTCTCTTGTGTTAACTTTGAAATTATTAATTGTTGAATATCTTGAATATATGATGGATGTGTTATTGATATTATTTCCGCTGTGTTTTTCTTATAATTATAACATCCCATATGACTTTTGATATTATGTGAATACTTATTTAATAAGTACATGGGGCTAGATGCCCAGTTTTAGCGTCACAATCCTCTCTATCATGCTGGTATGGTAGGAGGGGATGTTACATTTTGGTATTAGAGCTGCTGGTTGCAGCATTGGACCTCTATGGGCCAAATACAATCACAACCACTTGGGAAGGTCCCTTCCTGATCACCACAGGTCTCAGCATTGGGCCTAAACATGCTAAGTTGGATAGATTACAGAGGTAAGATCACCTCCTGCTGAGCAGCATTCATCACTGAAAGAAGGGAATATTTCAAAAATTTTCTTAAGAGTTTTTGGAAATTTTTGTTTAAGTCTGTTCCGGGAAGAGTTCGGGAAATCGTTCCGAAATTTGCGGAAGAGTTCCGCGAACCGCCCCGAAACTGCGGAAGGAATTCTCTTCCGAAACTGCGGAAGGAATTCTATTCCGAAATTGCAGAAGGAATTATCTTCCGAAATTGCGGAAGGATTCCGCGACTTGTTCCGCAACGCGGAAGAATTCAGTGAATTGCTCCAAAATAGCGAAATTTTTTTCTAAGTGTTCGGCGTCGAAAGGAAATTTTCAGAAGGAATTCTCTTCCGAAACTACGGAAGACTTCGACAAATCTTCCCGCAATTGCGGAAGAGTCCCGCGAATCTTCCCGCAATTGCGGAAGAGTTCGGCGAATCTTCCCGCAACTGCGGAAGAGTTCCGTGAATCTTCCCACAATTGCGGAAGAGTTTCGCGAACCGCCCCAAAACTGCGGAAAGAATTTTCCAGTGTCTTCCAAGCCCCCTTGACCCGCTTTTGTTCCCCCCCCCTCATATGTCGTTGATTGTGAGAAAATCCTATGATTTGACAAATTGTCAATATAACCTTTTCCCACGTGCATGAAAGTAATTTATGAATTCTGGGAATATAATGCAGCTAACAATTGTGTGGATAAACACATTTTGCAGAATCATAGTTACATCAGGGTGGCACTCTAGATAGTACAGTTGGAAAGTTTTGGATCTTGATTGGGCCAAGAAAATCAACATCATGGATGATGCATAGGATCCCTATGAGCCTGAGACAGATGCCATGGGGGAGAACATACATGTTGAGAATGCTGAAACAGAATCTAATGGGAGAAGAAATCAAGAGACTCCTCCAGGTATTGCAGCCACCATGAGAATCCTAAGGGTGGAGTTGCAAAGCTGTAGAGAAGACAATGAAAGGATGATTAAAGCTCAGGAAGAACAAAATCAGTTGAATGCAGCCATGCTGCAGAGTTTAACAGATATCCAAAGGCAAATAAACTCTGGGCATCAGACATCAAATCCAGAAAGGGGTGGGAGTAGCTCTAGAAGGAATTCCCGTAAGAGGGCTAATAGCTCAAGAAGAGTTTCTACAGACTGAACTTATGCTTCGGAAATCTCTTCTAATGAATAATCTGACTCTGAAAAATCCATTGAGGGTTGAAGCTCTTAATCTCGCGGGAGTAAGAGGAAGAAGCACTACAAGAACAATTCACATGGGGAATTTAAGAAGGCGAAACCTCCTACATTTGATGGAGAGATAAAGTCTGGTCAAGAAGCTGAAGCTTGGCTTCTTGGGATGAGAAAGTATTTCCAAGTCCAAGACTACTTGGGAAATATGAAGGCAAGGGTAGCCATCTTCAACTTGAATGGAAGAGAATCTATATGGTGGGAACACATCAAGCAAGTGAAGAAGATCAATGAAAGGAAGATTGTGTGGAAGCAGTTCAAGAAATACTTCAAGCAGAAGTACCTCTCTGATAGGTACTATGATGATAAGATCAAAGAGTTCCATGAGCTGAGATTGGGACAATTGACCATGGAAGAATATGCAAACAAGTTCTTGGAGCTGCTGAGGTATGTCAGGTATATTCGAGATGATAAGGTGAAAATTCAACGTTTCCTAAGTGGACTGCCCCAGTCATATAAAGATAGAATTGAGTTTGATGAACTTCGAACTCTAGAGGAGGCCATAAGAAAGGCCAAGTATTGCTTTGATCAAAATAGAAACAAACCAGAATTCCATAAGGCATGGAAGGATAGGAAGAAAAAAAAGTTTGATCAAAGGAAGAAGGGGTTCAAGTCTCCTCAATTCTGGAATCAGCAAAGGCAACCATCACAGGTTGTGACTAAGCCAACTAGGATGATGGGAGACAAGCCAAGAGATCCAAAGGAGCCAAGAGAACCACTTCAATGTTGGGGTTGTGGAGGAGACCACATGCTTAGGAACTGTCCACATCGGAATGGGAATGCAAATCAAGTCCACAACATCCAGGGAGCTGAAACTGTGGGTCAAGTGGCGAGGACAATCCCTAGAATCTATGCAGCACTAGACAACCGCCAGGAAAATCATCAGTCAACTGTGGTTGAAGTTGAAGGTAAGATTGCTAAGCAATTTGTTTCTATTTTGATTGATCCTGGATCTACTCACAGTTATGTCACTCCTAGAATTGTTGAGATTTGTGCTTTCAAGAAATTAAAGCATATTAAATCATGGTTAGTTCAACTAGCCACTGGAACCAAGAGAAAAGTTAGTGAAATAGTAGAGAAATGTCCATTAGAGATGGATGGGCTATTCACTTATGCAGATCTGAATATTTTGCCACTGGGTTCCTATGATATTCTCATTGGAATGGATTGGTTAGAAGCACACAGGGTTAAACTTGACTGCTACAATAAGACATTTGAATGCATGGACGGAGAATGAAACCCGAGAGTTGTAAAAGGCATTCCAAAGGTGACTTCTATTAGATAGGTTTCAGCCATGCAGCTGAAGAGGTTTTGTAGGAAGGGATGTCAATTGTATGCAGCTCACATTTTAGAGGCAGTAGTGCATGAAACTCTTAAATTGGAGGACTATCATGTATTGCAAGAATTCAGGGATGTTTTTCCCATTGAGATTCCAGGACTCCCTCCAAAGAGAGACATTGAATTTACAATTGAAATTGTGCCAGGAGCGGCACCAGTGTCTAAGACACCCTACAGGATGAGTACACCGGAATTGCTAGAATTAAAAATGCAATTGCAAGAGTTGCTGGAAAAGAAATATATTAGGCCAAGTGTGTCCCTGTGGGGAGCACCGGTTCTATTTGTGAAAAAGAAAGATGGAACACTCAGGTTATGTATTGACTACAGGCAATTGAACAAAGTCACTGTGAAGAACAAATACCCATTGCCCCAAATTGATGACCTTTTTGACCAAATGAGAGGAGCAAAGGTATTTTCAAAAATTGACTTGAGGTCTGGTTACCATCAGGTAAGAATCAAAGAAGAAGATAATCATAAGACAGCTTTTAGAACAAGGTATGGACACTATGAGTTTGTAGTGGTACCATTCGGTCTCACAAATGCACTAGCTACATTCATGTGTCTCATGAATAATGTTTTTAGCAAGTATTTGGACAAGTTTGTTCTAGTATTCTTAGACGACATTCTCATCTATTCTAAGAATGAGGAAGAACATGAAGAACATTTGAGAATGACAATGCAATTACTAAGGGAGCATAAGCTGTATGCAAAGTTGAGCAAATGTGACTTTTATAAAGATAGAATTCATTATTTGGGTCACATCATCTCCGACGAAGGAATATCTGTAGACCTTGAGAAGATTGAAACCATTATGAATTGGCCAACTCCAAGGAATGTGACTGATGTGAGATATTTTATGGGCCTTGCTGGTTACTACAGGAGGTTTATCGAAGGATTCTATAGGGTTGCAAACCCGATCACTTCTTTGCAAAAGAAGGGGATAAAGTTTGAATGGTCACCAAGATGTGAGGAAAGTTTTCAACGGTTGAAGAATCTTCTTACAAGTGCACCAATTTTGAAAATTGCAGACCCAGAAAAAGACTTTGTGGTATGTACCGATGCATGCAATCAAGGACTTGGAGGAGTTCTTATGCAAGACAACCACGTGATATGCTATGAGTCAAGAAAGTTGAAGGAGCATGAGAAGAACTATGCTACTCATGATATAGAACTTGCAGCCATAGTACATGCTTTAAATATGTGGAGGAATTACTTAATGGGAAAAAAATTTGAGTTAAGGACAAACCATTGTGGTTTGAAATACTTGTTTGATCAACCAACTTTAAATGCTAGGCAAGCTAGATGGTTGGAATTTTTGTGTGAATTTGATTTTGAAATCAAACACATAAAAGGGAAAGAAAACAAGGTGGCTGATGCACTCAGCAGGAAGGTACATGAAATGTATGTGGCAGCACTTAGTACTTGCCAACCAGATTTGAGGCAGCAGATTGTTAACCATATTGTTGAGGATGGAGTGTACATGCAGATAAAGGACAAATTGCAGCAGCAAGACCTTGGCAAGAAGTATGAAGGCTATCATTTGGAAGAAGGAGGACTTCTTACTTATAAGAATAGATTCTATATTCCAAATGCGACAGATTTGAGGAGAATTGTTATGGATGAGATCCATAAAGCTCCATACTCTGGTCACCCAGGATATCAGAAAACAATTGCTACAGCAAGAAAATATTATTTCTGGCCAGGCATGAAGAAGGACATCGCTGAATACATTTCTAAGTGCATGGAATGTCAGCAGGTGAAGAGTGAACACCAACATCCAGCAGGTTTATTGCTTCCAGTGCCAATTCCAGAATGGAAATGGGAAGTAATATCCATGGACTTTATTACAGGATTTCCAATGACTGTGAGACAACATGATTCCATCATGGTTGTGGTGGACAAGTTAACAAAGGCAACACATTTTATACCGGTTAAGTCCACACATAAATCCGATTCCATTGCAAATATTTTCATGAAGGAAATTTTCATATTACATGGGTTGCCTAAGGCAATAATTTCTGACAGGGATACCAAGTTCACTTCCAATTTTTGGAAAGGTCTCTTTGCAGATATGGGTACACAGCTAAGCTTTAGTACCGCATACCATCCTCAAACAAATGGGCAAACAAAAAGAGTAAATCAGGTGCTTGAAGACATGCTCCGCATGTATGTAATGGACAAACCATCAAAGTGGGAGGATTATCTACACTTGGTATAATTTGAATATAACAATGGGCAACAAGCATCGTTGGGAATGAGTCCTTATGAGGCTTTGTACGCCAGAAGGTGTAGGACACTAGTGACTTGGGACAATCCAGTGAATAGAATTGTACTTGGGCCAGCAATGCTTAAGGAAATGGAGCAAGAAGTTTCCAAGATCAGACAGAATTTAAAAACAGCCCAGGATAGACAGAAAAGCTATGCAGATAAGCATAGGATCCATAGGGAATTCAATGTTGGGGATCATGTGTATCTTAGAGTGAGATCAAGGAAGAGTTCCTTGAAGCTTGGGAGTTGTGCCAAGCTATCACCTAGATATTGTGGGCCATTTGAAGTGTTTGAAAGAATAGGACCAGTTGCATATAGACTTGCATTGCCTGCTGGCACTAAAGCTCATAATGTTTTTCATGTCTCTTTGCTTAAGAAATAGGTACATGATCCTAACCATGTGATTAATTGGGATGTGATCCAGGTGGAACCCGAGGGAGAGTTCCAAACCGATCCAGTGCGCATCCTAGACAAGAAGGTAACATTGCTCCGAAACCGAGCCATCGGACAGGTAAAGGTGCAATGGAAGCACTACAATCCCGATGAGGCTACATGGGAGCTAGAGGATGCCATGAGGGTGGCCTATCCATTTTTGTTCTATTTTGATGAGCACTGAGGACAATGCTAATGTAAGGGGAGGGGAATGTAATGTCCCCATTTTGACCCGCTTTGTATTAAATCGTAAATGATGTAAATATCAATATTTAATCATGGTGAGGAGCTCAAGGCCAAGGCCCCACCATTGATTTAGCGTTTTATGTATCGGCAATTAAAAATAGATGCCTATGGTTCTTGTGCTAGATATGCATAATGTAAATTAAGACATCATGTAAATACGAATTTTAATGAAAATACCCACGACTAGCTATGCAATGCAACAAAGAGATGGGGCATGATTCTACAAGGAATAGGGAGGGAAATTATTCAAACCCTTGAGCCAATGGTGTTAATCCATGTGTCAATGGGAAAACCCATAAACCACCAACTACCCATTTTGGGTTATGGACGCAATCATTTAATTCATCCAGAAATTGGTTGAGGTAGTTAATGCCTTGGGAATGAAGAAGTATGGCAGCCAATTTCGTGCATGGGCAAGCCATCAACCTCGGAAATCGTATTTTGTCTCCTTGGGCAAGAAAACACCCATGAAATGGTGCCCAAAGCGATACTGAACAGTCAGTCTCTCCTCTCTCACGCAGTTGGATCTAGCTGGGTCTTTCCCTACATGTTTTCATCCATTTTCTGCATTTTTCCATGCCTGGGAGATCGTTTTTGCATTGGACAGCAGCTGGGAGAGAAGGGCCACGATTTGGGACTGTTATGGAGGTCGTTTTTTCCCCAGAATGTCCATGGACGCTTTTCTGAAAACGGATTTGGCTTCCCAGGGTTGTTCCCCATCTTCCAGTTTCATTTTTGGGTTTCCCACGTTTTTCTGAAGCTAATGAAAACCCCATCTTTGGGCATCTCACTGTAAAAACGTTTCTTCATGCCCAGCACTTAGACTTCTACTGTTATGTGCATCCCGGTTTTGATTTGAATCTGTGAGCAAGAAACTTGGATTGGTAGTGGACAGAATTGGCTTGATAAACCTAGTGGAGGGAGTAACCTCTCAAGAAGATCAAGAGGGCTTTGGCTACTTTTCTATGCACACCCTGAGAGCACTAGAAAGGAAGGTATGGATTGAGGGACTGTGTGGCAGTGAAGAGAATACTTCCTTGTGTTGGGTGTGTAGGCATTGTGAGTGCCAAGTTGAATAGATCTGGGAGGGGTATCCTTAGCTCTGTGGTTGATCTCACTATCTTAGCAATTCTTCCTTTCCATTTCCTAGCAGCCTGATAAACCCAATTGTAGATTGGCTTGGCTCATCTTGGTGTATGCTTGGCTATGTGTGAGTCTGTTGTTCCCTGGTTCCTTGTAGTAATCATGCCCAACTCGGGGGTGGCAGTTGTATCAAGAGGTTGATAAGCACAACTGGCCTATGGTTGGGAGGAACGTTGCAGATGCATAGCTGGTTGCTTGGGACTACTTGTTAAGATAAGTATTCTCTTGTGTTAACTTTGAAATTATTAATTGTTGAATATCTTGAATATATGATGGATGTGTTATTGATATTATTTCTGCTATGTTTTTCTTATAATTATAACATCCCATATGACTTTTGATATTATGTGAATACTTATTTAATAAGTACATGGGGCTAGATGCCCGGTTTTAGCGTTACAATCCTCTCTATCATGCTGGTATGGTAGGAGGGGATGTTACATGCTCTGTTTACACATTGAAAATTTGATGATGGTTATCTAATATCATCAGTTTCATAACTATGGAAATCATTTTGATAACACTAGTCCCTCAATGCTAAGTATTATACTAGTCAAAAGATTTTTAATTAACCAGGGAACCCTTTTAAATAATTTGTTTGATTAATAGTTTATAAATTAAAGTCAATTGGGTCTAACTTGAGTGGTTGTGGGATGGAGTGTTATCCCCGTGCCAAAGTTTTACTCCTATAAGTGGTATGTCGAGCACATAATGAGTATATTGTTGTAATGGATTTGAGCTTTATTGTTGACTTGAGCTTGTGCCTTAAAGAATCTAGGGTTTATTTTGGGTACCATCTTAAAAATAAAGAGGAAGTTTTCGAGGGTTTTCCCAGGATAATTTATCTGAAAAAAGTATAGAAACTAAAAAAATTGTGACATGAGAAATTTGAAATGTGGTTCTTATAAAAGTAGGTTTTATGCCCTTTTTTTTAACCATGGGAGACTCGATGATATCATTAATTTTAAAAGAAATCTAACTAGTAGTAAAAGATTAGCATGATGATATCATTAATTTTAAAAGAAATCTAACGAGTAGTAAAATATTAGCATACCAGGGATACAAATTTGAATTAATGCCAACTAAGGTTTATCTCATTTTCTGCATGTATTTTTTGATAGTATATAATTATAAATACTGAGAGGGATCTTTCAAAATGCTTATCACAATATGCAACAATGCTTCTTAAGTGACACCCTAGCTTTGAATTAAAGATCTGCAACATTATGCCATGATCTAATATTTATATTTTCATCTTCTCTATTGTAAAACTATATTTGCTTTCCTATTTGAAATAGTATGTAATTTCATATATGTTAGACATTTGGTTCATTTTCCTTTCTATGTTACCAATCTTTGCTTGCTAAACTTTTTTTGTCATAAAGAGGAGAAAATGCAAAGGTGCTTTGAAATTTAATATGAATATATGGTAAAACAACAAATCTACATGAATTTTGAAGAACTTTACCAATTTAGTATGCTTTTTAAAAGAAAAATGACTTCAAATATTTTGAATAATTTTTTTTTTTTAATGATTAAGAGGATATATCACATTTAGTTATAAAAATAATGTTGTGTTTAATTAGCCTCTAAATATTGTAAACTTGCCACTTGGGTTTTAACATCGAAACAGTGGTTGCATCATAAACATAAGAATCTACTACTCCCTAAATGAATCACATGGTCGCTTTTAAAATTGGAAATATTATTAGATAATGTTTGAAAATATTTAAAAAACACTTTACACGATGATACAAGGGTTTCATTCTCAAAGATACAATTCTCTACATGGTTCATTTTTTTTTTTTTTTGGTTTTCAGAGTTCAATAGATGTTTTGTTCTCCTTTTTATTTTATTTATTTTTTCACTTTTTCATTTTTTTTTAATAAATGTGTTATTTAGTTATAATTTATTATTATTATTTCAAATTAATTGATATTATTCCAGAAAGTTGAAGAAAAAAGCAATTCTTTATTTCACATTATAGGTTTAATTTTACTCTACATATAAATTTAAATGGATACATTGATTTTTTATTGACGATGATGATGATGATGATGAGGTCTTTAACGTCCATTGAGACCAATTTTGGTCTATCGGATCTTAAGAAGATATAGATTAATTTGATTTCTTTAAAATACTATTTCTATGCTCAAAATGCTTACATAGGAGTGTTCCTAGCTCACTATAGTTTTAGGGATGTAGAAGGTTAGAAAGGTTAGTGTCAGAGCAAATATTTTGAAACTGAGATCTAATGTGAGTGAAAGCTGAGCATTCTAAGAGAAAGTGTTTTCATCTTCCACGCTCATAGAATTGCATAGATGACAAATTCTTTCAGCCTAAGGAATTTTAGGGGTTGTCCAATGCTCAGTCAGATTCATTATGAAGCTCATGAGAGTTCGTTCTAATCTTAGCAATATTAATTTTTTTCTTTGAGCTTGTTAAGATGGAAAGATAATTTTGATCCTCGAGATTATGGTTAATGATCTCTTTGTAAAACCAAAGCTTTATTTTTACCTCTAATTATTCTTTGCACCACTTTTTCTCTTTGAAGGTAGAAATAATAATGTAATTAATGTTATCAATATTTTGTAGAGTGGTAGTTTCATTAATCCTCCAATAATTTAACCAAGCTGTGGCATATTTAAGCCATCCCCGTTTGAGGCAAAGGTGCTTTTGGCAGGAGTTAAGAGCAATTTTAGGAAGTCAGTCGTCTCCTATATTGTTTAATTTGTTCTTGTACATTAGATATCTAATCATAGCCATGCTTTCAATGGGGGAGAGCCCTTCTTCTAAGAGGAGAATATGGTAGGGCGTGTTGCTCTTAATTTTAAGATTATAAGTAATACATCATTTCTGGATTTGCTCAATTCTTCTCCAAGACTCTCTGGAAACGCTGCATCCCCAAGCTTCACAGCCATATAAAATAACAGGAGTGACGGGCATTTTAAAGAGGAATTTATTTTTGTCCCACATCACAAGGTTTGTTGATTTATAGTTGTTTTCAAGGCCGAAGTAGGGTTTTCACCCTCCATTTATCCTCTTCTCAATGCTATGTTCCAGTTGAGCTTGTGATGAAAGTAAATTCCTAAGTACTAATAGGAGGTTACTTCCTCTAAGATTCTATTGTCATAAGAAATTTTTTCATAAGTACCTTTATTGGACTTAATAATCATGACTTTTGTTTTGTCAGATTTAACGATCATGCCCATATTGGTGCATAAACCTTTGAGAATTCGTAATTGCTTTTCAATATCATAAGGGTACCTTGCCATAAGAATGATATCATCATAATATAGAATAAGCATGATGACTATTCCTACCAAGGTCGTGCCTGCACAACCCGCCTCTTCTAAATATTCTTCAAACTTATCAATGTAAATGCCAAAAAGGGTAGGGGAATGTTGAAATATTGTAACTTCTAAGAATATTATATTTGTACTTTATTATTCCGGAGATGTTTCATTCCTCCGCTAGGACTTTATTGTATATCCAAAGATGTTTATTCCTCCGTCAGAATGTGGTAACTAGGGTTATTAGACCTCCCTAGTGGGGTCGACCCTGAGTTAGTTGTTTAGGGGTTATTAGACTCTCCTAGGAGAAGTCGGCCCTGTTAGGGTAAAATGTCAAGTCGGAGTAGTGTATAAATAGAGGAGGTGTGTTCCTCATTTAATACACACTCACTCACTTGTGATTGGCACATAGGAGAGAGATAGATCTGCATAGGAGGAGAAGGAGCTCTTGTTTGGGGACTACATATTTGTATTTGTTGATCATCTATATTTAGGAAGCTTTGCTGGATTTTCTACCAGTGATCCTGTATATGCTATTGTTGTGAAATGGAATGTAATACTGATGTTATCTATCTTAAAATATTAAATCTTAACATGGTATCAGATCTATCCTGAAGGAAGGCAATGTATGGCACTTACGACAATTTGAAAGTTAGGGTTTTGTATAGCAAAACCTAGTCACCGTGGCACTTTCGCTATAAATCCATTTTGGTGAAGGTTCAGGATCTGAAACTTTTACAAGCCGAAGATGAAATTTTCCTGTACCTTGTGTCCAAAGTTGAGCCTCAGATTCGTGGTACTTTCTTAGATATGATCCATACAGGTTAGGGTTTCTGCCTCTTTCAGAATGCAGTCCTAAACATGTGACCTAGGGAAAACGGTCATATCTTGGGCTAGGAAGCTCCAAATGAAATTTCGTAAAAAGTGATAGTTAGGGCACGGATTGTAGTTTGATAGATACTCTTTTCATAGGCCTAAGTTGAAACAGTGACACGTGGCACTCCGTACAAGTTCGCTATTCTGTTTCATCCCATAAACAAGTCATTCTGTGACACTTAGCATATCTCTCTCATGGAGAATCCATTGAAGATAAAACCTATGGGGTTGGAAAGATGACAGATTAGGCTACCAAAGGTCGAATTTTCAGACCCTGCAGATCTTAAATTTCATAGATACACCAGAAGCAATACGGAACATCTGAAATGGATCAACAGAGGAAATCAAGGAAGAGGAGGAAGAAGCTCTCACTTAGGGTTTTCAGTTTTTTTTAGGTATGGAAGGAACTGATACAATGTTGGAGTCACCTGATGCAGAATTGGAAACTTTGATAATGGATTTGGATTCCATTAATCATAGATATTAATCCTCCATCAAAATGTTGTGGGAGGAAGAAGATTGAAGATTAGGGTTTCCAAGTAAGAATAAACCAGAGCAAAGTTGGGAGACTCATAGGGCATCGATGAGAAAGGTTTAAATGGCACTGATATTCTATCATACTAGAACCATGAACATACATAATATTTTTACAAGTGATCTACTTTGGATGGTTAGGGTATTACCCTTATAGAGAAGACTACTTGATAGGTATGAGTTGAGAAGATACAGGTATGTTTTGAAATATGTTTCATGATTAAGTTCATAATATGTTTGTCTTCATATTATTGAGGTTAGTACAATCATGATTAGTTTTAGTTTTTCTGATCACCTTAGTAAAAGTATGAATGCATGTGAATGATAGAAGACATTCATTGATTAGGGTTATGACACTTATGATTGTACTAATGCACCTGTGGTGTTGTATGAGGATGATGTTGTCTGCTAAAAAGATACAGGTACATCAAGAAAGACAAATCAAGTTCTATGACCATGATTACATGAAGACAAAGACTCATCCATAGTCTTTGACCACATAGAAGCTCTACTTATGAGGTATGTATGACTTTGTTCTAATATGCTTAACTTATGAGATATTCAGGTTCTAGCACAAGGTCTCTAAATCATTGAAGAGAACAAAGAAGATATTGTTTGGGTATGTTAAGACATAACCAAGCATGATAATCCAAGTATGTTTTCCTATATCAAGTTAGAATCCTACTTTGTGTTAGGATCTTAGGTAAGTATACCTGTGTATGAAATAATCATGACCATACATACTTAAGATTATTTAGAAGCATAATGTTTTGATAGTATTGAGATTATACTAATGAATGTATGATTATGTATGAGATCATGAGGATGACACTAGTGCACACTTAAGCATGCATAGTGGTACATAATGGATAGAAGTTCAAAGCCATATAATGATGCTACCATAAAATAGAGATCAAGCGGGAGGTAACCACACAAACATAAAAGATAAGTAATTGAGTTGTTATTTGAATCTCTGAATAGTTAATGATATTGCTCGTAATAGTTGTATGCATACTTGTATTCCTAGAATATATAATGCATAGTGTAAGCATTCATATAGCATTGAACAATATACTACTAATATGCATATGATGGGTAAGTTGGATAAACATTTCATTGTTGTTTATCTAGAATGAAACCTCTTTGCTGACATGATGAGAGCTATGCATGCTCTTGATAGTATGTTCTGGTAGAGATGGAAGGCATCTAGATAGCCACTGTATGCATACAGGATATGGAAAAGTGTTGTGCCAAAATATTGGTCAAGATAGTTACATAAATATGTGAATCATATTAGTATGCATAATAGGTTATCATGTCAACATGATTTGATGATTATGAAGTATTACTAATCATGTAATTAACTTTGATTTGTAGGAAAGATCATGAAGAATGATGAACACCAAACAAGTGATGGATGTTCAACAAGAAGACTTACAAATCAAACATACTATAGAAGGCTCGTGGCTAGAAGATTCTCTTAGAAATAGGAGGAGGATCATGACGAGATGTTTGCTCCAAGTGGCTAGATATGACCATTATCTTAACGGTGTAATTGAAGAAGAAGTACGAATCGAGAAAACTCCCAGGATTCAATTGAAGAAAGCTTTGTACGGGTACCCAGGATCGAGAGTCATTTGATGAGCTTAATGATCACCATGGGTGATGCGGATTTCAACCTTTGCTACAAGGTTGATGATGGTTTCTATATACATATGACATTCTTCTCTTAGATGGATGCAAGAAGGAACTCACCACATATTTCAAATGATATTGAGGCTCATATCAGTAGACCCATATGACGGGAGATGGCACAGATAGATATGCAAAAGATCACTCAATGCAGAGTGTGAATGATGTCCAGTCACAGAGGGAGAATTGATAGCTTCTTGACAAGCTTGGGCTTTACCAAAAGTAAAGTTGATCCTAACCTTTACCTTAAGGTTATGGATGATGAACCTTTCATACTATTATTGTATGTGGATGATCTCTTTCTGACAGGGAATGAGAAACAAGATCATGGAAAGCAAGAAAAATCTAGCTACATAATTTGAGATGAAAGATCTCGGATTGATGCATTACTTCCTTGGTTTGGAAGTATAGCAAGGCCCAAAAGGAATCTTTCTCAAACAGGGAAAGTATTTGATATGTTGGAATGCAAAACCATGGCCACTCCCATGGATTCCAACTTGAAGTTGTTATCCAATGACTCAACAGAGTTAGTGGATGTGACTCTGTATAGACAGAATATTGGGTCATTGATATATTTGACGAATACCAGGCCAGATATATGCTCTGATGTGAACACCTTGAGTCAGTATCTAGTGGAACCTAGGCATGTTCAACTGATAGCTACAAAGCATGTGATTGTTGAATATTATAACTTCTAAGAATATTATATTTGTACATTATTATTCTGGAGTGTTTCATCCCTCCGAGGTAACCCTATTATGTATCCGAAGATGATTATTCCTCCGATGGGTTGTGGTAACTAGGGTTATTAGAACCACCATGTGGGGGTCGGCCCTGATATTATATTTTAGGGGTTATTAGACTTCTCCAGGAGAGGTCGACCCCATTAGGGTTTTTAGTCAGTCGGGAACTAATATAAATAGAGGAGGTGACCTCCTCATTAGATACACTTGTACAACTCAGAAAAGTAGCGCACTTGTCTGGGAGGTCTGCTAAGGAGGTAGAGAAGGAGGGAGCACATCTTGTATTTTGGTTGATCATCTTATTGAGGAAAGCTTTGCTAGGTTTTCTACCCCATGAGGGTTTCCCAGGGTAAATTCTGTGTTTATCTTGTGATTATGTTTCTTTCAGTGATCTTGCTAGTCTATTTGGTTTAAACTTAACATGGTATCAGAGCTAGCCTGAATATGACATCTTTCACAAGGTAAGAATATATATCTCTCTCTCTACGGTGAAAATTAGGGTTTCAACAAAAAGTTGGTATTGTTGAATTCTGATTGCATGGCTGGATATCCCTTCTCAAAACCAATCTTTTGAGCCCTAGATCGAACTTTTTGGTTGGGTAGAACTTCGGGAAAGTCAAACCCTAGTTTTACCAAAAGTGCGATAAACCAGAAATTGGTTTCAGCAAAAAGTTGGTATTGTTGAATTTTGATTGCATGACTGGATAGCCCTTCTCAAAACCAATCTTTTGAGCCCTAGATCGAACTTTTTCGTTGGGTAGAACTCCGGGAAAGTCAAACCCTAGTTTTACCAAAAGTGTGATAAACCAGAAATTGGTTTCAGAAAAAAGTTTGTATTGTTGAATTCTGATTGCATGGCTGGATAGCCCTTCTAAAAACCAATCTTTTGAGCCCTAGATCGAACTTTTTGGTTGGGTAGAACTCTAGGAAAGTCAAACCCTAGTTTTACCAAAAGTGCGATAAACCAGAAATTCTGTCCCAGGATCCGGAAAAGTAAAAAGGTTAAAGTTTCCAGGTAAGTACTATTCTATATCTTGTCTCTTGGACTCCCCCAAGAGAATATGGCTCCAATCACTAAGCTTGAAGACATGTTAGAAGGTATAGAGAATTTTCGGGCATGGAAATACAGAATTGGTCTCATTCTTGAAGAGAATGATCTTGCTCAGTACATCAAAGATGAAGTTGCAGAACCTGAAGGAGATGAAGCCAAAGAGAAGCATAGAAAGGATTTGATTAGGGCAAAGAGAATCATAGCTTATTCCATTAAGGACCACTTGATTCCCCAAGTGGCTTTCAAGAAAACTCCAAAGGAGATGTATGATGCCCTAGGAAGAATGTATGAGGGAAAGAACATCAATAGGAAGATGAACCTAAGAACTCAGTTGAAGAGTACCAAGATGAACAAAGGGGAATCCATCCAAGACTACTTCTCAAGGGTCTCCCAAATCAAGGAACAACTAGATGCCATTGGTGATACTCTTGATGAAGATGAACTTGTGCTGACTGCTCTAAATGGTCTCACTAGACCTTGGGAGTCATTTATACAAACTATGTGTGCCAGAAAAGAAAGTATGAAGTTTGATGTAGTGTGGGAAGATTGTGTTCAAGAAGAGGCTAGAGTAGCCAACAGAGAAGCACTCCTCAAGGAGGATGACCAAGCCTTGTTCACTCACACCAAAAGAAGAAGAATGGGTCACTTCAAGAAAGTTGACCACAAAGGATCTCAACACTTCTCTAAATTTAAAAGGAATAAAGGACCCAATCCAGTAAGAGATCTCTCCACAGTCCAGTGTTACAGTTGTCTTAAACTAGGACACATTGCCAGATTTTGTCCTTCACAAAAGAAGAAGAAGTTTGTACACAAAAGACATCATGCACACATGGTAGAAGATGATAGTGAAGAAGAAGAAGAAGAAGAGGAAGAAGAAGAAGAGGAAGAGGAAAAGCCTCGAAGGAAAAGATCTAAAATAAAGAAAGAAGATCCAGAACAATATGTCCTATTCTCTGCACTCTCTGAATCAGTATCTCCTGGAGAAGATACATGGCTCATTGATAGTGGTGCTTCTAAGCACATGACAGGTCAAAGAAAGACTTTCTCAAATCTTGAAAAAAAGTCTTCTACACAAAAGGTATCTCTAGGAGATGATTACCAATATCCCATCAAGGGGATTGGTGAAGCAAGCTACAAGCTAGATTTTGGAACACCCTTGAAGATGAAAGAAATTTTATATGTGCCAGGATTGAAGAAAAACCTACTCTCTATCTCTGCACTAGATAAGAAAGGTTTTAGAGTTGCCTCATAGATGGTCAAGTACTTATGTGGCCCAAAGGAAAATCTATTGAAGATGCAGTTGTCATTGGTGAAGAGGAAGGAGGCCTCTATAAGCTCAAGGGACATCTAGAAGTTTCCCTTTCTCATGAAACCTCTAACCCCAGTGAGTTATGGCACAGGAGATTATATCACATTAACTATAAAGCCCTACCCTATGTAAGTAAGGTGGTCATAGGATTACCATACTTAAAGGTTGATCATAATGGCTCATGTAAAGGATGTGAAAAAGGAAAGAATATCAAGAATCCTTTTCCAAAGAGTGAAACAAAGACTAAGAACATTTTGGAGCTAATGCATTCAGATGTGTGTGGACCAATTCCCACCACTTCCCTAAGTGGTTTTGAATACTATCTCTCTTTCATTGATGACTATTCAAGGAGGACATGGATATACTTTCTAAAAGGTAAGAATGAAGTCTTTGGAAAATTCAAAGAGTTCAAGGCCTTAATAGAAAATCTCTCAGAAAAGAAAATCAAGATTCTCAGAATAGATAATGGGGGAGAATATACTTCAAAGGACTTTGAATACTTTTGTAAGGAAGCTAGGATCAAGAGGGAACTAACCACTCCCTACAATCCCCAACAAAATGGGGTGGCTGAAAGAAAGAATGGAACCATCATGGAAGCTGTAAAAACTATGATACATGATCAAGATCTACCTATGTATTTATGGGCTGAAGCAGCTAGGACATCAGTCTATGTGCAGAATAGACTTTCCCATAGTGCTCTTGAATTCAAAACTCCAGAAGAAGTGTTCATAGGAAAGAAGCCTGAGGTAAGTCATCTCAAAATATTTGGTTGTCCTATGTACATTCACATTCCAAAAGAAAAGAGAACCAAGTTGGATCCTTCTGGTAAGAAGGGAATATTTGTTGGATACTGTGAATCATCCAAAGCCTTCATAATCTACATACCAGGTTTTCATCATATGGAAATAAGTAGAGATGTAACATTTGATGAAGAAGTAGCTCTCAAGAAATCCAGGAAGTGTCAACTTGAAGAAATCTATGAAGAAGATACACCTCCTAGAATCACATAAGCTATGCACATTCCTGAAGATGATACTCCATAAGATCATGACATGATAGAACCACAAGAACCCCCTATTTCAGACTTATCTAGGAAAAGAAGGCCAGCATGGGCTAGAGACATTATTCAAAAAGCTGAAAGATATGGAGCTCCTGAAGGCTCCACCAGAGAAAGAAAGAAACCAAAGCTAGTCTCCAACTATGTAGCCTTGATGTGTGATCTTGTGGATCAACATCCTACTAGCTATGAAGAGGTAGCTCAAAAGAAAGAATGGGTAGAAGCAATGACAGAAGAATATCAATCAATAATGAAAAATGATGTTTGGTATATAGTTGCCAAACCAAAAGATAAAAGTGTGGTTTCTTCCAAATGGATTTTTAAAATAAAACATGATGCAGATGGTAGCATTGAAAAATATAAGGCAAGATTTGTAGCCCGAGGATTCTCTCAGAAAGAGGGAATTGACTATGAAGAAACATTTGCACCAGTTTCTAGGTATACTTCAATTAGAACTATCATGGCACTTGCATCTATGATGAAATGGAAATTACATCAAATGGATGTTAAGACAGCTTTTTTGAATGGTGTAATTGAAGAAGAAGTGTACATAGAACAACCACAAGGGTTCGAGGTTAAAGACGGCAGAACTCATGTATGCAAATTGAAAAAAGGCATTATATGGATTAAAGCAAGCTCCCAGAGCTTCGTACGGAAGGATTGACAATTTCTTAACAAGCATGGGATTTACCAAGAGTAAACCTGACCCTAATCTTTATCTTAAGGTAATGGATGATGAACCAGTTATACTACTATTATATGTAGATGATCTATTTCTAACTGGAAATGAGAAACAGATTATTGAATGCAAGAAGAAGCTTTCTTCAGAATTCGAGATGAAAGATATCGGATTAATGCACTACTTCTTAGGTCTAGAAGTATGGAAAGAACCAAAAGGAATCTTTCTAAATCAAGGTAAGTATGTTGTGGAGATTCTAAAAAGATTTAATATGTTGGAGTGTAAAGCCATGGCCACTCCCATGGACTCCAACTTGAAGTTATTAATTAATGACACATCAGAATTAGTGGACATAACTCTATATAGACAAATCATTGGGTCTTTAATGTATTTAACAAATACTAGTCCAGATATATGATTTGCCGTAAATACCCTGAGTCAGTATCTAGTAGAACCTAGAAAGGTTCACTTAATAGCTGCAAAGCATGTGATGAGGTACTTAAAGGGTACTTTAGATTTTGGTCTATATTATCTTGGGAACCATGAACTCAATTTACATGGTTACTCAGACTCTGATTGGGCAGGAAGTATCTCAGACTGAAAGAGTACATCAGGTGGATGTTATGGTCTTGGATCTGCCATGATCTCATGGTTCAGTAAGAAACAATCCAGTGTGGCTCTCAGTACTGCTGAAGCAGAATACATAGCTACCTGCTCTGCTAGCTGTGAAGCGGTATGGCTTCGAAAACTATTATCTGGAGTGTTTGACTTAGAGATGGATCCCATTGTGATCATGTGTGACAATCAAAGTTGCATCAAAATGACAGAAAATCCTGTATTCCACAATAAGTCAAAACACATAGAGATCCGATACTTTTACGAGACATGGTGCAGAGAGGAGCTATCAAACTCGAGTATATAAGTACTGAAGAACAAGTTGTTGATATATTAACCAAACCCCTAGCTCGTGTAAAATTTGAATACTTCTGAGACAAGCTTGGTGTAGCTCTAAAGGACCCTCCTCGAAAGGGGGAGTAGTATCATCACTAATGATGAAGATACATGTCTACCACTCTTAGATAGTTAGGCTTATTTAGATTTAGACTTCTTACACTTAGAACACTTACACTATTTTTATTTTTTATGTATTGATAAGGATACATGTTGTGATAATGTATGTATTGATGAGGATACATGTTGTGATAATGTATGTATTGATGAGGATACATGTTTTGATAATGTATGTATTGATGAGGATACATGGTTTGATGATGTATGTATTGATGAGGATACATGTTTTGATAGTGTATGTATTGATGAGAATACATGTTTTAATGATGTACTTGTATGGATGAGGATACTGGTATCCATATTGATGTGAGGATTGGATCATCCTTGGACTTCAGTCCTAAAAGTGAGCCGTAGACAGATGTCTTCAAGAATGAAGTCCTTGAGGACATGTGAGGATTGGATCATCCTTAGAATTTAGTCCTAAAGTGAACCGTAGACAAGATGTCTCCGAAAATAAAATCCTGAATGAACAAGTAAGGGGATTGGATCGTCCTCGGACTTTGGTCCTTTGAATTGAGCCGTAGACAAGATGTCTCCGAAAACAAAATCCTGAATGAACAGGTAAGGGGATTGGATCGTCCTTGGACTTTGGTCCTTTGAATTGAACCGTAGACAAGATGTCTCCGAAAACAAAATCTTGAATGAATAGGTAAGGGGATTGGATCGTCCTCGGACTTTGGTCCTTTGAATTGAGCCGTAGACAAGATGTCTTCGAAAATAAAATCCTGAATGAACAGGTAAGGGGATTGGATCATCCTCGGACTTTGGTCCTTTGAATTGAGCCGTAGACAAGATGTCTCCGAAAACAAAATCCTGAATGAACAGGTAAGGGGATTGGATTGTCCTCGGACTTTGGTCCTTTGAATTGAGCCATAGACATGAGGTCTCCAAGAATTGAATTACAGGACTGTATCATCCCTGGACCTTGGTTCAAAAGGTACATGGTAGGACTGGATCGTCCCTGGACCTCGGTTCAAAAGGTACATGGTAGGACTGGATCATCCTTGGACCTCGGTTCAAAAGGAACATGATAGGATTTCATCATCCATGGACCTATGTCCTAAAGAGAGCAGGATTGATCATCCTGTAATATGATCGTATGATGACGATGCTGATGATCGTATGATGACAATGCCGATGATCGGATGATGACGATGCCGATGATCGTATGATGACGATGCTGATGATCGTGTGATGACGATGCTAATGATCGAGTGATGACGATGCTGATGATCGTGTGATGACGATGCTGATGATCGTGTGATGACGATGCTGATGATCGTGTGATGACGATGTTGATGATCGAGTGATGACGATGTTGATGATCGTGTGATGACAATGCTGATGATCGTGTGATGACGATGCTGATGATCATATGATGACGATGCTGATGATCGAGTGATGACGATGATGATGATCGTGTGATGCCGATGCTGATGATTGTGTGATAACAATGCTGATGATCGTATGATGACGATGCTGATGATCGTGTGATGATGATGCTAATGACATTGATGTTCCAGTAACTAGTTGAGTTACTGATGATGATGAATTGAAGAAAGCTTCCGATGATTTATAGATGTATCATGTAGTTGATGACTCCTTGCTCCTACAGATGTTGTTATAATATTCCTTCTCGTTAAGGGGGAGTGTTGAATATTGTAACTTCTAAGAATATTATATTTGTACATTATTATTCTGGAGATGTTTCATCCCTCCGAGGTAACCCTATTATGTATCCGGAGATGATTATTCCTCCGATGGGTTGTGGTAACTAGGGTTATTAGATCCACCATGTGGGGGTCGGCCCTGATCTTATATTTTAGGGGTTATTAGACTTCTCCAGGAGAGGTCAGCCCCATTAGGGTTTTTAGTTAGTCGGGAACTAATATAAATAGAGGAGGTGAGCTCCTCATTAGACACACTTGTACAACTCAGAAAAGTAGCGCACTTGTCTGGGAGGTCTGCTAAGGAGGTAGAGAAGGAGGGAGCACATCTTGTATTTTGGTTGATCATCTTATTGAGGAAAGCTTTGCTAGTTTTTCTACCCCATGAGGGTTTCCCAGGGTAAATTCTGTGTCTATCTTGTGATTATGTTTCTTTCAGTGATCTTGCTAGTCTATTTGGTTTAAACTTAACAGTGATGAGGTACCTAAAGGGTACGATAGACTTTGGTCTGTGTTATCTTGGAGATCGTGACTTCATATTGTATGGATACACAGATGTTTATTGGGCAGGAAGTGTATCAAAAAGGAAGAGCACATCGGGCAGATGTTATTGTCTGGTATCTGCCATGATATCGTGGTTTAGCAGGAAGCAGTCTAGTGTGTCTCTTAGAACAGCTGAAGCAGAGTATATAGCTGCTTGCTCTGCTAGTTGTGAAGCGATATGGCTTCGGATGTTGTTATCAGGATTGTTTGACTTAGAGATGAACCCCGCTGTGATCTCGTGTGACAACCAGAGTTGTATCAAGATGACAGATAATGCAGTATTCCATGATAAGTCAAAGCACATTGAAATACGATATTTCCATATATGAGATATGGTGCAGAAAGGAGCTATAAAGCTCGAGTATGTGAGCACTGACGAGCAAGTTGTTGATGTATTGACCAAACCTCTGTCTCGAGTAAAGTTTGAGTATTTCCGAGACAAGCCTGGTGTAGTTTAGAAGGACCCTCCTCGAAAGGGGGAGGGATATGGTCGATGATGATATTTGGATACTGGTATCGATGATGAGATTTCCTATATCAACGGTAAGGTCGATGATGAGGATACCTGTATTGATGAGGATACTATATCAATGATGAGGATACTATATCAATGATGAGGATACTGTATTGATGATGAGGATACTGTATCAATGATGAGGATATTGTATCGATGATGAGGATACCGTATCGATAATGAGGATACTGTATCGATGATGTGGATACTTGTATCGATGATCAGGATACTTGTATTGATGATGTGGATACTTGTATCGATAATGAGGATATATGTATTGATTATATGGATACTTGTATCGATGATGAGGATACATGTATCGATGATGAGGTTACCTGTTCCGATGATGAGGTTGATGATGAGGTTACCTGTCCCGACGATGAGGTCAATGATATCAACGATAAGGTTGATAAGTGGTCCTAAGACTTGGTCTAAGTTGATGAGAGGGATTGTATCATCCCTGGAATTTGGTCCCTGAATTGATCCGTAGACATATGTCTTCGAGAAGTGGTCCCTAGTGGACGAGAGGGATTGTATCATCCTTGGACTTCGGTCCCTGAATTGATCCGTAGACATATGTCTCCGAGAAGTGGTCCCTAGTGGATGAGAGGGATTGTATCATCCCTGGACTTTGGTCCCTGAATTGATCCGTAGACATATGTCTCCAAAAAGTGGTCCTTAGACTTTGTCTAAGTGTATGTGATAGGACTGCATCATCCTTGAATAGTTGGTTCAAAATGTACGTGATAGGATTGCATCGTCCTTAGACTTATGTCTTAAATTGATAAGGATTGATCATCCTGTAAGTAGATCTGGATTGCATCGTCCATAGACATGAGAGGTGTCTTAAAGTGAGAAGGATTGATCATCATGTAAGTAGATCTAGATTGCATCATCCATAGACATGAGAGGTGTCTTAAAGTGAGAAGGATTGATCATCCTGTAAGTAGATCTGGATTGCATCGTCCATAGACATGAGAGGTGTATTAAAGTGAGAAGGATTGATCATCCTGTAAGTAGATCTAGATTGCATTGTCCATAGACATGAGAGGTGTCTTAAAGTGAGAAGGATTGATCATCCTGTAAATAGATCTGGATTGCATCATCCATAGACATGAGAGGTGTCTTAAATTAAGAGGGATTGATCATCCCGTAAGTGGATCAGGATTGTATCATCCTTGGACCTATGTCCTAAAGTGAGAGGGATTGATCATCCCGTAATTGGATCATGTGTGTTGCAGAGTATGCTACTATGATGCTATTGATCGAGAGATCCAGATGCTAATGTTGTTGATCGAGAGATCCAGATGATGATGTTGTTGATCGAGATATCCAGTTGATGCTATTGATCAAGAGATCTAGATGATGATGCTATTGATCGAGAGATCCAGATGATGATGTTGTTGATCGGGAGATCCAGATGATGATGTTGTTGATCGAGAGATCCAGATGATTTTTTTTTGATCGAGAGATCCAGATGATGATGTTGTTGAGCGAGAGATCCAGATGATTTTGTTGATCGATAGATCCAGATGATGATGTTGATCAAGATATCCAGATGATGATGTTGATCGGAAGATCCAGATGTTGATGCTGTGGCTGATCAAGTGCTGCAGAAGATGAAGACTCAGTACTGAAGATGTTGATATTCCAGTATTGAAGATCTTGAAGATGTTCTAGTAACTGTTTGAGTTACTGATGAAGAAAGATTCCAATTATTTATAGATGTATAATGTATCATGTAGTTGATGACTCCTTTCTCCTGCAGATGTTGTTATACTATCCTTCTCGTTAAGGGGGAGTGTTGAAATATTGTAACTTCTAAGAATATTATATTTGTACTTTATTATTCTGGAGATGTTTCATTCCTCCTCCAGGACTTTATTGTATATCTGGAGATTTTTATTCCTCCGTCGGAGTGTGGTAACTAGGGTTATTAGACCTCCCTAGTGGGGTTGGCCCTGAGTTAGTTGTTTAGGGGTTATTAGACTCTCCTAGGAGAAGTTGGCCCTATTAGGGTAAAAAGTCAAGTCGGAGTAGTGTATAAATATATGAGGTGTGTTCCTCATTTAATACACACTCACTCACTTGTGATTGGCGCATAGGAGAGAGAGAGATCTGCATAAGAGGAGAAGGAACTATTGTTTGGGGACTACATATTTGTATTTGTTGATCATATATATTGAGGAAGCTTTGCTGGGTTTTTCTACCCCATGAGGGTTTCCTAGGATAAATTTGTGTCTCTTGTGTTTATGTTGTGCTTGTTGTTCTTTCAGTGATCGTGTCTATGCTATTGTTGTGAAATGGAATGTAATAATGATGTTATCTATCTTAGCATATTAAATCTTAACAGGGAAAGGGGGCACCCTTTCTTAACTCCAATATTACAATTAATATCTTGCGACCATCCTTTATTGTTTTTGAATTTGGAAATGACATTCTCATATAACCTTATAGTCGCATCCCTTAACTCAAGAGGAACATTTAGATCTTCTAATCTATTCCAAAGGTTATATCTAGGCACCATATCAAAAGCTTTCCGAAAGTCCACGAAACAACAAAAAATATTGGATTTATTATTACGACACTCCTCTGCGATGATCCTAAGTGTAATGAGATGGTCCATGGCTGAGTGATGCCTTCTGAACCCTGCTTGGCCTTTATCCCTATTTCCTTTATTTTCTAGCCATATGCTAATCTTCTTTCCAAGGATAATGCCATATAAATTGGCTAAGAGAGGGCTAATCATAATTGTTTGATAATTAGAGGGGTTATCTTTATCTCCGCTTTTAAAGATAGAAACTATAAGGCTCCGAGTACAAGGCTTAGGGAATCCATGCCTGACTGCTAAATTAAAGAGTTTGTGAATATAAGGGATGAGGATGGGTGCTACGATTTTTAGGATTTCTCCTTGGTACCCTTCAATGTATTTAGCTTCTCCATTATCTAGGCGCTTAATCCCAAAGTCAATGTCTTCTAAGGAAAATACTTCCTCTATTGTAAGGAGGGTTTGAATGCTATCCACGACATCTAGGGATTCATAAATATTTTTAATATATGAGTTCCAATATTCCATAGAGATCTTATTATTTTCTTTAGTTTTACAAGGTTCAATTTGTCTCCAGAATTTCTTATGAGCCGTCTTAGATAAGTGTAAAAGTTTTTCTTGTCTTTTATTTATATAGCAAGTATTTTTTCTTTTAGTTAGAGATTTGTACGTACTTATCTCGTCGGCTTTCGGGGACTTGTCAACAACTTCCTTAATTTCTCATCATTATCATACCAAGGGTTGGTTCTTATGTTCTTCTTTTTGCTAGAGATTTCATGAGAAAATTGTTGATGGAAGAGGAGAGGGAGGAAGTAAAATTATGATAGAGATCTTCTATATTGTTGTTGTTAGAAATAGAACAAATTCTTTGTTAGATCATTAAGAAAGCCATCTATATTATTTCTATCAAAGATCATGTGCTTTTGGCTTTGAGAATTCTCCTCAATGGGCTCAATGTATGGTAAGACTGAGGGTTATAATTAAAGGCCTTATGAACAGAGTTAGGCTTGTGGTCGTTTAGGATGTCAAAATTTATTATTCAATTGTATACAAGGATATCATATATGACATAATCAACTACATGACTACCAAGACCATGAATGCAAGTCGTCCTACCTGAATTTGGCCACTTCTTTAATCCGTTACATATTATGATACCTTGAGCACTACAAAGCTTAACTAACTCAGAAATGATCAAGTTTTCACCTAAATATTTAGAGCTTCTGGAGTACCTTCTAGCTGAAATAAGGTCTTCGTCTAACCATAGCGAATTAGGGTTGGACACGGGTTGGAGTAGTTTCTGAAGAGAATAGCTTGGTTGTTTTAGGTTCAAGCGTTGAAGTATCCCATTAACATAATATTTCCAACATTTCTAAGGCTAGAAATATCATGCTCTAAACCATTATAAGGGCAATTTTTTTATTATCTAAATTGCACTTTTTATAAAAGTTATAGTTAATAGGGGCGAAATAACATATTGCTATTTAGGTTTTTCTAGCATTGATGTCCATGATTTTCATCCAAATATATTGGTTGGAAGGGTCTTTCTTATAAAGTATAACGTTGGAATAAATGCTTTTTATAATAAAGTAGGTTATACCTCCAATCCCTCTACAGGAGGTTTGCTTGTTCCAATCAGACTAAAGGACAAAACCATCTATGTTAGGGACCTTAGATTCTTCGTGCTCCCAAGTTTCAATGAGTAATATAATATCAATGTCATATCATATCATATCAGCATATCAACATATGTAAGGACTTAGCAGCTGTGCAACTTTGTTTTTTTCATCTCAAAGGACTAGATTTCCATGAAAAGGTTGAATTTTTGTATTGGACAACTGCATTTTTTAATTTTATTCCAACGACATCTTTTGTAGGTAATTGGAAATTGAATCCCTTTTTGAAAACTTCTCATATGGATTTTCATAAAACCCTTCTTGCAATCCACAAAAATGAGAATAACTTCATTTTTGTTTGCATATAAATATTTTGTCAAGTCAAACCCTCCCACAACCCAAAAAGCCACTCAGTTCCATATGTTAAAAAATGAAAACAAATCACATACTACAGAAAATAGAAAACTAAGGGATCGTTTTTAAAACAAGAAGGATTTGGGCATATATCAATTTTTGTTTTCAATATTCTTGAGAAATAATTATTTTAAACCTATAGGTTTTTTATTTTGTTAGTAAAGAAAAGATTGTATTTGTGTATATATATATTTTTGGGAGATTTTTTAGTACATGATAAAGGAGCGAGTTACAAAGTGGACAAACTTAATCTTTTTAGTGAGTTTTTTTTCTTTTTCCAATGAGGCAAAGTTTCACCTTGATATACTTTTTTTTTTTAAATCTCGACTATTTAGGTCTTTTTAAAATAGGATAAAACTCCCATGAACAAAGTTCCATGGTCAAAGTTCCCATTAAACAGGTGGAACTATGGCTTTCAACAAAATTCCTACCAAATTTGGAGAAGAAGTTTGATAAAAGAATGATTGAATTTGTCCACTAATTAACTTACTCCCATGAAAAATGGTGGATTTGAATTTGTATTGTTGTTCTCATTATTCATTTATATTAGTATGATTAATTGTAATTGAAAACTATTAATAGTTGCAAAATCAAGAAGGTCACATTCACGATGAATTCCTGTGTTAAGTCTCCTGCACCTAAGTTTGCATGAATGGTCAAGATCAAATGATGTAACCTACATGATCAATCTCAGTCGTTTGCGACAGGACCCATTGGGATAAGGTATGAACACATATGTTTGCACAAATGTTCAATATTGAGCAATTTAAATGCATGATAAAATATTATCCATTCATGGCAGGACCCCTCGGGATAAGGTACAAGCACTTCGATTTGCGTAAATTGTCCAAATCAAATGATGTAACATGCACTATCAAATATTATCCATTAGTAACAAAGGTCCCCATGTTAAGGCGTGAGCATATCCCCTTGTGTGAGTGGTTCAAATCTCATGATCTAGTCAACATGATTTAATCATGGCCATTTGCACTCAGGTCCCCTCTGTTAAGGTATGAGCACTTAGTTTTGCGTGAATGACTCAGATCTACTGATTTGAATAACCCAATTTAATTTGGGATACCTGTAAAATCAATTGGATTTCCACCTTTCCTATATGGATACCACCCACATATTTGACCCTTGTTGGCATTGCCACCTATACATCCAATCCATGTGGCTCCTCCATGTCACACACCTTATCCATGTGGAATCTATGGGTCCCACACCAAACAATCCCCAAATTTTGGAATTTTCATAAATATATAAAAAAAGTTAATTCTATTACAAGTGGTTAACAAGAAATTACACCTGACATTTCTTCTGACTGGAAATTTTCATCAACTGATAGAATTGAATATATTCACAAAATTTTGAAGTTTATCCATTTTTTCTCAAATATAAATTTCATAATTTATGAAATTATAGCCATTTTCCATGTCATCCCTTATGATGTTTAAAACAATTCCATATAGGCTTTCAAATCCATGAATTTTGTCAAAGGTAGTTTGTCAAACAATTTAATTGTAAAATGTATTTTTCACCCAAATTCCACAAAATCAACTATGAAAATCAATAATTTTATTTCAACTACCCTCCTTATTCTACCCAACCATTCATTTTTTTATTTACATCTTTGAATTAAGCGATTGGAGGATACAACATGGTTTCCCCCTAAACTTTTTCTTACAAATTTTGTAAAACACTTTGTTTGCAACCTCAATTTTGCTTGTAAAATTCAACTACAACCCATGCAACTTGGGGTTCTATAGAAACCACCATATGGGAGTCTAAGACCATGAATTTATTCTAGTATAAATAAACATTTAATCAAACGCTTAACCATCAACTATATTTTTCCCAATTATGTCATTGAGTCATTTTTTGAAATGCTTGACATTCAACTTGTAACTTCTTTCTGTGTATACAAATTTTGGCACTTGCAGTCCTTCTGCTACAAATTGTAGCCAGGGTAATTTTTAAGGGCGAAATTTCGCCAATTGGCTATTTCACGGGCTGTTTTTCAAAAAATAAATTCGCTATTTAGTCATTTTTAGTCTCTAATATCGCCCATATTTACATAAAACATGTTTTTTTATCATAATATTCACCAAAATTTACACATTTCAGTAGTAAATTGTATGTTTCACATTTAATATTCGCCTACATATCTATATACATGTTTTTGTGAATCCAAAATAATCTCCTAGGATACTATACTTAAGTATAATATTAGAATCCTTACAAAATACCCTGATTGTAGCTTTTATAACACTCTCCCATGTACTCGATGACCTCTTTCCACTATAGAGACCACAAGATACTCAATTTCACCATGGAATTAATCCCTAATACCAATTTCAAATTATATGGCTAGCTATAACATTTTCACAATGGGAGTACGCTTATAGCAGTCAATTAAACTAAAATCCCCTTTCTAAAACATGTAAGCATTCCTACCATGAATGCATCCATACAATGCTTATGAAATCCATGCACACATACATTTCCATAAACAATGAATTTAACAAATACGTAATAGGAAATATAAACATGACTTTCATGACAAAATTAGAAACTTATCTTTTAAATTCCTCCAACTGGTTGTAAACAAAGGATGATCCTACTAGATCTAGGCACTCTGTCACACCTTTTCTTTTTATGATAGAGGCCGTCCTTGAGCTAGGGATATTAGTCCACAAGGGGTGAAGTTTCCCAAGTCTTCCACTCAACCAAAAATTTATCCCTCAAAACAGATGAAATGGTCAAAACTTAGACACATATCCAATGTGAAAGCCACTCTTAAACTATACCAATTCTTAGTAGTCCCCCCCCATCAACTTGCACAACATAAGGAATGGAATCCCCTTCTCTATAACCAATCCCTTGGGCTATTCCAATTCCCTTTCAGTTCTGCAACAAATGTCGACCAAGGAATCTCTGTGTTGGGAAATATCTAGATCCAAACCCCCTCTATAGTCATCCCAATCCAATAACACTCATCCCTCATCATCTTGCACAACACAATGAATGAAACCCCCTTCTATGCATGCAATCCCTCAGTCTATTCACATTCCCTTCTAGTGCTCTAACAAAATCCGATCAGAGAGTCTCCATGTTGGGACTCCATGGACCCTAGTTGTAGGCCATGTTTTCTCTCACAAACACCATCTAAGATGGTTAGAATGATAACTAGAATGCTAGAATCTTTGAAATGCTAGAATGAATGAGCGTCTAACTTAGTTCTCACATTATATATGCATGGATTCATCTTTCCATGCGGCACTCAAGAGGAGCCTACTTTTCCCTCTTAATCCCAACTTGGGATAGTAATAAAATTAAGGCTAATTTTAAGTTACTCTCATAAACATGCCTTCGATGACCTTAGGATAAAATCACCTTCTAAGGTTTCAAAAAGGGATCATGTATTAGATAAATAGGTCACTAGGGTCATCTCCCCCTTAAAACCCTTTCACTTCCTCTACTTTTGGAATCATAGCCCCCATTTCTTCTTCATCCTTCTTCATATGCAACCGTTAGGGTTTTATATTAAATGTCATTGTACATCATTACAATACATCTGACCATCCTAGACCATTTATATCTAGCTTCTAGCCCTAACATCGTTACATAATTAATTACATAATGGGGTAAAAAACAAGGTGTTACATGGTGTAGTGTAGTGGGGTTTAATTGGTCAATAAGACACAAGAAACCCGTTGGAATCAAACAAGTGACTTTATGGGGACTAAACCCCATGCAGGACAATTTTCCTACCCACCACTTGCTACTTATACACCCTCATATCTAAATAATATAAATTCAAAATTAAATACAAGACACATCATGATTAAAAAATGAGTAGATAGATTGGGTTAGGTGACCAACATGATGTTGACTAATAGATTGTTGTTCTTACATGGTTAAGATTGGTTTTCCTTTAATGAAGATAAGATGTGTATGTTGATATATGTTGTCCACAAGTAAAGATAAGTTTTTATGAAATTTTCTCTTAAATTTAGAGATATTAATTTAAATAATCCAATGATGATTGTTATAGTTCATCAAAATCAATTCTGATTTGTCATATTTAAAAAAAAATACATTGATTTACTTTAAAAATTATTTTTATGTTTAAACGTATTACACATAATTTTGAATGTGTTAGTTTTCATGTGACAATAGTGATATCCACTTTTCCTAGATGAATTATAATATATTAACTATTCAATACATTACATTTGATGTTCTTTTAGACACTAATCCATATAGTTATGTTTTTCATTATTCTCTCTTTGCATTTTTTTTTTGTAAGTAAGAAGATTATATATTAGTTATAAACAAGAAAATTACATCTGACTTCTATCACATCATTGTTCCATCCTATCGGTTTGAAACCCCATATCAACATTGCTAGGAAACAGTCCACATCACAAACCAAAATTACCCGTTCCCCAATGGAGAAATTAGGGAATTTAGTAGTTTTAAGATTTTCGAACAAACTACTTCTCCAATTCAGAATTAGAATAGTCCATCGAACAAAAAATTTCCAACTTCCTAGTCTACCTATAGACACAACATAAGATCGACTAGATAATTCAGAAAGCAAACAATGGAACTTGATGATGAACTGTTGAACCGGCTAGCCCAGATGGCGTTGCACCAGTAGAAGGATAATTCACAGTAGTAGTTCACAGCATGAAAGGTATTCTCAATTGATGAGCAATGATGTCGATATTTTTATGCATTAGGAAAGTATCAACGTGGTGCTCTTTCCAGAATTGCATTGGCACTTCATCTCCAGCCTGCTTTTCCTCCCGTTCTAGAAGATCCCGAGCAAGCAACCCCTTCATGACCCAAAACATCAAGACCGTAGTGTCATACAGGATCAATAATTCACACATCGAACTAGGGTCTTAAATCCAATATTCCAATTCTTTCAACTCCTCAGTCAACTTTTCCACATCTAGGTATGCCCATAATGCATTTTCCACCGCTTCAATTTCCTCATGAATTCCCTACGAGACAGTATATTTGTATAACCGGGAAGCTTGCACAACCTTGAGTTGATCCCAGTTCTCCCTCCTCTTGCCTCTATCCTTACCCTCCTTGATGTCTCCACCCAGCTCCATAAACACGTGTTCACTTCCACCCCAACAACCAACAAATGCAATGTCAGACCCCAAGGGAAAGACAACCACCACCCACAGATGATGGATGTAGTCACTGAGGATTCCAAACTCCATACCGTCTAAGCATAGAACCCATGCTTCATTTAAATCAAAGAGACCCAATCTTTGTCTCCACACTTCAAATTTATCAACCATACCCATGAAAGGACAAAATTTTCTGCAAACACTTATGTCTCGAATGCTCTCTAGAAAAATTGCTAAGAAATAGAGTACTCCATAAAATCTCTTAACTGCTCCCGTCCTTTCCCCGTGTACACTAGTACGATATATGATGCCAATGCCTTGAAATTTATGATTTCCACCTTGATACATTATCGACCTTCCTCCCAACAAGTTCCCAATGCTTCCCATGGTGAGTGTGATCACCACGACACCGCTACCTAAGGTCAGCCACATTTAGGGACGTGAGATCCTGGGAGGATAAGGTGTTGAGTTGGTTCATGAAGTCATTGTCCCAAAGATCCTTAATATATTCTTCTTTCAATCTTACCCTCTCCTAGACCCCTTTATTGGTCAATAGATCCGCCAACATATTACCTTTCCTTCTGACATAACTAAAGGTAAGTCCTTGAAACTACTTGAGAGAGGCCAACAATTTTTCCAAGCGAAACTCAAGCCTCCATTTGGTTGAGACTTTTCCAACCTGGTGCCTATTCTGAAGGTGTATATCCATTTTGATGATCACTTCCAAATTTCCTTCAACAATGATTGTATTGTAGCCTCTTCGTTTGGTCGTGCTGACCCCAGGGATGAGGCCCTCCATCTTCACCGAGTTATTGTTTTCTGATACTATAAAACCCCAGTAGGCTCATAGAATTTCCCCTCTGTTATCACTAAAGATGCCACCAAAACCAATAGGGTCAGGATTATCTTTGGAGGCCCCATCAAAATTCAGCTTGATAAACCTTTTGGGGGGGCACTCCAGACATCCGAGATGCTGCCCCTAATCGCTAGTCCCAAAATCATCCTAATGGATCCAGGGGGAGAGTGGATTCCCCAACCCTGAAGAAGTCTCCTTTCATGATCATTTTCCTGCAAATACTGGTAATTCTAGGGCATGAGTTTCAAAATTTCTTGGATGTGGCATCATATTAGACACCAGAATCCCTCTAATATTGTCCCGATGGTTTCCTAGAATATGCACTGATGGTGCTCCTTCCATATCTCCCACACTAAAAACCAGGAAAAAGTTTCCAGATATGATTCATAATTGTGTTTTGAAATGGTTTTTCCTTCCACTCCACTATTGATAGGTTCATCCTTCCTCTTACATGAGAACAGAGGCGAAAGGATTTAGTACCTTTATCCCATAAAGTGGAAGCAAAGAGGAACATATCTAGTATATGGTCCATTGTTTCTTCTTTTTTCCAAACAAAGAAAACACCTAATTGGGCCAAAGAAGCCACACTTTAGAATTTTTTCCCCTATGAGAATACGCTGCTTGAGAACGAGCCAAAGAAATGTTGCAAATTTTGGCCATAGGTTAGCCTTCCATATTTTATTCCATTCTGGATGGTTAGGAATATCCCTCCATCTGGTCTACAATCCATAAGCCTCATTCACAGAGACTTATACTTTCGATGAATATCCCCACCTTAACTTGTCTAGACCTAGCTGCATCCTAATGCATCTTTCCTATAATTCCTCCCAAGGGGCTTAAAATTCTTCTCCTTATCCAATCTCTGGATAAGGAGAGGTGCAATTTTAACCTATAACAGATGCCCCCTAATGTGTGAGGTCAGAGGGAAACGATGGCCGAAATACATTATAATCCAAAGCCAGAGGAGGAGCAAAGAAACCGCAGAAAACAAGTCACAAGAAACCTGCAACAAAGATCAAGGTCAGCGAGCAATTACATTGTTGACATCATATAGATGTGCAGTGTGATACAACATGATCTCTGATACATAACAAGGAGATGTATATAAAGCATGGCCACTTGAAATACAAGTGTGGATCCATGTCAAACTGAGAGATCATAGCCATAACAACAAACTGGATCTATGTCTCATGGAGAGCCGAATATAAGTGAGGCTCAGTCTTGCGCAACTTGGGTGATAACAAAATGAGGTAATGTCATCCAAAATCCCAAGGTCTTCATCCAAAACAACCCTAGGTACAAACCCTAACCATGTAAATAGAAGAGCTGATAGTCGAACATGGGGGGTATCGTTTGATTACCTGCCATTGATGCATACCGTTAACAAACGCGAGGACTTCCACCAATAATGATGATGGGGTCCAAGGTACCAAGTACGATTCACCAAATGTGAATAGATAGACTTGGAGTCGAACACTTGGGAATCCCGTTGAAGAAGAGACATTGATGTATTCTCATCATTCAACAGCGAGGAAAATTGCCACTGGTGACTGCAATCTCCAAGGTACTAACTGAAACTCTAAACTTCAATCCCAGAATAATGAGTTGATGTCGATGGGAAACTAATTCTATTGGAAACTAATGCTATCAACTTGGTTGGGGTGACAGGTAAGTGTATTGATGATACTACAGAGATATTTACAAAAAGAAATAAGTTGTGGATCTTGAGAACACACCTTTCAATCGAAGTTTGATCCTAGCCTTAACTTGATCTTGTGCTCAACCTTCAAACCTTCCTTTCAGTAAACCTGCAATAACAATACCTTTCTCAAAGCATTTTGGGAAATATATAAAGCTTGAAAGAAACAAAAACAATGTTTAACATTCAACATTGACCAAAACAGATCCAAATTAAGATGCCATTTCATAACACATTTAAGTTGGAACAAGAAAGACACTTCAACCTTTATTTGTCAAAAGTAAAATGAAGTACAAGTATACCTAATCATGGAACAGGCTCCTGCAACTTGATTCTGGGCTCTTGCTCTTCTCTGGCTTGGATGTCTTCAGCATCAACTCCTCCAATGCAAGCTTCTCTCTATGTCTCAAAGTTTCTCCATTAATCCATCTCACTATCTAGGTTCTAACCCTTCTCTTTTAATCTTCTTTGTATTTATAAGATTAGAGAAGCAGTTCAGGTCGATGTATAGTTATGGAGGAAGTTGGGGGAGTTAGGAAACTACCAGCAACTAATCCTCCTCGAGAAATTAATTTATTTTTTAATCATCTTTTAAGATGTAGGCGACTCTTGTTCAGTGGAGTAGCGGATAGGGCGCTACTTTAGTGCTTATCAACTAGCGCTCATCGAGTTTAAAATGCTGAGCACTACTATGCTGAGAAGGAGTAGCGTATATTAGGATATGGGAACTACTATTATACACTGGAGTAGTGTATGGGCGCTAGTTTCTTTGAGTAGAGTAGCGCTCATATCTCAGAATGATATTTTTTGGGTTTTTCCAGTAATGTCAGGAAATGGAGTGAGTCAAAGTATCATCCAAGGTCAACATGCTCCTCCATCCAAGTTGTCCTTTGTGTGATCAGCAGCTCAAGGTGATCACGGACGGAGAGGTGCAAGTTTAACCTATAACAGATTCCCCCTAATGTGTGAGGTCAGAGGGAAACGATGGCCGAAATACATTATAATCCAAAGCCATAGGAGGAGCAAAGAAACCGCAGAAAACAAGTCACAAGAAACCTGCAACAAAGATCAAGGTCAGCGAGCAATTACATTGTTGACATCATATAGATGTGCAGTGTGATACAACATGATCTCCGATACATAACAAGGAGATGTATATAAAGCATGGCCACTTGAAATACAAGCGTGGATCCATTTCAAACTGAGAGATCATAGCCATAACAACAAACTGGATCTATGTCTCATGGAGAGCCGAATATAAGTGAGGCTCAGTCTTGCGCAACTTGGGTGATAACAAAATGAGGTAATGTCATCCAAAATCCCAAGGTCTTCATCCAAAACAACCCTAGGTACAAACCCTAACCATGTGAATAGATGAGATGATAGTCGAACATGGGGGGTATTGTTTGATTACCGGTCATTGATGTATACCGTTAACAAATGCGAGGACTTCCACCGATAATGGTGACGGGGTCCAAGTTACCCCATGATCTCCCCAAACAAGCTTTCTGCAAATTTATTATCGCCTCACTGCGGAATGCGGAATTACATTCAAACAGACTCCAATGGATCGCCTTCGGACTGCGAAGGTTGTCACCATACACTCGACTGACATGGGGCCGTTTAGCGTTCAACACTTCCCGAAGGCATGAGCTTAGTAGCAGGCTCCTGGGACACCCATGGTATATCCACTAGCGCACTTACAGACTCTTTTTACAGAGGCGAACATGCAGTTGTTCTGTTGCTATGTTATACCACGAGGGAAACTAGCAGAGCATAGAACTACAGTTCTCACACACCTAAGACTCAGAGCTTCCAACTACTGGACCAGCTCGACTCCTAACTTAGTTGCAGAGCTCTTAACCAGCTCAATGCACTAGACTCGAATGACAAGAATGAGCTCGGGTTCTTCCTTATATAATTCTTTAGGCAGTCATCCGGTCATTAGAAACTTACACCAACCAGTCTAAAGTAAAGGAATCTGAGGACATGGTGGGACAACACCATGTTTATCTCGTCCCTATGAGGCAGGGCCATGAGGGGACTTAGAAACCGACAACCAAAAGTAGATTCGATGGCCGACAACCTATTGGCCCATCTAATTATTCCTACGGAAAAGCAAAGCATAGCCGACAAGCTTGGCCGACATTACAAAGTGGAGCTACTATTACCGGCCCACTACGGCTTCCACTAAAAGATGCTTATGTACAAGAGCAAATTATTACAAATTAATCGGACCATGGGCTCCATTCCCATTATGGAGATTCTTCTTTAGTCACTTCCGGAGCGGCAAACAAAAAAAACATCAGGATCATCCGACGGTCCGACACCTTGGCCTCCACACCAGCATTCATGGTCATCATCATAGTGTGCTTCTTCTATTTCTCTTCGAACAAGTTCATCTTCCCAATGATATGGCGGTTGGGAATCATAGATGTACTGCTCATCTTCAGGATAATCAACCTCTAGATATAGAAGTTCTCCGAAACAACGCTCTACATCAGAACCAAACACAGCTTCGTGTCCTTCTTCATAAAGATACTCGCTCTGAAATTGAGATTCAACACGATAGTTCAAAGGGAGAGTTCTCCTATGTACCTTAGTGTCAATCCTGTTACCATTTTCATCTCTTTTAATATATTTCTGTGTAACATTTACACAGTGTTAAAGTTCAGAGTATCTTCCACCATGATGTCGAAGCAAAAACTTAAACCAAAGATTTGCCTGATCCGTAGCCTGCATATCTGCTTCAAGATGAAGGATAAAATTGGCTCTGCGCACAGTCCAATCTTTTCTTGGACATAATTTATCCAACAAAATTTCAGTCCACCCGGACCACTTTTTGTTGCGCATGTTTCCTGGGTCAGCACATATGACAATGTATGTTTCTTCCCTGCAGAATTGCAAAATCAAATTATAAGAAGTCCATGTGAGGTCTCCTTCACCAATATCCACATACCATCTGGGGCCTTCTTTTTCTTCATTACAATCGATCCACAACTCATTACATTTCCTGAGCTGTTCTCTGGCATTTTGCAATCCTCTGAATGCTTTCTTCTCCCATCTCTCCATGATGTGGAGTTTACAGGGACTCATTTGAATCTGTTTTATTAAAGTCAGACTGAGATATTTTTCTGCATCTTATCGATTAGCATAATCGAGAAATTCTCTTCTTTCCTCCTCAGTAAGACTATTATCCCATGGCTTCATGAATAAAGCTTCTTTTGGAAGCTTTTCAGGCTGGTTTCCCAATATGGGATTTCCATGGAACATTGGTTTCTCATCATAGCTTGGCATTGGCTTTTTGCCTTTAGGATCATCATCGCGATCCTTCCTGGAACTGGAGCTAGAACCTGCAGAAAACATCTTTAAACTTGGAATTTTGCTGTCTTCAATCTGCATGTTTTCCTGAGTGAGCATATCAGCTAAACAGTTCAAATATCCAGGCTTATACACAATATCAAAATCAAAGTTATTCAACCAGATGAACCATTTTAATATTCTACTTGAATTCTCAGCCATCAAGTTTTCATTTCTAAATATTCCAGGCATTATCTTCAGATCCGTTCTGACTATAAACCTGACTGGCTTGAGATATAAAATAAAGTGGTTGACTGTCTTTTTGACAGCCAGAATTTCCTTATGGCTGCTTGGATAATTTAACTCTGCTCCTCTGAACGAACCAGAAGCATAACCACAAACATTTTCTTTTCCCTCAATCTCTTCAAGAAGAACTCCACCCCACATAGAGTTTGAAGCGTCTATTTCAATAATCAGCTTACCAGTACCCAGAGGGAGATGAAGTGCTGGAAGCTCTTTTACTCTGGCTTTTATTGCTTTGACTCCGAGAGTCATCTCTTCTGACCATGCAACAGGATTTTTCTTGAGACGTTGCTGCAAACATTTGATGTCAGAAGCTTGGCCTTTATAGAATGGCCGAATATAGTTGAGGCTGCCAAGGAACCTCTGTAACTGTGTTTTATCCAAAATCTTATCTGGAAACTTTTCAAAATTCTTCAATACATGTTCTTGCAGAATGATAGTTCCAGATTTAATATGAAAACCTAGGAAATCCATTTCTGTTTTTCCTATTTCCATTTTTGAAGCAGACAATACCAATCCATGCTTAAAAACCAAATCATAAAATTTCTGCAAATGTTTTAGATGATCTTGTACATTCTTGGAACAAATTAATATGTCATCTATAAACACAAGCAACCATGGTATGTCTCTATAGATATCTTTCATTCTTTTCTGGAATTCTGATGGAGCATTATTTATTCCGAATGGCAAGACTTTCCACTGGTACTGACCATGTGGAACAATAAAAGCTGTTTTGTATCTGTCTTCTGGCTTTATTCCTATCTGATAAAATCCATATTTTAAGTCAAACTTACTGAATATAGTGCAACCATTGATTTTCTGCAACAAGCTTGACTTATCAGGAAGAGGATACCTGATTTTCATCAACACAGCATTTAGTGGCTTGAAGTTCACCACTAATCTTGGCTTTCCTCGTTTTTGCTCTGAATGTTTGTTTACCACAAAGGCTCTACATGCCCAAGGGCTCTTTGATGGCTCAATCAAACCTTTGGATAACAATTCTTGAATTTCTTTGGAGCAAAAGTCTCTCTCTGACGGACTCATGATTCTTGCCAATGCCTTCATTGGTTTTATTTTCTGGAGAGGATCTAACTCAATGGAGACAAAGTATTTTTCCCTTTTCCAGAAGGCATTTGGATTCTCAGAGCAACAGTCTCTGATAATCTTTTCCTTGATGTCTGCAAGAATCTTTTCACCATGAACTTCTGCATAGGAGATGCAGCGTTCCATCTTGTGCAAACTTTTGTTGGACTGTCTTGACAAACCAGACACACTTAACTCATGACTATTTACAATTGGTTTACATTGAGGACTAAACTTATCACTCAAAGATATGGACACTGACTGACCATTGACTGTACACATGAAAATCATCTTTTGGGTATCAATGGAAAACGGACTAACTTTCACAAGGAATTCAGATCCCAAAACACAATCTTCTTTTATTTGGTCTAATCTAAACAAAGATAAAGAACTAGAATGACCTGACAAATTTACTGGAAAATCTTTGACTTTTCCTGTTAAAAACACAGGCGAACCTTGAATTGCAGAACCTAACTCTTTACTCTTTTTCCAGTAAAAAGATGGAAGGGCATTCCCTTTTGCTAGATTAAACTGACAACCAGAATATATCAAACACTGTACAGGGTAAGGTTGAAATTCAACTGGACAAAAATTTACAGTTATAAACAACTTTGGACCTGAAACTGCACCAAGCAAACTTATGGATTGAGACTTAGGAGATGGTGATCTTTCAGGAGTAGATCTAGGAGATGGGGACTTTTCTTTTGTACCACAAACTCTTTCAATTTCTTGAGAGAGCTCTTCTTCTGAAGACTGATCTCTTTCTGCTGACAACATTGAGATGGATTGTTTTACATTTTCTATTTCTTTCAGCAGTGTCTTTATTTGCTCGTGCTTTTGATTTATCTGACTTTGGAGTAAAGTCATTCTATCCTGTATGTGGCTTTGTCTATCAAAATGGCTATTAGGATAGTGCTGGTATAGCTCTATAGGGTTATAGCTAGGGACTGTCAGTTTAGCTTTTCCTTTCTCTTTAGTCAGGGTTTCAATCTTAGCAAGTAATTGTTTCTTTTCTTCTCTTAGGGATGTTCTCTCTGTGTGTCTAAAAACAAGGATAGTAGACAATTGAAGATCAATACTGGCAACTTGCTTTTCCAGTTGATGAATAGAGAGACGGGAAGAAAACATATAAAGATAAAAATATTGCTGTAAGAAGTTTATCTTTGGCACAATTACATGGTCATATTTTAGAATGTTGGCAAGAACATTGTTTAGAAAAAAGAGTTAGCAAAGACTTTAAAAGGCATCAACAAATGTTCTCTGCTTCTTTTTGTAAAGAAGTTGCAGGTATGCCAGATTGGGGGTGTGGAGCACACAACAGAGGTCATCTAAAAGAATGCAAATGTAAAAAGAAGAAAAAGCATTACTATACCTCTGAAAAGAGATATCATCCTGAAGGCTCCTACAAACATAAGTCGAAGTACCGCTATAAGGGTTACAAATCTAAGAAAAAGCATAAGTATAAAAGATTTGTAAAGCGGCGTACAGATACAGGTTCTGCAGACAAATGCTTTATCTGTGGACAAAAAGGACATTAGGCGAGCAAATGTCCAAAGAGGAAGTCTAAGCCAAGGCTTGCAGCTCTTTGTACAGCACTAGATCCCGATTGGTGGGATTTATGTGAAGTTTTTGTTGATTCCCCTCTCCCTCCTGGAGAAATAATTGAACTCCCTGATTCTGATAGTGATTCTGCTTCTGACTCTAGTTCTGATATCCCGCTCATTGCTAAATGTGATCCTCCAAATTCATCCTCTTCATCCGATTCTGATTTAGATGATCCACATTTAGGGGGGTGTAGCCATCAAGAGTTTGACTTTTCTCTTTATATGTTTTCTTCCCGTCTCTCTATTCATCAACTAGAAAAGCAAGTTGCCAGTATTGATCTTCAATTGTCTACTATCCCTGTTTTTAGACACACAGAGAGAACAACCCTAAGAGAAGAAAAGAAACAATTACTTGCTAAGATTGAAACCCTGACTAAAGAGAAAGGAAAAGCTAAACTGACAGTCCCTAGCTATAACCCTATAGAGCTATACCAGCACTATCCTAATAGCCATTTTGATAGACAAAGCCACAGACAGGATAGAATGACTTTACTCCTCAATGTAAACCAATTGTAAATAGTCATGAGTTAAGTGTGTCTGGTTTGTCAAGACAGTCCAACAAAAGTTTGCACAAGATGGAACGTTGCATCTCCTATGCAGAAGTTCATGGTGAAAAGATTCTTGCAGACATCAAGGAAAAGATTATCAGAGACTGTTGCTCTGAGAATCCAAATGCCTTCTGGAAAAGGGAAAAATACTTTGTCTCCATTGAGTTAGATCCTCTCTAGAAAATAAAACCAATGAAGGCATCGGCAAGAATCATGAGTCCGTCAGAGAGAGACTTTTGCTCCAAAGAAATTCAAGAATTGTTATCCAAAGGTTTGATTGAGCCATCAAAGAGCCCTTGGGCATGTAGAGCCTTTGTGGTAAACAAACATTCAGAGCAAAAACGAGGAAAGCCAAGATTAGTGGTGAAATTCAAGCCACTAAATGCTGTGTTGAAGAAAATCAGGTATCCTCTTCCTGTTAAGTCAAGCTTGTTAGAGAAAATCAATGGTTGCACTATAATGAAAACCCTAGGTTTGACGGATTTATCGTACTGTCCTTTGAATCATTTTTTGTGGACCTCGTTTGTTGTGAGCGCGTCGCGGCGCTGCTCATCCAAATGTTCTAAGTGTAACATATGCTCTTCTAGTGTTGAAGTATCTGGTAGTAACAGAACTGCTAATTTTAGCGAAGGAATCTCGCATTCAATCGATACGACTGCTTCTATCCCATGCACAAGTTGGAAGGGAGAGAAACCAGTAGCAGTCTTAACATTGGCTCGGTAATCCCAAAGAGACGGGTACATCATGATGTGCCAGTTATTTCGACTGGCATTAACAGTTCTTTGTAATATAACCTTTAAAGTTTTGTTCACTGATTCAACTTGTCCATTCTCCTGTGGATAATATGAAGACGAATGTTCTTGTCGAAAACCAAGCATTGTATGCAACTCAGTCATCATGCTATTTTGGAAATGACTGCCATGATCAGTCACTATCTCTTTAGGTATGCCAAATCGTGCTATGACCTGATTAAACACGAAATAAGCAACAATTTCTCCATCTGCCTTAACAGTAGGCATTGCCTCTTCCCACTTAGTAAAGTAGTCAACGGCAACGATGATGTAATGATGTCCTCCAGCCGAAGTTGGATTGCATGTCATGTAATCAACCCCCCATTTTGTGAAGGGACCTGCTGTAATTACAGGATGAAGAGGAGTTGGGTGTGCCCTCATTTTCTTAGTGAAAAACTGACACGGTCGACAGTATTTCACCGCTTCTACACAATCTTTAAAGATCGTGGGCCAAAAATATCCGGCACGCAGTATCTTCTGAGCTGTTGCCAACCCGGAAAGATGTCCCCCACAAGCTCCACTATGGGCATCATTTAATACTGCCTCAACTTCTTCCCGAGTTAAGCAGCGTCGTAAAATGGAATCTACCCCACGTCGATATAAAGTATCTGAGATGATAAGGTAGTTCTTCACATGGCTTTTGAGCTTGCGTCGCTCTTCTCGAGAAAAAGTGGTAGGACACCTCAAAGTCTGGAGATATACTAATATATCTCCGTACCATGGGTCAGAGGAGGCAATGAGGAAGATATGTTCGTCAGGGAATGATGTTTCTTCCTCAACGCGTTCTAGGTCACTTGGAAATTCTGAGATTAACTCAGCGAACACTAGTGATTTTTTCGATTTGGCTGATTGGAACACCAAATCGAATTCCTGTAAGATCAAAATCCATTTATTATACTTCCCATTGATGATTCGTCGGGTGAGAACGTACTGGAAAGGATTGACTTCTGCTATTACAGTAGTAGTTCGTAAAAGTATATAGTGATGAAGCCTCTGTATCGCATAGACCGTAGCAAGTGCTAACTTCTCAACGTGCGAGTATTTAACCTCAGGGGCTATCAATGCATGAGAAAGATAGTAGACAACATGTTCTTGGAGAATATCATCTTCCTGAACCAAAACTATACCAATTGTAGTAAGAGACACTGCTAGGTATAAAAGAAAATCTTTTGAGTAATCTGGCGAGCTCAACAAGGGTGCTGAAAGGAGTGCCTTTTTTAAAGCTTCAAATGATGCTTGAGCAGCTTCATCCCACACAAAGTAGGAGTCTTGTTTGAGTATCCTCATAAAACCTTTGGTAATTTTAGCGTAGTTTATGATAAATCGCCGTAAGAAATTGGACATGCCTTGCAGACTTTGAAGTCGTCGCAAGGTGCGAGGAGGAGGCAGATTTACAATCGCCTCTACTTTAAGTGGGTCAACCATTATGCCACGATTGGAGACAATGAAACCTAGTAAACGTCCCGATTCTACACAGAACACACACTTATTTGGATTCAAACAAATCTTATATTTTCTGCATTTTTCAAACACTTGTCTAAGGTGGGCAGGATGGTCCCGTCTCTTTCGAGATCGCGCCGAGAGGTCATCCAAGTAAGGTTCCACAATGTGTTTGATATCATGAAAAGCAAAATTAATCGCTCGCTGGAAGGTAGCTCCAACATTCTTCAAGCCAAATGGCATTTTCCGATAAGCGAAGGTCCCCCACGGGAAAATAAAAGCTGTTTTATGTTGGTCTTCGGGTTTATTTTCTATTTGATTGTATCCCGAAAAACCATCCATGAAAGAGATCATCTCATGTCCCGCACAAGCATCTATAATTTGATCGATAAATGGTGTGGGATAGTTGTCTTTTGAACAAGCTTTGTTCAAATCCCGGAAGTCAGTACAAACTCTAATAGTGCCTTGCTTCTTATCAACCGGAATGGGGTTTGAAACCCATTCCATCATATCAATCGGATAAATGAAACCGACTTTGAGCAACTTTTCAACCTCTGCCTTGATGGCGGCCGCTTTTCTAGGGTTCATGGGATGAAGATTTTGTCTTACAGGTTTCGCGTTAGGGTATGTCGTGATGACATGCTCCACAATGGTTGGGTCAATACCTAGCATCTCCTCATATGACCAGGCAAAAACGTCGCGGAATTCTTTAAAAAGTTTTGTATACAAAGCTATCGCTTCTGGAGAACAGTTTGCACCAATAAAAATGTTTTCCACGACCCCATGTTTGGTGGAAATGTTGATTGGAATTGTTCTCGATATATTGGCCATATTTCCTTTAGCATAAACATATCTCGAAGTAGAAGGAAAAGATGACAAATCAACCAATCCATCGGGTCTCACAGGGAATTCTCCTCTCTCAATCCTGTCTAGATCTGGAAGCATGTAGGAACTATGATGCATATGTTCCCAAGGTTGGTCCAGGCCCATCATGACTTCTAAGATGGCTTCGTCAGATGGAAAAACCGTATCTAAACAATCGAACGAGTGAGTGGAATTCAGTGACCATGCTAGAGCATAGTCCATATTTGACTCGACAGAGACTGGTGGAGTCATGATATGTTCCATTGTAGTGTGTTGTGTTTCCATATAGGCCACTTCTGCAATGGAGGGAGGCACAAAAGGTTCTGTCGTAGTAGGAAGGATCCAAGGATCAGTTCTTAAACCAACTGTAAATGTTTTGGTAGCAGTACCCACATCAGAACACATAAAAAGAATAGGGGAGGGGAGCTCGAAAGTGCCTATTAATGACCCATACAACCCTGGTCCTAAAATATCTTTAACCGGCGCGGTTTGATCAACTAATGGAATTGTGGTTTCCGAAGAAGTCTGGTTGTTTCTCTGAGCGAAAGAAAGTTGATCGACAGTAACGATCTTACCTTCAAATGGGAACATGACCACTTGAAAAAATGCCGATGCAATAGCTCGCATGGCATATGTCCAACTCCTGCCTAATAACATATTGTAATCAAGTGGAGCGTCCAGAACTTCTACTTCAACAACAACTGCCTTACCGGCCAAAGTGACATCAAATGATGGCAAAAATCCATGTGGACGGAAAGTTCTACCATCAAATGCAGTAAGCAGTGTGTTAGAATGGGCTAATTCAGGAGAACCTAAAGCTTTCCAACAGGAAATTGACATTACGCAAGTCGACGCTCCCTCATCTACTACAGCTCGTCTGATGGTCATTGGACCATGAACGACCTCAATCTGAAGGGAAACGTGATAGGGAAACCGGTATTTGACATCAGTCATATCAAATCGCGTAGACATGTTGGAGGATTCCATACTCCCAATAGCTGCCAGAAGTGCATTTCGTTGTAAAGGACAACTCTGCAAGACTTCTAAAGTAGACATGGCACAAGGGGTATGGGCTAAATCTTCAACCACATTGTTGTTAGAAGCAGCTTGTGTGTTGGGATTGTGCGATGCCCTCTTCAAGACACCTTTCGGAATCTTGTGCATTGGGTCCACAGGTATGTGGAGTGGAGTGGAGGATTCTGGAATCTCCTTATCCTTTTTCTGTGCTTTCAGGGTATAGTTCCTGGCTCTAGTTTGCAATAGTGCATTTGAATTAACCATGTTGATAAAAGTTTGATCAACCGTAGCATGTGAAGTGCCCCCAGTTTTGGAGGTGCTAGAAGTTGAACCCTGTCGTTTAGGAAATGGATCTTTCAGGACGATGGGCTTCTTTTCTCTCAAGAGATTCTGGGCTTCTTCAAGCAGAGGGCATTGGTGAGTAAGGTGGTTCTGCTTGCAAAGTTTACAAGGGAACTTAACCTTCTTTTCCTCTTTGTTACCCTCTTCGGCATTGTCTTTTTTGGGCTTTTGTTGGTTCCCCTCTCCTTTCTTGCCCTTCTTTTTGTTATTGGGCTGCCGAGGGCCCTTTTGATTGTTCTAAACCTGGTTGACAGGCTCAGAAGTAGAAGGAGAGGTCGTGACGGAAGAAACATCTGCAGTCGATTGTTTGACTGATAAGGCATGAAAATGTTTAATCAGCGCTTCGAAGGCTGCAGAGTCAACTGAACCTACTATGCCATCAGCATGTGGTCCAGGTTTGGGTCTACTCAGATCGGTGTTTGATCTCGGTGCGTCAGGTATAATCTCGTACAATAATCCAGATTGTGCATAAACGAGATCTAACTGCTGAGTCCGTAATATGGCTTCCTCTTCGTTTGATACTCCAGATGTGGCTACTTCCTTAGAAATATAAGGAAGGAGTGATTTCAAATACCACTCAAGAAGGAACTCTGGAGGAATGTTGGCCTTAATGAGCCTCTTCCGTCTTCGCCACTCCTGAATGTGGTCAGATAAGTGAGTGGCTTTGTTTTGCCTAAATGTAGACAAAAGGTCCGTTCCGGCATCATACCGAACGGGAAGCTGGAAGTGATTTAAAAAGACCGTGGCGAGATCTCCAAAATTAGAGAAAGTAGCCGCAGGTAGCTCAATGTACCATTTGGCTGCAGGACCAGTTAAGGTCCTTTGGAACAATCTCAATCTGATGGAATCCCCGTTTAATGAATTGGAAGAACACCATAAGTGGAACGTAGTGACATGCTCACCAGGGTCTTCACCTATTTTGCCTTCGAACTTTGGAATTTCCGAAGATAATTTGGTGGGAACTGATGGCCATGTAGCATTATGACACACAGGATCGTTTGTCAGTTTAGAAAGATCTAGCAAATTTAAAGTTGCCAAAAAAGGTAGACGAGGCCGGTAAGATGGTACTTGATAAGGGGAACCACCCAGCGTTTGACCCATAAACTGATGGTAAGGGTTGCCCCCAGCCATCTGCTGATAAGGGTTGCCCCCGGCCATATGCTGATAGGAGTTACCACCTACCATCTGTTGATAGGGGTTGCCCCCAGTTACTTGTTGGTAGGGGTTCCCTAGCTGTTTGTTGGTAGGGGTTGCCCCCTACCATCTGTTGTTGTACGAAAGAGTTATTAAAATTTCCCCACCCAAATGAAAGTGGATTAGTGCTCTGTGGGTTCGTCCACTGTGGCTGGGTATTAGCCCCGCCATATTGCTGGTTAAAAATGTTGCCCCCTCCCCCTGAAAATAAGAAAAACATGACATTACCTGCAGGCATATTACCTTGATTAATGTTAGGGCCTGCAAAGGTATTGAAACTAGTAGAAGCCTATGTAGATGGTGCAGTCATGGTACTCATGACTGGCATGGTTGCAGAAGCACTTGGTCCTACAGCAGGTGTGGAAATCCAAGTACTAGGAATCTGATATAGCGGTTGAAAAGAAGGAGGTGCTGCAAAGTTGGCTGTACTGCTAGGTCCAACAGTAGGTGTAGGGATAGATGCCATCGTTGTTACACTTGGCATACCTAATGTACCAGTATTGAAACTGAAGGACTGGGTAGACACAGAGGTTTGTGCCTGACTTGGTGTAGCAGTAAAAGAAGGATTTACTGTGTTGGTGTTCATACCTAAAGTGGGAGTTTGGGGAACTCCTTGTTCACCTCCTAGATTAGACATCAGATGTCCAGGTAAGGAATTGTCTGCACTGAAATGGGGTTGCTGGAAACCAACAGGTGACAGAAACGGGATTCTAGTATTGGTTAAAGGAGGATTGAAAGGAGTGCTATACTCCGCAGATGTAAGATCTTCCACCTCAACTTTACTAAAGTGTTGTTGATCTGTGGTACCTGGTAGTGGTTCCTCAGGAACCTCAATTTCAAGGTTTTCTGTTACAAGAATTTCTTCAGGAAATTCTGTTTCAGGAGTAATTTCTGAAGAAATACCGGGGTTTACCCGCTGTCGTCTAGTTGGCTGTAAAGGTTCTGTCCTAAGTGGTGGAAGGTTTTGAAACCTCCTCTATCTACAAAGCTCTTGATTCTCCGTAATTATAAATATAAAATAACAGACTAGAACCTAGTGGCCACTACAACTAGGGGGAAAACAGCACACCAACTAAAAAAGTCCTAAGTATACAAACCAAGCAAACAAGGATGCCTTCCGGAGAAGAGTCTGGGATGATGAGGGCCCAGAACAGATCAACGAAGGAAGAAAGACAGTTACCTGGGGTCCACAATACAATGAATAAGGGTGCAAGCGTTGGAATCACCCAACCGCCCTCCCAAAGACCTGCAAGGGGTTTCCTCCCACGTCTGTCTTAGGTACAACAGATATACCCTCTGCTGTCACTTGTGTATGAACCTAGATTCAGATACTAAGGATACCACAACACCGAAAACTCCTGGGGGAACAGTCATCGGTCGAATCAGAAAGCGTGGGCAGGGTAGCTAAGCCTGAAACTCGAAAGAGTCCCCAATACGCAATCCGATCCTGGCGTATGCTTGAACAAAAAGTAGGAGGAGTATTCCCAACAATCTGATCTCGCAATGACCTACTGCATAGATCCCAGACAAGTTTTGAGTGAGGTGGGTTTACCTGTGATAGTCTTACTACGATTTTTGCGCAATGTGTGATCTTGAGTGGTTTAAGGTGATTTAAACTCAAGATCCTAACCAAAACTAGTTGGTGTAGTGTATCCCTAAAAAGAAAAAATGTTTCTAATTTTTTTTATTAAAATATTTTTAGGGCTGTTATTACTCAAAAAGGGTAGTTCTTTTGTGTGGCGGTGGTTGCAACAACGAAACAAAAGTGCAATAAAATCAAAACTTTCTACAACAAAGCTCTTTTCATTTTTTCATTTACTTCTTTCCAAAACTGAAAATTTGAGTAAACCTACTTAAAATTTTTGTTTTCTTTTTTGAAATTATACAAAATATCTTATGCTATCTTGTAATAAGAAAATAAGTTTTATTAAACTTAAACTACCAATTTTTTTTTTTGCTTTTTCTATAAACGAAAAAGAACTTATGAAAAATGGAAAGTAAAATAAAACTTATGTGCAATGTGTGTAAGTATGGCTAAAAATTTCCTAAGCTTATAGCTATCAAGACACTAGCTTGAAAAAGACTTGATCTACAGGTTTTTTGCAAAGAAAAAGCCTCTAAACTCGGAAACAAAGTGGGAGAAAACAAAGGAGAAAGACACAAAAGGACTGACCTAACGTATCTAGCCCTAGCAAGACCACTATGCCAAGCAAAAGTAGACAAGTAAGCTGCCCTACTAACACAAAGAAACTGAGAAATGAAATAGCCTACAGCTGTTTTAAATGCACTTGCAACCAAAACAAGACAATAAGTCTAGGAATAATGGAAATGAACCAAAACGGAAGACACCCTATAAGCTCTAAACAGACCAAACCCTAAAAAAAGGATAGGATGAGTAGAAAGCAGACAAGCATTGCCACAAACAGCAGATACAGGAGTATGCAGGTTTGTAAACTAGCAACATGCAGTCAGGGTCTAAAAAAGTGGAAGTGCTCAACACCAAACACAACCTAGTCTTCCAAAAAGTCACAAACAGTCCAAACTTTCCAAAGGTCAACAAGCGATTCAAAAGATGGAAAAAAACTTCAAGAAAAGGTTCTATGACTTAAAACAACAGTTAAAAACCTCATACACCAGTCACGGAGACCCAAAAGCAAAGTCAACAAACCACAAGAATGGCCAAAACTCAAGCAAGCTGTTAATGAACAACTTCAGGAAACGTACCCTACTGTGCAGTAGGGAAACTCGCGCCCATGCAGAAACGGGTGCTACTGTATATATAGCACAGTAGCGTATGGGCGCTACTGTATATATAGCAGAGTAGTGCTCATATCTCAAAAGCTTAAAAAACTGACTTTGAAATAAACCAAAAGACTGATGAAAGCAGCAAGAAACAGTCAGGGGATACCTACAGGGTTTCTCAACACATCAAAGAAGTCAAAACAATTCTAAGAAGACAAACAAGAACAAGGTTTCCTAGATCCAAAACTCAACTTTCCCCAGCGGAGTCGCCAGTCTGTTGGCGGGAAAATCTAACCTATAGCAAGGAAACTAATGCTATCAACTTGGTTGGGGTGACAGGTAAGTGTATTGACGATACTACAGAGATATTTACAAAAAGAAATAAGTTGCGGATCTTGAGAACACACCTTTCAATCGAAGTTTGATCCTAGCCTTAACTTGATCTTGTGCTCAACCTTCAAATCCACCTTCCTTTCAGTAAACCTGCAATAAAAATACCTTTCTCAAAGCATTTTGGGCAATATATAAAGCTTGAAAGAAACAAAAACAATGTTTAACATTCAGCATTGACCAAAACAGATCCAAATTAAGATGCCATTTCATAACACATTTAAGTTGGAACAAGAAAGACACTTCAACCTTTATTTGTCAAAAGTAAAATGAAGTACAAGTATACCTGATCATGGAACAGGCTCCTGCAACTTGATTCTGGGCTCTTGCTCTTCTCTGGCTTGGATGTCTTCAGCATCAACTCCTCCAATGCAAGCTTCTCTCTATGTCTCAAAGTTTCTCCATTAATCCATCTCACTATCTAGGTTCTAACCCTTCTCTTTTAATCTTCTTTGTATTTATAAGATTAGAGAAGCAATTCAGGTCGATGTATAGTTATGGAGGAAGTTGGGGGAGTTAGGAAACTACCAGCAACTAATCCTCCTCGAGAAATTAATTTATTTTTTAATCATCTTTTAAGATGTACGCGACTCTTGTTCAATGGAGCAGCGGATAGGGCGCTACTTTAGTGCTTATCAACTAGCACTCATTGAGTTTAAAATGCTGAGCACTACTATGCTGAGAAGGAGTAGCGTATATTAGGATATGGGCGCTACTATTATACACTGGAGTAGCGTATGGGTGCTAGTCTCTTTGAGTAGAGCAGTGCTCATATCTCATAATGATACTTTTTGGGTTTTTCCAGTAATGTCAGGAAATGGAGTGAGTCAAAGTATCATCCAAGGTCAACATGCTCCTCCATCCAAGTTGTCCTTTTGTGTGATCAGCAGCTCAAGGTGATCACGGATGGAGAGGTGCAAGTTTAACCTATAACACTTGCATATAGGTTTAGGCTTCCCCGCTGTTATGTTTCATTTGAACCTTTTGCCATCCGAATTCACCATAGGGTCGAACCTGTTGGATATTGGTGTGTTAGCCATCTCTTTATGCATTGTGCACCAGTCCGATAGCAGAGCCTACCTAAAACGGGTCACCCTAGTCAGCACCTTTATGCCATTTTGGTGCCCATGCTGAGTTTTTCTCATAGGTTCGGGAGCCTTTTTAGATTTACCATGACTTTGAGAAGAAGCCTCATATCTTTCTTCCTCATATATTTCTGTCCATCCCTGATTAGGCTCCCATCTTCGTGTTCAAGTTGCATATGCATCTATTATGATCTCGCTTGCGTTAATGAGCCTGATGCCAGCTTCCACGCTTTTAGCTTGTTGTATAAGCCTCCATCTCTGATCTCATTTCTGCTTAGTCCTGTATCATTTTGCCTTCGTAATTTGACACCTCTTACCTGGAGGAGACACACCCTGAGTGTCTTTATCTTGCCCATGTTCCTTGCATTAGGCATAGCTTTGTTCCATGCGCTTGGAGCTAGTTTCGCATGTCCCTGACACTCGTCTCCTCCCATTTTGAGCATTCTTCTACCTTTACTTCGAGCTCATTAAAAACAGTAAGTAGGTTACGAGCATTCTTCTTCCTTTACTTTGAGCTCGTTAAAAAACAGTAAGTAGGTTTTGAGCATTTCTTCCATCTTCACTTCAAGCTCATTAAAAATAGTAAGGAAGTTATGAGCATTTTTCTGTATCTCCTTTGATCTCGTTAAAAACAGTAAGGAGGTCACGAGTTTACTTTTTCGGGCTCGTTAAACCTTTACGGAAAAGATCCCTATGGAGTTCTTTTAAGCCCTTTTTAGACTCCTTAAATAGGAAAAGTTTGTCGAGTATAGTTGTCTTTTCGGGCTCGTTAAAATAATTGAACTGACATCCACTTAGGTATAGAATTACCCCTTTTCCGGGCCTTGATGGATAATTTACGAAAAAGGTATACTCTAGGTATACTCTGGTATGCGCTAGAAGAGTTCTTCTTCCATTATTTTACACTTTTTCGGGGAAGGAGACTAACTTTACGAAAAAGGACCTTTGGAGTCATCTTTAGGGTTTTCAGATTCTCGAAATGTGAAAACACCAAGCGAGCATTCACCTACTTAGGCTCGATGTGAAATCCACGAGATGGTTGATAGAGGACTGTTTAAGTTTTTCAACTCTATAAGCAAGAAAACACCGCCGAGCACAGACCAATCTGGGCTCGATATAAAATCCATGGATAGGTGTATGGAGTTTTCTTCTAGGTTTTTTAGACTCCTTAAATATGAAAATACCATCGAGCATGCTTTAGTTCTTTGTCAAGCTCGTTAAAAAATGAAAAAGGGATGGGAAGGGAAGAATGTTAAAATATCTTTCAATATGATGGCAGCAAGTCAACTACCTCCTTGAACAAAGCACCTGTTTTGAGTCTATCAAACAAGTTGGGTTCTAGTGTTGGCCTTAGTATAAACCTGATCTCAGAGTTCTTACTCCTTTATTTGGTTAGTTTTCCAATCATATGGAGAATCTATTAATGTATCCTACATTACAGATTTGCATCGTGGTCTCTTTGTGTTAAAAGATTCCTAAGTCACTCTTGTGTCGTGCTCACTGTTCGAGGATATAACCTATGTCGGCCATTCTGCAGTTGCATTGACCTCATGCATCGGCCATTCCTTGGTGTCATTATGTTTCATCATGTGTTCAGTCCTACTCCAAATCATCTCATACCTGTTGAGTGTCCCTTGTGTTGGATGATGGAGGATGCATTAAGGCCTCCCTTCCAACGGACTTCTTCCCATCGACTTCAACTCATTGTGCTCTGGGAATGAAGTTTAGAGTTTCGGTTAGTACCTTGGGGATTGCAGTCATTAGTGGCAATTTCCCTACCTATTGGATAGATGGGAATACATCAATGTCTCCTATCCGATGGATTCTTCAATTGTTCGACAGCAAGACCACTTATTCGCACTTGTTTGAATGTACTAGGTACCTTGGGTTCCATTTTCATTATTGGTGGACACCCTCGTGTTTGTTAACGGTATACATCAATGATTGGTAATCAAATGATACCTCCCATGTTCGACATCAACTCATTTATTCGCATGGATAGGTTTGTACCTTGGGTTGGTTTTGGATGAAGACCTTGGGATCCTCGATAGCATCGCCTTATTTATGTTATCGCCCAAGTTGCGCAAGACTGAGCCAGGCTCTTTTTGGCTCTTGATGAGACATAGATCCAGCTTGTTCTCTATGGCTATGTTCTCCAGTTTTGACATAGATCCACCTTGTATTTATGTGGCTATGTTTATACTTATGTTTCTCATGGATCCATGCTTGTATTCTAGTGGTCATGATATATGCATCTATATTTGGATCATTAGTGTATCTGCTTGGAGGTCATGTTCCACTATTTGAACATGGACGGTACCCAAAGGATGAGTTTGTCTGACATTTCCTTTGCTTTCAGGTACTTCATTTGAGCCTATGATTCTTGGTTTCTCCGGTTCCTCCATGATTCAACTCTTTGTTATTTATAATGTATTTCAGCCATCGTTTCCCTCACTCCCTCTGATCTCATACATTAGGGGGCATCTGTTATATCTTAAAATGACACTTCTCCATCTGTGACGACACTTGTATCCCTTGGTCGCATGAAGACACTTCTTGAGATCAAGTTTAGTCACACAACAGGACACTGGTGGATTGAAGGGTCATTTGCGACACTAAAAATGGTTGAAATTACCTCACTCTTGGCCCATTTGATGGTTATAACCCTTAGGAACATTTTTCCAGACCAAACCATCTCCTGAAAATCATCAGAAAACCCTGTTTTTGGCCATTTTTCTCCAAAAACGATGGTTTCCTATGCATAGAGTAGGGCATACTAGGATGTGTGCATGACTCTTATGCCTATAGAGTAGCGCACACCTTGGAAAATATGCAACTCCACTTCAATAAAGTGGTGCACACCCTCAGAAATATGCAACTCTGCTTCAATAAAGTAGTGCACACCTTGAGAAATGCGCTGGTTTGTAGTAGGAAGAGTAGGGCACTTTCCTAAACTAGTCAAAATATCGAATTTTGGTTGAAATGAGTTGGTTTGGCAACCTCCTGATCGATTATAACTACTTTTCCTCTCCTTCATTGACTATATAAGGAAGGTAGAAGGGCCATGTGAAGGGACCAAGCTTATAACAATGTTATGCTGGAGGAATGGAAACCCTCATCCCCCTCTCTTGTGCCTCAGTTTCTGATAAACCTTAGCACAGCTGATTAGAGGCTGGGATCCTTGGAGAACAGAAGCAGGAGACCTTGAATCTAGGTTTCGTGAAGTGCCAATATTGAAGGAAGGTATAATTTGATGTACTTGCTTCATTCATTAATAAAGATCAGACGTTCTTTCCTTTCCAAAGATGACCTATTTATGTGTGTCTTAGATTTGATTACTGTTTGACTATAGTTTGATGTCTTATTATGTCATGGATATCAGTCTTATATATGTAGTCAAATGTATTTGAGAAAGGTATCAAGTTGTTTTGCAGGTGTGGGCATTGCGATACTGGATAGCATTGAAGAGCAAGGAAGGGAAAGCTTGGATCAACCTTCTTAATAAGGTACTCACCTTTCTAACCTTAAATATCTTTGCTTACTAGTTGCACTTGCAGAACATTTGTAGGTCTATCTTTCATACCTGTAAGTTGGTAGTTTCTCCCCTAAACTATAGGTGTATTTTCCTCAAAACAAGACCCACCATCATGTAGCACCTCTCTGAGAGAAGTGGATATGTATGACATAGTGCAAGGTTTGCATCTCGGTACTAATATTTAGTTCTTCTATGGTCAGATGGATCCCCAGTTATGTTCCCAGCAACTTCAAGGAATTTATGATCCCATATTGGCATTGGCCATGGATTGGGAGCAGTGCTAGATCTAGATATCGATCTGCTTGAACTTCATACTCAACATCAAGATCTTGGTCCTCATCTTCAGAATATGAAACTATATCATTAGGAGAGACACCATTCTTATCTTCATCATATGCCAATGGAGTAGGAAGAGAGTATGGAAAAAAGTGAGAGAATTCATATGCCTTTGAGGCATGGTTTGCAAACTCTTTCTCTATAAGCTTCCTACAAGATATCTTTGCAATATCAACTGTGTCAGGTCCAAAAATTACTTTCTTTGGTGAACATGTGTGTGTCATCTAATAAATAGATAACAAGTTTGCTTCCAAAGAAGACACAAATAGAATTTTTTTGAACTTTCCATGCTCTAGTTGTATTGTGCCCTTCCCTTCAGCAGAGATCTGATAATTATCTCCCATGTGGATACTTGGACCATCATTGATATCTAGAGAAGAAAATGATTCTTTCGAGGTAACCATGTGGTTGGAAGATCCAGAATCTATGAGGAAGGCTTGTGATTGTGAGAATCCATCCTTCAGTGCATGGCATCTCACATGATCATCTGTCTCACTTCCAGAACCAATCTTCCTTGTGCCTTCTAGGAGGAAAATGTTGTGTTGTTCAAGAATTTTGATCATTTTATCTATCTTCTTCTTCATGCAAGATCTCTATGGATGGTTTCCTTTCTTGCAATAGAAACAATTGGTCTTCTCAAACCCCTTTTGCTTATCCTTCTTAGAGTTGGAGGCTCCTTCCGATGGCTTAGACTTTGGATTCTTCTTGGTCTTAAATTACTTCTTCTATTTAGCTTTGTTCTTACCTTTAGCATTTGCACTTTTTTACTCTCCAACCATAAGAGCTTGATTTTTGGAGGCTTTCAAGGCGCCCATCTGAATCAATTTGTCTTATTCTTGAATGGGAGATTCAATGAATGCATCTAAGGATGGAATTTTCAAACCAAGTATTGACAATATCCCTGAATGGAAGGTAGAAACAAAAATGGAAAAATCCGTACCAAGTTTGCTTAGAATGCATAGCACCAGTTGCTCATTCTTCTTCTCAATGCCACATTGTTTGCATTGCATGACCAAGGATTTGAATTTAGAGAAGAATTGTTGTATGGTTTTGAAACTGTTGGGTTGAAGAGAAATTAACTCATTATCTAGAATATGGCCCCTTAGCTCATCTTGATTTCTGAGGAGGGTCTCAAGCTTCAACCAAACCTCTCTTGGAGTCTTCAATCCATCAAGGTGGAAGAGAAAATATCTGGAAATATGAATACACATGAAACCAAATGCTTCATCTAATCTATTTAGACACTTGGCATTCTCAACAGCTTTCTAAGGTTCGACCTCCTTTCCCATTGTGACCTTGTACATAGTTTTTTTGCGCAACACCATCTTCATATCATCCCTCCAATCAAGATAATTGAAGGGTGTCAGGATTCTTGGAGACAAGGAAGCATTTGAATTCGCCATTGAAACTGTTGGAGCGAATACAAATTGAAAACAGTTTCTATTGTTGCACTGAAAACCTTCAATATCCTACAAAAAACTCTCAATTTTGGAGATGAACTACTACTGAGCACTGCTTTAGGACAATAGACACTTTTATCCAGATCCTTCACACCTGGCTAGACCTCGAAGGATTTCTCCAATGAATTCAATGCAATGGAACCAGGATTTGTTGTGGTAATACATAGGCTTATGGTGCACTACTGAAAGCAGTTGCTCAACTTACACTCTCTGAGCTCTAATACCATGTGAAATTCTAAGTCACAACAGATCATAGAGATGAGAATACATCACAATGAAAGAATGAGAAGAAAAGGTGAATTATAATGAAAATTGCAGAGAAAAGAGCAGTAAAATTAATCATGCATTGGAAATCAAATGGAAGAAGAAAATGTGTAACATTATCCATTAAGCAGTATATTCCAAAAATATGTTACAATAGAGAGAATTCTAATATCCTAGGAGAATTCGAGTCTCAGACTTTCTAGCATAGGAATTGTCACCACTGGAATGCTACGGAAGACCCAAACTCAACTAAAGTGAACCAAAACTCAGGTAACAGAAGACATAGTCAGTTAACTGACCAAGGAGGGCACATTAGTGGGTTTTGCATGTAAAGTAGGTGAAAAAGGGCACATTAGATCACAAATAGTGGTGATCGGAGCTAAAAACTCTAGTAGAGTTCAAGGACTCAGGTGGAATGATTTAGAACTCGTAGTAGGCTCCTAAAATGTAGGGAACTAATTTTGGTGGGCCTAAAATCATGCATGCATGGCGTATTAGGTGGCTAATGGAACCTAGATGACATATGCACAACACTAGGGGGGGAATGACATCATCAACTACTAGGAAAAATAAAATTATGCTAAGTAGGACAAGGATGGAGTATTAATTATCCTAACAATTGCAATGGTATCAGAGCAGGTGATTCTGCCAACATATGAGTTGTGTGCACTTTTATGAATCCAAAAGGTAGTGAACATATCACCTACATGAGAATAAGGCAGAGAGGAGAACCAACAAACATATTTTTATTAGAATTCTGGGAAGAGGGACAAGTATAATCATAAGAAGAGGATAAATTTGAAACATAAGAGGACGAAGAAGAAATGGGGGAAAGGAATGATCTATTTGGGGGCAGAAGGAATGACACAAATAGAGAGGATCCACCTTAAGGTACTAGAATGAGCATTTTAAATGATCTATAAATGGGGAAGCAGTTGTGGTGGAGATGATGAATCATTTTCTCACCACTACTCAATCCAACCAAAATAATAATGGCAATAATGGGAACCATGCAAAGGGAAGAAACACTAACATTCTAGTCTAGACCAACACCCAAGCAACCAATAGAGAAACTCCTTGACCACCCTTTCATCATTTCATGGAGGAGTAGCCAGTTAGAAATCCAGGGCATCCATTACCAAGTGACAATTTTAATGACTATCTGAGGGAATATTAGACTATGCGTGTGGAGTTTCATGCAGTGATGTCACTGCAAGAGTTATGTACCATCAAGTATAGAAACATACCCAAAGACTTCAATACAGTCCAAAACAGCTTTGATCTGCAGTGGAAGGTTGAGAATCCAACTATATCTTCCTTTGATGGCTCTAACAAATGCATGGCTAGAGCTTGGACTCAGAAGTTGGATACATATTTCCAACTCAAACCCATGAAGGAGGTGGAAGTGATCAAAGTTGCATTGCATTTAGAGGAAGAGACACATGCGTGGTGGTACCATGGATTGGTTACTCTAGGGAATGACAGTATCACCTCGTATCTAGATTGTACACAACAAATGATGGCCAAGTTTGATAGGAAAGACCCCGAGTTTCACTTCAAGGAGTTGGCACAGATAAAGTAGGAAAGTACAATGGAGGCCTACAATTCATGTTTTCAGAGGCTCGTAGTCATGGTGACAATTTTTTTAGAGCCTAGATTCATTATAATGTTCTCTAAGGGATTATCCGAGCCACTTCATCATTGGGTTAAGGCCTTCAAACTCGTGACATAACAGGATGATGTCATTAGAGCCTGGGACATGGAGGATGCAGTCCCAAAGAAAAAATTCTAGTCCAAACCTTTCATTCCTAAGAAAGGAAAAGACAAGAATCCCTTCCAAAAAGGGGGTCACAAGAAGAACAAGTTGGATGATGAGACCTGAAACAAGATGAGAAGGAAAAAATTATGCTTCAGCTGCAAAGAATCTTGGGAACCGGGACACAGATGCATGGGAAAAGGCAAGGTTCACTACATAGAGGTACTCTCAGATATTGATGAGGAGGAGCACGAGGTGGAATAATAGGTTAATGATGGTGAGCAGAGTAGTGGGAATGATGAGAAGCTATAGGTACAACTACAACAAGTACGGACTCATAGTGGAACCATTGTTGCATTATTAGGTGTTCCCAGATTCAACAATTTCCGGGTCAGGGGATTTAGATAGGGGCATCGAGTTAAAATATTGATGGATGGTTGGGCCACCAAAAATTTCATAGACTTGGATTTGGTGACCAGGATTGGCATCCCTACAGAGGAGTTTGTGTTAGAAAAACAGGATCGCAGAACAATAACGATAAAAAAGATGCAAATATAAATCACATAAACAAAATACAAGAGAGACACCAATATAACGTGGTTCACCCAAGATGGGATACGTCCACAAATAAATTTACAGTCCTTATTATTACACCATCCAACAAATGAAGGTATACAACCCACATCACATCCTTTGCAACTTCCTCTTCACTCTCTCTCAGTCTCTCTTACACAATCACAAAGATATTTACAATACTACAATACATTACACAACTGTATTATAATGTCCTCCTTTTAAAGGGGAATTACCATGGGAAAATACTACAGGATACCCAATACCATGGGTCTGCAAACTGTTGGGCAACAAAAACCTCAAAATTTCTTTTGGGGGCTTAGCCCCCAGACCCCCCAACCGATGGGGATGGTCCCCCCTACACCCCCCCGCTAGGATGAGTGTACAATACACCTGCATAGAATAAAAAAATGGGGGTGCAAAAATGGTTGAAACAATAACATCTCTAAATTAGGAAGATCAGGCTCCACAACCAACAATCTCCCACTTGGAGACTGATCACAACACTGCCATCACTGATGCACTTGCTGGACTATGCTCTAAACCTTGGACCTAGAAAATTTCTTAGCTTCGCCTTCATGCTTGAAGTCCAACTGAAACCGAGCAAGAACTCAGTTTCTCTCTGGCTTTTTCAACATGTCTGCAGGATTCTGGCTAGTGTGTATCTTTTCCAGCTTCAACAGTTCATCTTCAAGAACAGACCATATGAAATGGTAATTGAGATGTATATGTTTAGTATTAGAATGGAAGTATGAGTTCTTTGCAAGATGAATGGCACTCTAGTTGTCACTGTACAACCTGCTATTCTCCTACTTCTTACCCAATTCATCCATGAACCTTTGTAACCAAATCATCTCTTTACTAGCCTCTGTAGCAACAACGTACTCTCCTTCCATTATTGAAAGTGCAACAACCTTTTGTAGTTTCGAAATCCAACTTAATGCTATTCCACCTACAGTAAATACATACCCCGTGGTGTTCCTAGTGCTATATTTATCACCTGCCATATATGCATCAACATATCCCTGTAGAACAGTGTATGAACCTCCAAAACATAATGCATGAGTGGTAGTACCTCTCAAATACTTGAGAATCCACTGTACTTCCTTCCAATGTTCTTTAACTGGATTTTTCATATACTTTCTCACAACTCCCACTGTATGTGCAATATCTGGTCTTGTGCACACCATGGAATACATCAAGCTGCCAACTACTGATGAATAGGGAACCTTGGACATGTAATATATTTCTTCTTGTGTCTTGGGACACATCTCCTTACTAAGTTTTAAATGGTTGGACAAAGGTGTACTAACTAGTTTTGCATTCTACATTCTAAACCTCTCCAACACCTTTTGTATGTACTCACCCTGAGACAATGTCAATTTGTGATTTTTCCTATCTCTTGTTATTCTCATACCAAGGATTTTCTTTGCAACACCCAAATCCTTCATTGCAAATGAATTAGATAACTTCCTTTTGAGCACATTTATATGTTACATGTTAGACCCTGCAACAAGCATGTCATCCATATAAAATAACAAGATAATATATATTCCATTATCTAGTCTCTTGAAATAAATATAGTGGTCAGAATGACATCAACTATAACCTTGTTCTGTCATAAACTTGTCAAATTTTAAAAACCACTGCCTTATAGGTTACTTCAGGCCATACAAGCTTTCTTCAACCTGCATACTAAATTATCCTTCCCTTTGAACTCATACCCCTTTGGATATTGCATATAAATATCTTCCTCCAAATCCCCATGGAGAAAGGTTGTTTTTACATCTAACTATTCAAGATGCAAATCTTCTACTGCCACTAGACTTAAAATAGTTCTAATTGAAGTCATTTTAAAAACAAGATAACATATTTCATCAAAATCTATACCTTTCTTCTTTGCAAACCCCTTTACAACAAGTATGGACTTGTACTGCTTCTTGCCTCCATCTTCTTCCTTCAATCTATGTTAGAACAGTAACCACACTTAGTACCATAATCCATAAATTTTTTGATTGCCCATGTGCTTAATTAAACCATGTTTTGGATTAAGTGACTATAGTTGGTCAAAAACCCACTTTGAGAGTGTTCACACCCACTTCCAAGCAAACCAGTTCACCCAGCCTCCAGTTTTGTCCACAAGTGCACCCTCATTTATTGCTGGTGCGCCCTCTCTCCTTGTTTTGGGGAATTTTAGTTGACCAAGGGCGCTAGGGTGGATTTTTGCCCTTTTTTGGCTAGATTTGGAGCATTTAATGCTCCCTTGGGCCCCCAAACCTCCTCTACTTGCTCACCCACGCCTGCCTTGAGCTAATTAATGACCCAGCATGCTTCAGCCACCTCCACACCAGAATTCGTGGCTGTTTGGGGTGATTGGGATTGAGTTGGACCCACCTAGGGGGGATTGAGGCCAATTTGGCATTGATGACTTGTACACTCAGCTTGAGCCACCTAATGCTCTCGATTTTCTCATGGATGTAATAAAAACCTGTTACTAACATTTTCACATGTTAGACAGTCAGTTAATCAAAGGTTTCAGCATACATTGTATGTAAAATTATCATATTTTTCAAGTTTTTCCACTGTATTTGCAAATTAATTCGATTTTGTGAGGTTCTCCATAGCTCCTAGATCTTCTGTGATCAAAATAATCACATGGTATCAGAGCCATCGTGGAGTTAGTGAGTTGCAGGTCAATACTGAGTGTTGAACTGCATTCTAGAGAGGATTTCCAGATAAAAATTGAGTGTTTTTTGCAGGTGTTTCAGTAGTTTTCTCACCATTAACGCAGCAGTCATGGAAGCAAACCAAATGTTGCTCACACCCTTCAATTTTTTCGATTGGAAGGCTGAGATGGTCATCAAGCTGAGATCTAAGGGTCTCTATAGAGTGACCATGGGCACAGAAGTGGAGCCAAATTCTGCCGTGGAGAAAGCAAAGTACTACAATCGACTTGATGAAGCTTATGGATTGCTATGCCTGAGCATTTCAAGGGAACTCTTGTTTCATACAGACAGTTTGACAACTCCCAATGAAGTATGGGTGAAGCTAGAATCACTCTTTGGGAAAACTGATGAACTGAGAGGCCACCAGCTTGAAAACGAGCTCATTAGCTTGAGCCCAGCGCATTTTGAAACCATCCAGGAGTTCTTCACGAAATTCAAGTCACTGGTGCTTCAACTGCAACAATGTGGAATTGTTAAGAAGGAGGAACAACTGATTCTGTCCATCCTTTCGAAGCTAGGCCCAGAGTTTTCAGTATTTGTTAGCACATTTCACTCAGCCAAAATGACCCTTCGAAATTGGCAAATGCCATCACTAGCTACCTTCATGGAGTGTCTCACTCAGGAGCAGGACAAACTAGTTCAGATGGGCACCATAAAATCAAAGGACCAAGCATTGGCAATGGGTGTTTCAAATGCAAGCAAAGGAAAGCAGAAAGCCAAGAATTCGAAGCAGCAAGAGAAGAGGAAGTTTGACAAGACCAAGTCTGCAGATGGGGGTTCGAATCTGTCAAAGGAGAAGGACAAGAAGGGAAAGGAAAAGACCAAATGCACCTATTGTCATAGGGGATGGCATCCAGAGAGCTCATGTATGAAGAAAACCATTGACTCAATGGCGCAGCTGCTGGAGAAGAACAACATCCCAGTCCCTGAGGGCGCAAGGAAGAAAGAGAGCACCTCAAACCCTGACAATAAGGAGAAGTGTCATGCTTTGGTAGCAGGTACTTCGAATCCCTCATCCTTTATCATTGATTCAGGAGCTTCCAGACATATGGTTTCATCCAGAGAGCTCTTCTCCTCTATGCATTCGAATGGTGGCCCAACAGTTCGAATGGGAGATGATTCAGAAATCTAGACCAAGGGGATTGGTAGGATTGACATGGAGCATGGCTATTTCAGTGATGTGCTCTATGTACCTTCATTGGATGCAAATTTGCTATCAGTCTATCAAATGACCCATACAGGAGAAGCCAAGAGAGTGACATTCACTCCAGATTTGGTAGAAATCTCAGAAATCTCTTCAAATCAAGTTGTGGCAGTAGGGTATGCAGATCATGATGAGAGAATGTACAAATTCTCAAATTTCATTCCAAATTCTAGTGACCATGCTCTTGTCTCTCATGCCAATGAGACCTCCAAGTTGTGGCATGAAATATTTGGCCACATGAACTACAAATATCTCCAGCAATTGCACAAGGACGAGATGGTGGAAGGGCTTCCAGAAATCAGATCATCAGATGGTGCATGCATTGGGTGTGTAGTTGGAAAGCATCCTGAGCGCAGCTATGAGAAGGGAATGGCAAGGAGAGCCACTCAACCACTTGGATTAGTACATTCAGACCTCATTGGTCCTCTTCCCACTCCATCATATGGTGGATCAAGGTATGTACTTACATTCATAGATGACTACTCTCGATTCTGCTGGGTTTACTTCCTTAAATTGAAGTCAGAAGTGTTTGAGAAACTGAAGATTTGGAAAGCCCTAGTGGAGAACCATAGTGGTCATAAGATAAAGATCCTTAGGACTGATAATGGAAAGGAATATGTGAATAATAACATTCAGCACCTTTGTGAGGAATGTGGCATCCAAATGCAACATTCAATCCCCTACACACCTCAGCAAAATGGTGTGGCAGAGAGGAAAAATAGATCTCTCAAGGAGATGGCTACTTGCATGATTGAAGCTAGGGATCTAAGCCCTAAGCTATGGGCTGAAGCCATCAATTGTGCTGCTCATATTCAGAACAGATCCTTTCACAAATCATTCAAAGGAAAAACCCCCTATGAGGCATGGTTTGGCCAAAAACCAAATGTGTCAAATTTCAGGATTTTTGGGTCTAGAGCATGGGCTCGAATTCCATCAGAAAAAAGGAAGGCTTTGGAGCCACAGAGTAGGGAATGTATCATGGTTGGATATGGTGAGGACACAAAGGGATACAATCTCTTTGACACATCCACACTTAAAACTTTCATTGAGAGAAGTGTGCAATTCGAAGAAGAACCAATTCCAGATTTTGAGCTTGCACCGAGGGAAAGCTCCTCTCCTCCACACCTTAATGAGATTAGTGATGATTCTTCCTCTGATTTTTCTGATATTTCTGAAGATGACATGGCTGAAGATGACATTGCTGTACATGAGTCACCATCAAGGCCCAAGTGGGCTGAAAAAATCATAGAAGCTGCAGGTGAATTGGCAGGCAATCCCCAAGAGCCTAGGAAGACTAGATCTCAAACAATCAATGCTTCCTTTGCAAATGAGAGTGAACTTGATGATCACTATTATATGATGATTGGATCTGATCCAACATCATATCAGGAAGCTAATCATGATCCAAGGTGGAGGGCAGCAATGCAAGAAGAATTCCAATCTCTCCAAGAGAACAAAACATGGGATTTGGTGCCTCTTCCTCCTAAGAGGAAACTAGTGCAATGTAAGTGGATTTTTCGAACCAAACCTGTTGCTGATGGTTCTGATCTGAAGTATAAGGCTAGGTTAGTGGCTAAGGGCTACTCACAAATCCATGGTGTGGATTATACAGAGACCTTTGCACCGGTTGCAAAGATGGACTCAATTAGACTAGCTCTAGCCATGGCAGCTAGTAAAGGTTGGGAAGTTCACCACATGGATGTCAAAAGTGCATTCTTGCATGGTGAGATACAGGAAGAGATATATATGTAGCAGCCTGAAGGATTCCAAGAGGATCCCACACTTGTATGCAGGTTGAAGAAGTCACTCTATGGACTCAAGGAAGCCCCCAGGGCTTGGTATGCCAAAATGGATGCTTTTTTGCTCTCAATTGGTTTCTGTCGATGCAAGTATGATCCAAATGTTTATTTGCAGCATTGTGATGATAATTTGCAGGTCATTGTACTGTATGTTGATGATCTCTTAATTACAGGGAGCTGCACCAAACAAATTGGCTCAATTAAAGCTTCTTTGCACAGTGAATTTGCCATGAGCGACCTAGGATTGCTAAGGCAATTTTTGGGTTTGGAAATTGAGCAATCTGAGAGAGGTATATTGCTGAGTCAATCTAAGTATGCTTCAGACCTGTTATTCAAGTTCAAAATGGCTGAATGTAAGGCAGCCAAGTGCCCATTCCTTTCAGGCATAAAACTAGGTGAATTTGAAGACTCTCCGGTGGTGGATTGCACTCTCTATAGGCAGCTAGTTGGAAGTTTGCTGTACCTTACACATACAAGACCTGATTTGTCTTATGCTGTAAGTGCTGTAGCAAGGTATATGCAGAAGCCACATGAGATCCATTGGAAGGCAGCCAAAAGGATCCTTCATTATGTCCAAGGAACAAAGAGCTTCGGGGTACACTATGCAGCTGGTTCTTCACTTCAACTAGCTGGATTTTCTGATTCCGATTGGGCGGGAGATCCCATCGATAGAAAGTCCACTTCAGGTTTTGTGTTTATGTTTGCTGAAGGTCCTATTTGCTGGTCAAGTAAGAAACAACATACAATTTCTCTTTCATCAGTAGAGGCCGAGTACAGGGCAGCAGTGAACGCAGCCACACAGTGTGTTTGGTTGCAAGGCATTCTTCGGGAGTTTGGTGTTGCTATTGATTCTCCAACCAATATTTGGGTGGATAATCAAAGTGCCATCAAGATATCTACTGATCCAGTACAGAGGCAAAGAACAAAGCACATTGAGATCCACATGCATTACATTCGGGGCTTGGTGCATGACAGGGTGATTTCACTGCAGTATTGCCCATCCACCGAGCAAACTGCTGATATTTTCACCAAGTGATTTACTGAGAAGACCTTCACTCACTTGAGAGCTTTGCTTGGAGTGAGTGATGGATGGTGATTGCTGCAATTTAATTGCAGGTTCATCCCCATGTCCATTTTTGAGGGAAGTTTTTATCCCATGAGGTTTTACTTCTTTTCCTCGGTTCATATGGACAAATAAAATTTCTGTTTGTATTGAGGTGACTTGAGCCTTTGTTGCCAAGGCCTCCCACTTATCTTTCATGAGATGTACAAAGTTATGGTTAAGGGGGGGTGTTAGAACAGTAACCACACTTAGTACCATAATCCATAAATTTTTTGATTGCCCATGTGCTTAATTAAACCATGTTTTGGATTAAGTGACTATAGTTGGTCAAAAACCCACTTTGAGAGTGTTCACACCCACTTCCAAGCAAACCAGTTCACCCAGCCTCCAGTTTTTTCCACAAGTGCGCCCTCATTTATTGCTGGTGCGCCCTCTCTCCTTGTTTTGGGGAATTTTAGTTGACCAAGGGCGCTAGGGTGTATTTTTGCCCTTTTTTGGCTAGATTTGGAGCATTTAATGCTCCCTTGGGCCCCCAAACCTCCTCTACTTGCTCACCCACGCCTGCCTTGAGCTAATTAATGACCCAGCATGCTTCAGCCACCTCCACACCAGAATTCGTGGCTGTTTGGGGTGATTGGGATTGAGTTGGACCCACCTAGGGGGGATTGAGGCCAATTTGGCATTGATGACTTGTACACTCAGCTTGAGCCACCTAATGCTCTCGATTTTCTCATGGATGTAATAAAAACCTGTTACTAACATTTTCACATGTTAGAAAGTCAGTTAATCAAAGGTTTCAGCATACATTGTGTGTAAAATTATCATCTTTTTCAAGTTTTTCCACTGTATTTGCAAATTAATTCGATTTTGTGAGGTTCTCCATAGCTCCTAGATATTCTGTGATCAAAATAATCACAATATATAAACCCATTTATTCTGCAATGATATTTTACCCGCAGGAAACTAAACCAAATCCCAAGTTTGGTTTCTCACCAATGAGTACATCTCCTCATTCATGCCTTGATCCCATTTATTTTTAGTTTCCACCTGCATTGCTTCTTCATAACATTCTAGTTCACCAGAGTCAATCATCAATAAATAATACATTGAATGAGAGTATCGTTCAGGGGGTATACTTAACTTGGTAGATCTTTTAACACTTGCAGGAGTGTGAGGTACTTGTTGTTGTTCTTGATTTTCGAACACCTTTGGAACTTCATTTTCTTTGATTTCATCAAGTATTATGTACTCCGTGTTTCCCATTTCCTGATTCTTTCCCTAAAACTGATCTCTTATTACATTACCTTTTCATTGAATACTACATATCTACTCCTAATTATTTTGTTATTTTCATAATCCCATAAGTGGTAACCAAAATCCTCAACCATGTATCCAATAAAGGTACATTTCTTGGATTTAACCTCAAGCTTTGTTATATTTTCTTTATCAATATGGACAAATGCTTCACAACCAAATGTTCTCAGAAATAAGTATTTTACCTTTTTACCTGTCCATGCCTCCTCTATAATACCACCATCCAAAGTGCTTGAAGGCCCTCTGTTTATAAAGTAAATAGCAGTATCTACAACATTTTCCCAAAATTGTAAGGGAAACTCTGCATGTGATCTCATACACCTTGCACGCTCCATGATTGCTCTGTTCATCCTTTCTGACACACCATTTTCTTATGTTGTTCATGGGACTGTCTTCTCTCTATGAATCACATGGTATGAATAGTAACTATCAAACTTCTTGCCGCAGTACTCAGCTCCATTATCAGATCTGAGATGCTTCAACCTTTTTCCTGTGTCACGAACCCAATTTTCCATAATTGTAATTTATGTGAATTTTCAAAAAAATTCACAAATAACATTTAACAATAAGCTAGATAATACACTAATTTCATTTAAACATGATGACAATTACTTTATAATGATCATGCCTAATCATTTCTATTACCATTACTCTCAATGACAATTACTTCACTTATCTTACATAAGTCCACTATCTTGTTAACACAATGAAAGCAGCATAGCACCAATTTATCTTTAATTTTGTTCTATTAGTTCTTATCAAATAATAACATAAACATACACATTTACATGACTTAATTGCAGTCAACAATCCTTTATTCCTTTTACTAAAAGCAAATGTTTTATCTTGACATGCATGGCAAGCCATCATAAGATCAAGGAGGTTATATTCAATCTTTCTTAATAATCATAAAAATATTTTCCTTAAATCCTTATATGATTTCCCTACCCAATGGGAAAACAAAAATACTGACTACTTCTCCAGGAAAAATGTGAAGCAATCACTGAGTTATATTTTATCTAAGAACAAAAATGAGGTATGCAATGATAATATCACAAGGTGCACATATGAACAAAATGCATTATATAAACATCCAAGCAAATCTTATTCATACATAAGAACAAGCCAAAATGATCATAATCATTCTAAGAGAGAGAGTCGGGTATACACATAAGAGACACATAACATGGACACCCATTTTACCATGGTTCACCCGTAACTTGGGCTACATCCACAAAGGGGGTTGCATCATATATTCATAAGCAAATATGGAGTTACATCCGCAACACTAATTGTTTCTCTTCACCTTTTCAGGCTATTCTTATGGAGCGCACTTTCCAGACAATAGGAAAAGTAGATATACCTTCCTTGTCTTAATGATACTAAGCACATTTCATATTAACTTGTCTAAAAACGACTCTTATGGAGACCATCTTTAAGACTTCCAATATCATTATAATCATAAATATCTATTTAGATATACATAAAGAAATCTTCATAGGACCCCAATAGTTTTCCTCAAATTCCATCTAATAAAACCATACATGATGATCTATGTGAACAACTAGGCACATAGAGTACACCCTACTTATAAGGTTTATAGCTATAATAGAAAAGGTCCTTAGTTCTACTAACATGATGTGATAGACTATAAGAAAAACAAAATAAGGGGCTAGCTACAACACTGCCTTCTATAGAAGGTTGTCAATATTTAGACTATGGTGATAATGTTACGTAATCTCCCTTTTCATTAATAGAGAGTAACTATCAATACAACCCAAAACTAGGGATCATACTAGCTTAGCCTTATTCCTTTTACCAAAACCTGAGTTTGTTAGTACGGATGTGATCCCATTGATTTTATCTTAAGATAAGCTATGATAATAGAGTTACAATGTTACCTTATACACACTTGATTAATAAGGTTTATTTATTTCCCAAAATACATAATAACCACATAGATGTCTATGTATGTTTTACCCCTATGTCTTGTAATCCCAAAGAATAACTTTTAAGTCATAAACCTTCAAATGTGCCGCCATTCAAACGAATCTGACAGATCGGCCCCATAAACAAATACATCGGACTATGCCACGTCTAGCATTTGGATATACTTAGCAAGCCTAATTATCTAGTTATCTCTGCATACGTTAAGTATACAGAGTTCATGCTCAGGTAGATGATCTCCTAAATTCGTTTATTATTAATCTAGCAGGGTCTTGCATTTAATTGCTTGACCAAAGTAGGATTTCAAACTCTGCATAAATGCCAAGAGCTTCACCAACAAAGGAGACGTTTTACCATCTAAAACAAACACTGAGGTTTAGCAAGACGGAAAAGAAAGAACTCATTAACCCCGCTCCAAGCCGAGATTAGAAACGCTAGAAAACAGGGATTAAAATACTAAACTATAAATAGAGAGAACGTTACAATTTTCTCCCAATGGTTTCTACTCAGAAGGTTAAATGCTGGGAATTTTAGTTGGCACAATGACAATACAGAGAGTTTAAACATTTTCCTTTCAACAGCTAGAGATCCTTTAGAAAATACACTTTTCACTTTCAACATACAACAATTCGATAATAGAGGATCCTGAAGATTATGCTGGGAGTAATGAACTACGTTTCTTCACGGATAAAAGTGCTTGCAGATATCTATCAAACTTTTGTAGCATACTTAAATACTAAGTTTTCCCATGGATCAATGTGCATGCAGAGATCTTCTAATCTTAGAAGACATATATATAACTACTGACATAAATAAAAATTCAAACTTGGGATCACCAAAATAAGCGTAGTGGATGAGATCGCTTAGCAATACAGATTCGGATTATCCTTGATCGAGCAGGGTCTCAACTCCATTCATAGGCAAGCTCTCCTTTTTCCTCTACTTGCTACACTCTGAAATTAACTAGTTGGATATCGATCGATTCAGGGTATGGAATCGTCGGGGCAGAGTATCGATCTAGAGTAGAATAAATCTATCAATCCTATATCTACAGGGTTTTATCAGCAGGTTTCCTACCTAGAGGATGAAATCCAGCACTGCGTCTATCAGGGAATGCGATCCCAAGAGACAGTGTGTGTCCTCTTCATTTACATCTCCACCCTAATACTACCTTTGAGGTTCCACCCTTAACTCACATCGTTCATCCCAATGCTCCCAGGTGGCAGTTTGTTTTACCATTATAATTTTTGTGTCACTCCCCATGAGCTCCACTTCGCTATATAGTTAATACTCCACCCATCTACCTCAAGACCTCTGCGATAATACAACTAAAAAGTTGTCTTGTAGCAACACTTGGCTGGTATATGGAAACAAGTGGTGGAGGTAAGTTCTCCAAATATTCCATGCAGGGAACAAATGGCAACAGTAAGGATTGGAGTGCTCCCTCATGGAGACAACTCCCTATGAAAAACTAGGAGTCCTTCTAAGTGCTATAGTTGTGCATTTATTCTCACAACCACTAAGAATCCTTTAAATATTTCTTTCAACTAACAAACTTTAGCTCATAAATAATAACTCCACATTACCTTGTCATTTGAAGGTGCGCCCTTTTTTCTTATGTTTATCATAATATTTGATGTCAATATGTTTTTAACATATTAATAACAATTTATAACAATCAATTGTTTTTGATAATCCATTTCTATTGGATACTTTTGTAAGTATCTTGCTACCTTCACTTTATATTTATTTAATTAGATAAATTTAACCTCCCAAAAATAATAATAATTCCCTTTCGATCAAATGATCTAGGATTTATAAGAAGAAGAAAATTATCTCTATCTATGGGGATTTTGATCTTTTTAATTAAAATGGCATTTATTTATTGATGCTTTTCTATATATATATATACTAATTCTAATATATTCATTTTAGTATAGGAAAAAACAATCTTTCTCTTTTATGGTAGCTACTATAGCATAATCCTTTTAAATGATCGAGTTTGAGTCATTTACAAGGTCTACTAAAAACATCTTGGGTAGTTCTTACCTTAAATAAGTCTAGTATCATAGTTTGGATATCCCTTCTAACTTAGTTAGGTCATCTAAATAAGGGTAAGATAATCATAACTTAACTTCTAACTGATAGGTCAATAAGGGTTAAATATAATAATGTCACTTATTCAATATGTTAGGCTTCCTTTCGCTTTTAGGATTTTTTCTCTAACATTCTCTCGTAGGGTATGATTAATATAATCCATACATATAATAGTTAACCTTTAGGAACTCAAATAACAGTTGTGTAAGAAAATAATCACTATCATCGATCATTTACTTAGGACGATAATATGAATAACTTAAAGGACGATAATATGAATAACTTAAGGTTATCAAGTAAGTGCTTGAGATACTAAGATGACACCCGTCATCTACTCATGCTTTTAGTTAGCACGCCTTCTTCCTTAGTGGCTTCACTTACCTGTCACTTGTTAAGTTTATCCTAATTTCAAAAGCAAGATCACTGAAAGAAACACAATCACAAGATAAACACAGATTTACCCTGGGAAACCCTCATGGGGTAGAAAACCCAGCAAAGCTTTCCTCAATATAGATAATCAACCAATACAAATAGTTAGTCCAAGACTAGAGCTCCTTCTCCTCCTATGCAGACCTCTCTCTCTCCTATGTGCTAATCACAAGTGAGTGAATGAATGAGAAAAATAAGGAACACACCTCCTCTATTTATACTCATGTTCTAATTGACTTTTCACCCTAATGGGGATGACCTCTCCTAGGAGAGTTTAATAACCCCTAAACAACTAACTCAGGGCCGACCTCACATGGGAGATATAATAACCCTAGTTACCACACTTCCTCGAAGGAATAAAAATCTTCGGATATACATTAGGGTCTCCTTGGAGGAATGGAACATCTCCGGAATAAAGTACAAATATAATATTCTTAGAAGTTACAATATTTCAACACTCCCCCTTAATGATAAGGATATTATAACAACATCTGCAGGAGCAAGGAGTCATCGACTACATGATACATCATACATCTATAAATCATTGGAAGCTTTCTTTATACATCATCATCAGTAACTCATTCAGTTATTGGAACATAATCAATACTGGAACATCAGCATCATCAGTATTGAGTCTTCATCTTCTGGAGCACTCGATCAGCTACAGTATCATCACCTCGATCACTCGATCAACAACCTCATCGTCTGGATCCACCGATCAACAACATTGTCATCTAGATAATCACAAACAACAACATCGTCATCTAGATCATCACGATCAACAACATCGTCAGCTAGATCATCACGATCAACAGCATCGTCATCTAGACCATCACGATCAACAACATCGTCATCTAGACCATCATGATCAACAACATCGTCATCTAGACCATCACGATCAATAGCATCATCATCTAGACCATCACGATCAACATCATCGTAGAGACATACCCTGCAATACACATGATCCATTTAAGACATCATAACATGTCGAGGGACGATGTAGTCCACTCATCAACATAGACAAAGCCTAAGGACCTCCTTTTCGAAGACATATGTCTACGGATCAATTCAGGGACCGAAGTCCGAGGATGATACAATCCTCTCTCGTTCACTAGGAACCACTTTCTCAAAGACATCTGTCTACGGATCTATTTAGGGACCAAAGTCCTGGGATGATACAATCCTCTCGTCCACTGGGGGCCATTTCTCGAAGACAACTGTCTTGTAACGTCCCCAGCTTGACCCTATGGCATTAATATTGTAAATGATGTAAATATTGTCATTTAGTCATGGTGAGGAGCTCAAGGCCAAGGCCCCGCCACTGATTTATCGTTTTATGTATCGGCAATTAGAATAGATGCATATGGTTCTTGTGCTAGCAGTGCACAATGTAAAATCGGACATCATGTAAACATGCAACAAAGAGATGGGGGCATGATCTTTACAAGGAATAGGGAGGGAAAATAACCAAACCCTTGAGCCATGGTGTTAAGCCATTTCATTGGGGAAATCCATGAACTCTCAACTACCCATTTTGCCTCATGCACCCAATCATTTAATTCTTCCAATAATTGGTTGAGATAATTAATGCCTTGGGATGGGAGAGGCATGGCTGTCAATTTTCGGGTATGGGCAAGACAGCAACCTGGGAAATCGAGTTTTGGTTGGCTGGGAAAGAAAACCCCCACGAAATTGGCCCAAAGCCATTCTTCACCCATGGCATTCTTTCTCTCACGCAGTCTGAGCCTGTTGGGGTTTTATCCTTCACGTTTTTCACCATTTCCGGCATTATTCCATGCTTGCAAAATCGTTTTTGGTTAGCTCATTGGATGGGAGAAGAGAGCCACGATTTTTGGGGTTAGAGAGGCCGTTTCTGCCCACAAAATGCCCATGAGCATTCTTAGGAAAACGATTCTGCCCTCCTGGGGTTGATTTCCCATTTTCTCCTTTTCGTTTTGGTTGCCCACGTTTTCCTGGAACTGTTAGGAACCCATTGTTGGGAACTTCACTATAGAAGCATTTTTCTCACGCCCAGCACTTACATTTTTGCTGTTATATGCATCCATCTCCTAACAGCCTTAGCAACCCAACTGATGGTTGGTATGGCTGATTTTGGGGTATCTATGGCCATGTGAGACCCTGTTGTTCCCTATTTCCTTGTGGAGATCATGCCCAGCTCGGGGGGTGGCAGTGGTGCTGAGAAATTGAAGAGCACATTGGCCTATGGTTGGGAGGAACGTTGCAGAAGCATAGCTGGTTGCTCAGGGATTACTTGGTTTGAGATAAGTATTCTCACTTGATAATTTGATATTGTTTAGATTGATGAATGGCATGAAAATACTGAATGTCTAATGGGATGTGAAATTGTTTATTTCCGTTGTGTTTCTCTCCTAATTATACATCCCATATCTCTTTTTAAATCATGTGAGTGCTTGGTTATAAGTATATGGGGCTAGATGCCCAGTTTTAGCCTTACGATCCTCTCCATTGCACTGGTGTGATGGGTGGGGACGTGACAGAATGGTATCAGAGCTGCGTTGCAGCATTGGGCCTCTATGGGCCAAATCTGATAGCAATTACAAGAAAATTGTTGTCTTATGAGTTTTGAAATTTTTTTTGGTTTAAGTCTGTTTTTGAATTTTTTTTGTTTTAAGCCGTTTCGGGAAGTCGTTCCGAAATTTCGGAAAGGTTTCGCGAACCTTCCCGCAATTGCGGAAGAGTTCGTCGAACCTTCCCTAAATTGCGGAAGGATTCCGCGAACCTTCCCGAAATTGCGGAAGAATTAAGCCAATGGCTCCGAAACAGCGGAGAAAAATGTTTTTAAGTGAAAAATTTTCTAAGTATCGGAATTTTTTCGGAAAGAATTCTCTTCCGAAATTGCGGAAGGAATTCTCTTCGGAAATTTCGGAAGGATTCCGTGAATCGTTCCGAAACGCGGAAGAGTTCGGTGAGTTGTTCCGAAGTTGCGGAAGACTTCGGTGAATCGTTCCGCAACTGCGGAAGACTTCGCCGAATCGTTCCGCAATTGCGGAAGACTTTGGCGAATCATTCTGCAACTGCGGAAGACTTCGCCGAATCATTCCGAAAAAAACACCCGAAAACGAGGAAGCATTTCGTCGGAAGCATTCCGTGAACGGCTCTGGTACTGCGGAAGCCTTCGCCGAATGGCTCCGCAATTGCGGGAGCATTCGCTGAATGGCTCCGCAACTGCGGAAGCCTTCGCCGAATGGCTCCGCAACTGCGGAAGCCTTCACCGAATGGCTCCGCTCGGCAAATTGCCCCACCATTGCGGAAGCGTTCGACGAACTGCTCCGCAATTGTGGAAGCGTTCAGCGAACTACTCCGAAATTGCGAAAGCCGTCGCCGAAGCGCCCCGCAACTGCGGAAGGCTACAGCCAACCGCCCCGCAGTTGCGGGAGCATATAGTGAACTGCCCTGCAGTTGCGGGAGTAATCAGCCAACCGCCCATCGCGGTAGGATTCAGCGAACTGCCCGTTGCGGCAGGATTTCGTGAACCGCCCGATGTGGCGTGTTTCCTAAAAAAAAAAAAAAAAAAAAACGAGGGCGCTGCCCTCGACCCGCCCTGCAGTGGCGAAGCCACAAGGGGGGAAGCCCCCTTGACCCCCTTTCTTTTTCCCCCTCATGTGTCTTTGTTTGTGATTGGACGAATTGTCAGTATGGCATTCTTCCCATGTGCATGAAGTAATTTGCGAATTTTAGAGAATATAATGCCACTGTGTAAAATGTGCAGAATGGGAGTGAAAGTTGTCATTTTTGAAAGGATGCAGTTCCCGCACCTGATGTCAGAATGGAGCATGAAGATAGGCATTGGAAAGCTTGTCCAGCAGGGAACAATGATGCATGACCAGAGTTTGAAGGAGGTCTACATATATCATAGATATTTAGTGCAGAAGAGTGCCAGCGGCTGTTTTGACAAACAAATTTTGTTGTCAATATGGGCAATTTCTACAATTGCAGGATATGGAAGAGGAATTCCATGTCACGATGAGGGATCGAAAAGGGAATAAATTCTTAAACCTCTGTTTGTTATCATACTTATAATTATGAAATTGTCATATGGCATAAAAATGTTAAAAAAGTAAAGGATTACATAGATGTATATGCACTAGATGGCATCTTAAGAAATTGCATAGTGCATATAGAAACGCCTGTGCATAAATGGGATATTGCACATTGGTAGAATAATGAAGTAGGCATATGCAATAAACCACTAATGTAGAATATTGTGGTTGATAATCACTATTGATGTTGGTATTGGTTGTAGGACCAAAGATAACAAAGAGCATGGCTAAATGTTCTGAGGATGTTGTTGCATGAAGCCAACAACCTTATGCAGAAAGGATGGCGCAACAAATCTGTGATAATAAAGTTGGAAAAAGGACTGAGCAACCTTGGTAAGAGGCCAACTGATCAGGTGACATCAGACGATGTTAATGGTACCCATGCAGGTAATGATTATTGGTGCCAAATTGCATGAATGTTGAAAGGGGATTTGGTAAGATCTCTTCAACTATGTTTGAGCTATGTTGAGCTAATTTGCATGTAATATTGAATATCGACTGGGGCTGTTAACCTACCAAGCTTGGTGAGGTGTGGGTAAGTGAAGGAAATGATCCTTACACCCTATGACTATTTAGAAATCTCAATGCATTCATATGAATTTATATCATGCCATGTGTATGTTGGTTATGTACTTAATAACCAAAGCAAGTGAGGACTAGTGGTCCTGATTATGATAATGCAAGTTATATGAGATAGTCATGTTTCGATCATAATATGCTTGAATGCATAGTACTCATGAAACAATGCAAGGTAGCATTGAGTAGATGTGCATTAAGAGATTTTATAAATCTTGTGATGCATTGTATGAATGCATATGTTATTGCAAAATAAATAATGAATTGATGATAATTCTAGGATCATTTCATGGGCTGTTTTGAATGCAGAATAGTAAGGGCATGAAGAGCCCAATCATGATCGATGGGCCGCTAGAATGCTTTGTGGAAGTACAGAGTTGTATGAATGATATGACTGTGAAATTTGATCTAGAGCGTATGAGGAGAAATCTCATGGTTGAGAGCTATAAGTTTTGTTAGTAAGAGCAGTTGTAAATATCAGATTTGTAATGGTTTCGGATTTGAAATTTTGCTAATAATTGCTAATGACTGTTTGGCTTATATGAAAATGTGTCAGAAGGACATGCTGTAAGTGGATGCTCCCGTATGGCAGCAGGCATAAGACCATAACGGGCAGAGTGGTGTCACTTACAGGAGCCAAACAATATGAGGATAGCCTCATGGATAAGAAAACTAATTTCTGTAGTAGACAGAATTGTAAATTCATATTGAATTAATTATTAATGCTATTGATTGGTTATGGAACAATCATATTTGAGGCTTATTGCTAAATGTGCTGACTGTTTGGCTATTTGATAAAGTGTGCCAGGATGACACATTGCAGGAAGATCATGTGTGATGGCCCGCAGAAGCCAAACTAGATGGGAAGGATCCCATGCTTTGGAAATGGGTTTCGGGTGAAACGCCATTGTAAATGTTGATAACGTCTCAGACAAACTGCATGTTGGTAAGGCATGTGAGTGAGACAGTAAATTATGCCAAGAAGGCATGTGTGGGTTATGGCTCGTGAAAATATTGGGGTGGCAAACCGAAGGACTGTTGACTCAGAGAAGGGAGCCCCATTCTTCACAAATGCAGAAAATAAACATCTGTGAAACAAATGAGTATCCCGTAACCCTAACCAAGAATATATGTGTCTGGTTATTATATTTAATATGCAGAGCATGTTTTATTATTTTACTATTGTTCCAGACTGCTTGAGTATGACTAGGGCCTACATGGCGCACATCGGACAGGGGGTGCACACCTTTTCTGGTGCTGGGTCATGATAGGGTTTTCAATATTGACTACACCCTAAGGGAATGGACGCATTCCTGGTGTTTCAATACTTGATAGTGAATGATATGAAATATGATTACAATTTTTGGGCAACAATACTAATGAGCCTGCTTATCCTTCTTGTGCTAACAGCTTACACCAATGCAACTTGGTGTTGCACGAAAGAGGCAAAGTGAAGAAGGGTGCTCAAGAGGACTGTATGGGCAGTGGTAACCTTTCTACGCTCACACTAAAGGACACTAGAAAGGATGGATAGGCCCGGGGAGCTGTGTTGCAAAAAAGGGGTATCATCCTTATGTAGTGTGAGTGAGTATTGTTGGGCCATGCTAGCCTGCAGTCAAGTGAGTCACCTATGGAGTTCCTGGAGGGAACCACGGGTTGCACAAGAGAAGGAGCCACGTAATCATATTATGTTCTTCATATTGCCTGATAAACCCAGTCGATGTACTGGCTTGGCAATGGTTGTTGTATGCCTGATAAACCCAGTCGGCGTACTAGCTTGGCATTGGTTATTTGGAAGTTGTGACGAATGGTTGTTGTATTGCCTGATAAACCCAGTCAATGTACTGGCTTGGCAATGGTTGTTGTATGCTTGATAAACCCAGTCGGCGTACTGGCTCGGCATTGGTTATTTGGAAGTTGTGACGAATGGTTGTTGTATGCCTGATAAACCTAGTCGGCGTACTGGATTGGCATTGGTTATTTGGAAGTTGTGACGAATGGTTGTTGTATGCCTGATAAACCCAGTCGGCGTACTGGCTTGGCATTGGTTATTTGGAAGTTGTGACGAATGGTTGTTGTATGCCTGATAAACCCAGTCGGTGTACTGGCTTGGCATTGGTTATTTGGGAGTTGTGGCGAAAGGTTGTTGGATGCCTGATAAACCCAGTCGGTGTACTGGCTTGGCATTGGTTACTTGTATGATGTGGAGGTATTGGTGAAGGGTGTTATTTCCTGACAAACCCAGTCAGAGAACTGGCTTGGAAATGGTTCTTGTATGCTTGATAAACCCAGTCAGCGTACTGGCTTAGCATACTGATTTTTAAAATGCTTGATAAACCCAGTCGGCGTACTGGCTTAGCATACTGATTTTTTGGGATGCCTGACAAACCCAGTCGGCGCACTGGCTTGGCATTGCCTATTCAGATGATGTTGTGGAGCAGCATGTGTGCTGGCCAAGCATCCACCCCACAGGTGATCCAAGTCTTGTAAAGCAGAGAAGGAAACCTGTGGAGTAGCGAGGAAACGCATAATACAGATAAGTATTCAATTTCATTCATTTCTTATTTAAAAAAAAAAACTGAAGGTTTCAAGCATAAATATTGCAAAAGTGAGATGATGCATTATTGTTCTTTGTTGGAAACCTCAGTCAATGCAGGGAACAGGGACCCTGAAAGAACTGAAAGCTACTTGGTAAATCCAGGAAGTGGCTGGTTGAGCATTGATTAATTGATGTTGAGGAGTAGCCTGCATGCTATCCCAACATTCATTATTGTATCCATAGGAGATCCAAGGCTTGTAGAGCAAAGAAGGGTCCTATGGAATAAAGCGAAGACATCCAACGCAGGTATTGTTGGAAGCAAGAACCTTGAAGCATCTTAAGGATGCATGTGGACATGTAACCACCCTAAAGAGCTCAGCATGAGAAGTAATGAAAGATGGGGCTAGTGGAGCTGTGTGAGTCCTAGCGGCCAAGAGTTAGACCAACCAAGTGGGGGAACTCCATGGTTGAGGGGTCTAGAATAAACCATAGACACTACATGTCATAGCCAAGAAGGGAAGGTCAAGCATTCACGTTGAAGTGAAAGAGGACAGGAGCAGGAAAACCACAGTGGTGGTGTGGGTTCCAGAATGGAACAAGACTAAGAGGAGAAACTCTTATTGCTCTCTCTCTTTCCCTTTTATTGATGCAATTATAGAATTAGAAAAAAAAAAAAAAAGCTGAATGCATGCATGACTGAAAGTAAAAGTGTGTTTATTTGATTAAAGTGAATTGTGAATGCTAAGTAATGAATTTCTTGTGAATGGGTAAACATGAAGGAATTCATGTGTATGTTGGGCAAACATAAAAAGTGTGGGAGTCTCATGAGTAAAGCATGGACTATCCATGTCAACTGGGGAAGAACCATTGACTGATTTTTAATGTTTTGGGTTATGCTTGACCTAACAAGAATTGTAATGATAAATTTCACAGGTGAAATTGAATCAATTGGTTGCAGTCGGTGCAGGCAGGTGTGCTAGTGAGCAAAGTGTGGTCAGTTGTTTCCATTAACCATGGTGGCAGACCAAGGGCTATTAGGATTGGCTGGAAGTCTTCTTTAAACAATTTCCAAGACCCAAGAAAATCTTGGAGAGATGCTCAAGATGCAAAAGCAACAGAACAAGATGAACCACAAGGTCTTGCAGGACTCTATTCGTCTGCAGAAAGAGGTAAAAAGCATTATGAAAGCAATCAACAAGGGAAAGAAAAGTGGATCAGTGAAGAAGCATTCATCCAATCGTCCGATTAAGAAACGCTCCAGGTGGGAAGATTCAAAGGAAATTTAGCAGATTAAGATGAAGCAACCCGTGAAGTGTTGGAATTGTGATAGGGATCATTACCTCCACAACTGCCCAACAAGAGAACATCAAGAGGGTAGCAGCCATAAAGTTTTCAGACTTATGGATGAGCTAGAAGATCCAAATTAGTAGGAGCAACTCGTGAAGATCAAAGGACTTGGTCCTGAAAGTTCAATGTAAAGAACAGAATGCAGGGGCAGATCTGCAAAGTTTTTGTGAATTTTGGACATATGTAAAGTGGGTATTTATTTTCCAAAGTGTTGGAACACCGAGGACGGTGTTATTCCAAGGGGAGGGGAATGTAACGTCCCCATCTTGACCCTATGGCATTAATATTGTAAATGATGTAAATATTGTCATTTAGTCATGGTGAGGAGCTCAAGGCCAAGGCCCCGCCACTGGTTTATCGTTTTATGTATCGGCAATTAGAATAGATGCATATGGTTCTTGTGCTAGCAGTGCACAATGTAAAATCGGACATCATGTAAACATGCAAATTTAATGAAAAACCCACAACCAGCTACGCAATGCAACAAAGAGATGGGGGCATGATCTTTACAAGGAATAGGGAGGGAAAATAACCAAACCCTTGAGCCATGGTGTTAAGCCATTTCATTGGGGAAATCCATGAACTCTCAACTACCCATTTGGCCTCATGCACCCAATCATTTAATTCTTCCAATAATTGGTTGAGATAATTAATGCCTTGGGATGGGAGAGGCATGGCTGTCAATTTTCGGGTATGGGCAAGACAACAACTTGGGAAATCGATTTTTGGTTGGCTGGGCAAGAAAACCCCCATGAAATTGGCCCAAATCCATTCTTCACCCATGGCATTCTTTCTATAACGCAGTCTCAGCCTGTTGGGGTTTTATCCTTCACGTTTTTCACCATTTCCGGCATTATTCCATGCCTGCAAAATCGTTTTTGGTTAGCTCATTGGATGGGAGAAGAGAGCCACGATTTTTGGGGTTAGAGAGGCCGTTTCTGCCCACAAAATGCCCATGAGCATTCTTAGGAAAACGATTCTGCCCTCCTGGGGTTGATTTCCCATTTTCTCCTTTTCGTTTTGGTTGCCCACGTTTTCCTGGAACTGTTAGGAACCCATTGTTGGGAACTTCACTATAGAAGCATTTTTCTCACGCCCAACACTTACATTTTTGCTGTTGTATGCATCCATCTCCTAACAGCCTCAGAAACCCAATTGATGTTTGGTATGGCTGATTTTGGGGTATCTATGGCCATGTGAGACCCTGTTGTTCCCTATTTCCTTGTGGAGATCATGCCCAGCTCGGGGGTGGCAGTGGTGCTGAGAAATTGAAGAGAACATTGGCCTATGGTTGGGAGGAACGTTGCAGAAGCGTAGCTGGTTGCTCAGGGATTACTTGGTTTGAGATAAGTATTCTCACTTGATAATTTGATATTGTTTAGATTGATGAATGGCATGAAAATACTGAATGTCTAATGGGATGTGAAATTGTTTATTTCCGTTGTGTTTCTCTCCTAATTATACATCCCATATCTCTTTTTAAATCATGTGAGTGCTTGGTTATAAGTTTATGGGGCTAGATGCCCGGTTTTAGCCTCACGATCCTCTCCATTGCACTGGTGTGATGGGTGGGGACGTGATAGAATGGTATCAGAGCTGCGTTGCAGCATTGGGCCTCTATGGGCCAAATCTGATAGCAAGTACAAGAAAATTGTTGTCTTATGAGTTTTGAATTTTTTTTTGGTTTAAGTCTGTTTTTGAAATTTTTTTGTTTTAAGCCGTTTCGGGAAGTCGTTCCGAAATTTCGGAAAGGTTTCGCGAACCTTCCCGCAATTGCGGAAGAGTTCGGCGAACCTTCCCGAAATTGCGGAAGGATTCCGCGAACCTTCCCGAAATTGCGGAAGAATTCAGCCAATGGCTCCGAAACAGCGGAGAAAAATGTTTTTAAGTGAAAAATTTTCTAAGTATCGGAATTTTTTCGGAAAGAATTCTCTTCCGAAATTGTGGAAGGAATTCTCTTCCAAAATTTCGGAAGGATTCCGCGAATCGTTCCGAAACGCGGAAGAGTTCGGCGAGTTGTTCCGAAGTTGCGGAAGACTTCGGCGAATCGTTCCGCAACTGCGGAAGACTTCGCCGAATCGTTCCGCAACTGCGGAAGACTTCGCCGAATCGTTCCGCAACTGCGGAAGACTTTGGCGAATCATTCTGCAACTGCAGAAGACTTCGCCGAATCATTCTGAAAAAAACACCCGAAAACGGGGAAGCATTCCGCCGGAAGCATTCCGCGAACGGCTCCAGTACTGCGGAATCCTTCGCCGAATGGCTCCGCAATTGCGGGAGCATTCGCCGAATGGCTCCGCAACTGCGGAAGCCTTCTCCGAATGGCTCCGATCGGCAAATCGCCCCGCCATTGCGGAAGCGTTCGGCGAACTACTCCGCAATTGCGGAAGCATTCGGCGAACTGCTCCGCAATTGCGGAAGCCGTCGCCAAAGCGCCCCGCAACTGCGGAAGGCTACAGCCAACCGCCCCGCAGTTGCGGGAGCATATAGTGAACCGCCCCGCAGTTGCAGGAGAAATCAGCCAACTGCCCATCGCGGTAGGATTCAGCGAACTGCCCGTTGCGGCAGGATTTCGCGAACCGCCCGATGTGGCATGTTTCCTAAAAAAAAAAAAAAAAAAAAAAAAAACGAGGGCGCTGCCCTCGACCCGCCCTGCAGTGGCGAAGCCACAAGGGGGCAAGCCCCCTTGACCCCCTTTCTTTTTCCCCCTCATGTGTCTTTGTTTGTGATTGGACGAATTGTCAGTACGACATTCTTCCCATGTGCATGAAGTAATTTGCAAATTTTAGAGAATATAATGCCACTGTGTAAAATGTGCAGAATGGGAGTGAAAGTTGTCATTTTTGAAAGGATGTAGTTCCCGCACCTGATGTCAGAATGGAGCATGAAGACAGGCATTGGAAAGCTTGTCCAGCAGGGAACAATGATGCATGACCAGATTTTGAAGGAGGTCTACATATATCATAGATATTTAGTGCAGAAGAGTGCCAGCGGCTGTTTTGACAAACAAATTTTGTTGTCAATATGGGCAATTTCTACAATTGCAGGATATGGAAGAGGAATTCCATGTCACGATGAGGGATCGAAAAGGGAATAAATTCTTAAACCTCTGTTTGTTATCATACTTATAATTATGAAATTGTCATATGGCATAAAAATGTTAAAAAAGTAAAGGATTACATAGATGTATATGCACTAGATGGCATCTTAAGAAATTGCATAGTGCATATAGAAACGCCTGTGCATAAATGGGATATTGCACATTGGTAGAATAATGAAGTAGGCATATGCAATAAACCACTAATGTAGAATATTGTGGTTGATAATCACTATTGATGTTGGTATTGGTTGTAGGACCAAAGATAACAAAGAGCATGGCTAAATGTTCTGAGGATGTTGTTGCATGAAGCCAACAACCTTATGCAGAAAGGATGGCGCAACAAATCTGTGATAATAAAGTTGGAAAAAGGACTGAGCAACCTTGGTAAGAGGCCAACTGATCAGGTGACATCAGACGATGTTAATGGTACCCATGCAGGTAATGATTATTGGTGCCAAATTGCATGAATGTTGAAAGGGGATTTGGTAAGATCTCTTCAACTATGTTTGAGCTATGTTGAGCTAATTTGCATGTAATATTGAATATCGACTGTGTTGATGTATATGTAACTTCGGAATGTATTTCACATATATGTATATTGTATTCCTATAGAGATGGTATTATTCCTCTATAAGGAAGTGTCGTCATTTATATTGTAAATGTCGTAACTTATACTTGATGGGTTATTAGACCACCTTGTTGGGGTCGGCCCTGTATAAGTCATGTGGGTCGAAGGGTTATTAGACCACCCTATTGGGGGTCGGCCATGTGGGTCAAAGGGTTATTAGACCACCCTATTGGGGGTCGGCCCACTCAGCATTATGTTATGTGGTAAAGTTTGAGCCTACATGAGTTAGGTAAAAAGGCAAGTCAAGTCAAGTATAAATAGAGTGCGGGAGGCACTCTATTTGCTCACTCACTTCTCACTCATGCACTCAAGGAGGAGTGGCGCTCTTATGGAGGAGGAGGATCTGCTGCTAGGTTGTGTCTATCTCTCATGGTTGGTTGTATCATTTCTCTATCTATCTCTGAGGAAGTTATTGGGGTTTTTCACCTTTATGGTTTTCCCCAAGTAAATCTTTGTGTCTCTTGTGTGCTTGCATTATTGTCTCCATGATTGATATGCTGTAGATATGCTGTACATGTTGTTCTCTCAGTTAAGATCCTAGATCAGATTGAAGTAAATTCTGAAAGTTTAACACTGTATCAGAGCTAGCCTGAAAGAAGGCATGATATGGCATGTATGACACTTGTTGCACTTACGATGCTAGGGATTGATATAGAAAAAACCAGTCATCGTAGCACTTTCGCTATAAATCCGTTTTGGCGAATTTTTCGGATCTAAAATTTTTACAGGACGAAGCTAAGATCTCCAGGTACCTTGTGTCCAAAGGACAACCTCTAATTCGTTGTACTTTGTGATTTATGATCTGTACAATATAGGGTTTCTGCCTCTTCCAGATCTGAGTCAAAATCAGGTGGCCTTGGGAAAAAGGTCATATCTTGGGCTAGGAAGCTCCAAATGAAATTTCGTAAAAAGTGACAGGTAGTAAACAGTTTGTACTATCTCAGAAAACATTTTCAGAGGCCGAAGTTGAACCAGTGACACGTGGCACGCTCTACAAGTTCGCTCTCCTATTTTATCCCAAAACAGGTCACGTTAAGACATTTGGCATATATCTCTCTCAGAGAATCCAATTGAGGTCAGAACTGTCAGGATGGAAAGATAACAGGTCAGGCTATCTCAGCAAACTTTTTCAGACCCTGTGGATCAAAAATTTCGGAGTTACACCAGAAACAATCAGGTACATATTTCTGTCAAAACATAATTATTTTTTGGTACCTTCATTCATGGCTTCCGGAATTTAGGGCTTTGGAGAAAGTTGGAATTTTTGTAATCGGAGACCACGGCTGGATGCTACTCATCAAAATAGAAATTTAGAGACCAATATCAGAATTTTTGGTTGGGCAGAAGGCCGGGCTTGATTAGACCCTAGTTCGGGACTTTGATCAGAAAAGTGGAAAATTAGGGCTTCTGTAAAAATGGGAATTTTTGAAATCTGTGACCACGGCTGGAAGCTCCTCAGAAAAATAGAAGCTTAGAGATTTGGATCAAACATTTTGATTGGGAAGAAGAGTGAGCTTCATCAAACCCCAGTTCAGGGTCACGTCCAGTGAATCCATAAGTTTCAAAGGAAAAATTGAGGAGTGAAACTTTGCAGTTTTCAAATTCTGAATATACCAGTTTGATCAGCTCATCAAGGCACATATTTCTATCCTTTCGGAAGTTTGAAATTCAAAGTTTGAATTTTTGGGGTTTCTCTGACAAACCCATATCCAGCTCCAGGTCCAGTTCTTGCAAATCAAGTGGATTGGGTTAATCCTAGAAGAAGATGGATTGATCATCTGCATGAGTGAAGAAGTTCCTGTTTCAGAGGGAGATGAGGCTAAGGCCTTACATAAGAAGATTACAAGCGATCTCGACAGGTATGACTCATCGAGGTATGTTTCGATATTTGTCCATGATTAAGTTTATGGTATGTTTGTCTTCATGTTATTACGGTTAGTACAATTTTGATTTTAGATTTGTCGTATCACCTTAACAAAATTATGAATGCATGATAGAAGATATTCATTGGTTAGGGTGTTGACACTTATGATTGTACTAATGCATTATGGTGTTGTATGAGGTTTATGTTGTCTACTAACATGAAAGGTACACCAAGAAAGACAAATCATGTTCTGGTCCAAGAACATATGATCATGATAATATGAGGACAAAGATTCATCCATTGTCATGGATCTCATAGAAGATCCATTTACGAGGTATGTATAACTTGGTTTTGTAATAGTTAACCTATGAGATATACAGGTTACTAGCACAAGTCATTGAAGAAGAACAAGAAGACATCATGCGAGTATGTTAGACATAAATAGCTAGCATGCTAATCCAAGTATTTTTTTCCTATATCAAGTTAGAATCCTACCTTGTGTTAGGATCTTATACTGTTGTTGATAATGATTATTCCTGAAGAGTCACAGGTTTGAATAATCAGGTTTTATGCATATTATATCTCTTATCTTGATTGATGATTCAAATAACCTAAAGAGTCATAGGTTTGAGTAATTACAGGTTTAGACATGTTATGTTTCTTATGATTTGACTAACCATAAGAATCCTACATAAACCTTGAATTCTAATGCTTATTATTTTCTGTTTGAAATGATCATGGCTATACATGCTTAAGATTATTGTGTTTTAATAGTATACTAATGAATGTATGATTTTATATGAGATCACAAGGATAACACAATCATGATACTAATAAGCATGCATAGGGACCAAGGATGAATGTAAGTTCAAGGATAGGTAATCCAGGAAGCAAAGATCAAGAGGGAGCACACTCCAGTTGTTCCTGCAAGAAAGCAAAGGAGCACACTTCAGTAGTTTCTGCAAGGATGCAGATATTCAGAGGGAGTTGACCATCTCTCTACATTCAACAACAGAAAGGTGTAGAAGAAGCTACTTCAGATTAGGACTCCAACAGCTCCTGCAAGGAAGCAAAGACTCAGAGGGAGTCCACCCAACGAACAAACAAAGATAAGTATTTTAATTTCTTGCATATTTGTCTGTTTAAATAAAATTATTCAATGATGTATATGCTCATGTTCCTAGACTTAGGATATGTATTGTGCATATTAGAATAGTTGCATTGATGAACAAAATACTATTAATATACATGGGTAACTGGCCTATGGCACTGTACAACATTCCATTGCTACTTATCTAGAATGAAACCTCTTTGCTGACATGTTGAGAGTTGTGCACACTCTTAACAATGTTCTGGTAGAGATTGGAAGGCATCTAGAAAGTTACGGGATATGGATAAATGTTGTATTGAAGCATTGGCAAAGATAATTGCATGACTGTATGGCATATTTCTTTATGTGTAAGAATTTTTTTTCTGAAAACTATGAGATGTTTTCTAATCATGCAATTTAACTTGTTGTGTAGGAAAGATCGTATGCCATCTCCTACAAAAGAAGAACTACAACATTTGTTCCAGCAACAAAGATATCTATTGAAGATATTGAAGTTCCCAGGATCTGGGATGAAGAAATGAAATGCCATGATCCGTCGATCATGAAGAATGATGTTTGGGATGTAGTCCCAAGACCTGAAGGGAAGTTTGTTATGACTTCCATATGGATCTATCAAGATCAAGCATGCTGCAGATGGCAGCATAGAGAAATATGAAAGTGGTGAAATAGAAGATACACTAGATGGATTTCAAGACAGCTTTCTTGAATAGTTGTATGCGGATAACTTGTTTGTTACAGGTGAAGATAGATTGATTGCCGACATGCAGGGGAAGCTTACTGCTGAGTTCGAGATGAAGAAATTGGGGTTGATGCACTATTTGTTTTTGGCATGGAGGTGTGGCAGAGTGATGGAATCTTCCTTGGACAAGGGAAGTATGCAGTAGAGATCCTGAAGAGGTTCGAGATGATGGACTACAAGGCCATGGCCACACCTATGGCATCAAATCTGAAGCTTCTTTGTGATGCTTCATCTGAGCCAGTTGATGTCTCTATGTATCGTCAGATGATTGGGTCCTTGATGTACCTGACGAACACGAGACCAGACATTTGCTTTGCTGTGAACACATTGAGCCAGTTCCTGACGGATCCGAGGAGTGTTCACCTGGTTGTTGTAAAGCATGTTCTGAGGTACCTGAAGGGTACAGTGGATTATGGGCTCAAGTATGAAGCGAATCACAAGTTTAACCTACAGGGTTATGTTGATTCAGATTGGGCTGGCAGTGCTGCAGACAGGAAGAGCACATCTGGGTGTTGCTTCAGTATGGAATCAGGTGTGATCTCTTGGTTTAGCAGGAAGCAGTCCTGCGTAGCACTGAGTACAACTGAGGCAGAGTATGTTGCAGCCTGTTCAGCTAGTTGTGAGACAGTATGGCTACGGAAGCTACTATCTGGGTTATTTGATCTCCCATTGGAGGCTACTGGTATCTTCTGTGATAACCAGAGTAGTGTGAAGATGTCCGAGAACCCAGTGTTTCATGATAGGTCGAAACACATAGAGATCAAATATCACTATATCAGGGATATGGTGCAGAGAGGAGCTGTGAAGCTCCTATATGTTGCAATAGACGAGCAGATTATAGATGTGCTGACGAAGCCGCTAGCCAGAGTGAAGTTCAAGTACTTCAGAGAGAGGCTTGGCGTTCTTCAGATCGAGGACACTTCGAGGAAGAAGTGATGGACACATTTGCTGAAGCCATTCCAAGCATGTTGGAAGGAGGATCCTTCACATGGCTGTGGATGTAAGCGCTGGATAATGGGCATCAGGATGATGTTCTGGTTTCTGCTTGGATATGATCAGTTGGATCATTTATGTATGTACGCATCATGTTGGATGCTGGATATGATCAGTTGGATCATTTATGTATGTACGCATCATGTTGGATGCTGGATATGATCGGTTGGATCATGTGTATGTATTTTGTATGAACGCATCATGTTGGATGATGTTGGATACATTGTGTGGATCATGTATCCTTGTATGATCAGGTAGATCATGGATGCTGTTGGATACATTGTGTGGATCATGTATCCTTGTATGATCAGGTAGATCATGGATGCTGTTGGATACATTGTGTGGATCATGTATCCTTGTATGATCAGGTAGATCATGGATGCTGTTGGATACATTGTGTGGATCATGTATCCTTGTATGATCAGGTAGATCATGGATGCTGAGGGATACATTGTGTGGATCATGTATCTTTGTATGATCAGGTAGATCATGTATGTTGATGGGTACATTGTGTGGATCATGTATCTTTGTATGATCAGGTAGATCATGTATGATTGATGGATACATTGTGTGGATCATGTATCTATGTGTGCATCAGATGGATGCATTGTATGATCAGGATGATCGTGGATGACGAGCTTCTCCAGATGACATGCAGCAGGATGTTGCAGTGATGATGATGAGTATCAGATGATACTTTGTGGCCGTGGATCAGGTTGTGCAAGAAAGAATGTAATTGTGCCCTGGGAGATCTGCAGATAGTCTTTCGAGGTTTTTCCTATGGCATGTAATTCGGTGCCCTGGGACATCTGGCAAATGCTCTTGCGAGGTTTTGCTTGGGAGGACATGTAATTTGTGCCCTGGGAGATCTGCAAATAGTCTTTCGAGGTTTTGCCTATGGCATGTAATTCGGTGCCCTGGGATATCTGGAAGATGCTCTTGCGAGGTTTTGTCCTATGGCATGTAATTTGCTCCTGGGAGATCTGGACAGGATGAAAAAGGCCTCAGATGCTTCAGCCAGGTTTTGCCATGACCACATGTAATTTGCTCCTGGGAGATCTGGACAGGATGAAAAAGGCCTCGGATGCTTCAGCCAGGTTTTGTGGTGGACCACATGTAATGTGCTCCTGGGAGATCCGACAGGTAGAGCCGCGTGCTCGTAACAGCCTGGGATGCTTCAGCCAGGTTTTGTGGTGAGATCACATGTAATGTGCTCCTGGGAGATCCGACAGGTAGAGCCGTGTGCTCGTAATAGCCTGGGATGCTTCAGCCAGGTTTTGTGATGGGTCACATGTAATGTGCTCCTGGGAGATCCTACAGGTAGAGCTGTGTGCTCGTAATAGCCTGGGATGCTGCAGCCAGGTTTTGTGACGCACGTAATAAGTCCTGAGGATTCCACAGTATGGCCAGTGATGATGAAGACCTGCAGGTGGTGGGCCTACATCCAGTATGAAAAAGGACTCGCTCTGTAGAACTTCCTATGACGAGTAGATTCAGATATTGATTGAGATAGCAGCAGCAGTGACGATGATGATGATGACTCGATGACGATTATCCAGTGACGATGATCCAGAGAAGATGACTTGTGCTAGAAGAACTGTGCTGAGAAATACCTTCCTAGTTAAGAGGGAGTGTTGATGTATATGTAACTTCGGAATGTATTTCACATATATGTATATTGTATTCCTATAGAGATGGTATTATTCCTCTATAAGGAAGTGTCGTCATTTATATTGTAAATGTCGTAACTTATACTTGATGGGTTATTAGACCACCTTGTTGGGGTCGGCCCTGTATAAGTCATGTGGGTTGAAGGGCTATTAGACCACCCTATTGGGGGTCGGCCATGTGGGTCAAAGAGTTATTAGACCACCCTATTGGGGGTCGGCCCACTCAGCATTATGTTATGTGGTAAAGTTTGAGCCTACATGAGTTAGGTAAAAAGGCAAGTCAAGTCAAGTATAAATAGAGTGCGGGAGGCACTCTATTTTCTCACTCACTTCTCACTCATGCACTCAAGGAGGAGTGGCGCTCTTATGGAGGAGGAGGATTTGCTGCTAGGTTGTGTCTATCTCTCATGGTTGGTTGTATCATTGCTCTATCTATCTCTGAGGAAGTTATTGGGGTTTTTCACCTTTATGGTTTTCCCCAAGTAAATCTTTGTGTCTCTTGTGTGCTTGCATTATTGTCTCCATGATTGATATGCTGTAGATATGCTGTACATGTTGTTCTCTCAGTTAAGATCCTAGATCAGATTGCAGTAAATTCTGAAAATTTAACAGACTGGGGCTGTTAACCTACCAAGCTTGGTGAGGTGTGGGTAAGTGAAGTAAATGATCCTTACACCCTATGACTATTTAGAAATATCAATGCATTCATATGAATTTATATCATGCCATGTGTATGCTGGTTATGTACTTAATAACCAAAGCAAGTGAGGACTAGTGGTCCTGATTATGATAATGCAAGTTATATGAGATAGTCATGTTTCGATCATAATATACTTGAATGCATAGTACTCATGAAACAATGCAAGGTAGCATTGAGTAGATGTGCATTAAGAGATTTTATAAATCTTATGATGCATTGTATGAATGCATAGGGATGATGCATATGCTATTGCAAAATAAATAATGAATTGATGATAATTCTAGGATCATTTCATGGGCTGTTTTGAATGCAGAATAGTAAGGGCATGAAGAGCCCAATCATGATCGATGGGCTGCTAGAATGCTTTGTGGAAGTACAGAGTTGTATGAATGATATGACTGTGAAATTTGATCTAGAGCGTATGAGGAGAAATCTCATGGTTGAGAGCTATAAGTTTTGTTAGTAAGAGCAGTTGTAAATATCAGATTTGTAATGGTTTCGGATTTGAAATTTTGCTAATAATTGCTAATGACTGTTTGGCTTATATGAAAATGTGTCAGGAGGACATGCTGTAAGTGGATGTTCCCGTATGGCAGCGGGCATAAGACCATAACGGGCAGAGTGGTGTCACTTACAGGAGCCAAACAATATGAGGATAGCCTCATGGATAAGAAAACTAATTTCTGTAGTAGACAGAATTGTAAATTCATATTGAATTAATTATTAATGCTATTGATTGGTTATGGAACAATCATATTTGAGGCTTATTGCTAAATGTGCTGACTGTTTGGCTATTTGATAAAGCGTGCCAGGATGACACATTGCAGGAAGATCATGTGTGATGGCCCGCAGAAGCCAAACTAGATGGGAAGGATCCCATGCTTTGGAAATGGGTTTCGGGTGAAACGCCATTGTAAATGTTGATAATGTCTCAGACAAACTGCATGTTGGTAAGGCATGTGAGTGAGAAAGTAAATTATGCCAAGAAGGCATGTGTGGGTTATGGCTCGTGAAAAGATTGGGGTGGAAAACCGAAGGACTGTTGACTCAGAGAAGGGAGCCCCATTCTTCACAAATGCAGAAAATAAACATTTGTGAAACGAATGAGTATCCCGTAACCCTAACCAAGAATATATGTGTCTGGTTATTAGATTTAATATGCAGAGCATGTTTTATTATTTTACTATTGTTCCAGACTGCTTGAGTATGACTAGGGCCTACATGGCGCACATCGGACAGGGGGTGCACACCTTTTCTGGTGCTGGGTCATGATAGGGTTTTCAATATTGACTACACCCTAAGGGAATGGACGCATTCCTGGTGTTTCAATACTTGATAGTGAATGATATGAAATATGATTACAATTTTTGGGCAACAATACTAATGAGCCTGCTTATCCTTCTTGTGCTAACAGCTTACACCAATGCAACTTGGTGTTGCAAGAAAGAGGCAAAGTGAAGAAGGGTGCTCAAGAGGACTGTATGGGAAGTGGTAACCTTTCTACGCTCACACTAAAGGACACTAGAAAGGATGGATAGGCCCGGGGAGCTGTGTTGCAGAAAAGGGGTATCATCCTTATGTAGTGTGAGTGGGTATTGTGGGGCCATGCTAGCCTGTAGTCAAGTGAGTCACCTATGGATTTCCTAGAGGGAACCACAGGTTGCACAAGAGAAGGAGCCACGTAATCATATTATGTTGTTCATATTGCCTGATAAACCCAGTCGATGTACTGGCTTGGCAATGGTTGTTGTATGCCTGATAAACCCAGTCGGCGTACTAGCTTGGCATTGGTTATTTGGAAGTTGTGACGAATGGTTGTTGTATTGCCTGATAAACCCAGTCGATGTACTGGCTTGGCAATGGTTGTTGTATGCCTGATAAACCCAGTCGGCATACTGGCTTGGCATTGGTTATTTGGAAGTTGTGACGAATGGTTGTTGTATGCCTGATAAACCTAGTCGGCGAACTGGCTTGGCATTGGTTATTTGGAAGTTGTGACGAATGGTTGTTGTATGCCTGATAAACCCAGTCGGCGTACTGGCTTGGCATTGGTTGTTTGGAAGTTGTGACGAATGGTTGTTGTATGCCTGATAAACCCAGTCGGTGTACTGGCTTGGCATTGGTTATTTGGGAGTTGTGGCGAAAGGTTGCTGGATGCCTGATAAACCCAGTCGGTGTACTGGCTTGGCATTGGTTACTTGTATGATGTGGAGGTATTGGTGAAGGGTGTTATTTCCTGACAAACCCAGTTAGAGAACTGGCTTGGAAATGGTTCTTGTATGCTTGATAAACCCAGTCGGTGTACTGGCTTAGCATACTAATTTTTAAAATGCTTGATAAACCCAGTCGGCGTATTGGCTTAGCATACTGATTTTTTGGGATGCCTGACAAACCCAGTCGGCGCACTGGCTTGGCATTTCCTATTCGGATGATGTTGTGGAGCAGCATATGTGCTGGCCAAGCATCCACCCCACAGGTGATCCAAGGATTGTAAAGCAGAGAAGGAAACCTGTGGAGTAGCGAGGAAACGCATAATACAGATAAGTATTCAATTTCATTCATTTCTTATTTAAAACAAAAAAACTGAAGGTTTCAAGCATAAATATTGCAAAAGTGAGCTGATGCATTATTGTTCTTTGTTGGAAACCTCGGTCAATGCAGGGAACAGGGACCCTGAAAGAACTGAAAGCTGCTTGGTAAATCCAGGAAGTGGCTGGTTGAGCATTGATTAATTGATGTTGAGGAGTAGCCTGCATGCTATCCCAACATTCATTATTGTATCCATAGGAGATCCAAGGCTTGTAGAGCAAAGAAGGGTCCTATGGAATAAAGCGAAGACATCCAACGCAGGTATTGTTGGAAGCAAGAACCTTGAAGCATCTTAAGGATGCATGTGGACATGTAACCACCCTAAAGAGCTCAGCATGAGCAGTAATGAAAGATGGGGCTAGTGGAGCTGTGTGAGTCCTAGCGGCCAAGAGTTAGACCAACCAAGTGGAGGAACTCCATGGTTGAGGGGTCTAGAATAAACCATAGACACTACATGTCATAGCCAAGAAGGGAAGGTCAATCATTCACGTTGAAGTGAAAGAGGACAGGAGTAGAAAAACCACAGTGGTGGTGTGGGTTCCAGAATGGAACAAGACTAAGAGGAGAAACTCTTACTGCTCTCTCTCTTTCCCTTTTATTGATGCAATTATAGAATTAGAAAAAAAAAAAAAAAGCTGAATGCATGCATGACTGAAAGTAAAAGTGTGTTTATTTGATTAAAGTGAATTGTGAATGCTAAGTAATGAATTTCCTGTGAATGGGTAAACATGAAGGAATTCATGTGTATGTTGGGCAAACATAAAAAGTGTGGGAGTCTCATGAGTAAAGCATGGACTATCCATGTCAACTGGGGAAGAACCATTGACTGATTTTTAATGTTTTGGGTTATGCTTGACCTAACAAGAATTGTAATGATAAATTTCACAGGTGAAATTGAATCAATTGGTTGCAGTCGGTGCAGGCAGGTGTGCTAGTGAGCAAAGTGTGGTCATTTGTTTCCATTAACCATGGTGGCAGACCAAAGGCTATTAGGATTGGCTGGAAGTCTTCTTCAAACAATTGCCAAGACCCAAGAAAATCTTGGAGAGATGCTCAAGATGCAAAAGCAGCAGAACAAGATGAACCACAAGGTCTTGCAGGACTCTATTCATCTGCAGAAAGAGGTAAAAAGCATTATGAAAGCAATCAGCAAGGGAAAGAAAATTGGATCAGTGAAGAAGAATTCATCCAATCGTCCGATTAAGAAACGCTCCAGGTGGGAAGATTTAAAGGAAATTGAGCAGATTAAGATGAAGCAACCCGTGAAGTGTTGGAATTGTGAGGGGATCATTACCTCCACAACTGCCCAACAAGAGAACATCAAGAGGGTAGCAGCCATAAAGTTTTCAGACTTATGGATGAGCTAGAAGATCCAAATCAGCAGGATCAGCTCGTGAAGATAAAAGGACTTGGTCCTGAAAGTTCAATGTAAAGAACAGAATGCAGGGGCAGATCTGCAAAGTTTTTGTGAATTTTGGACATATGTAAAGTGGGTATTTATTTTCCAAAGTGTTGGAACACCGAGGACGGTGTTATTCCAAGGGGAGGGGAATGTAACGTCCCCAGCTTGACCCTATGGCATTAATATTGTAAATGATGTAAATATTGTCATTTAGTCATGGTGAGGAGCTCAAGGCCAAGGCCCCGCCACTGATTTATCGTTTTATGTATCGGCAATTAGAATAGATGCATATGGTTCTTGTGCTAGCAGTGCACAATGTAAAATCGGACATCATGTAAACATGCAATTTTAATGAAAAACCCACAACCAGCTACGCAATGCAACAAAGAGATGGGGGCATGATCTTTACAAGGAATACGGAGGGAAAATAACCAAACCCTTGAGCCATGGTGTTAAGCCATTTCATTGGGGAAATCCATGAACTCTCAACTACCCATTTGGCCTCATGCACCCAATCATTTAATTCTTCCAATAATTGGTTGAGATAATTAATGCCTTGGGATGGGAGAGGCATGGCTGTCAATTATCGGGTATGGGAAAGACAACAACCTGGGAAATCGAGTTTTGGTTGGCTAGGCAAGAAAACCCCCACGAAATTGGCCCAAAGCCATTCTTCACCCATGGCATTCTTTCTCTCACGCAGTCTGAGCCTGTTGGGGTTTTATCCTTCACGTTTTTCACCATTTCCGGCATTATTCCATGCCTGCAAAATCGTTTTTGGTTAGCTCATTGGATGGGAGAAGAGAGCCACGATTTTTGGGGTTAGAGAGGCCGTTTCTGCCAACAAAATGCCCATGAGCATTCTTAGGAAAACGATTCTGCCCTCCTGGGGTTGATTTCCCATTTTCTCCTTTTCGTTTTGGTTGCCCACGTTTTCCTGGAACTGTTAGGAACCCATTGTTGGGAACTTCACTATAGAAGCATTTTTCTCACGCCCAGCACTTACATTTTTGTTGTTATATGCATCCATCTCCTAACAGCCTCAGAAACCCAACTGATGGTTGGTATGGCTGATTTTGGGGTATCTATGGCCATGTGAGACCCTGTTGTTCCCTATTTCCTTGTGGAGATCATGCCCAGCTCGGGGGTGGCAGTGGTGCTTAGAAATTGAAGAGCACATTGGCCTATGGTTGGGAGGAACGTTGCAGAAGCGTAGCTGGTTGCTCAGGGATTACTTGGTTTGAGATAAGTATTCTCACTTGATAATTTGATATTGTTTAGATTGAGGAATGGCATGAAAATACTGAATGTCTAATGGGATGTGAAATTGTTTATTTCCGTTGTGTTTCTCTCCTAATTATACATCCCATATCTCTTTTTAAATCATGTGAGTGCTTGGTTATAAGTTTATGGGGCTAGATGCCCGGTTTTAGCCTCACGATCCTCTCCATTTCACTGGTGTGATGGGTGGGGACGTGACATGTCTACGGATCTATTCAAGGACCAAAGTCCTAGGATGATACAATCCTCTCGTCCACTTGGGACCACTTCTCGAAGACAACTGTCTACAGATCTATTCAGGGACCAAATTCCTGGGATGATACAATCCTCTCGTCCACTGGGGACCACTTCTCGAAGACAATTGTCTACAGATCTATTCAGGGACCAAAGTCCTGGGATGATACAATCCTCTCGTCCACTGGGGACCGCTTCTCGAATACAACTGTCTACGGATCTATTCAGGGACCAACTGTCCATGGATGATACAATCCCTCCTCATCCACTAGGGACCATTTCTCGGAGACATTTGTCTACAGATCAATTCAGGGACCAACCATCCAGGGATGATACAATCCCTCCTCGTCCACTAGGGACCATTTCTCAGAGACATCTGTCTACTGATCAATTAAGGGACCAACCATCTAGGGATGATACAATCCCTCCTCATCCAATAGACAAAGTCTAAGGACCATGCATCGACCTCATCGTCATAACTGGCGACCTCATTGTCGTAACTGGCAACCTCATCATGGACCTCATCATCGGAACAGGTAACCTCAATATCAATACAAGTATCCACATCATCGATACAACATCCTTATCATCGATACAGTATCCTCATCAATACAGGTATCCTCACTATCGACCTTACCGTCGATATAGGCAATCTCATCATCAATATAGGTATCCATATCGATACTAGTATCCAAATATCATCATCGACCATATCACTCCCCCTTTCGAGGAGGGTCCTTCTGAACTACACCAAGCTTGTCTTGGAAATACTCAAACTTATCTCGAGACAAAGGTTTGGTCAACACATCAACAATTTTTTTGTTAGTGCTCACATACTCGAGCTTGATAGCTCCTTTCTGCACCATATCCCTTATATAGAAATATCGGATCTCCATGTGATTTGACTTATCATGGAACACTGGATTCTCTGTCATCTTGATACAACTCTAGTTGTCACACAGGATCACAGTGGGGTCCATCTCTAAGTCGAACAATCCTGATAACAACTTCTGAAGCCATACCGCTTCACAACTAGCAGAGCAAGCAGCTATATATTCTGCTTCAGCAGTACTGAGATCCACACTAGACTGCTTCCTGCTAAACCACAAGATCATGGCAGATCCAAGACAATAACATTCACCCGATGTACTCTTTATGTTTGATACACTTCCTTCCCAATCAACATCTGTGTAGCCATACAATCTGAAGTCACAATCTCCACGATAACATAGACCAAAATTTATCGCACCCTTTAGGTACCTCATCACATGCTTTGTAGCTATTAGGTGAACTAGTCTAGGTTCCACTAGATACTGACTCAAGGTGTTCACTGCAAAGCATATATTTGGCCTGGTATTCGTCATATACATTAATGACCCAATAATATGTCTATACAGATTACATCCACTAACTCTGAAGTGTCATCAGCTAACAGCTTTAAGTTAGAATCCATGGGAGTGGCCATGGATTTACATTCCAACATGTCAAATCTTTTCAAGATTTCCACATCATACTTTCCCTAGTTGAGAAATATTCCTTCCGGGCCTTGCCATACTTCCATACCTAGGAAGTAGTGCATCAATCTGAGATCTTTCATCTCAAATTCTAAAGAGAGCTTCTTCTTGCACTCGATAATCTATTTCTCATTTCCTGTCAGAAATAGATCATCCACATATAGTAACAATATGACAGGTTCATCATCCATAACCTTAAGATAAAGATTAGGATCAGCTTTACTTTTGGTAAATCCCAAGCTTGTCAAGAAACTGTCAATTCTTCCATACCAAGCTCTGGGAGCTTGCTTCAACCCATACAAAGCCTTCTTCAGTTTGCACACATGGGTTCTTCCATCTTCCACCTCAAATCCTTGTGGTTTTTCTATGTACACTTCCTCCTCAATCACACCATTCAGGAAAGCTGTCTTTACATCCATCTGGTGTAATTCCCACTTCATCATGGATGCAAGTGCCATGATGGTTCTAATGAAGGTGTACCTTGCCACAGGTGCAAATTTGTCTTCATAGTCAATTCCCTCTTTCTGAGAGATTCCTCTAGCCACAAATCTTGCCTTATACTTTTCAATGCTACCATCCGCAACATGCTTTATTTTGTATATCCATTTGGAGGATACCACACTTTTGTCCTTTGGCTTGGGAACTATATCCCAGACATAATTCTTCATTATTGACTGGTACTCCTCTGTCATTGCCTCTACCCACTCTTTCTTATGAACTGCCTCTTCATAACTAGCAGGTTCTTGATCTACAAGATCACACATCAAAGCCACATAGTTGGTGAATGGCTTTGGTTTCTTGCTCACTCTGGTGGAGCCTTCAGAAGATCCATACTTTTCTGCTCATAGTATAATGTCTCTTGCCCATGCTGGATTTCTCTTTCTTGATATGTTTGTAATAGGGGGTTCTTGTGGTTCTATCATGTCATGGTCTTCAGGTGTTACATCTTCAGGGGTGCGTACAGCCTCTGCAATTTTGGGAGGTGCATCTTTTTCATATACTTCTTCATACTGGCACTTCCTAGATTTCTTGAGAGCTTCTTCTTCATCAAATGTCACATCCCTACTAATCTCTATATGGTGGAATCCTGGGATGTATATTCTGAATGCTTTGGATGCTTCACAATATCCAACAAATATTCCCTTCTTCCCAGAAGGATCTAGCTTGGTTCTCTTTTCTTTTGGAACATGAATGTATACTGGACATCCAAATATCTTGAGATGACTTACCTCAGGCTTCTTCCCTGTAAACACTTCTTATGGGGTCTTGAATTCAAGGGCCTTATGAGATAGTCTATTCTGCACATAGACTGCTATCCTAGCTTCTTTAGCCCATAGATACCTAGGTAGGTCTTGATCATGTATCATTGTCTTTACTACTTCCATAATGGTTCTATTCTTTCTTTCCGCAACACCATTTTGTTGAGGATTGTAGGGAGTGTTTAATTCCCTCTTGATTCCAGCTTCTTTACAAAAGACCTCAAAATCCTTTGAAGTATATTCTCTGCCATTATCTTTCCTGAGTATTTTGATCTTCTTTTCAAAATGATTTTCTGTCAAGTCTTCGAACTCCTTGAACTTTCCAAAGACTTCATTCTTTCCTTTTAGAAAGTCTATCCAAGTATTTATGGAATAGTCATCAATAAATGTAAGGTAGTATTCATATCCACTCAAGGATGTGGAGGGAATTGGTCCACATACATATGAATGAATCAATTCCAAAATAGTTTTAGTCTTTGTTTCACTCTTTGGAAATGGGTTCTTGATATTCTTCCCTTTTGCACATCCTTTGCATGTGCCATCATGATCAATTTTCAAATCTGGTATTCCTATGACTACTTTGCTCACATGAGGTAGTGCTTTGTAGTTAATGTGAGCAAGCCTCTTATGCCATAGCTCACTTGGGCTAGTGGCTTCATGCACAAGGGTAGCTTTTGGATGGCCCTTGAGTTTATATAGACCTCCTTCTTCTTCACCAATGACAATTGCATCCTCAATTGATTTTCCTTTGGACCACATGAGTACTTGTCCATCTATGAATGCAACCCTATAGCCTTTCTTATCTAAAGCTGAGATAGAAAGTAAGTTCTTTTTCAAACCCGGTACATATAATATTTCCTTCATCTTCAATGGAGTTCCAGAATCAAGCTTGTAGCTTGCTTCACCAATTCCCTTGATGGGATATTGATAGTCATATCCTAAACATACTTTTTGTGGAGAGGTATTCTCTTCAATTTTTGCAAGAGTTTTCTTTTGACCTGTCATGTGCTTTGAAGCACCATTATCAATAAGCCATATATCTTCTCCAGGTGTTGCAGACCTAGAGAGTGCAGAGAATAGAACATATTCTTCTGCATCTTCTTCTTCTATTCTAGCTCTTTTCTTCTGAGGCCTTTCCTCCTCTTCTTATTCTTCTTCATTATCATCTTCTACTAGATGTGCTTGATGTCTTGTATGATGGAATCCCTTCTTCTTTTTCTTTGAAGGGTAATCTCTAGCAAGGTGTCCTATTTTATGACAATTGAAACATTGGAATGAGGAGTAATCTCTTCCTTGATTAGATCCTCTTTTCTTCTGAAATCTTTGTGGAGGTTGAGATTCCTTGTGACTATCCTTCTTGAAGTAGGATTGATTCCTTCTTCTCTTTGTGTGGGTGGCCAAAGCTTGGTCACCTTCTTTGAGCAAGGCTTCTCTGTTGGAAACCCTAGCTTCTTCTTGAATGCAATTTTCCCATACCACATCAAACTTCATGCTCTCTTTTCTGGCACACATGGTTTGGATGAATGAATCCCAAGGTCTAGTGAGACCATTTAGAGAAGTCATGACTAGTTCATCTTCATGAAGGGTATCTTCAATGGAATCTAGTTGTTCCTTGAACTGGGAAACCCTTGAGAAATAATCTTGAATAGATTCTCCTTGATTCATCTTGGTTCTCTTCAATTGAGCTCTTAGGTTCATATTCCTATTTATGTTCTTTCTTTCACACATTATGGAAAGGGCATCATACATTTCCTTTGGGGTTTTCTTGGATGCCACTTGGGGAATCAAGTGGTCTTTAATAGAATCAGCAATGATTCTCTTTTCCCTAATCAAGTCCTTCCTATACTTCTCTTTGGCTTCATCTTCTTTAGGTTCTACAACCTCATCTTTGATATATTGGGCAAGATCATTCTCTTCAAGAATGAGACCAATCCTATATTTCCATGCCCGAAAATTCTCTATACCCTCTAGCTTGTCTTCAAGCTTAGTGCTTGGAGCCATCTTATCCAGAGGACCACAAAAATTGAAGTTTCTCAAAAGATAGAATAACACTTACGAGGAGATGTGCTTGATCGGATTGAGATAACTGGTGAGCTTTGCTTCTGGAAACTTCATCTTTTCACCCTTCAAATCTGATTAGCAACTTTAGGATCTACAACAGAATTTTTGGTTTTCTGGTTTGCACCTTTTCTAGTTTTTTGGTGCACAGGTGTGCACTTTTTCTGGTTTACTAGTTTTTCTGGTTTTCTAGTCAAAAACCCAAACTAGGGTTTGACTTTCCCGGAGTTCTACCCACTCAAAAAGTTTGACCTAGGGCTCAAAAGTTCGATTTTGAGGAGGGCTATCCAGCCATGCAATCAGATTCCAAAAATTCCAACTTTTGCAGAAACCCCAATTTTCACCGGAGGAGGAGAGAGAAGTATTTTCACCTTGTGAAAGATGTCCTATTCAGGCTAGCTCTGATACCATGTTAAGTTTAGCCTAATTTCACAAGCAAGATCACTGAAAGAAACACAATCACAAGATAGAGACAGACTTAGCCTAGGAAACCCTCATGGGGTAGAAAACCCAGCAAAGCTTTCCTCAATATAGATAATCAACCAATACAAATATGTCATCCAAGACTAGAGCTCCTTCTCCTCCTATGCACCAATCACAAGTGAGTGAATGAATGAGAAAAATGAGAAACACACCTCCTCTATTTATACTCGTGTTCTAACTAACTTTTCACCCTAATGGGGCCGACCTATCCTAGGAGAGTCTAACAACTCCTAAACAACTAACTCAGGGCCGACCTCACATGGGAGATCTAATAACCCTAGTTACCACACTTCCTCGGAGGAATAAACATCTCTGGATATACATCAGGGTCTCCTCGGAGGAATGGAACATCTCTAGAATAAAGTACAAATATAATATTCTTAGAAGTTACAATATTTCAACATCACTAAGCTGCATCCGTCTACTTAAGAGCGATTCACAACAATACATTTCAAGGTCCACTGGTGGGGTGTTGGCCTTGAGCTCCTCACTAGGGCCATAATTAGAGTTACAATATACATTTGTAAATTTTACTAAGGCTAAAAATGGGGGATGTTACATACTCCTCCCCTTAAGAATAACATTGTCCTCGGTGTTCATACTTCTTAGCAATTTATCCAATCTCCAGGATTCATCATTCTTTGGTTCACTTGTCGTCTCTCTTTTAGTTTTTTTGATCACCTTTGAACTCACACGATTTCTCGCGTCTTTGTGGTTCGTACTTCTTTCACAACTTGTACATCTGTACAGATCATACCAGATCTTCAAACATCTTTCTGTATACATAAGTATACAAAATTTCAAACAGTAAATCTTAATCATTTATCATTCATCCTCATTCGTGAGGGCATATTTGCTTACTCTAGCATTCATAACATTCACACATACTGACATATATTAGTCCACAATACAAATCATTCAATATTGGTTATGTCATAACACAATATTTCAACAACACCTTGTTGATCATCAAAATCTCTCCTGAGTTTGGAACTTCAGCAATTCTTTGCTAAACACACAACTCGTCCTCGAGTAAAAACCTATAAATAAAACTTGCAAATAAAACTTGCAGTTAGAAACATTCTATGTAAACTCAGCAGTGATATTTTCTGTAACAGTAGTATGACTTCTCCAACTCAGCAGTAATTACTTATTGTACTCAATAGTAATATTTCTGCCTTTAGCAATATTGAACTCAACAATGTGGCTGAACTAGTTCAGATATCATACTACCTCTACCATTCACTCCATAGCCATTCCCCTCATCGAATCTCTTGTGCATTCCTCCACTTTCTTGTTTTTAGGAATTGCCACAAGGAAGAAAACATAGTGAGCCACCTGCTCTGTTCCACATCTGTGGGGAACATGACCACATATATTTTTTTAGGGAAGTTTCCTCCTGCAATGGCTAGAAAATGAATGTAGGAGCCTCCTTTCTGCTATGTTTGAGTACATAATTTAAACCTTCTTGTTTGAGTCTAGGAAATTTATGTAATAACAATCATTCTATATGCCACATCCATCATAATAAGAACAAATATATTCACTTATTTGTTTATCACATTCTATGCATTTTGATGATTACACATCATTAATCATAAGTTTTATCACCAATCGTGATTCATAAAATCATGTAATCCAAATAATATGTAAAGTAAATCATTACTTACTCTTGAGCAATTTTTCCCAACTTATCTATAAGTTTTATAATGAGCGTTCCTCTTTAATCATGTCATCGGTCATAGTTAAGATCACTTCCTGAAATGTTAGTATAAAAGAAAAAAATTATTTGCTTCAATTGCTCAACAATTGAGCACATTAGTTCCATAGCATTACACACATGCTCATTCAACAACTTGTACATCATTTTCAATTCACCCTGATATATGAATGTAAACTCTTCAATATCCTTTTGAGGTCAAGTCTGCTAACAAACAAACATGTTAGTATCATAATTTAGTTACATATAGATTCAATTTGAGACTCATCAATTAAAGATAATATTTTTGATACTCTTTCAAAATATCCTATGATCAATCGACCATGACAAGATTTTAGGGTTCTTTTAGTCAAACTCATACTTTTAACAAAATCTCTTTTCTTGCTACACATCAATCTTTGTTTAAAGATATAACAAAACCCTATCTAAGAATCATAATGCAATTCCATATAATAATACATCTTTAATCTTATACTTTCCAATTCTAATAACCATAAGAAGTTAAGTAATAAGATCCTAATAAAATGACTTTTTTTCATAAACGAAAATAATATTTCATTACATCGGTCATCTTACTCTGTGAATCCGTTCACACCTTTTAAACATACATTGTAATCTAGTATGTCAAATTCAACCGGGCTATCATTATTCAAGATTAATAATTACTTAGTCTATGTACTCCATACTGTTGGATCAACAGAAGAAAATAAAAGAAAGTCAACAAAATTTTACAATAAGCATACTACCAAAATCTAAGTAGAATGATATACATTCTAACTTCAACTTCGAGGCTTTTTTTTTTTTTTGATATAGCATTCCATGAAAATTGTTGTCACAACAAAGCATTATCAATAACTATTAAAATTGAAGATTTTCAAGTGACTTCACTTAATCAAACCATATACAACGAACTTAATATTTCTTGTTCTCTTTTTATTGTTTTCCTGCCTCTTCATAGACAAAAATAAAGATATCAGTTTAAACATAGAAGAGCATGATGCTTAAAAAATTGTTAATTAAAAGAGTAATGAGACATCAACATTATATAATAATATAGCACTTGTAAACAAGTCAGTTTCTATGATTCGGTCCTAAAAGTACACATAACATTTGAAATAGTGTACACTCGAACTAGGTTTATTTGACTTTTATAAAATATAATAAACTTAGCTAACTCTTAGTAATATTGAAACTAATATTAATATTCATCCTCTAACCTAATGAAACTCATAGGTAGTGCGTTAGAAGAAAATATAATACCAACAACTATAATGAGAATCTACTTGATACTCTTGTGAAATTTATGTTAACCTGCATGTCCATAATCCTTTGCACATAAAGTGGAATTTAAACAAAATACCACTTTCCATAACAATACCGTTCAACCATGTGAGTAAGAAAAATCTCACGACAAAGGAAAACATACCTGACTCAGAATTTGGTAAGGAAAAGCAATGTTGAAAATACTTATCTTTATGCCTTTTGGAGAAATTGAAGTTTAACTCGAATGATATTAACCACTCATCCATCCCAGTCCATGCATCCAAAATAGGACAAGGCAACTTGATTGATTAGTTTATCAACCTTATTTCATGTTGAGCCCATTAGGCCCGAGTGCTGTAACCTACAACTCTGATACCATTTGTCACGAACCCAATTTTCCATAATTGTAATTTATGTGAATTTTCAAAAAATTTCACAAATAACATTTAACAATAAGCTAGATAATACACTAATTTCATTTAAGCATGATGACAATTACTTTATAATGATCATGCCTAATCATTTCTATTACCATTACTCTCAATTACAATTACTTCACTTATCTTACATAAGTCCACTATCTTGTTAACACAATGAAATTGGCATAGCACCAATTTATCTTTAATTTTCTTCTATCAGTTCTTATCAAATAATAACATAAACATATACATTTACATGACTTAATTTCGGTCAACAACCCTTTATTCCTTTTACTAAAAGCAAATGTTTTAGCTTGACATGCATGGCAAGCCATCATAAGATCAAGGAGGTTATATACAATCTTTCTTAATAATCATAAAAATCTTTTCCTTAAATCCTTATATGATTTCCCTACCCAATGGGAAAACCGAAATACTAACTATTTCTCCAGGAACAATGTGAAGCAATCATTGAGTTATATTTTATCTAAGAACAAAAATGAGGTATGCAATGATAATATCACAAGGTGCACATATGAACGAAATGCATTATATAAACATCCAAGCAAATCTTATTCATACATAAGAACAAGCCAAAATGATCATAATCATTCTAAGAGAGAGAGTCGAGTATACACATAAGAGACACATAACATGGACACCGTTTTACCGTGGTTCAGCCGTAACTTGGGCTACGTCCACAAAAGGGGTTGCATCATATATTCATAAACAAATATGGAGTTACATCTGCAACACTAATTGTTGCTCTTCCCCTTTTCAAGCTATTCTTATGGAGCACACTTTCCAGAAAATAGGAAAAGTAGATATACCTTCCTTGTCCTAATGATACTAAGGAAAATTCATATTAACTTGTCTAAAAACAAATCTTATAGAGTGCATCTTTAAGACTTCCAATATCATTATAATCATAAAGATCTATTTAGATATACATAAATAAATCTTCATAGGACCCCAATAGTTTTCATCAAATTCCATTTAATAATAACCATACGTTATGATCTATGTGAACAACTAGGAATATAGAGTACACCCTACTTATAAGGTTTATAGCTATAATAGAAAAGGTCCTTAGTTCTACTAACATGATGTGATAGACTATAAGCAAAACAAAATAAGGGGCTCGCTACAACACTGCCTTCTATATAAGGTTGTCAATATTTAGACTATGGTGATAATGTTACGTAATCTCCCTTTTCATTAATAGAGAGTAACTATCAATACAACTCAAAACTAGGGATCATACTAGCCTGGCCTTATTCCTTTTACCAAAACTTGAGTTTGTTAGTACGGATGTGATCCCATTGATTTGCTCTTAAGATAAGCTATGATAATAGAGTTACAATGTTACCTTATACACGATTGATTAATAAGGTTTATTTATTTCTTAAAATACATAATAACCACATAGATGTCTATGTATGTTTTATCCCTATGTCTTGTAATCCCAAAGAATAACTTTTAAGTCGTAAACCTTCAAATGTGTCGCCATTCAAACGAATCTGACAGATTGGCCCCATAAACAAATACATCGGAACTATGCTGCGTCTAGCATTTGGATAGACTTAGCAAGCCTAATTATCTAGTTATCTCTTCATACGTTAAGTATACAGAGTTCATGCTCAGGTAGATGATCTCCTAAATTCGTTTATTATAATTCTATTAGGGTCTTGCATTTAATTGCTTGACCAAAGTAGGATTTCAAACTCTGCATAAATGCCGAGAGCTTCGCCAGCAGAGGAGACGTTTTACCATCTAAAACAAACACTGAGGTTTAGCAAGACGAAAAAGAAAGAACTCATTAACCCCAGTCCAAGCCGAGATTAGAAACGCTGGAAAACAGGGATTAAAATACTAAAATATAAATAGAGAGAACGTTACAATTTTCTCTCAACGGTTTCTACTCAGAAGGTTAAATGCTGGGGATTTTAGTTGGCACAATGACAATACAGAGAGTTTAAACATTTTCCTTTCAACAACTAGAGATCCTTCAGAAAATACACTTCTCACTTTCAACATACAACAATTCGATAATAGAGGATCCTGAAGATTACGCTGGGAACTTAATGAACTACGTTTCTTCACGGACAAAAGTTCTTGCATAGATCTATCAAATTTTTGCAGCATACTTAAATACTGAGTTTTCCCATGGATCAATGCGCATGCATAGATCTTCTAATCTTAGCAAACACATATATAACTATTGACAGAAATAAAAATTGAAACCTGGGATCACCAAAATAAGTGTAGTGGCTGAGATCACTTAGCAATACAGATTCGGATTATCCTTGATCGAGCAGGGCCTCAACTCCATTCATAGGCGAGCTCCCCTTTTTCCTCCGCTCGCTACACTCATAAATTAACTAGTTGGATATCGATCGATTCAGGGTATGGAATCGTCGGGGCAGAGTATCGATCCAGAGTAGAATAAATCTATCAATCCTCTATCTACAGGGTTTTATCAGCAGGTTGCCTACCCGGAGGATGAAATCCAGCACAGCGTCTATCGGGTAATTCCATCCCAAGAGACAGTGTGTGTCCTCTTCGTTTACATCTCCCCCGTAATACTACCTTCGGGGTTCCTCCCTTAACTCACATCGTTCAGCCCAATGCTCCCAGGTGGTAGTTTGTTTTACCATTATAATTGTTGTGTCACTCCCCATGAGCTCTACTTAGCTAGATAGTTAATACTCCACCCAAGAGACAGTGTGTGTCCTCTTCGTTTACATCTCCCCCGTAATACTACCTTCGGGGTTCCTCCCTTAACTCACATCGTTCAGCCCAATGCTCCCAGGTGGTAGTTTGTTTTACCATTATAATTGTTGTGTCACTCCCCAATACTCCACCCATCTGCCTCAATATCTATGCGATAATACAACTAAAAAGTTGTCTTGTAGCAACACTTGGCTGGTAAATGGAAACAAGTGGTGGAGGTAAGTTCTCCAAATATTCCACGCAGGGAACAAATGGCAACGGTGAGTATTGGAGTGCTCCCTCATGGAGACAACTCCTAACGAAAAACTCAGAGTCCTTCTAAGTGCTATAGTCATGCGTTTATTCTCACAACCACTAAGTGTCCTTTACATCTTTCAACTAACAAACTTTAGATCAGAAATAATAACTCCACATTACCTTGTCATTTGAAGGTGCGCCCTTTGTTCTTATGTTTATCATAATATTTGATGTCAATATGTTTTTAACATATTAATAATAATTTATAACAATCAATTATTTTGATAATCCATTTCTATTGGATACTTTTGTAAGCACCTTCCTACCTTCACTTTATATTTATTTAATTAGATAAATTTAACCTCCCAAAAATAATAATAATTTCCTTTCGATCAAATGATCTAGGATTTATAAGAAGAAGAAAATTATATTTATCTATGGGGATTTTGATCTTTTTAATTAAAATGGCATTTATTTATTGATGCTTATATATATATATATACTAATTCTAATATATTCATTTTAGTATAGGAAAAACCAATCTTTCTCTTTTATGGTAGCTACTAGATAGCATAATCCTTTTAAATTATCGAGTTTGAGACATTTACAAGGTCTACTAATAACCTCTTGGGTAGTTCTTACCTTAAATAAGTCTAGTATCATAGTTCGGATATCCCTTCTAACTTAGTTAGGTCATCTAAATAAGGGTAAAATAATCATAACTTAACTTCTAACTGATAGGTCAATAAGGGTTAAATATAATAACGTCACTTATTTAATACATTAGGCTTCCTTTCGCTTTTAGGAGTTTTTCTCTAACATTCTCTCGTAGGGTATGATTAATATAATCCATATGGATAATAGTTAACCTTTAGGAACTAGAATAATAGTTGTGTAAGCAAATAATCACTATCATTGATCGTCTACTTAGGACGATAATATGAATAACTTAAGTTTATCAAGTAAGTGCTTAAGATACTAAGATGAAACCCATCATCTACTCATGCTTTTAGTTACCATGCCTTCTTCCTTAGTGGCTTCACTTTCTTGTCACTAAGCTACATCCTTCTACTTAAGAGTAATTCACAACAATACATTTCAAGGTCCACTGGTGGGGCCTTGGCCTTGAGCTCCTCAGAGTTACAATATACATTTGTAAATTTTACTAAGGCTTAAAATGGGGGATGTTACATCATGTCTCATTGTCAACCAAATCTTTCCATTTCTTAAAAGTAGCAAACACATCATATTTCTGTCTGATGCAATAAACCCAAGTTTTTCTAGTTGCATCATCAATAAAAGTAACATAATAATGAGAGCTACTAAGAGATTGTACCTAAGTCGGTCCCCATACATTTGTATGCACAAGATCTAACTTTTCACTCTTCTTCTATTTCCCAACCTTGAGAAATATGACTCTCTTCTATTTTCCATACACATTTCTCACAGAATTCCAAACTTACCTGCTTCAGATCTGGAAGCAACTCCCTTGAGTGGAGAATCTGCATCCCCTTCTCACTCATATGGCCAATCCTATGATGCCACAATGTTGTATATGTTCCTGTGGAAGCTAAAGAGATAGAACAGTTAGTATTCCGAGGACATAAATACAACATACCTATCATGTCTCCTTTTTATATCACCATTGATCCTTTAGTAATATTCCACCATGTTTCTCCAAACATATATAAACAACCACCATCTACCAACTTCCCTATTGAGATCAGATTTATTTTCATAGTAGAAATATTCCTTACATCTTTCTACAGCCATTCACCATTCTGTAACTTTATCTGTACCTTACCCATTCCAACAATTTTACATGGTTCATCATCACCTAATAGAACATGTCCAAAATCACCTAGAACATAATCATGAAATAATTTTCTATGGGGTGTATCATGACATGAAGCCCTTGAATCTACTACCGAGTAATCACTAGTATTATCTAATGCAAGAATCAAAGCATCTTGTAACAGATAACCTGCTACATTTGCTTCCTGAATAGTCTATTGCTTTCCATCTCCTTTATTCTTTAGAGATCTACAGTCTTTCTTTAGATGTCCTTTCTTTCCACAGTTCCAGCACTCTATATTTCCCAGTATGGATTTGGATCTTCCATTCCTGGACTTGATGTGATTACCTGGGCTCTTTCCTCTCTCCCTTTGTCTTCTCCTGCTCTCCATGGTCAATGCATCAACATGATGTCTCACCTGTTCTTTTCCTTCGCATTTCCTCGCTAAGAATAACACCAACAACATCATCAAATTTTAAAGTGTTTGGACAAGAGACGGAGTTACTTACAACCATGACCAAACCGTTCCATCTTTTTGGCAATGAGCACAAGATTAGAAGAACCCTAACTGCATCATCAAAGTTCACATTTACAGAACTTATCTGATTTGTAATCGTTTTAAATTAATTTAAATGACTAATAACATATCCACCTTCTAATATCTTCATATTAAATAAACGCTTCATTAGAAATACCTTGTTGGAGGCCAAGGGTTTTTCATACAGTTTACCTAATGTGCTCATCAGACCCTCCATTGTATTTTCTTTTGATATATTGAAAGCCACCGACGAATCCAGGCACAACAGCATTGTTCCCAGTGCCTTTATGTCAAGAACATCCCATTCTTCGTCCTTCATAGTCACCGTATGTTTTGTTTTTCCTCCCAATGATAGGAATAGATCCTTCTGATACATATAGTCCTCCATTTGCATCTTCCATAATTGGTAGTTTTGGCCATTAAATTTCTCGAACTTAAACTTTCCTTCTTCCGCCATTGCTCCAACTCGAACCATGAACCCTTCTTTCCTTTGAGTTTATATGCCAAATAGACCTTTGGCTCTGATACCAATTGTAAGAAAAATAGGATCCCAGAGCAATAACAATAAACAAGATGCAAATATAAATCACATAAACACAATACAAGAGAGACACCAATATAACGTGGTTCACCCAAGATGGGCTACGTCCACATAGAAATTTTCAGTCCTTATTATTATACCATCCAACAAATGAAGGGATACAACCCACATCACATCCACTGAAACTTCCTCTTCACTCTCTCTCGGTCTCTCTTACACAATCACAGATATATTTACAATACTACAATACATTACACAACCGTATTACAATCTCTTCCTTTTAAAGGGGAATTGCCATGGGAAAATACAACGAGATACCCAATACCATGGGCCCGCAAACTGTTGGCCAACAAGCAACCCAAAAATATCTTTCGGGTGCTTCTCCCCAGAACCCCTAGACCCCCCAGTTGGGGGTATGGTCCCCCCCGTTGGCATGAGTGTACAACCCACCTGCACATCATATAAAACTAGGGGTACAAACATGGCCGAAAAAACAACATCTCTAAATCAAGAAGATCATGCTCCACAACCAACAATTTGGGGGATTCAATGTGGAGGGATGACTTCTACGTGGTCAATATGGTAGAGACCAATGTAGTTTTGGGTGTCTAGTGGCTTAGTACATCGGGTACTATTTTGCATAACTATCATACCATGGAATTGGGCTTCAATGCAGCAGATGATAGGAAGATCGTTCTAAGGGGCATGTCCAATCGTGGCCCAAGAGTTTCCTTTGATAAGAGAATGGAATCACTATTCAGGCATGGGGATATTATAGATTAGGCAGTAGAATTCTTAATCACAACTCAAAATACCTCAAACGACAACCAACAATATTATGTAGACATACATGCCTTATTGGCAAAACATGATAGGGTTTTTGGAGAGATTCCTCTGAGAAGACATCCTAATAGGGGCTTAAAGCACACCATTGAGTTGGAGGAGGGGACCAAACCAATGATCATCACTCCCTACAGACACCTGAAAAAATTCAAAGATGAGATTGAGAAATCTATTAAGGATATATTAGACATGGGACACATCAGACCTAGTTCTAGTCTGTTTGCATCCTCAGTGGTTTTGGTCAAAAAAAGGATGGAACAATGAGAATTTGCATTGAATATAGGGAACTAAATAAGAATACCATCAAGAATGGGTATCCTATCTCTCGGATTGATGAGTTTTTAGATGAGTTGCATGGGGTAGTGTATTTTAAAATATTGATATTCGGTTGGGCTATTATCATATCAGAGTTCGGGAACAAGATCTACACAAGACTACTTTCATATGCCACTATGGGCACTATGATTTCTTGGTTATGAATTTTGGTTTAACCAACGCGCCTACTTCTTTCCAATCCTGCATGAATAATATTTTCAGGAAACAATTGAGGAAATTATTGCTAGTGTTCTTTGATGACCTCCTTGTATACAATAGGACATGGGAGGAACATGTGAGGCACCTAGATGAGATTTTGAGCATTATGGAGGAGAATTCCTTGTATGCCAAGGCCTCCAAATGTGATTTTGGCCTTATATCTAGATTTTATACTTGGTCCATGTGATTAGCACATAGTTTGTTCATGTTCACCAGGAGAATATTCAGGCCATAATCAATTGGCCGACACGTAAATCCATTACATAGTTCTAGGGATTATTTGGGCTATGTACTTATTACAGGTATTTTGTGAAGGGATTTTCATAGTTGGGTGCAACCTTAACCAATATCACAAATAAAGGGGCTTTCGGTTGGACTGAGAATTTGAAGAGAGAATTCAACAAACTCAAATAGGTAATGAGTACTTATCTTGTGTTGGCACTACCAAATTTTAGTTGTCCCTTTTTGTTGGAGTGCAATGCTTCAGGAATAGGTATAGGGGCAGTTTTGATGTAGAACAGACACTCGTTATCTTTCTAAAGTAGTAAACTCAAAGAGATGGAGAGGCTCTATTCAATTTATGAAAAATAATTGCTTTCCATTATGCATGCATTGACGAAATTCAAAGAAGTTGTCATCTAGTGCATTTTCTCGCACTAACATCTTTTGGCATCATTGTCGGGGAACAGAGGAAATAAGTTGTCTTCCCTTGGTGTATGACAATGTTTAGATATAGCTCTTGATGGTGAACAGGAGCTAAACACCATATGTAAATGTAATCTTTCACCTGGTGAATCCATGGTTGAAAAATCCATAAGCGAATTCGCTGCTCCAGAATGTCAAAGGCTTCTTGGATGGGTGTTATTTTTCCTGTGAGGTTTTCTCCATTTAACTTTTCTATTGTTCCTGGTTTTCCAAATATTGTTTTTATTATGGATGAGTGGGGAGATATTGTTCCCATATTTAGAGAAAGTGATTATGATCATTCTGCACAACATCTCATAAAATTTCATGAATGCATGGATCAACTACATATCCATCACGGGGATGTATTGACGAAAATGTTTATGTACTCCTTGGAAGGAGATTCCATATAATGGTACTGATCTCTTCCAATCAATAGGATTTATTCACTAAAATATTTTCATTCTATGTTTCATTCTTATTGCAAGAGAATCTATCTTGTTGAGCTCCTTTTGAATGATTGTTGTGAGCAATCAAATCTAAAAAATCTCTTAGCAATAATGGTCAGGATATTTTTAGTGATGACATTCATGGAGATATATTTTAGGAGAACGAAGCTTAGGATGTGTTTGACAATTTTCAAGATGTTTGTTATCATTTTCATCGCAATCTAAGTGATCATCATCATGAAGATTATGTTGTTGCAAAGTCTTGTGAAGATCAATTTCTTATTGAAGAAACCGTTGAAAATCACACTGTTGATAAAGAAAAACAAGAACCTTCATCATCATCATTAGAAATTTATCAAAGTGCTCCAGTTTATGATGAATGTGATGATGACATCGGGGGAATTCCATGATCAGAAGTGACATGAGAACAATGAACACAAGTTTCATGAAAAATCAATTCTTGTTTATGAAAGTTATGATTCAAAGTCAGAGCCTATATTGGAAGAGCGTATTTTTACACCAGCCTGCAACAATGAGCCAGTGTGTGAAAATTATGAAGCATATTTTAGGGAAGGCAGTAAAGGAGATAAGGAGGGGTTATCAAATAGTTGATTATATATTCTTCTTTATCAACTATTGAATAGTATTTTCAAGAGGTCCATGATTCTTTATTGGTTGTTCTCGAGCGAGAAAAAAAGAAAATTCAACAAAGAAGAACAATAGTCTATTCTTTCTGAAGTAGTTTTTACACAAGAGTAGACTTGTCTTCTAAATCAATTGAAATTTTGTCATGTTCTTCAAGATATAGTGTCTCTTTGGATGGATTCGGTTCTTCAAGGGGTCCCAAATGTTACAACACTGGGCATGCAAACAAATTGCAGCAGTAAGTATGAATTGCCTTTGAAATTTCTGCTGCAAATGTCATATTCTGTGTGTTCCTTCGGTTGTATGCAAGAAACTTATGTAGTCAACTAATTGCTCATTTGAATGTAATGGAAATTTACTTATACATGATGAAGAATTTTTGAGTTGGTTAGAATAGGCAGTGTATATAAATAAGCTCAATGTCTGATCATTTGTTCTTAGCGTATTTGGTATGTACTAGATTAGTTGAATAATGACTCCAATCCCAATGAAGCACTGGTGCAAATTGAAGTTGTTTATTTTCAAAACATGATGGTATTTACAGGTTCCATTTTCAGAGAGTTTGTAAGAAGGCACATGATATTCATGTTCTTAGCGCCTCACAGTGAGATAATTATCCCTAGTCAGATTCAGATGTTGGTACCAAATTGACTTTGCCAAAATCTTAATCTCTGGCCAATGTTTAAGAATCTGCAATGCATTGATTGGAAAATTCTAAAGGAGGCACCGTCAGAAGTTCAAAATTCAGTAGCATTTTCTCCTAAGTCCAAGTGTTCACGTCATCTTGGTCAGTTTCTCTTCATCTAGTTAAAACCTTTAACTTGAGGAAGTATTGCGATTTGTCCTTGCCTTTCATTCAATCCAAAATTTTCCATGGTTAAAGTCCAGCTTGCTATTCAAAATGCCAAATTATTTTCCTGTTTATTTGTTCTTGGAAACTTGAACATTATATTTTTTGTTTTAAAATAATTTTAGATGATTTTATTATAATTGTTCATTTTTTCCAAATAAAAAATATATTGGGATTCTAACCCAATCTCCAAGTTGAACCTACAAATGTCACCAAGCACCAAGAGAATTAGGTAACATATATAATATTGTTTTGTCCTATAAAATTATTGGGTTTTGGCCATCTACCCAACCTCCTATTCATAATAAAATTCATTGACATGTGCCACCAAACATCACCCAAGTGTCAAGAGCAAGCATCAAAGTGTGCCCATGGGTTGAGAGCACAAAGGGAATCCACGAGGAAAATATTTTTCTTAACATATCGAACATGTGGGGAAAGGTTGGTGAATATGAACACATGAAATGAATTTGTTATCATACATGTTGGATAAAGTCCCATATAAGTAGAAATAAAAAAAAATGATCGGCGCCTATTTGGGATTACAGATGTCCAAAGAGATGGTTGAAGGATGAACATGTAGTCAAGTCACAAGGAAGCACTCACACCAAATGCCACGGGAGGAGCCACAATACAAGTCAGAGAACAATGTGTTGGAAAGTGATATGGACAAGGTTCAAAGGATGTGTTAACAGGTTTTTTGGTTAAGTGATAGATTTGTCTCTGATGCAAAGGGTGCAAATTGATGTATTTTTAGCTCGCATATTCTTCTTGCAATTTATAGGACAATCTGTCTGTTGGAAAGATATTCAGGCCACATATATGAAAGTAAAGAACTGATCTAGGATAGCTCATTTTTTATTTCATATTTGTTTTCTATCATTCTTCCACCTCCACAATATAAACCCAACCTCTCTAGTAATTATCCGGCAAATTGCCTCTGATTCATGTTATGTTGCTACAAGTTTGAATCCATGCCCAATGTTTAAACACGAGTCTTCTATTCTTGAACCACTCACATACAAAATCAATAATATCTATTAATATGTGATAGGCATGCCCTTCATGCAATCAAAGTGCATTTTCTAGCGCAAACAACAGGGTGCTTCAAGACCTACCATCATATCAGGGAGAGATTCTATTGGAAGGGACTCAAGGATGATGTGTTGAGGCGTGTGAGAGAGAGCATGATTTTCTAGTAGAATAAGATAGAAAAGACCCATCCGATGGGAATATTACAACCATTTTCCATACCAAAACATAATTGGTAGAGTATCTTGATGGACTTCATCACAATATTATCGAAGGTGTAGGGTCGAGATTGTATTTATGTTGTGGCTCATCAGTTGATGAAGTTCGCACACTTCTTCATGATTTCCTCAAACTATTCAGCAACACATGTGGCACAATTATTCTTGATGGAGGTATTTCGGCTACATGGGATACCTAAATACATTGTCAGTGATTGGGATAGCAAGTTTCTTAGGGCATTTTGGATGGAGGTTTTCATATTTTGGGTACATATTTTACTCCCAGCACTAGTTATTGTTGGTGCACTTTTACTTCGACTAGGGTTCAAACATTCAACACAACACCAACAAACACCACCATAGATACCAAAACGAAAGGGAATTTAGTTTCTTTCGACAACACCTACAAGGAAGATGAAGTCTTAGCTGAAGTACCTACGGAAGTTGTAGGAACTAGATTTTTGCAGCGCGGAAGGGGAATAACTTGACAAACGAACCATTCATTAATAAACCCATTACATTAACAATTCTATAACATCGACAAATTCAGATCTTCGACACATTGGTCACTTCAACATAATCCATAAAATCGCCAGGTTCATATAACTTATATTGTATTTCATATACATAACATTCCTAACTATCACACATGAGCTCATATAAATCATTAACATAGGAAAGAAACACATATCACATCACATAAGAACACCATAATTTAACGTGGAAACCCATCCTGGGAAAAACCACAGAAGCACTTGTCTTTGTATTATGAGTTGCATCCAAATAAACACTTTATGTTTATGACTTACATATTTCTTCTTGAATTTACCCAGGATCTGCGCACACAGCCTGCAAATCAACGACTTGGCTCTTCAAAATAGCTTCGACATACACAGAATAATGCTTCATTACAGACCCAAAACAAACTCCAACATCATGCTCTCTAATCAACTAACAATAGTAACAACAACCCCAAAATTTACCTCCTATTACATATTTATAGGGCATACTTAGCTTGCCCCACTCCCACTAAACCACTAACTGACTCCCCAACTCATTAATAAAAGTGGAAAAAATCTAACTAATTGACTCAACTTCTCCCTTTTGACTTGATCAACATAACCATTTTTCCTTATTTCTCGGTCGCTTCATAGAACCACTTCTGCTTTGCCTCTGTCCACACCAAAATTGTATATGTGAAAAATGGTACCCACCATAAAATAGGCCCCACAGGGCCCCAACACTCACATGTGGCTAGTCCGGAGCCACTTCAGAATTGTGATATAGGGTCCTGTATCTTCGAAAAAAACTCATGGTAAGTGTTCCTAGTATCTTCGACTAACTACTGGACTTTATCCTTTTTTATTGAGAAATTCAACTAGCTCAGCAGTATTGTGTGCAGTGCTCACCTCAACAACCTAAGTAACTGCTGACTGGATGGAAACATGTTGAATCCCAATAACTTCTTATACGCACTCAGCCTTTCATTGAATCGCTTGTACTCTTTATGTCTGTTTCCTATGTTGCATCCTCAGCTAGTTGATTTCATGCTGCAGCTCTTTATTCTCAGCATCTCTCATCATTATTTGGACCGGTGGTATATTTTTCAATAGATCCCATGGGTTATTCATCTTTTCTTCAATGGCTCCAATCTTGGTGGTGACCTCTTCTAACTCAGCATCCTCAAACAACGCAGCCCAAGACTGTGACACTTCCTCGTACATTTTCATTCATTGAGCCTCCACTACCTAAAGTCTCTGAACGGCCTCTTGAACCTCTGCTTGTCACTACTCTGTCACTTAAGGTGGAGTGCTAGGCACAAGTTTAGCTACCAAGTATTTCAACTTCAATAGTAAAAACAGTTCGCATGTAATTCGTGTAATTGAATTCAGGGAATTCTGCGGTATCATGCTTCGCATATGAAAATTTGTAAATATTTCTAATAATGTCTCCTTGAACATCGATGCCCTTCGGAACTAGAACTGTCACCAAGGGATACCGAGCATTCTTTGGTAGCTTGACAGGTTGTACATTCTCCTATCATGGTGGAACATACTTTGGGAACATAAACGCAGAGCCAGATGTGGATGCTCCAACATCATGACTACTCTGTGTTTTTGTTTCTGGTTTGGGTCGATTTTATTTTCACGTCTTCCTAGGCACATTCATAGGAATATGCATGGAGATGAATTTTGGTTGCTCAGGACTGATTGAGGTAGAACCCTGCATAGGGACTTCTTCGACAGAGCCTTGAACAATATACTCCATGGGAATCATTGCCTCTTATCCATACACCAACTTGAAAGGTGTTTGTCCTGTCAACTTTTTACATGTCGTTCTATAAGCCCACAAAATCACAGGAATCCTCAAATCCCAGTCGTCATGGTTAACATTATAGACTTTTGTTAATGCATGCTCCAGGATCTTATTGAACGCTTCGACAGTCTCGTTTTCCTATGGATGGTACAGAGTACTCTTTCTATGGTAGACCTAAAATTCTTGTGTAATAGTCTCTATAGTCTTATTGAAAAAATGTGCACCCCGATCACTTAGTAAAAATCAGGGACAACCAAACCTGGTGATAACATTCTCAAACAGAAATCCTGCAACGGTCGCAGTCGTGCAATCCCATACTAGTGTAGCCTCATCCCATCGTTTAAGATAATCAATTGCAGTAATAATGTACCTTGCACCAGTTCTTTTTCTCGGTGATTTGATGGGTCCCATGAAATCAATAGCCCATTTGTCGAAGGCCTGCAATGTAACTTGAGGTACTAAGGGAATTTCATCTCTCCTCGATGGCTTCCCAATTCTTTGACATACATCGAAGTTCTGACAATATTCTTTAGCATCTTTATGAAGGGTAGGCCACCATAACCCTACTCTTAATATTTTATGCGCAATAGATTTTCCTGCATAGTGGGCTCCTTCCACTTCTTCGTGTGCCTCGGCTAAGATGATTAATCACTCATGCTCCAAAATACATCGACACAATACCTCATACAGTCCTAGCTTATACAATTGGCCGGCTATCAACTGGTAGTTCGCAGATTTAACAACCAACTTCTTCTTCTGGGAAGTCGTATACCCTTTTGGCACTGCACCTATAGATTAAAATGTTACAATATTTTGAAAGTAATCATCAACCATTCTTACAGAAAAGAGTTGCACGTTTGGAAGGTTATCTTCGAAACTAGTCGGTTCTTCTCCCATCTCCAACCTTGAAAGATGGTCGTATCCCGCATTCAACCTCACTAGCTTGACAATGATCTCAAAATCATATTCCTAAAATAGTAGTAAACACCGACAAATATTCCCCCTCAACACTGGCTTGTTGACAAGGTACTTCAAATCATAATGGTCTGTATAAATCTTAAAGTGACCTCCTAGCAGGTAATGCCTGAACTTCTGCAGGGCATAAACCATGGCAATCCCTTCTCTCTCTGTCGTAGTATAATTTATTTCTACAGTGGAAAAATTTCTACTGGAAAATGCAATAGGATGGTCAATAGAACCCTCACCTGGTTGAGAAAACACCATGTCCAGATCAACAGATGAGGCATTGAGATGGACATGAAATTCTTTTCTCCAGTAAGGAAATACAAGAATAGGTGTTGTGACCATTTTCTCCTTCAGCGTGTCAAGGCTCTATTGACATTCCTCATTCTAGTGGAACTTCGCATCTTTCTTTAACAACTTCTCCATAGGATCTGTGATTTGGGAATAACCCTGAATAAACTTCCTGTAATATTCTGTGTGAACCAGATTTGTTCTCAACTATCGAACTAAAGTAGGCGGAGGGAGATCGACTATAATGGAAATATTGGCAGGATCAACCAATAATACCTGCTTTCAGACTACATGACCCAATAGTATCCCAAATGAAGCACAAAATATACATTTATTTAAATTCAGGGAAATATGATATTGTATACAAAGCTCTAACATTAACCTCAAATTTTCAATATGGTTCTTAAGAAAACCATACACTATCCAATCATCAAAATAAACTTCCAGGAACTTATGAATGAATTCTTTAAATGCTGCAACAACTACCCTTGAAAAAATTACAAGAGCATTCTTTAAGCCAAAGGGAATTACCGTGTACTAGAAGCAACCCTATTCTGTCGCAAATGTGGTTTTGTGTCAATCCTCCTCGGTGATCTTGATTTTGTGATATCCATAGAAACCATCCCTAAAGGAGTACACTTCTTGACATACGGCGCTTTCTAGCACTTCATCTGTAAATGGAGTGGGAAAAGGATCATGTAGACAAGGATTATTCAACTTCCATAAGTCAACGCAAATCTGTATCTCCCTAGTCTTCTTGTCTTGAGATACCATAGGAATAATCCACTCTAACTCTTTGACAGGTTCAATGATACATGCATCAAGCATTCTTTCTATTTCAGCTTTGAATTTTTCCTTATACCGCGGCCTCAATCTATATGGCCTTTGCTTGATCAACTTAGAGCCTAGCTTCAGTGGGAATTTCATTTCTCCCAGGTCACCAACAATTCCCTTCATTTCTAATAACTTCGTAGGAAGAAGATATTGAAATTCAGGTAATAATTCAGTAATCTTCCCCATCGTTTCAACATCCCAGTAATCTCCAATATTTACGAACTTAGGATTTTTCGAAGAGCCTATATTTACCTTTCTAATCTTCAATGGCTTCGGGAATTTTTCAAATGAAACCTATGGTCCCTTCAGATCATGAGTTCCTTCAGTTTCTAGAATATTATTATATCTTGGATCATCATCCTCCGCCCTTCTCCGATGTTGTAGCACTCCATCATTTTTTCCACTCCCGCAATCCACTGTGAAAAATTAGACATCGGTCCCGGGATTTGTTCAAAAATGTTTTCCTTGATAATCTACAGAGATGCATCTATTGTAGCAATTTCATCCTCATAATTAAATGTCTACTTGAAGTTCATAGCTAAATTGTCCCATTCTATAGTTCCTTGTCATAGCTCCAGCAACGTATACCAATTCCTTGGTATAGTATCAAGTGTATGAATAGACATATGTACCCACTCTTACTTGGGTATATTCTACCAGATTGCACTACAGGTAGCTAGATGATTGGCAAAGCTAGTCAACCCAGTATAATTCTCTCCAATATAGGGGATCCCTTCTCCAAACCGTATTTCTAAATATCTTCTTCACTGTTACCAACCGGTTATAGACTGCTTATGCATATCCCACCACCTCGTTGATGTTGCTTTTAAACCCACATATAAAGCTAGTAAGCGTTGTTGTTCAGGTACCTTATATTCAAATTCATCGATAAACTTATCCACATTAGGTAAACCTTCGTAAGTAGGAATATCACATACCTCCTTACCAACCCAGCGCAGTGATTTTGTAACATGAGCACATATTCACATTGAAACTTCATGTAACGTGTTCTACCAGTTCTCCATAGCTTCGCCAGAATCAGATGAACAGGAACTAGCGCTCTACCAACTAAGCGTACCATCTGCAGTAAGATTGATATAGTCGCTTATCCTGGAAGATATATTGTAAATGTTATCTAAGTCATGAGCATTATAATCTTCTTCGACTGGTTCGACATACCTTTGTCCTTCCAGCAGATCTAGAGGTGCAACCACTCTGATATATTCATTCTCAAATATTAGAAGTCTCTTTTTAAAATTTATAATGGTCTGATTCTGAATTTCCCAATCAATTCCCATCAATGTAGGGTATGGATTAGTGTCATCGACAATTTCTATAACCTCGAAGTCTGCAAAAGTACGCAGTCCTTCTACTTCGATAGGGACCCCAAACATCATACCGAATGGTATAACTTTCTATTGATTGGCCAACCGCAAATGAATAGGTGACCATACTAACTTCGGCTTCCCCATATTCTCCCCTGTCTATTTTCTCAAACTATTAACATCTAAGCCCAAATCTAAAATAACAAAATCCATGTCATAGTCACCAATTTTCACATTAAGTCACAGTTCCCAACAAGTTTTTACTCTTTTATGAATATGATTGAAAACTCTTTCTGATCTCAATTCTTCGTAAGATTCCCCAATTAACTTGTGCAATTCTCTTAGTGCATTCTCATCTTTGATTAGAGTTAAACAATTTTTCAGAAAATTATGGAGAGTACATACCTTTCCTAAGCTCTTCTTTGGTGCAGATATGTCGAAGCACGGTGGCATGTCATACATAGGTCCTTCTTCGACAATGGGTGGTGGGGAGTATGTTGATGCACCCTTCAAAAATTTATCACGAGCCTCAAAGAATATACATTTATCCTTCCGAGCGTCAAATTATGGTGGTTTCTGATATACTGGCCTCACTCTCAGATCTCATTGATTGTTGTAACTAGCCTTATCTCCACCCATCGTGGCTCCACCTCTTGTTACCACAGCAATAGTATGTTGCTTCGATCGTGGCTCCACTGAAATATTCTATACATTTTGGTTCTGGTTCTGCTTCGCCTGCCACTTTGCTATGAGCTACGGACAATCTTCTATGGTATGGTATAATTCCCTACAATACATGCAAGTCAAAGTAGGATTCGGGAATTCTCTAGCATAATGTTCATGAGTGCCACAATTATAGCATATAACTTGTCCTTGTCCACGGCCTCTAAATCCACCTCACGGTTGATTGAATTGTGCATTGCTTCTTTTGTCCTGATCCTCTCCCTTCATAAGGAACGTGTCTGCAGTATGCTCAGTGAACAATTGATATGCTCAAAAATTCTTCTCATCATGTCCGATAGACCGACAAAAATTACACCATAAGTTCTAAGGGGTACTTACCATCTTCTATAAAAATTAGCACTCTTTGGGTCGAGGTCCTTTAGTCTAACAAATTCTACACCAACCACCTATCCCAGGGTTTAAGAGACTAGGATTACCAGCATTAATATAATCATGAAATGTCATGCATTAGTCTTTAGAATGGCCTTCCTCCTTGCATCTAGTGCACCAAACATCTTCACGCTTTTTTTTACCTTTCCTAATATCTTGAATCTGAATAGACAAATTCGCCAACTGTGACTGGATTTGAGCCATACCAACTCCAGTCTCTCCAATAGTTGATGCTTCCAACTTCATGGTCAACTCCAAGGCTTCTGTCTGGGTCGGAATCTTCTGTTGCATGAGTGGAAGTCTAATGTGAGGTAGTAAAGCGGTTATGAACCACTCCTTATGTTGTAGGTCATTTGTTGGAAATCTTGCATGAAGCATCAAGGTTTTAAACCTTTAGTCAAAGTCCCAAACAGACTCATTCAGCGCTTGCTTAATCTCCTCCAATTCAGTAATACATTGTGATTCATAATTTGGTTTCTTGAATTCAACTTTTAATCCATCGTTAAGCTTTGTTAAGGTCTTCGCAGGTTGATTATCAGTAATATTGAAAAACTTCATAAACCAGTCTAAGTCACGACCCCTAAAGGTCGTGATTAACTGCGCCAATCTAACATTGTCGTCTTGTACATGTTCTACAGTTCATACTGCATTGCAAAAAAACCAGTGTTGTTCTGGGTCCTCTAACCCATTTCCATTGAAAATAGGTAGCTTCATGTCATCCCTAGTCATTTTGGACCTCTAGGGTTTCAGATGAATTACTATTAATGGACCACTACTTGATGTCTTCCCACTCGGTGAAGTACTATTCTGACTATTTCCACCACTCTGACTAAATTGGAAATTTTTTAAAGAATTACTTTGTCTTACCTCAAATCATGGGGATGTATGTGTGGTCGTGGGTATGTCATAGTATGGGGTCTAGGACAGATCTGTGAATTCTTCTTCCTCAAAAATGATCTAGTACTCTTCTTCCTCATCGCAAGAATCTTCTTCAATATTTGGTACTGGTTCATAGCCTCTTATTTTAGTCGCATTGCAACCCTGTCTCCCTATTGCAGTTCTCCTTCTCTTGTTCGACTGAAATATTCTTCCACTTTGCGGGAACCCACACTCTTCGTCAGTCTCACTTTCTTCTCCCCTTATCATTTCAGCTCATTGCAGGTATTCACCCATACCTTCCTCCATACAATACCCATGCCCATCGTGCACAATCGCTCTACTCGTCAGATTCCATCTACATCACACCTTTTTTAGAAAGTAACTTCTTGATCAACAAGTTTAACGATTTGAGGTACTTACCGTGTGGACCTTCAAATAAATCTTGTTATTCTGCACTATATGACTTGATAGTGTCAACAACAAATTCGGTAATGTACCCCTCTAGTATGTTATCCATCCAGTATTCCACTACACGTGAGATCTTTTTATTCACACCTTTCAGTCGTTGTATCAATGCATGAGTCCAATTCCTAGGCTCACCTCCTTGGAAATTTGTCTTTTTCTCAGTCAATCTTGCTAACCATTCATGCAATATCACAGGAAACTCACCAAAGAAAGCCTCATGAATATCACTAAAAATATACTTGTTTAACCAACCTTCGCTGTCCAACTGGGGATGCTTATTATGTTTCTTCGCAAATTCCTTCAGCTGCTAATCTACCCAATCGTGGATCTATGATTTAGTCGAATTCCACAACATTCCCCTTTGAAACAAATCCCAGTCTTGGAAACAGAACCATTTGTTAGCACACTTTTACTTCGACCAGGGTTCAAACATTCAACGCAACACCAACAAACACCACCACAGATACCGGCCCAAAAGGGAATTTAGTCCCTTTCAGCAACACCTGCAAGGTAGATGAAGTCTCACCCGAATTACCTATAGCAGCTGCAGGAACCAGATTTTTGTAGCGCGGAAGGGGAATAGCTCGACAGACAAATCATTCATTAAACAACCCATTACATTAACAATTCTATAACATCAACAGATTCAGATACTCGACACATCGGTCACTTCAACATAATCCATAACATCGCCAGGTTCATATAACTTATATTGTATTTCATATGCATAACATTCCTAATTATCACAAATGAGCTCACATAAATCATTAACAAATGAAAGAAACACATATCACACCACACAAGAACACCATAATTTAATGTGGAAACCCATCCTGGGAAAAACCACATAAGCGCTTGTCTTTGTATTATGAGTTGCATCCAAATAAGCACTTCATGTTTATGACTTACATATTTCTTCTTAACTTTACTAAGGATCTAGGCACACCTCCTGCAGATAAACGACTCGGCTCTTCAAAAATAGCTTCGACAATCATAATATAATGCTTCATTACAGACCCAAAAAAAACTCCAACAACATGCTCTCTAATCGACTGACAATAGTAACAACAACCCCAAAATTTTCCTCCTATTACATATTTATAGGGTGCACTTAGATTTCCCCGCTCCCACTAACCCACTAACTGACTCACGAACTCATTAATACACATGAACAAAATCTAACTAACTGACTCAACTCCACCCTTTTGACTTGATCAACATAACCGTTTTTTCTTAATTCTAGGCTACTTCATCGGAGTTGGACGCTTCGTCGAACCACTTCCGCTTTGCCTCTGTCTACACCAAAACTATCTCCGCCAAACATGGTACCCACAATAAACTAGGCCCAATAGTTATCACCCCTAAGCAGATTGTAAAATGGAGATTGTGAACAAATGGGTCAAGGGGTACACATGGAATTATGTTTCAGGACAACAAATAGCATGGATCAAGTGGTTGCACTTAGGATAGAATTGTTACAATGCCACTTACGATATTTCCATTGGTATGACCATATTCCAAGATTTGTATGGCTATGATGCTCCATTTGTGGATATGCCATTCAGGAATAGCGGGGTTCCCAAGGACAAAGATTGGATACATGAGATTCAATACATCCTTAGATCTGTTAAGGATGATCGACATGTGGCTCAAAATCAATAGAAGGTGTATGTGTATAGACACAAGATAGAGTGCAATTTTGAGGTGGGGGACTTAGTATTTTTGAGATTACAACCATACCACCAATCCTCAATAAAGAAAAGTGGTGTAGAGAAATTGAAGCCCCATTTTTACAGTTCCTACAAAGTTGTCTGAAGGGTTAGAGAGATGGAGTACATGATCAAGCTTCCAAAAGGAAGCAAGATTCACAACATATTCCATGTGTTGTGTCTCAAGAAGGCATTAGGACATTAGGTCACGAATTCAAAGTTTCCTCTATTAGATGAGGAGGGGTAGTTGGTTGTAGACCCTTAGGAGATATTGGATGTTTGGGAGAGAAAGTTGAGGAACAGAGTAATCTAGGAATATCTTGTTAGATGGAGGCACACGTCAGTGTAATATACCACATGGGAGGGAGAACAGATTCTATAACATCCCAATTTGTAATTGCCTAAGGACAAGCAATCTCGGGAAGGGAGGACTATAATGTCCCTTTCCATTCGAGCACTCTAGAAGGACGACGTATTAGCCTAATTCATTTCTGTAGGCTATAGTCAATGACTAAAAGGGGATTAATTATTTATTTAATGTCACCAAACAAAAGTAACTTCATGAAGTGACGTTGAGTAATTAATTCATAAAGTGACTATTGAAAAATTCACTTTATTAACAAGTGAAATTAGCAGCAAAGTTGCTTATACCTTCCTTTTATAAATAATTTTTCTAATAGTTTAGAAATATTTTAGGTAATAATTATATATAATTCAAAGGTAAAACGTAAAACAGTTATAAAACATTTGACTAGATAACAATGTAACAATGTATTATTTATGCATAGTTTAAAAGCAAGTTTATTTTTTTTTAAATATAAAAAATATTTATTTATGACAATTATAATTAAATCTAGATAAAAATTATCATTTTTTGTTGTTGGAGGCTTTCACAAGATGTGTTATTGATAGAAGGAGATTTTGGATTCACTATGTTAGAAGTTTTAAAGTAGAAGTTTAAAGAAAATACAATGACAATATAAGCCTAAAAGAAAATAAAATAAAAAAAGAAAAATAAACCATAAAAATAAAATTAAATAAAAAATCTAATGAAACAAAAAAAAATATTTAAAAACAAATTTTAAAAAAAATGATAAAAAATAAAAACTAAATAAATAATAATCAATTAATGAAAAAAAATACAACTAAACAAAAACAAATATCTAAATAAATATAACAATAACATGACAAAAACAAATGTCTAAATAAATATAACAATAACATGACTTTTATTTAAATAAATAAATAAAATAAAATAATATCTTATAATATAATAAATACAATTCAATAAATACAAAATAGACAATTAAATTGAATATAATATTATACATAAAACTATTATATAATATTCAATAATTGAAACAAATACCTATTATACGATGATCAACATACAATCAAGTAAAAAGGAAAATGCATCTTCAAAATAGTATATTGACCAAAAAAAATAATAAATGGGTGTGTGCAAGAAGATGAGGGTCACTTTAGATGCAATGCTACTTTTTCAAAACTCGTTCCCGATACATAAAACATAACGCGTTTCTGATATTTAGCACCTGCCATGGTAAGACCCGAGCCTAACATGTCATTGGACATGTAGGATAGGTAACCATAACGCGTACGCGTTATATAACTACAAAACGCGTACGCGTTATGTAGTTACAAAACGCGTACGCGTTATTGAAATCTAAAATCAATTTAAATACACAATCCCGACGATTCCCGACCACCTGCGACACTCACGTATCAGAAACGCGAAATAGACCCTAGACGAGGACGGTTTGTGGCCCACTCAAGTATCGGTGTTGCTCGATTTAGCTGGAGGGGAGACAAATTCACCGGTGGATTGTCATCTAATCAGATAATTCATTCACCCATACCATTTTTTTGTCATTTCTTAACCTAAATTACTATTTTTTTATTGTTTAAAACAACCTAGTTTTGTAATATTGATAAAATTGGGAATAACCCAATCTCTAATTAAATTCACATCTCCCTCAACCAAGATGAGTGAATAATTAAAATGAATCCCTTTTCAAAAACTCAAAAATTCAAAATCCAACCAAAAATTGAAAAAAATAGAACTCCCCCTTTTCTACAATGTATCCATCTAAGTCACCCGACACGAGGACACAGGACACGAGTGTCCCCAGTCCCCACTAGACACGGTGACCCCCAGAATTAGGACACGTAGGACACGGTGACCCCCGGAATTAATATATTTTTAAAATATATTAAAATTTAAAAATATAGACATATAGATCCAATAAAATTTAACATTTACAATTACAAATATTCAATAGAAATTACATTTACAGTTACAAATATGAAATATTCAATAGAAATTAGATCATTCACAAATCACAATACATTTGTCATTCACAATCACAAATCACAATGAGACATTGAGACACATAGATGCAAACTCATCACTGCCCTGATCCTCCTCCTCCATGCCTGAATCAACAAACTCATCACTACCCTGATCCTCCTCCTCCTCCTCCTCCTCTCTGCCAATCTGACTAACTTACTTTTTAATTGTCAAATGTTTAATTTTAAGTTTTAAATGTATGTAAGTGAATGTCATTAAATTGCTTACTTGAGTTTGATTTAATACATTTTCAATTTTGAAGAGACGTCATTATATACCATGTATATGTTTCTAATGATTTTCGTATTAATGTCTTTATTGCAGTTGCGGCTATGGACACCAATGTCGAGATATTGATTGAGCTTGCCCACTTGAGGGGCATAAGTGCAGCTTTTAGTGGTGGTGACAGGATTCGTCGTTCGCTTGCATCAACCTTGGATGCAATTGTTGACACCATTTCACAATCTACCAATGTACTATATGATATTGCATCATATAGAGAAAGAAAAAGACAACAATATGCTGATGGGCTAGACTACAATGCAATAAAAAAGTTGAAAATATCCAAAGAGCTCATATTTGCATTGTTTAGGGACCCTCGGACGGGGGAAATCCCAAATGCAAATAGGCCGCATATCTCCATTGAGTGGTGCATGTTTCAACCATTTGTTGATAACTGGATGGACAGATGGTACATGGTTTTTGATATGCCACCACACAACAACAGGGAAATTCCCTTATATTTCCTTCGAAAGATGTACGCAGAGTTCGTGTTGCATAAACACGTTAACTATTTTGACATCTTGCAGTTTCAGGGGATCGGTGGGGGGATGCCCCAAAACCGACCCAATTCCAGGCTTCGAGACCAGTATCGCCCTATCCTTGCACCTCGCAGGCAGTTTCCTAGGCCAGATGTCCCACCTGCACATCGTATTATTCCACAGACACGGGATGCATTTTTGAGTTTGGCATGGGCGGTTGTTCGCCATGGCACTATGGTTCAACATATGGGTGAGGAAGGGACATCTGTCCCTGGTGTGGTACATACACCAGCTCGTCACCATGCAGGACCATCAACTAGTGCAAGACCATCAAGACCATCCACTAGTGCAGGACCATCAGGACCATCCACTAGTGCAGGACCATCGACACATCCCCACCCTAGTACTGATCCTCATGAGTGCACATCATGTGGTCGTCCCTGCTATGGTATTGCCTCATATGTTGCCTTCAGTGGGTTTTTGAGAGAGGTTTGTTGATGGTTAATTGTAATAAATTCTTCATTTATTTTCGTCTTTGTACACATATATATAGTTTGAGCTAATGTATTAATTTTGTGAACTTGCAGTTGATGCTTTATGCCGGCAGCGACGCCCCAGAGCCGGATGTTCCAGACTCTACAGGGGGGCATGATGCTACCCATTTGGTAGGCCCATCTTATATAGCACCTATTGCCGTATCTCACACCGAGGTAAACATTTTAAAATTTCAGTTTTTTAATACTTGTTAATTTGTTAATTTCCACATACTTTACATTTTAGTTCATTAATGCTATCTACAGTCTAATATTTACAATTATTAAACTTGAAGATGGCAGATCCTTCACTGGGGAAAGGTAATGTGGAGGTAGCACCCATGGTCATACCGTCCCATGAAACATCTGGGCTCCAGGTAAACAATTAAAAATGACATTTTTTAAATACATGTTTGTTTGTTGAATCATGCATGTCTAACTACATGAACACTTGCTGACTGTAGGCACCATCCGAGACATCTGGAATATTTCCTGGATTTGTATCTCCCTCTAGGCCATTCGTGAACAAGGGTCGTGTGTATGTGAGGCGTTCTACTCCTAGAAAGACTCCAGCTGCCCATGACCATGGGCTTACTCACACCATGGTAATGTATATCCTTCGATAATATTTGTTGTTTAACTTGAAATCCAGTGCATAAATCGTTTTTGTTAATGTTTGAATTGCATGTTTACTGCATCAGGAACCCGAGTTGTCTACTGAAAACCTCTCATTGATGGTTGATGTAGCAGTTAGTGCCGCATCTGCAATGGCAACTGATCACACACAGGTATGTAACTATTTCAACATTATCTTTACATAGTTTATTATTGTTGTCTATTGTTTATTCATGCATTTCTAACTATTTCAACATTTTTTCATTGTAGCCACCACCAGCAGGAGTAGTTCCTGGCCCCCCTGGTTCGACCATCCTGGATGTTCAACCAACGGCTCCATCTGCTACACAAGCAATGCAATCTCCTTTGTCAGTTGAGGTGAGATGTCCTTCAGTGACCAAGTGTTTCATGCACTTTCCATGCACTAGTTGATAATTGTTGAGCTAATGTATTAGTGTACATAGTTAGTTGAATTTAACAATTGATATTTAATTTGCAGAATCCAGAGACGCACATTGATCCTAGAGATGTGCCTAGAGGATCAACGTCGGGAAAGAACAAGAGGAAGCTTGAGTTTTGATGTGTCTTATGGGATATATGTACATTTGGATACATGTACATGTGGCTTTGATAGTTTTGGATAGTTTTGGACACATGTGCTTTTGGATACTTTTGTATATATATGTACTTTTCGATACATTCACTTTTGGAGACATGTACATTGACTTTATTGTGCATGTACTTTTGGAGACATGTACATTGACTTCATTGGATACATGTACTTTTGGATACTTTTGGATATACATGTACTTTTGGAGACATGCACTTTTGGATATATATGTACTTTTGGAGACATGCACATTGACATTTCACTTATAAATGAATGATACATTTCAGTTTGTATTTGTTCTTCGGTTTCCATGTGTTCTTGTGTCAATCTAATGTGTTGATTTGTGTGGATTATCTATTACTCATGAATGCACTATGTCAAAAGAACAAACTATTATAGTCAAAGGTTTCAACGAATTCACTACATGCATGCACTAATTGGTATCTAATTAAAATTTGTGATTTTGGATGATCATTACAAGTTATGTCAAAGTTCTTGCTCGTGTAATTTAATCAAACTAAATGCAATACAATGTTTTTCAAGGTTTCAACGAACTCACTCATGCACACCTATTGCACATTCTAGGGCAATTGCTAGTTAATGCAAATATTCCCATAAATAAATTCCTAGAACAATTAATGCAAACATTGTGTGTTCCCTCTTTATTGACATCTAAGGAGAAAGGTTATTGTTTATAACAAAAAATAACCAAACTGAATAAATGGATCTAATCTCTTTAAATGGATTGACGCCATCAACTACCAATGAAAGTCTAACATTATGAGGTTCTTCTTTAAAAATGAGTAATATTTCCTTGATGATCGTAAATTGAGAACCATTTGTAGCCACTCATATAATACCATCTTCACTTATCTTTGTACATGATAATCCATAAAATGTGCTATGATTTTTTAACCTAAACAATCATCAAAAACCTAGAATTATAGGGATATGACAAAGAACCTTATGGGGCACCTTATATATTACCTAATTAGTTCAATATCTATTGATCCCACATTCATGGCATTTTAAATTTGTTGCATGATGTCCATAATATATCATTTGATCATAATTAGGACATGCATCAATTATTTGATACTCCTTTCTTGTATCTTTCATAAGGGCACACAATTCTCAATATGTGCAAGGTAAAGTATTTGATGGTTATAGGAAAATATTACCTAACAATCTATAAGAAAAAATCAATTTATGTACTAAATAATGGATATCGCAATGTAGTTATTACAATCACAAAAAATATTAAAAACTTATATTTATCATTGGAGTTATTGTGTATACATTAGGATCTTTGTCATACCATTGTTTGAAATGTCATTCAATACCTTCAATTTTATCAACATCAAATTAGTAGACAAAGTGACTCATCTTTGATCTCTTGTATAGGCCTTTGTGTGCCTTATCAATAAGATGTACATCATGAATATTATCATAGGTCTCATACATAGGTGCATCCTCATCCATGCAAACAAAGGTGTCATGGATAGCCCTATTATCCCATTATTCTCAATAATATTAGTAGCATTGTCTTCCATAGGATCAAATTCAACTCCATCACCCCCATTATTGCTACTCTAAATTGCAGCCTTAGGAGTTTTGATCATGTGTTTTTGTCTCTTTAGGAGTTTTGAAATATTCTAGTCTTTCAAAAATAATATGGAAGTTCAAATATTTAAAAGTGGCTTAAATTATAAAATGGGCGGAAATTCACCAAGTGTCCCTGGACGACATTTTCATGCGACTTGCAACTGGACATAACTCGGAAACCGGACGTCGGACCGATGAACCATCGACTCCGTTGGTCTCCTGGCATGCGATTACCTCTAGGGGGCCCTCTCCCTCGTCTCCCCATGGCCCAGTGGCTTCATTGTGCATTCATTTCGTAAACTAGGGGTTTGCTCAGTTTAATTGCATGCAATCTCGCATTGGTGGGTCAACTCTGCAAAAACCTCCCCCGAGCCAGTGTTGGCAGTGTTCCCACGTCGGCATTTCCCACACACACTTGCAGGAGCCAACGGCATGCAATCTTCCTGCTCCGTTTGCTTTTTGGCTCCCGGACGGAAATTCACCAAGTGTCCCTGAATGGCATTTTCATGCGACTTGCAACTCGACATAACTCAAAAACCGAACGTCGGACCGGCGAACCGGCGAATCCATTGGTCTCCTGGAGTGCGATTACCTCTAGGGGGCCCTCTCCCTCGTCTCCCCATGGCCCAGTGGCTTCATTGTGCATTCATTTCGTAAACTAGGGTTTTGCTCAGTTTAATTGCATGCAATCTCGCATTGGTGGGTCAACTCTGCAAAAACCTCCCCCGAGCCAGTGTTGGAAGTGTTCCCACGTCGGCATTTCCCACACACACTTGCAGGAGCCAACGGCACGCAATCTTCCTGCTCCGTTTTCTTTTTGGCTCACGGACGGAAATTCACCAAGTGTCCCTGAACGGCATTTTCATGCGACTTGCAACTCGACATAACTCGGAAACCGGATGTCGGACCGACGAACCGTTGACTCCGTTGGTCTCCTAGCGTGTGATTACCTCTAGGGGGCCCTCTCCCTCGTCTCCCCATGGCCCAGTGGCTTCATTGTGCCTTCATTTCGTAAACTAGGGTTTTGCTCAGTTTAATTGCATGCAATCTCGCATTGGTGGGTCAACTCTGCAAGAACCTCCCCCGAGCCAGTGTTGGTAGTGTTCCCACGTCGGCATTTCCCACACACACTTGCAGGAGCCAACGACACGCAATCTTCCTGCTCCGTTTGCTTTTTGGCTCCCGGACGGAAATTCACCAAGTGTCCCTGAACGACATTTTCATGCGACTTGCAACTCGACATAACTCGGAAACCGGATGTCGAACCGACGAATCGTCGACTCCGTTGGTCTCCTGGCGTGCGATTACCTCTAGGGGGCCCTCTCCCTCATCTCCCCATGGCCCAGTGACTTCATTGTGCATTCATTTCGTAAACTAAGGTTTTGCTCAGTTTAATTGCATGCAATCTCGCATTGGTGGGTCAACTCTGCAAAAACCTCCCCCGAGCCAGTGTTGGCAGTGTTCCCACGTCGGCATTGCCCACACACACTTGCAGGAGCCAACGGCACACAATCTTCCTGCTCCGTTTTCTTTTTGGCTCCCGGACAAAAATTCACCAAGTGTCCCTGAACGACATTTTCATGCGACTTGCAAGTCGACATAACTCGGAAACCGGACGTCGGACCGACGAATCGTCGACTCCGTTGGTCTCCTAGCATGCGATTACCTCTAGGGGGCCCTCTCCCTCGTCTCCCCATGGACCAGTGGCTTCATTGTACATTCATTTCGTAAACTAGGGTTTTGCTCAGTGTGGGAGTGTGCAATTTTTGCACACGGGGGTCAACTTTGGAAAATCATCCACTGGGCAAGTATGGTTAGTGTTCCTAGCCCGAACCTATCTAGATACACCCGCAGAACTCCCCGAAACCCAGTTTTGTTGCACGGTTGGAGTTCTATGCCCCCGGTAGGTATCCAGCAGGTGTCCCTGAAGGCCTTCTAGTAGTGAGACGGGACGAGCCATAGAATGAAGACTGTGGCTCGGATCGACGAACCGTCGACTCCGTTGGATTCAGCACACCGGGATAGTGCCAGGGGTGACCTCCCCTCCTACCCGGTGGCCCACGTGTCACCTTGCAGGTCCATCTTGGAAACTAGGGTTTTGCTCAGTGTGGGAGTGTGCAATTTTTGCACACGGGGGTCAACTTTGGAAAATCATCCACCGGGCGGGTATGTCTAGTGTTCCCAACCCGAACCTGCCTAGACACTTTGAAAACTAGGGTTTTGCAGGTCCATGATGATGATGATGGTGATGATGATGAATATGTTGATGATGATGGCTTGGTCTAAGGTGGTGCTCTCAAATAGCTAATTCATTATGAAATATTTAACAAGACATGAATTAAATTTAATATAAGTGTATTGTTTAATATAGTGAGCATGAATTGAATTAATTTTGTTGGGTGAAGCCAATAACCAACATGATGAACATAATATAATTTTAGGGTTTAATGATCATATGTAAAAAATGGCATATTCATAAACTTGACATAAAAGAGAACTTTTGACATATTTATAAACAACGTAAACGTAAATTTGGCATATCAAGAACGCAAAATTGACATATTCATATGAAACATACATGTGAAAATTGAGCATATATCAATATTCAATTACAAATAGTATAAATAGTATAGTATTAAAAGTATGTAACGTACCTCATCATGCTAGATCCCACCTATTATCATACAACCAAGCCCTCCGGATCATCTCTTATACTGATGGTCTACATTAGTCTCTCATGCTCTGTATCCGGTAAGAAGTAGCGTACCTTCGATGTATTTCGACTAGGCATTGTTCGTACCTGAAGGTTTGTGCCAATGATTAAGTTGGTAAAGTGATACACACTTGCACCTGGTTTGTAATCCCTGTAAACATATCCACCCTTCTTTCTTCCATTGTTGTCCCGTGTCAAGTATTCACCTTTAACAACCATAGACCTAGTTGGAAAGTGGTTGTTTTCATCGTCATTCATGGACATAATGAGGGTTTGCTTTCCATCTATACAGCGTGCCAACCAGTATTCATCACCCCATTCAGTATCTTTTGAGGCAACCACTGCGTATATGTGCCCTGCATTATATGATTGTAGGTATATGATCAAAATATTTTTTGTACGATACAAGGCCATTAATCTGCATTTGAAGACTACGTAAACAAACAAAAAATGTTAAGGAAATGCATCATACCGGGTTGTACAAGGTCTGAGACATGATCAAAATCTGTAGAAATAGATGATTGGTCTTCTTCCAACGGAGTTAACTCAACAATTGCACGCTGATCAAGTGGAAGTGATATGCGATCCCATCCATCAACCCAATCCAATGATTCACACCCATCCCAGTCACCATCACAACAAGGCGGGCAAAAACAAGCGAGTTTTCTGGTCCAAATTTCAAATACTGGGTTATCAGAGCTTTGAACCGAATGAAAGCCACGAGTCCCAGGCACAGTCTTGCATTCCCATGCATGTGAATGATCTATGTCTACCACCTCCCAAAAAAATCTCTCCACATGTCTCTTTCTTGTGGATTCTACTCGCATAGTTGATTCCTCTCCCATTACTGACATGCACCACCTGACTATAGATTGAGCATTTAGAATAGTAGATTCTGTAGATACTTTCCTCTCTTCGTAGGGCTATTTTGACACATGCTCCGGCTCCATCATTCTCTCCTTTACCATGCCCAGTCTCAAAATAGTTCCACATATGTGGCACTTTGTAGTTTTTATGAAATGAACACAACCACTGAAATATGCGTGCATTTTTTAACTGACCAGCACACCCATCAGAACAAATCCAGTGTCGATCCATCTGTATGTTCCTTCCCTTCAAGTGATCATAGAACATGATGAAGCAATGACGTACATAGTGGAAGTCGTGGCACCTATCATCACTTATGTAGAAGTGATATTCCTTCGGAATTTCTCTTTGCTCTTCAGTGCTATTTGGGCCATGCCTATATGTGATATGGACCATCAAGGAAACCTGCTTAGAGTGATAATACTGACTTTGGATCTCATTTTGAGGTTGCAGAGTGTAGTTCTCGGAAAAATCAACAACTGAAAGTATAGTACCAAGGGGAAATGTATCTCTGCATATTCTAAACTTCTCATCCTGCCATCGTGCCACGTGGACATGCTGAACATATTGATGTGTCTTTTCAATAAATTCCTTGATGAAGTCACTAACTTGTACCTGGTGACACAAAATGATCTCAATGTTAGTTTTTTGTTGTAAGTAAGGATTGAAATGTAACCGTTACAACATAATTTTATAGATATAAATGCATACCTGAGATGTCACCAATTGTATTTTTTTGCTTTCTTTCCCTGGGACTATTTCATAGTTGATATATTTGAAACTTTTCATGTCTGTAACCATTTTCCCAAATTCACTGTCTCCATTCTCGTGCATACATTGGCTCAATAATTCCATTCCATCACAGTTGGAGCATGTTCCATCCAAACAAGATTTTGCATAGTATGTTTGCCCCTCAGGCCTATTGCACATGATGCTATGAATGAATTCTCTTGATGAAGTCGGTGGTATTGTCATGGAGCAATCCTGCACAATGTTAGTATGCAACACATGACGAATGTACAAAAATGTTTCATAGTAATATTCATATTCTACATGGTATCTACAACAACATGTGTTACGAAGAGTATTTATTCTAACATACCATGGTTACATTTCTCAAAAGTTCTTTGCCCCAAGTTCAATTGTCTATGCTCAATCTTAAATTTCTCGTAAAGCTCTGTCTGTGTTATATCAAGAAGATGCTTAGTATGTGGTTCACGATCCTTTGAACCCCTTCTTAGTTTTAGTACATCCTTTCGGTTTGAAGAAGGCCTTGTGTGATCATACCAAAAACTCTGCACTAGTCCCTTTACTGCATCAACTAGCTTCATGTCACGACATGGCAACCAACCAACAAAGGCCCAAAAATCTGTCTGATCGGTTGTGTCAATATGTTCTCTTCTAATAGAATACCTACGGAGGGTTTTTACATTCAAATTAACTAGTTCGGATGTAGGCCCGAGAATACGAAGGGCCCTGGTGTTCTTATTTGCAATTGATTGTGACAACACATGACGAGCAGCATTGCGGTCCTTTGAACATGTGTTCTTACCAATTTTACCAAATGCATCTACTAGGATTTTAACTATATGAGAACTTGGTTCAGAATTCTTTATCATCTTTATCCCTAACTTTTTCCTAACAACATTCATGCTCCTAGATTTTAACAATGATAAAAATAATCTACATTTATCTCCATCACATTTAGAAACAAAATATTTATCAAGTATCTGTTGAGTTTGATAAGCAATACTACGTTTAGATAGCGTACCTTCAATGGAATTCATAAGTCTTTCATCAACTTGTATATGCTTCGGAGTTCTTCGACGTGTGCTTGCTAATGGAGGTAAGGGGGTTGGAATTGTACCATGTAGCGCATCACCAAGACGCTCTGGCGTTTCAGTAGTAGCTTGGTGTCCTTCATTCTCTTCTTGGTAGTTGGATGGTGGAAGTCCAACATCCTCATCGATGGTCTGTGGAAGTCCAACATCCCCTTGTGGAAGTCCAACATCCTCATCAATGGTGTGGATAACATTCTCTTCTTCAACAGTAGGAAAAATGTCCAACGCCTATCTGACTTCATCGCTTGTATAACCACATCTGGATAGCAAATTGGGTGTTTCTTCGTGAGCTTCATCTTGAGATGGTAAGTTATCACTTTGACTTGAAGTGGGAATTGAAACATCCCCTAATGAGCACCTACGTTTTGCTTCTTGATTACTTCCATGGGGTGCTTGTTCAACAACTATTGTGGAAATTGAAGGTCCCTCTTGTCGTGGATTAATAGGATGAACCGTGGTATCCTCTACAATTGGATTTGGATTAGTTTCCAAAGAAAGCCTCCGATTCATCATGTATATTTTTTTCTTTTCTTTCTCTTCTTCAATGACTTCTTGAGGTCTCTTCTTCCTTGTTGATTTGTTTACTCGGTTACGTGCATTCCCCATCACCACAATGATCAATTCAATATAGTTTGTTTTTGTTGCTCCTCAATTACAAGCTCTTCAATAATAAGCAAATGGAATTTCTTCCTTGTTGGTCTTGAAGCTTGATATCTTACCTTGTGTGCTCCTCAAATATAGGCAAAATGAATCTTTCAAAGGCCTTATCTTTGGTGTTATTCAATTGGAGATTCTTCAAGATTGCTGATTATTTTCTTAAAATATGGCCATATAACCCAACACCACACTGAGCAACCATGAAAGATGTCCTTAATGCTGCACCTGCATAAAAAAAAATGATGGAGTTGGTGTAGAATGTGAAAATTTCCAATGGCGGGCTCGTGCTGTTCGAAAAATCGTGGGACTATTGTTTTGGTTCGGACAGAGTGAAGTTGCTCTCGGACAGGAACAGTCCACTATTTGTGCAGTTACAAAATGCGCACGCGTTATATAAATAAAAAACGCGTGCGCTATATGTAGTGCAAAAGCGCGAACGCAATATAGTCAAGCACAATAAATAGGTTAGGTGCACGGCTAGGGCAACGAACAAAATCAAAAGAAAACTAATAATTTATATGGTTACATACAAAACAAATGTTTTGTATGGTTTAATACCCTATCTCTCTCCCAATAATCCCTAGATACCCCCTATCTCTTTCTAAATATCTGTCCCTCATTCTCCCTACATCCCTCCCTACATGTTTCTTTCATGTTTCTTTCTCTCCCTTACTCCAGCCATGTCTCTACCACCCCACTCTCCATCTCTCCACCTTCTCTTTATCTTCGTCATTATCCCTCCCTATAGTACTCTCTCCCTTCTTCTCCCTTAATCACTAACCCTATACGCCTTTATCCCTCGCCCCTGCCCTATCTGTCTTACCTTGTTCCTAGAGCCCCTCCCCCATAAAGGCCTTTAGACCCTCTTTTAAACATTAATCCCTAAGTGCCTAAGTGCACAAGATGATGAGGAGGAGGAGGGTGATGACAATGAAGATGATCATGATGTAGATGAAGATGATAAAGATGATGATGAGGAGGAGGGTGATGACAATGAAGATGATCATGATGCAGATGAAGATGATCATGATGCAGATGAAGATGATAAAGATGATGATGTTGATGAAGATGATGGTGATGATGATGAAGATGTTGATGATGATGGTGATGGTGATGTTCGGATGATGATGATGATGATGATGATGATGATGAAGATGATGGTGACATGATGGAGATGTTGATCTGATGAGGAAGATGATGATGATGATGGTGATGATGATGAAGATGTTGATGATGATGATGATGGAGATGAAGATGATGATGATGATGAAGATGATGATGATGGAGATGTTGTGTTGATGGGGAACCTAGAGATGACAATGATGATGAAGATGGTGATGGTGATGGTGATGGTGATGGTGATGACGATGAAGATTTTGATGATGATGCCGATGGCGATGATGATGAAGATGTTGACAATGATGGTGATGGGGATGTTTAGATGATGATCATGATGATTTTCAGAAGATCATGATGGTGATGATGGTGATGATGATGGATAAAATGACGATGATGGATATGTTGATGAGGAACCTACATATGCCAATGATGATGATGATGGAGATGTTGATGAGGAACCTACAGATGCCAATGATGATGGTGATGAGGATGAAGATGTTGATGATGATGGTGCTGGTAATGATGATGATGATGATGATGATGATGATGATGAAGATGAAGATGATGGTGACATGATGGAGATGTTGATCTGATGAGGAAGATGATGATGATGATGATGATGATGATGATGGTGATGATGATGAAGATGTTGATTACGATGATGATGGTGATGAAGATGATGATGATAAAGAAGATGATGATGATGGAGATGTGTTGATGGGGAACCTAGAGATGACAATGATGATGAAGATGGTGATGGTGATGACGATGAAGATTTTGATGATGATGCTGATGGCAATGATGATGAAGATATTGACGATGATGGTGATGGTGATGTTTAGATGATGATCATGATGATGTTCAGAATATCATGATGGTGATGATGGTGACGATGATGGAGAAAATGACGATGATGGATATGTTGATGAGGAACCTGCAGATGCCAATGATGATGATGATGGAGATGTTGATGAGGAACCTACAGATGCCAATGATGATGGTGATGACGATGAAGATGTTGATGATGATGGTGCTGGTAATGATGATGATGATGATGATGATGATGATGATGAAGATGAAGATGATGGTGACATGATGGAGATGTTGATCTGATGAGGAAGATGATGATGATGATGATGATGATGATGGTGATGATGATGAAGATGTTGATGATGATGATGGTGATGAAGATAATGATGATGAAGAAGATGATGATGATGGAGATGTGTTGATGGGGAACCTAGAGATGACAATGATGATGAAGATGGTGATGGTGATGACGATGAAGATTTTGATGATGATGATGATGTTGATGATGATGATGATGATGATGATGATGATGATGATGGAGATGTTGACGAGGAAGGGGGAGATGACAATGATGATGAAGATGTTTATGGTCATGAAGATGATGATGATGGCGATGGTGATGATGATGGAGATGTTGAAGATGATGGAGATGGCGATGAAGATGATGATGATGATGATGATGATGGTGAAGATGATGAAGAAGATGATGATGATGGAGATGTTGACCTGATGACGATGAAGATGATGATTATGGTGATGATGATGAAGATGTTGATGCTGATGATGATGGTGATGAAGATGATGATGATGGAGAAGATGATGATGATGGAGATGTTGATGAGGAACCTACAAATTCCAATGATGATGATGATGATGGTGATGACGATGAAGATGTTGATGATGATGGTGATGGTAATGATTATGAAGATGATGATGATGATGGTGATGGTGATGGTGATGTTTAGATGATGAAGAAGATGATGGTGACATGATGGAGATGTTGATCTGATTCAAGGAAGATGATGATGATGATGATGATGGTGATGATGGTGATGATGATGAAGATGTTGATGATGATGATGATGGTGATGAAGATGATGATGATGAAGAAGATGATGATGATGGAGATGTTGATGTTGATGGGGAACCTAGAGATGACAATGATGATGAATATGGTGATGGTGATGGTGATGACGATGAAGATTTTGATGATGATGGTGATGGTGATGAAGATGGTGATGGTGATGGTGATGGTGATGTTTAGATGATGATCATGATGATGTTCAGAAGATGATGATAATGATGATGGAGATGTTGATTTGATGAGGAATATGATGATGATGATGATGATGATGGTGATGATGAAGATGTTGATGATGACGATGATGGTCATGAAGATGATGATGATGAAGAATATGATGCTGATGGAGAATATGATGCTCACAACTCCCTCTAGTCTCTCTCTCCCCAACCATCAATCTCTCTCTCTCTCTCTCTCTCTCTCAAACACACACACATACACACACATTATGTCACTTTCCATTCTCAAACCCATCCCCCCTCCATCCATATCTATCTCCAACTTTCTCCCTCCATCCCTCACCCTACCTTCTCTCCCTCCCTCTCTCCTCGCCTGTCTCTCACCTTCTATCCCTCCCTCATGTTATCTTTCCCTCAACCTATCCCAATCTCTCCATCACTCCCTCTCGCTCACACACTTTATGTCCCTTCCCCCTCCTCTCATATTCTCTCTCTCTCTCTCTCTCTCTCTCTCTCTCTCCATCGCCACTACTCCCTGCATGTCTCCCACCAACACTTTCTGTCCCTCCCTTCCTATCTCTTATTTTGTTCTATCCCCATCTATCTCTCACTCCCTCCAAATCCATTCCTCCCCATTGTCCCTCTCCCTCCCTCGCTCTATGTCTCCCCCCCCTTGTATTCTTTATTTCTCTCTCACATCCCCCTTGCCTCCATCCATTCCCCCTTGTCACTCAAGTCTCACTTTCAACTTCTAACCCTATACCTCTTCAGAACCTATTCTACTCCTAATAGTGCTCTCAAGCTCCACTTCCCTTCACCCCCTGTAGCCCATCATGTTCTCATTCCCTTCATCTCTCCCCACTCAAGCTTCCAACATCCTTCTAATCCCTTGACCCTTTCCCACCCCTATTAAATATTAACCATAGATTCCCTTGACCCTTCCCCACCCCTTCTCAAATATTAAACAAAAATTCCCTTGAGTCTTCCACACCCCCTCTTTCTCAAGTATTAAACATGTATTTTATGATTTGAATAACGCGAGCGCGTTTTTTAACTATATAACACGTACGTGTTATGTAGTTATATAACGCGTACGCGTTAAGTAGTTATATAACGTGCATGCGTTATGTAGTTATATAACGCGTACGCGTTATGTACATCTAAAAGCGTGGCAATATTTTTGAATTTAAACAGGCTGAGTCACATGCTCACATGTCAACAATAATCCTATGTGTATGCTTTGGAGTTTGCTTCGGTAATTCCAAACCTGTGCTATGTTAATGAAAAACCAAAGCTAATTGAGTATTTCTTCCAGTTTCTGGAGAAGCCTGTGCTTAGCCACTCGTTACAATATGCTACACATAGTCATTTTTGACGAAATCTTAGACACAAATAGCATTTTTTCTGCAGATTCCAAATATGTAACTTTTATTTTGAAATATTATTTTTTCCTATTTTCTTTCAATTTCTTTTTTGTCCTACCTCCTTAACTCGTGAAACACACTGTTAGTGTTTCTTCCATAGCTTTTTCAATTCTCAATAATTTCAAAAAAAAATTGTATGGTGCACAAGAGGACACTAACCTCCACGTTCTATGAAAAACCCATTTCAAGATTTTTGCATTAAGACCTTCAAAGGCTCTACCCACAAAAGAGGTATTATTTTCGAGGTTTGATCACTTAGACAATTATAAAAAAATTATAAAATTACTAATTTAATTTTTGAAAAATAATGGTGCACAAGTGATATGTTTTCTCTACATGCATGCCGATTTTTGTAGCTTGATTCCATCATTTAGGCCCTCAAAGGCTCTACCCACAAAAACATATACCTTATCATTTGCCTAAAAAATAAAAAGTGTCTATTAGGAAAAATGAAACTTGACATAGCTATGCAAATTTTCAATACATAAAAGTTATATATTCATAAACGTGATTCAATTTCCTACATTTCATCTTTTTTACTCAATGCAAGATATTTTGCGTAAGTAGATCAAAAAATCCAAGTAAGTTGAGGGATGCCTGCTTTTTCAGTTTTCTATTGCATCTAATGCGCCAAAAGTGACCCTCATTAGCTTGCACTAACCCAAATAAAAAAATAAAATAAATATTAATACATTAAAAAACATATAAACAAACAAATAAATATAAAGTAACAAGCAAACAAATAAATAATATAATGTAAGTAATTAAATAAATCTAAAATAAATAAATGCAAAAGAATATAAATAATATATGTCCATGAGGCATAGAATAAATGGTGAATGAGTGTCCACAAGACATAGAATAAATAGTGAATAAGTGTATTGTTAAGACACTCTTGTGATATAGGATTATATATATATAGGAGTGTCAAACACTCCTTGTGATAGGATTATATATATATATATATATATATATATATATATATAATCCACAGAGTTTCGAACCGTTGAATTATCACAAGGAGTGTCTTAACTGTACACTCATTCACCATTTATTCTATGCCACATGGACATATATTATTTATATCCTTTTGCATTTATTTATTTTAGATTTATTTGATTATATATATAATCCACGAAGTTTCGAACCTATGAACTACCACAAGGAGTGTCTTAATAGTACACTCATTCACCATTTATTCTATGCCACGTGGACAGATATTATTTATATCCTTTTGCATTTATTTATTTTAGATTTATTTGATTACTTACATTATAGTATTTTTTTGTTTGCTTTATATATATATATATATATATAACTGCAAATAAATAAATAAAATTAAACCAAACAATAATCCAATGAAATTAATAATTAAATATTTCAAGCAACGAAAAAAAACTAAAGAGAATGGAGAACAAAAGGAAAGGAGGTTGAAGGCTTGAAAGGAAGAAAATGAAGAAGGGAAGAACAAAGAAAGCAATGCTAGACAAAGGGAAGATTGTTATTTAGGGAATTCTATGAAGGATCGGAAGCCACGACTTGCTTAGCTTCATACTGTCATCTCTATTTAGACACTTCTTGTCTTTCACAATTTCTAAATCCCCCCTCACTCTTCGTCACAATAAATGATCCACCCTGGCTAACATTCTAGTGTTATTAATAAATATGTGATGATTTTTCTTACTAGAATTGTCAGCTAAAGTAGAGGACTTAACCCGATTAGGGTCTATGGCTGATTTATGCTCTTTAATCCTTACCTGAAAAGACCTACCTATTTCAGCAATGTATGATAGACCACAAGAACAAGGGATATAGTGTACTCCTTTTTGTAGAAGTGGATCTATGAGGTCTTTGACCTGTTTGAAAGGGTTCTTGATGGTTTTGCGGGGTTGAAAAATAGTCTTAATATGTCTCTTCCTTAGAATCCTGACAATATTTTTGGAAGTCCCTTGGATGTAAAGGAGCAATACCTTATGCTCATCTGAAGAGGCTTCACTAAGCTCATGAGGTCTATGGGATATATTAGCCTTATGAAATTCTTCCTTGACCTAACATTTCTTATAACCTATTTCCTTGAAACTGTTGATTAGGTGAATTTTTTCTTCATCTAGGTACTCACTATAAGAGACTCTTAAAACTCGATTGGTTAGGTTGTTGATAACTCCAAATTTTTGGGAAGGATAATGGTGAGAGTCATCATGAATATAAAGTTAAGTATTGGTCTTCTTATGATACACATGATGAGCAAGGGAATCATCATGTTTCTTAGAGATGAGAATGTCTAGGAACGTAATGGAGTTATTGTCTTCTGATTCCATAGTGAATTGGATATGTTTAGATTGATTGTTTAAATGATCCACAAACTTATTGAGATTCTCTTTTTCATGTGGCCAAAAAAAATTGGTGTTGTCAACGTATCTAACCCAAAGTTCAGGCTTCAAAGGAGGGGAGTGAAGGGCTTTAGCTTCAAAATATTCCATATAAAGGTTATCCACTACTGAGGATAGATGGGACCCCATAGCAACCCCACATGTTTGTTCATACAGTACACCTTGGAAACTAAAGAAAGTGGATTTAAGGTAGATCTTAACCAAATTTGCAGTTTCAATATCAATGGCATTATCAATTACTTGTATGGCTTCATTGATGGGGATCATGGTGAAAAGAGAAACTAAATCTACACTTAGAAGTATGTCTTTATCTTCTACTCTAAGATTACTAATTATCTCAAACAAAACGATGAGATTCTCAGACATAAGAGTGAGTATTTCCTACCAAACATTTTAGTTTGTTAGTGAGGTGTTTGGCCAACATGTAAGTTGGGGACCCAATAGTATTAACAATAGGCTTGAGGGGAATATTGTTATTGTGGAACTTGGGAAGGCCATATATTCTAGGAATGATAGGGCATCTAGGAATGAGTTTCTTCTTTACATCACCGTCTATGGATGACTTCTTAATGGCTTCTGTTAAGTCCCTCATGATTTTGTTTAAAGGATTCTTGGATAATTTATTGTAGCAGCTTCTTGAAGTCAAATGCTCATTCATTTTCTTCATATAATCATCAACATCCATGACCACTATAGATCTACCTTTATCCTCTTTGAGAATGACAATTTTGTCATTACTTCTCAATTTCCTTAATGCTTCACGTTTATTCTTGTGGAGGTTTCTCTTAGGGGGTTTTGCGTCTTAGGGTTAAGGATATTTATTGTTTAACTTATTCAACAACGTTCTCCAGTAAATTCCTAACATCTAGCTCAACATTACATATAATGTCATCAAATGGAATTTCATTAGGTGCTAGGGAAAACCCTAACCCTCTCTCCAAAATGTGGAAAGAGTTTGCGTCCAAATCTAAGCTAGAGATGTTGACCACGTTCTTGTTTTTGTGGCGTTTAGGGACCATTCCCTCGTTGGTGTTGTTAGATGGTAAGTCCGCCCACGGTGTATTACGAAGTGAATTGATTATCTGACTCCAAACTAGATCAAGAAGCAAGTTTGCACTGTTGAAGCTCGATGATGGGTCTGCACGCGGTTGGCTAGGAAAGAAGAATTGAGTTAGTGGTTGCGCAATGGGGAAATTCGTTGTTAACCATAACCATATGGCTGCATTGAGTGTGATCTATTTTTGGAATGGGATATTGGACACCATGTTCATTTCCAATGTTAAACCTAATTTTATTTCCACTATTAAACCTAAAATCAGAAGTATTGCAAACATCAACTAATGGGTTGGAGTCATTGTAGATGAATTTGGAAATCATGGCTTTATCCCTCATTAACCTGTCGATTTTATTACACTTCTTATTGGCTATTGATCTTTATAGTTTTTTTGCTTTATAGAATGAACCACAGTTAATCATTACCCAAAGATCATTCTTTAGACAACTGGCTAGTTTTAAGTGAAGGTAGAGAGCTACTCACGCTAGTTTATCTATCTCGAACTAGGTGCATCTGATCTCGCTTCTGACTAAAGAAAAATTGCATTTCATAAACAAACTAGTGTTCCTACAAACGAAGAGGATGCCTAATAACTGTGGAGTTCAGAATGAGATCGATATCCATGCAATGCTTCAGAAATATGAGATGGGTAATCATTCTGCCATGCTTGCATATGATCTTCTCAAATCGGCGAATGTCACCATAGATAGTTGATCCGTACAACCTAACAATCTATTTCTAGAGGCTTTCATAGGGTGTGTGATTGATAGAAGGGAATTTTGGATTCACTATCTTAAAAGTTTTAAAATTGATGTTTCAAAGTAGTGATGCAAGAGGTTAGAAAATAAAACCTAAAACCTAGAAAATGAAACAACAATTAAACCTAAAAAGAAAGAAAGAAAAAAGTTATATAAATAAAATTAAACAAACAAACTAATAAAATGAAAAAAGTTAAAAAATAAAATACTAATAACAACTAAAACAAAACCAAGTATCTAAATTAATATCAACAATAATATAACTTATAAATCCTACCAAAATAAGAGAAAGATAATATAACTTATAAATGAGACAAATAAAAAAAAAAAAAAAAAAATACATAGAGCCAAACTGATACAATAATAAATATAAAACAAATAATTAAATTGAACATAATATTCTATAATAGTTTTTTTTAACTATTATATAATACTTAATAATATAAATAAATAACTATTAACTCCGTGGGCTTGCTCAAGTGGTTGAGTGCTATGCGGTCAAATCCCCAAATGGCTATACATTATTATATAAGAACTTCACTTGATGTCCCCATCAAGGTTGTGAACCACATATGAAAAAAAAACTATTATATAATGATCAATATTAAATAATAACTACATAAAATAAATTAACACTTATATTTTCTTTCAAATATTTAAATATATTAATTATATTTAGTCTAGAAATTAATATAACTATTTAATATAAAATATATAATTTAAAAAAAAAAAATCTTTAATTATTATCAAATATTAAAATAAATTATGTTATTACATGTAAAATTAAAGAATATAAAAATAATTTTTTCTCAAAAATATAGATTAGAGGTTTTTAACCAAAAAAAACATATTAAGTAGATAATGATAATAATTTTAGTATTATATAATTTTTACTTAATAATCCAAATGTTTAATGTTAGCATCCCTAATATATAAGAGTGGGAGAATATATATATATATATATATATATATATATATATATGTTAGAAAATCAAATTAATATGTTGAAGCTATGAATATATAAAAGGACAATTGTTTTTTTTTTCAACGAAAAAAACTACTATTGCTATTCAAGGGGAATCAAATAGTACAGTGAAGGTCTTGATTCAAGATCTGTATCATCAAAAGTTGATCACAAGATCTAGAAACATCAAAAACTGATCACAAGATCTAGCTTATACATTCATCATCATTACAATCTTCTCAAAAAAAACCAAAGGCCTGAAAGTCTCTACAAAAAGAAAAATAGATCCAGCGGCTTAGTCAAAAAAATAAACTTCACCACTATTCACAATGGCATTTTCCAGCCATTCTTCCCATATAAGTTCTCCTTCCAAGCCCTCCAAAGCCTGTTTTGAAAGCTTGTCTGCCATTGAATTTTTTGCTCTATAAATATGCTCAAGGGTGTGTGCAAGAAGATGAGGGTCACTTTAGATGCAATGCTACTTTTTCAAAACCCGTTCCTGATACATAAAAACATAACGCATTTCTGATATTTAGCACCTTCCTTAGTAACACCCAAGCCTGACATGTCACTGGACATGTAGGATAGGTAACCATAACGCGTACGCGTTATAGAACTACAAAATGCGTACGCGTTATGTAGTTACAAAACGCGTACACGTTATTGAAATCTAAAATCAATTTAAATACACAGTCTCGACCACCCGCGGTGCTCTTCACGCATCAGAAACGCGAAATAGACCCTAGATGAGGATGGTTTGTGTGCCCTGAAGTATCGATGGAGCTCGATTTAGCTGGAGGGGAGGAAAATTCACCGGTGGATTGTCATCTAATCAGGTAATTCATTCACCCATACCATTTTTTTGTCATTTCTTAACCTAAATTACTATTTTTTTATTGTTTAAAACAACCTAGTTTTGTAATATTGATAAAATTGGGAATAACCCAATCTCTAATTAAATTCACATCTCCCTCAACCAAGATGAGTGAATAATTAAAATGAATCCCTTTTCAAAAGCTCAAAAATTTCTTATCCAACCAAAATTTGAAAAAAATAGAAACCCCCCCTTTCTACAATGTATCCATCTAAGTCACCTGACACGAGGACACGGGACACGAGTGTCCCCACGAGACACGGTGACCCCCGGAATTAGGACACGTAGGACACGTTTTATATACATATATATATATATTTTTAAAATATATTAAAATTTAAAAATATAGACATATAGATCCAATAAAATTTAACATTTACAATTACAAATATTCAATAGAAATTACATTTACAATTACAAATATGGAATATTCAATAGAAATTAGATCATTCACAAATCACAACACATTTGTCATTCACAATCACAAATCACAACGGGACATTGAGATACATAGATGCATGTCAGAGACTCGGAACCATATTTCTCATTAAGTCATCAAAATCAAAATGTATTACATAGATGTCGGAATGCCATTGGGTACTGGAAAACGCCAAATAGACTAATAGACTAATAGTCTAATAGTAAATACAAAAAAGGAGTGGATCAAGATGGAAGAATCCCATCTGTCAATGACTCAATAGTCCTCCTCCATGCCTGAATCAACAAACTCATCACTGCCCTGATCCTCCTCCTCCTCCTCCTCTCTGCCAATCTGACTAACTGCATCTGCTGGTGTGGAGGATGACCCCTCCATACGATCCCCCTCATCAAAAGTGACCGTCTCTAGCACTAGATCATTAAGATCCATGTTGGCTAATGCCAAATCAGTACTGTTGTCCAAACCCATCTCATCAGGAAGGACATCCCACATCCATGTCTTTCCCTTCTCCCACTCCTCCCTCTTCCTGTAAATAAGCCGAAGGTTGGAGTGCACATACACCATCGTCTCTGCCCTGCACTGCCCAAGCCTGCTCTTCTTCACACTATACAAGTTCCCATATGTGTTCCAATTACTCTCACAACAAGAGGATGAAGTAACTTGAGAGAGGACCCTCAAGGCTATCTTTTGTAGAAGAGGGCATGTTGCCCCATGATTTTTCCACCAAACAAGTGGTTTCTTAACCCCCATGTCTCTAACCACCTCATATCCTCCAAATCTCCCAGTACCACTAGAAAACTCATAAAATTCCTCCTCCACCACCTCAAGGTGGTCTCTATCCTGAAGTAGTCGTCTAAATGTTATCTTCCTCCCCTCTTAGATCTCTCCATCCATGTGAGGAGGGACTCTGGATGAGGGCCCCGACCCACCACTGAGCCAATCCTAAGCGTAGAACTTGGGGTTCAATGAGTGGACCAAGCAATGCAAAGGTGTGCAATTCTTATCCCACCTGGAGATAAGAATGCCCTGTATGATGGACCATAAGTTCTCTGCCGATGTCTCATACTCAGCACACTCATTCTCCATAACAATGGTCCTCATGGACTCAATCATGGAATCCCACCCCTCATAAACATCTCCTAGGATGGGCTGGTCCATGTCTGCAAACCGCAACAAAGAAATGATTGGCTCCATGATCTTGATGCTAAGGACTACCCTATCCCACCAACCATCATCTAAAACCGTGTCCCACACGACACGGGGACCCTGTTGGACATGTCCAGTTACTTAGGTATCCATCCACATGAAACCCAAATTTCCAACCCTCAAAGGCCATTTCCCATGATACTAATTAAATAATTTTCCTTGGTAATGGCCATAACAAGATGAAATGCATGCATAAGCGTGAATAAAAAAATGCAAAAAAAATTAGTAACTTGGTTTCTCAAAATTTCATCACAATCATTTGTCCATGAACATAATCAAAATTTCATCAGAAGTGTATGTAGCTATACATTGCCTCTTAGTCAAGCACCCTTGACTAAATGCCAAAACACATTAACAAAGTGTCTCTCGGGCCTGCCCTATCCACACCCTCGATCAATCTACTCAACACTTAGGGACCGTCGACTCAACTGAAAGACTTCATATAAAAAATCACTATGTTTTTTATTTAATTTTCTGAACTTGCCATACAATGTAGAGATCGATTTTGTAGAGAGAAATTGTCTCTATTTTGAGAAGTTGACATTGTTGTTATTGTCATTCTAGTCACAATCTCTAGTTGATTATTCAACATCTTAATCATTGATAGTCATATCAAGTACATATGTAATCATATTGGCAAGACAAACTCATACATATCCATTTCATTCCATGCCACTTTGTCCTCCCCTCCAACCACAAGGCGTAATATATTGAAATCAATAAATTTAATGTTAGCTTATGAAGTTGATGGAAATATTGTTTTCTGCAATGGACGTAAAGGCCAAAACATGTCAAAATAACACTCCTAAATTCTAAGAAGTTTAAACCCAATTTTGCATGGAAAAGTCACCAATGAGGGTTAAGAAGTGCCTTAACTTCTAGAAAGAAGTTGAACGAAACTTACTTTTTAATTGTTAAATGTTTAATTTTAAGTTTTAAATGTATGTAAGTGAATTCCATTAAATTGCTTACGTGAGTTTGATTTAATACATTTTCAATTTTGAAGAGACGTCATTATATACCATGTATATGTTTCCAATGATTTTCATATTGATGTCTTTATTGCAGTTGCGGCTATGGACACCAATGCCGAGATACTGATTGAGCTTGCCCACTTGAGGGGCATTAGTGTAGCTTTTAGTGGTGGTGACAGGATTCGCCGCTCACTTGCATCAACCTTGGATGCAATTGTTGACACCATTTCATAGTCTACCAATGTACTATATGATATTACATCATATAGAGAAAGAAAAAGACAACAATATGTTGATGGGCTAGACTACAATGCAATAAAAAAGTTGAAAATATCCAAAGAGCTCATATTTGCATTATTTAGGGACCCTCGAACGGGGGTAATCCCAAATGAAAATAGGCCGCATATCTCCATTGAGTGGTGCACGTTTCAACCATTTGTTGATAATTGGATGGACAGATGGTACATGGTTTTTGATATACCACCACACAACAACAGGGAAATTCCCTTGTATTTCCTTCGAAAGATGTACGTAGAGTTCGTGTTGCATAAACACGTTAACTATTTTGACATCTTACAGTTTCAGGGGATCGGTGGGGGGATGCCCCAAAACCGACCCAATGCGAGGCTTCGAGACCAGGATCTCCCTATCTCTGCACGTCGCAGGCAGTTGCCTGGGCCAGATGTCCCACCTGCACATCGTATTATTCCACAGACACGGGATGCATTTTTTATTTTGGCACGGGCGGTTGTTCGCCATGGCACTATGGTTCAACATATGGGTGAGGAAGGGAAATTTGTCCCTGGTGTGGTACATACACCAGCTCGTCACCATGTAGGACCATCAACTAGTGCAGGACCATCAGGACCATCCACTAGTGCAGGACCATCGACACATCCCCATCCTAGTACTGATCCTCACGAGTACACATCATGTGGTCGTCCCTGCTATGGTCTTGCCTCAGATGTTTCCTTCAGTGGGTTTTTGAGAGAGGTATGTTGATGGTTAATTGTAATAAATTCTTCATTTATTTTCGTCTTTGTACACATATATATAGTTTGAGCTAATGTATTAATTTTGTGAACTTGCAGTTGATGCTTTATGCCGGCAGCAACGCCCCAGAGCCGGATGTTCCAGACTCTACAGGGGGGCATGATGCTACCCATTTGGTAGGCCCATCTTATATAGCACCTATTGCCGTATCTCACACTGAGGTAAACATTTTAAAATTTCAGTTTTTTAATACTTGTTAATTTGTTAATTTCCACATACTTTACATTTTAGTTCACTAATGCTATCTACGGTCTAATATTTACAATTATTAAACTTGCAAATGGCAGATCCTTCACTGGGGCAAGGTAATGTGGAGGTAGCACCCATGGTCATACCGTCCCATGAAACATCTAGGCTCCAGGTAAACAATTAAAAATGACATTTTTTAAATACATGTTTGTTTGTTGAATCATGCATGTCTAACTACATGAACACTTGCTGACTATAGGCACCATCCGAGACATCTGGACCATTGCCTGGATTTGTATCTCCCTCCAGGCCATTCGTGAACAAGGGTCGTGTGTATGTGAGGCGTTCTACTCCTAGAAAGACTTCAGCTGCCCATGACCATGGGCTTACTCACACCATGGTAATGTATATCCTTCGATTATATTTGTTGTTTAACTTGAAATCCAGTGCATAAATCGTTTTTGTTAATGTTTGAATTGCATGTTTACTGCATCAGGAACCCGAGTTGTCTATTGAAAACCTCGCATCGATGGTTGATGTAGCAGTCAGTGCTGCATTTGCAATGGCAACTGATCACACACAGGTATGTAACTATTTCAACATTATCTTTACATAGTTTATTTTTGTTGTCTATTGTTTATTCATGCATTTATAACTATTTCAACATTTTTTCATTGTAGCCACCACCAGCAGGAGCAGTTCCTGGCCCCCCTAGTTCGACCATCCCAGATGTTCAACAAACGGCTCCATCTGCTACATAAGCAACGCAATCTCCTTTGTCAGTTGAGGTGAGATGTCCTTCAGTGACCAAGTGTTTCATGCACTTTCCATGCACCAGTTGATAATTTTTGAGTTAATTGTTGAGCTAATGTATTAGTGTACATAGTTAGTTGAATTTAACAATTGATATTTAATTTGCAGGATCCAGAGATGCACACTGATCCTAGAGATGTGCCTAGAGGATCAACGTCGGGAAAGAACAAGAGGAAGCTTGAGTTTTGATGTGTCTTATGGGATATATGTACATTTGGATACATGTACATGTGGCTTTGATAGTTTTGGATAGTTTTGGACACATGTGCTTTTGGATACTTTTGTATATATATGTACTTTTCAATACATTCACTTTTGGAGACATGTACATTGACTTTATTGTGCATGTACTTTTGGAGACATGTACATTGACTTCATTGGATACATGTACTTTTGGATATACATGTACTTTTGGAGACATGCACATTAACATTTCACTTATAAATGAATGATACATTTCACTTTGTATTTGTTCTTTGGTTTCCACGTGTTCTTGTGTCAATCTAATGTGTTGATTTGTGTGGATTATCTATTACTCATGAATGCGCTATGTCAAAAGAACAAACTATTATATTTAAAGGTTTCAATGAACTCACTACATGCGTGTACTAATTGATATCTAATTAAAATTTGTGATTTTGGATGATCATTACAAGTTATGTCAAAGTTCTTGCTCGTGTAATTTAATCAAACTAAATGCAATACAATGTTTTTCAAGGTTTCAACGAACTCACTCATGCACACCCATTGCACATTCTAGGGCAATTGCTAATTAATATGTCGTTGTTGTCTATGGAAGAGAGCATACCACCTGCTTATAAAGTAGTTTGAGTCTCGAGAGAACATGGGCGATTCAGAGGATAGTAGAGTTTGTAATATAAAGTAGACTTTGCTAAAAAGGGAATGGGAGCTCTTTTTTATTTCTTGTATCGTATTTAAAAATTGTGTTTTATATTATTTTATTATAATATAATTATTAAAAAGAAATAGTTGGTGGATGCTACTAAAACAAAAGGTGCTTTTCATGATTTGAATGTAACTCATTTTCACTAAAAGTCAAAGGCAATGGTATGCAAATTTATTGTGGCATATTCTTCAACAATTCCTCTCCGAAATAACCATAAAAAGAAGTTCTTCATTTTTCAAAATATTAACCATTTGAAATATTCTACTCTTTCAAAAATAATATGGAAGTTCAAATATTTAAAAGTGGCTTAAATTATAAAATGGATTACATTTCAATAAATCTTCTTGGTGGACATCTTCCTAAATCTCAAGAAGAATGTTATAATTTATATATCTAGAAGTGATTTCAAATTAGATTGACTTTAAGCTTTGGAAGTTGCATATATTTAGGTTATCATTAGATTTATTTTGTTTTGATATATGTATGTATGTAAGGTGTTTCTAAGTTTTTCCGTTTAGAAGAAAAAACATTTTTTGGTAAAGCTTTTTTTGAACTTTTCTAAAAAACCCTCAATTTCCTTCAATGCAATCTCGCATTGGTGGGTCAACTCTGCAAAAACATCCCCCGAGCCAGTATTGGCAGTGTCCCCACATCGGCATTTCCCACACACACTTGCAGGAGCCAACAGCACGCAATCTTCCTGCTCCGTTTGCTTTTTGGCTCCCGGGCGGAAATTCACCAAGTGTCCCTTAACGGCAATTTCATGCGACTTGCAACTCAACATAACTCGGAAACTGGACGTCGGATCGATGAACCGTCAACTCCGTTGGTCTCCTGGCGTGCGATTACCTCTAGGGGGTCCTCTCCCTCATCTCCCCATGGCCTAGTGGCTTCATTGTGCATTCATTTCGTAAACTAGGGTTTTGCTCAGTTTAATTGCATGCAATCTCGCATTGGTGGGTCAAATCTACAAAAAACTCCCCCAAGCCAGTGTTGGTAGTGTTCCCACGTCGACATTTCCCACACACACTTGCAGCAGCCAATGGCATGCAATCTTCCTACTCCGTTTGCTTTTTGGCTCCCAGACGGAAATTCAACAAGTGTCCCTGAACGGCATTTTCATGCGACTTGCAACTCGACATAACTCGGAAACCGTACGTCGGACCGACGAACCGTCGACTCCGTTGGTCTCTTGGCATGCGATTACCTCTAGGGGGCCCTCTCCCTCGTCTCCCCATGGCCCAGTGGCTTCATTTTACATTCATTTTGTAAACTAGGGTTTTGCTCAGTTTAATTGCATGCAATCTCGCATTGGTGGGTAAACTCTGCAAAAACCTCCCCCGAGCCAGTGTTGGCAGTGTTCCCAGGTCGGCATTTCCCACACACACTTGTAGGAGCCAACGGCACACAATCTTCCTGCTCCATTTTCTTTTTGGCTCCCGGACGAAAATTCACCAAGTGTCCCTGAACGACATTTTCATGCGACTTGCAACTCGACATAACTCGGAAACCGGACGTCGAACCGACGAACCGTCGACTCCGTTGGTTTCTTGGTGTGCGATTACCTCTAGGGAGCCTCTCCCTCATCTCCCCATGGCCCAGTGGCTTCATTTTACATTCATTTCGTAAACTAGGGTTTTGCTCAGTTTAATTGCATGCAATCTCGCATTGGTGGGTCAACTCTGCAAAAACCTCCCCCGAGCCAGTGTTGGTAGTGTTCCCACGTCGGAATTTCCCACACACACTTGCAGGAGCCAACGGCACGCAATCTTCTTGCTCCATTTTCTTTTTGGCTCCCGGACGGAAATTCACCACGTGTCCCTGAACGGCATTTTCATGCGACTTGCAACTCGACATAACTCGGAAACCGGACGTCGGACCGACAAACCATCGACTCCGTTGGTCTCCTAGCGTGCGATTACCTCTAGGGGGCCCTCTCCCTCATCTCCCCATGGTCCAGTGGCTTCATTGTGCATTCATTTCGTAAACTAGGGTTTTTCTCAGTGTCGGAGTGTGCAATTTTTGCACACGGGGGTCAACTTTGGAAAATCATCCACCGGGAAAGTATGGCTAGTGTTCCTATCCCGAACCTGCATAGACACACCTGCAGGACTCCCTGGAACCCGGTTTTGTTGCACGGTTGGAGTTCTATGCCCCCGGTAGGTATCCAGCAGGTGTCCCTGAAGGCCTTCTGGCAGCGAGACGGGACGAGCCATAGAATGAAGACCGTGGCTCGGATCGACGAACCATCGACTCCGTTGGATTCAGCACACTGGGATAGTGTGAGGGGTGCCCCTCCCCTCCTGCCCGGTGGCCCATGTGTCACTTTGCAGATCCATCTTGGAAACTAGGGTTTTTCTCAGTGTGGGAGTGTGCAATTTTTGCACACGGGGGTCAACTTTGGAAAATCATCCACTGGGCGGGTATGGCTAGTGTTCCCAGCCTGAACCTACCTAGACACTTTGGAAACTAGGGTTTTGCAGGTCCATGATGATGATGATGGTGATGATGATGAAGATGTTGATGATGATGGCTTGGTCTAAGGTGATGCTCTCAAATAGCTAATTCATTATGAAATATTTAACAAGACATGAATTAAATTTAATATAAGTGTATTGTTTAATATAGTGAGCATGAATTAAATTAATTTTGTTGAGTGAAGCCAATAACCAACATGATGAACATAATATAATTTTAGGGTTTACTGATCATATGTAAAAAATGGCATATTCATAAACTTGACATACAAGAGAACTTTTGGCATACTTATAAACAACGTAAATGTAAATTTGGCATATCAAGAACACAAAATTGACATATTCATATGAAACATACATGTGAAAATTGAGCATATATCAATATTCAATTACAAATAGTATAAATAGTATAGTATTAAAAGTATGTAACGTACCTCATCATGCTAGATCCCACCTATTATCATACAACCAAGCCCTCCGGATCATCTCTTATACTGATGGTCTCCATTAGTCTCTCGTGCTCTGTATCCGGTAAGAAGTAGCGTACCTTCGATGTATTTCGACTAGGCATTGTTCGTACCTAAAGGTTTGTGCCAATGATTGAGTTGGTAAAGTGATACACACTTGCACCTGGTTTGTAATCCCTATAAACATATCCACCCTTCTTTCTTCCATTGCTATCCCATGTCAAGTATTCACCTTTAACAACCATAGACCCAGTTGGAAGTGGTTGTTTTCATCGTCAGTCATGGACATAATGAGGGTTTGCTTTCCATTTATACAGCGTGCCAACCAATATTCATCACCCCATTCAGTATATTTTGAGGCAACCACTGCGTATATGTGCCCTGCATTATATGATTGTAGGTATATGATCAAAATATTTTTCATGTGATACAAGGCCATTAATGTGCATTTGAAGACTACGTAAACAAACAAAAAATGTTAAGGAAATGCATCATATTGGGTTGTACAAGGTCTGAGACATGATCAAAATATGCAAAAATAGATGATTGGTCTTCTTCCAACGGAGTTAACTCAACAATTGCATGCTGATCAAGTGGAAGTGATATGCGATCCCATCCATCAACGCAATCCAATGATTCACACCCATCCCAGTCACCATCACAACAAGGCGGGCAAAAACAAGCGAGTTTTCTGGTCCAAATTTCAAATATTGGGTTATCAGAGCTTCGAACCGAATGAAAGCCACGAGTCCCAGGCACAGTCTTGCATTCCCATGCATGTGAACAATCTATTTCTACCACCTCCCAAAAAAATCTCTCCACATGTCTCTTTCTTGTGGATTCTACTCGCATAGTTGATTCCTCTCCCATTACTGACGTGCACCACCTGACTGTAGATTGAGCATTTAGAATAGTAGATTCCGTAGATACTTTCAATTCCTCTCTTCGTAGGGCTGTTTTGACACATGCTCCGGCTCCATCATGCTCTCCTTTACCATGCCCAGTCTCAAAATAGTTCCACATATGTGGCACTTTGTAGTTTTTATGCAATGAACACAACCACTGAAATATGCGTGCATTTTTTAACTGACCAGCACACCCATCAAACCAAATCCAGTGTCGATCCACCTTTATGTTCCTTCCCTTCAAGTGATCATAGAACATGATGAGGCAATGACGTACATAGTGGAAGTCGTGGCACCTATCATCACTTATGTAGAAGTGATATTCCTTCAGAATTTCTCTTTGCTCTTCAGTGCTATTTGGGCCATGCCTATATGTGATATGGACCATCAAGGAAACCTGCTCAGAGTGAAAATACTGACTTTGGATCTCATTTTGAGGTTGCAGAGTGTAGTTCTCGGCAAAATCAACAACTGAAAGTATAGTACCAAGGGGAAATGTATCTCTGCATATTCTAAACTTCTCATCCTGCCATCGTTCCACGTGGACATGCTGAACATATTGATGTGTCTTTTCAATAAATTTCTTGATGAAGTCACTAACTTGTACCTGGTGACACAAAATGATCTCAATGTCATTTTTTTGTTGTAAGTAAGGATTGAAACGTAACCATTACAACATAATTTTATAGATATAAATGCATACCTGAGATGTCACCAATTGTATTTTTTTGCTTTCTTTCCCTAAGACTATTTCATAGTTGATATATTTGAAACTTTCCATGTCTGTAACCATTTTCCCAAATTCACTGTCTCCATTCTCGTGCATACATTGGCTCAATAATTCCATTCCAGCACAGTTGGAGCATGTTCCATCCAAACAAGATTTTGCATAGTATGTTTGCCCCTCGGGCCTATTGCACATGATGCTATGAATGAATTCTCTTGATGAAGCCGGTGGTATTGTCATGGAGCAATCCTGCACAATGTTAGTATGCAACACACGACGAATGTACAAAAATGTTTCATAGTAATATTCATATTCTACATGGTATCTACAACAACAAGTGTTACGAAGAGTATTTATTCTAACATACCATGGCTTACATTTCTCAAAAGATCTTTGCCCCAAGTTCAATTGTCTATGCTCAATCCTAAATTTCTCGTAAAGTTCTGTCTGTGTTATATCAAGAAGATGCTTAGTATGTGGTTCACGATCCTTTGAACCCCTTCTTAGTTTTAGTACATCCTTTCGGTTTGAAGAAGGCCTTGTGTGATCATGCCAAAAAATGTGCACTAGTCCCTTTACTACATCAACTAGCTTCATGTCACGACGTGGCAACCGACCAACAAAGGCCCAAAAATCTGTCTGATCGATTGTGTCAAGGTGTTCTCTTCTAATAGAATACCTACGGAGGGTTTTTACATTCAAATTAACTAGTTCGGATGTAGGCCTGAGAATACGAAGGGCCCTGGTGTTCTTATTTGCAATTGCTTGTGACAACACACGACAAGCAGCATTGCGGTCCTTTGAACGTGTGTTCTTACCAATTTTACCAAATGCATCTACTAGGCTTTTAACTATATGAGAACTTGGTTCAGAATTCTTTATCATCTTTATCCCTAACTTTTTCCTAACAACATTCATGCTCCTAGATTTTAACAATGATAAAAATAATCTACATTTATCTCCATCACATTTAGAAACAAAATATTTATCAAGTATCTGTTGAGTTTGATAAGCAATACTACGTTTAGATAGTGTACCTTCAATGGAATTCATAAGACTTTCATCAACTTGTATATGCTTCGGAGTTCTTCGACGTGTGCTTGCTAATGGAGGTAAGGGGGTTGGAATTGTACCATGCAGCGCATCACCAAGACGCTCTGGCGTTTCAGTAGTAGCTTGGTGTCCTTCATTCTCTTCCTGGTAGTTGGATGGTGGAAGTCCAACATCCTCATCGATGGTCTGTGGAAGTCCAACATCCCCTTGTAGAAGTCCAACATCCTCATCGATGGTGTGGATAACATTCTCTTCTTCAACAGTAGGCAAAATGTCCAACGCCTCTATGACTTCATCGCTTGTATAACCACATCCGGATAGCAAATTGGGTGTTTCTTCGTGAGCTTCATCTTGAGATGGTAAGTTATCACTTTGACTTGAAGTGGGAATTGAAACATCCCCTAATGAGCACCTACGTTTTGCTTCTTGATTACTTCCATGGGGTGCTTGTTCAACAACTATTGTGGAAATTGAAGGTCCCTCTTGTCATGGATTAATAGGATCAACCGTGGTATCCTCTACAATTGGATTTGGATTAGTTTCCAAAGAAAGCCTCCAATTCATCATGTATATTCTTTTCTTTTCTTTCTCTTCTTCAATGACTTCTTGAGGTCTCTTCTTCCTTGTTGATTTGTTTACTCGGTTACGTGCATTCCCCATCACCACAATGATCAATTCAATATAGTTTGTTTTTGTTGCTCCTCAATTACAAAATCTTCAATAATAAGAAAATGGAAGTTCTTCCTTGTTCTTCCTTGTTGGTCTTGAAGCTTGGTATATTATCTTGTGTGCTCCTCAAATATAGGAAAAATGAATCTTTCAAAGGCCTTATCTTTGGTGTTATTCAATTGGAGATTCTTCAAGCTTGTTGATTATTTTCTTCAAATATGGCCATATAACCCAACACCACACTGAGCAACCATGAAAGATGTCCTCAATGTTGCACCTGCATAAAAAAAATAATGGTGGAGTTGGTGTAGAGTGTGAGAATTTCCAATGGCGGGCTCATGTTGTTCGAAAAATCGTGGGAGTGTTGTTTTGGCTTGGACAGAGTGAAGTTGCTCTCGGACAGGAACAGTCCACTATTTATGGAGTTACAAAAAGCACATGCGTTATATAAAGAAAAAACGCGTGCGCGATATGTAGTGAAAAATGCGTACGCGATATAGTCAAGCACAATAAATAGGTTAAGTGCACAGCTAGGGAAACGAACAAAATCAAAAGAAAACTAATAATTTATATGGTTACATACAAAACAAATGTTTTTAGTGTGGGGACACATGTTTTGTATGGTTTAATACCCCCTAGCTCTCTCCCAATAATCCCTAGATACCCCCTATCTCTTTCTAAATATATGTCCCTCATTCTTCCTACATCCCTCCCTACATGTTTCTTTCATGTTTCTTTCTCTCCCTTACTCCAGCCATGTCTCTACCACCCCACTCTCCATCTCTCCACCTTCTCTTTATCTTTGTCATTATCCCTCCCTATAGCACTCTCTCCCTTCTTCTCCCTTAATCACTAACCCTATACGCCTTTATCCCTCCCCTTGCCCTCTCTGTCTTACCTTGTTCCTAGAGCCCCTCCCCCATAAAGGCCTTTAGACCCTCTTCTAAACATTAATCCCTAAGTGCATAAGTGCACAAGATGATGAGGAGGAGGAGGGTGATGACAATGAAGATGATCATGATGTAGATGAAGATGATAAAGATGATGATGAGGAGGAGGGTGATGACAATGAAGATGATCATGATGCAGATGAAGATGATAAAGATGATGATGTTGATGAAGATGATGGTGATGATGATGAAGATGTTGATGATGATGGTGATGGTGATGTCCGGATGATGATGATGATGATGATGATGATGATGATGGTGACATGATGGAGATGTTGATCTGATGAGGAAGATGATGATGATGATGGTGATGATGATGAATATGTTGATGATGATGATGATGGTGATGAAGATGATGATGATGAAGAAGATGATGATGATGGAGATGTTGTGTTGATGGGGAACCTAGAGATGACAATGATGATGAAGATGGTGACGGTGATGGTGATGGTGATGGTGATGACGATGAATATTTTGATGATGATGCTGATGGTGATGATGATGAAGATGTTGACGATGATGGTGATGGTGATGTTTAGATGATGATCATGATGATATTCAGAAGATCATGATGGTGATGATGGTGATGATGATGGAGAAGATGACGATGATGGATATGTTGATGAGGAACCTGTAGATGCCAATGATGATGATGATGATAGTGATGAAGATGATGATGATGGAGATGTTGATGAGGAACCTACAGATGCCAATGATGATGGTGATGACGATGAAGATGTTGATGATGATGGTGCTGGTAATGATGATGAAGATGTTGATGATGATGGTGATGGTGATGTTCAGATGATGATGATGATGATGAAGATGATGGTGACATGATGGAGATGTTGATCTGATGAGGAAGATGATGATGATGATGGTGATGATGATGAAGATGTTGACGATGTTGATGATGGTGATGAAGATGATGATGATGAAGAAGATGATGATGATGGAGATGTTATGTTGACGGGGAACCTAGAGATGACAATGATGATGAAGATGGTGATGGTGATGGTGATGGTGATGGTGATGGTGATGACAATGAAGATTTTGATGATGATGCTGGTGGTGGTGATGATGAAGATGTTGACAATGATGGTGATGGTGATGTTTAGATGATGATCATGATGATGTTCAGAAGATCATGATGGTGATGATGATGGAGAAGATGACGATGATGGATATGTTGATGAGGAACCTACAGATGCCAATGATGATGATGATGATGGCGATGAAGATGATGATGATGGAGATGTTGATGAGGAACCTACAGATGCCAATGATGATGGTGATGACAATGAAGATGTTGATGATGATGGTGCTGGTAATGATGATGATGATGATGATGATGATGAAGATGATGGTGACATGATGGAGATGTTGATCTGATGAGGAAGATGATGATGATGATGGTGATGATGATGAAGATGTTGATGATGATGATGATGGTGATGAAGATGATGATGATGAAGAAGATGATGATGGTGGAGATGTGTTGATGGGGAACCTAGAGATGACAATGATGATGAAGATGGTGATGGTGATGACGATGAAGATTTTGATGATGCTGATGGTGATGATGATGATGATGATGTTGATGGTGATGATGATGAAGATGTTGACGATTATGGTGATGGTGATGTTCAGATGGTGATGATGATGATGATGATGATGATGATGATGATGATGATGGAGATGTTGATGAGGAAGGGGGAGATGACAATGATGATGAAGATGTTTATGGTCATGAAGATGATGATGATGGTGATGGTGATGATGATGGAGATGTTGAAGATGATGGAGATGGAGATGAAGATGGTGATGATGATGATGATGGAGATGTTGATCTGATGACGATGAAGATGATGATTATGGTGATGATGGTGAAGATGTTGATGCTAATGATGATGGTGATGAAGATGATGATGATGGAGAAGATGATGATGATGGAGATGTTGATGAAGAACCTACAAATGCCAATGATGATGATGATGATGGTGATGACGATGAAGATGTTGATGATGATGGTGATGGTAATGATGATGAAGATGTTGATGATGATGGTGATGGTGATGGTGATTTTCAAATGATGCTGATGATGATGAAGAAGATGATGGTGACATGATGGAGATGTTGATCTGATTCAAGGAAGATGATGATGATGATGGTGATGATGATGAAGATGTTGATGATGATGATGATGGTGATGAAGATGATGATGATGAAGAAGATGATGATGATGGAGATGTTGATGTTGATGGGGAACCTATAGATGACAATGATGATGAAGATGGTGATGGTGATGGTGATGGTGATGACGATGAAGATTTTGATGATGATGGTGATGGTGATGATGATGAAGATGTTGATGATGATGGTGATGGTGATGTTTAGATGATGATCATGATGATGTTTAGAAGATGATGATGATGATGATGGAGATATTGATTTGATGAGGAATATGATGATGATGATGGTGATGATGATGAAGATGTTGATGATGACGATGATGGTCATGAAGATGATGATGATGAAGAATATGATGCTGATAGAGAATATGATGCTCACAAGTCCCTCTAGTCTCTCTCTCCCCAACCATCAATATCTCTCTCTCTCTCTCAAACACACACACATACGCACACATTATGTCACTTTCCATTCTCATACCCATCCCCCCTCCATCCATATCTATCTCCACCTTTCTCCCTCCATCCCTCACCCTACCTTCTCTCCCTCCCTCTCTCATCTCCTGTCTCTCTCTCACCTTCTATCCCTCCCTCATGTTATCTTTCCCTCAACCTATCCCAATCTCTCCATCACTCCCTCTCTCTCACACACTTTATGTCCCTTCCCCCTCCTCTCATATTCTCTCTCTCTCTCTTTCTCCATCGCCACCACTCCCTGCATGTCTCCCACCAACACTTTCTGTCCCTCCCTTCCTATCTCTTTATTTCGTTCTATCCCCATCTATCTCTCACTCCCTCCAAATCCATTCCTCCCCATTGACCCTCTCCCTCCCTCGCTCTATGTCTCCCCCCCCCCTTGTATTCTTTATTTCTCTCTCACATCCCCCTTGCCTCCATCCATTCCCCCTTGTCACTCAAGTCTCACTTTCAACTTCTAACCCTATACCTTTTCAGAACCTATTCTACTCCTAATAGTGCTCTCAAGCTCCACTTCCCTTCACCCCCTGTATCCCATCATGTTCGCATTCCCTTCATCTCTCCCCACTCAAGATTCCAACATCCTTCTAAGCCCTTGACCCTTTCCCACCCCTATTAAATATTAACCATAGATTCCCTTGACCCTTCCCCACCCCTATTAAATATTAACCATAGATTCCCTTGACCCTTCCCCACCCCTTCTCAAATATTAAACAAAAATTCCCTTGATTCTTCCACACCCCCTCTTTCTCAAGTATTAAACATGTATTTTATGATTTGCATAACAAAAGCACATTTTTTAACTATATAACGCATACGTGTTGTGTAGTTATATAACGCGTACGCGTTATGTAGTGATATAACGCGTACGCGTTATGTACATCTAAAAGTGCGGCAATATTTTTGAATTTAAACAGGCCGAGTCACATGCTCACATGTCAACAATAATCCTATGTGTATGCTTTGGAGTTTGCTTCGGTAATTCCAAACCTGTGCTATGTTAATGAAAAAACAAAGCTAATTGGGTATTTCTTCCAGTTTCTGGAGAAGCCTGTGCTTAGCCACTCGTTACAATATGCTACATAGAGTCATTTTTGACGAAATCTTAGACACAAATAGCATTTTATATGCAAATTCCAAATATGTAACTTTTATTTTGAAATATTAATTTTTCCTATTTTCTTTCAATTTCTTTTCTGTTCTACCTCCTTAACTTGTGAAACACACTGTTAGTGTTTCTTCCATAACTTTTTCAATTCTCAATCATTTCAAAAAAAAATTGTATGGTGCACAAGAGGACACTAACCTCCACGTTCTATGAAAAACCCATTTCAAGATTTTTGCATTAAGACCTTCAAAGGCTCTACCCACAAAAGAGGTACTATTTTCGATGTTTGATCACTTAGACAATTTTAAAAAAATTATAAAATTACTAATTTAATTTTCGAAAAATAATGGCACACAAGTGCTATGTGTTCTCTACATGCATGCCGATTTTTGTAGCTTGATTCCATCATTTAGGCCCTCAAAGGCTCTACCCACAAAAACATATACCTTATCATTTGCCTGAAAAATAAAAAGTGTCTGTTAGGAAAAATGAAACTTGACATAGCTATGTAAATTTTCAATACATAAAAGTTATATATTCGGAAACGTGATTCAATTTCCTACATTTCATCTTTTTTACTCAATGCAAGATATTTTGGGTAAGTAGCTCAAAATATCCAAGTAAGTTGAGGGATGCCTGCTTTTTCAGTTTTCTATTGCATCTAATGCACCAAAAGTGACCCTCATTAGCTTGCACTGACCCTCAAAGGAGATGTTATGTTGAAGAGCAATCTCTCTTTGTGTGCGAATGCACCAATAATGAAGGTTAGTGACATTGAGCTTGAAATGCCCCATTGCCCACTTAATAGTTACCCGAGAGTCTCCATAGACTTTAAGGTTCACTAACCCAAATATGTTAGCCATTTTAAGGACACACCAAAGGGCCAAAAGTTCTGCTTTCATGTTCGAACCAATCCCACAATTGTTAACAATAGAAGTTTTAAATTTACAGTACAAAATCCAAAAAATGTTTTTAATATTTAATTATTTTAAATAATTTATTTGATTTTAAAAAAATTCTTATTATATAAATAAAATTATGTTATTCATGATATAATTAAAAATAATTATTTAAAAAAAAAATTGAACATTAAAAACGATGTGTAAACTATAATTACTTTAAAAGAATAAAATTGAACATTAAAAACGATGTGTAAACTATAATTTTGTAATGTTTATAATTTAAAATTTATATAATATATATAAACCAATGAAAAAACTTTGACATTACTTTGGGAAGACCACAAATATGATGCATGGAGGTGGAGCTTATGATGTTAAGAAATTCGGTTGGCTAATTGAATCCAGCGGAAAAAAGCCTCTCTTTGCTTAGAGATATTATGATTGGCATGAAGGATTGTGTGAGTGAATGTAAGTTTAAACTAAATGGAAGATGGCTGTATTTCCAGCCATGGATTTTGCGTATAGAGTATGGAGTTTGCACTATTGTCTTGGATTTTGCGTTGTATCTCTATAACGCATGCTCCTTGAACTTGCCCTAATGCTCCTTGAAATTACAAACTAATATAAAGTAATTTAAATTGATTCTAAATCAATTACTATACAAAAACAAAAGCAACAAGTTGTAATGTTGATGACAATAACAAAGAATAAATGAGAAAAAAAACATGGAGAAATATGGGTTAAGTTTTTTTTGTTGCTCAAGTTACGTAACCACAATGCCATGTAGTGTGAACAGGAAGATGAATCTCTCGCGTGCTCGCTTTTGCTCTTCCATATATATATTTAAGTGTGTGTTCACTATCGTGACTAAGCACCTTGCTTCCAAAGAAGGCGTTGAGTCGATGGAGTCATGTAGAGACTCTAGTCATGTAGAGAGTCAGAGTCCCCCACAATCCTATCGAAGAGCGTGTTGTTGTCATCATGATGAATGGAGAGAAAGCATTGTTTGAAAAACATAGATAAATATTGTTTCGTCTTACTGCAATTTAGGAAAAACATAGATAGTAATCCACCTCAAATTTAAAGATACAACCCCGTGACAAAATAAATGTTTTGTTAAGACATAGAAAATTACTTTTTAACTATTTTTCAGAAATACTGTTTTTATTTTTCTGTTTTTATAAGAATATCAGAAGCAGAAGAATCATATGCCAAAATCATCTAAAACACTATTATTCTGTATAAGTAATCATCGAAATTGCATCAAATTATTATATAGTATGTTCTGTAATATTCCGTATAAAGTAGTAAATTGTTATTTTGTATTATTATATATAAATAATCATCAAATTGTTATACAGTGTATTTGTATAAATAATCATCAATTTATATTGGGCATAAATAATTATCAATTGTATATTCTGAGGTGTATTTAAGTAATCATCTTGTATATTCTGAGGTCCAATTTTCCAATGATATAAATTAGGAATAAGGCTTGTAATTAGTATATAAATTATCAAATTATTGTCATAGCTATCAAATATAAAGTATCGAATTATTATCATGGTTAAGCTTCAAATGAAATTCATGCCTTGTATGAAGGCTTAAATGTAGCTTTAAAGATAAGATATATTCATACTCAATTTGGTCTGCGAAATAATAATAACAAATCATAAAGATTCACAATTCAACATAGATTGGTATACATATACGTACAGGTAGTGTAAAATTCACAATGAAATATATGGTTATATGTCTACATTTGTTAGGTTTATGTATTTTGTATGGGCTGCGTAAAAGGATAGATACATACTAACCACTCGTTATGATGGTGTGATATTATGTATACAATGATGTGCTATATACTATTTTCATTGGGTCTCGAAATAAAATGGTAGAACAGGAAATGGGTGCTCCAATTTCTGAGATTGGATAAAACTTTTTACATTAGACGCTTCCCTTTGAATCCCATTTAAAATGTTTCTTAGCAATGGCTTCTCTTGCTGATATAAGAGAAATAGGTGCCCATGTACACCTCCTCTTTCCATTGATGATGTGGATGATCTATATCCCACCATCTCTCGACCCAAATGGTTAACAACATCTAGATTCAGACAACACAGTAATACATTCTAGAGTAGCCTTTTTGTATTTGTATTGCTTTAAATATATCCAATAAAGATTCTTTCTTAATTTGAAAAATATGTATATATCATATTGTGTAATGTGTCTGTAAGAGTCAAAATGCTCAAGCTACCTGATGAGTATTGTGCTACAGAAAACTTACCAACATCTGGTGAACTGGAAGGAAGCCTAACATCCGTCACCAACCATCGCAAATACATAGCTTCATTCTTCTCCAAGTTTGCAATATCTACCTCAATCAACAGCAGTAGGTAAACGTCCTCTGTAGTAACTAAATTCCATGTTTTCATAGCTACAAGCTAGGCTTTTCACATGTTTGGGATTTGTAGTTTTCACGCAAATGCCACTGCTTTTTCAGCGAACTTTACCCTCAAGTCCATGGGTTTCTCCTCAATTCTAGCCCATAATTGAATGAAGGGAAAAGGGGAATATTAGTTGAGAATATAAATTGAAATAAAACATGTCTATTGGCCTTATGCCCACATACATATACACACATCACGTTTTACAGAACTTTATGTATATATGGTGATCAACGGAGCATTATAAATGGGATAAAAATGCATATATAGTATTTAAGCATCCCCTTGAGCAAGGTCCAAAAGAATTATGTTCCTGTCAAATAGCTTTGAGACAAGTTTTAGCTGCTCAAGGCACTCTTTGACAAATGAGTGATCTCTCCTAGTGCCAGGCGCAGTGAGATCTTCATTTTGAAGTTCAGTTGCAGTTGAAAAGAGCAAGAAGAGCAGTTTTATGTAGCTGTCAATTGTTCATAGTCAAAATTGTCTTAAAAAACAATGGTACATACACATGAATGTGAGGCCCTAGCAATTAAAGGCCAATAGTTAAATGGAATTGAGATTGCTATGTTGAAACTTGGTTATCTTACCAAGAAAAGGGGTAGTAAAACCTTGAGCATTTATAATCCTTGAGCTAAGCCTTGATTCATCTCCGGGCGTTGGCTCCAGTTTACCTAGCTTGTCTCTAGCATTTACTGCTCCATAAATAACAAATAAATTATTGAACATAACAAAAGTGGGTTAAAAAGGAAACAAATCGCAAACTATTAAATAGGGATTTCTACAATTGAAATGAAAACCCCGTGAGTGGCCAAATAGTTCCAACCAAATAAAGAAGGTACCATTAGGGGTTATACCATCTTTTTCTGCATTGCCCTTCATGGCATTACCTAGAGGACGCATTGTACCGATGAATATGGCTTCCCTTCTATGTGGCATTTTATAAAGTCCAGCAGTAATTACATCCATTTGACAAATAAACTTATCATACACACTCCACCATTGTTTTAAGCCAAAACAAAGGGAGAAAAAACAACATTGATCAAGAACATTATCATGTGCACCTGTATGCTATAGCATGATATAATATGGAGGTAGTAACCTAATTACCTATGGATGGGTTTGATATAGTAGGGCCTGCATCTTCGTTAAGGTCAGTAGCAACTCCCCACCTGGGCTACTGTTCATTTGCCATGATGATCCCAATTTAACCTAATACCAACACTATTTCCTACTAAACATGAAACCAGTATTCAGTCTATGCAGGAAATAGCAGATGAAATCCCATTTGCATTAATGCTAATCACGATTCTCAAGCCAATGCCGACCATTGATGAAATTTTTTACCCAGGAACGGCTGGGCCTGCGTCGGTGTCAATTCGTGAGCCAATGAAGTCCGACGTGTAGCTCGAGCTCTTGGACCATAATAGTTGTAAAGCTCGAAGAACACAACCCTGTAAAACACCCAATACAGTTTCCACCCTTCATCTCTAGTCCGTCCATTGCCGAAAATGAATTCGATGTATACAACACCTCCACACAACACCCTTCTTCAATTCACACGACATCAATGGCATACAACCGAAGACACATCATGGATGGATGTCGAACCGATCCCGGCTCCAAAATTCAAAGCACATAACCAACGACTTTCCCTAAGTTTCACCTTCGCATTTGACAAACCGCTCTAATATTACAACTCTCGGACATCATATGAAAGGGCCACATGGAAACTGATTTTCCCGCTCCAAATCCCTAGGTGATCTAAACTTCATAAAACTTTGCATAAAAAAGTTGAGACTTGAACTTTCAAATTAATATGTGAAAAATTCAAATTAATAATTCATTGAACAATGTACAATTCAGCAGGGAAGGACAGGAATAGCTAGACAGATGTCGCATGGTTTCTCCACTCCAAAATTCGAGGTAGAAATCACTTGTTCAACCAAAATAAAACTTTGTAAATTAAGAAATTGTTTTTTGAATTTTGTACCATTAAACTAATATGTCCAAAATTTTCACAAAATGCCATCAATAAAATAAATACTAATACATAAATAACATACAAACAAACAAATAAATATAATACTCAATAATACAAACAAATAACTATTATATAATGATCTATTATATATATTAACATAAAAGATATAAAAATATTAAACAATCAAGTAAAAAAGATAATATATCTTGAACAAATTGTAACCAAAAAAGACAAAAATAATACTAATACATAAATAACATATAAACAAACAAATAAATATAATACTCAATAATACAAACAAATAACTATTATATAATGATAATTGCTATGACTGTGAAAGGTATATAAAATATTAAACAATCAAATAAAAAGGACATTGTATTTTTTGCAATGAATTTCACAAAAATAATAAATAAATAAATACTAATAAATAATATATAAAGAAACAAATAAATAAGATAATATATCTTAAACAAATTATAACAAAAAAACAAAAATAATACTAATGCATAAATAACATATAAACAAACAAATAAATATAATACTCAATAATACAAACAAATAACTATTATATAATGATAATTGCTATGACTGTGAAAGATATATAAAATATTCAACAATCAAATAAAAAGGACATGGTATCTTTTGCAATGAATTTCATAAAAATAATAAATAATATATAAAGAAACAAATAAATATAAAAAAATAAATATAACACTGAATAATACAAACAAATAATTATTATATAATGATCATTATTAAACAACCAAATAACTATTATATAATAATCAGTATTAAACAAATAAATAACAACTAAATCAAAAAATCAAAATTAAACAACCAAACAAAAAAACAATATTACAACCAAATAAAACTAAAACAATAAATAATAAAATAAATACTAATACGTAAAGGCCAAAAAAAACTAAATAAATATAATACTCAATGGTACAAACAAATAACTATTATATAATAATCATTATGATGATCATTAAGGAGGACAATGCATCTTCAAAACATAAAATTGCAATCAAACAAGGCTAAAATAATAAATAATAAAATAAATATTAATAAATAAATAAAAAGCAAGTACAATGCATCTTTAAAACATAAAATATTGCAATTTTAGGGAAAAACAATAAATAATAAAATAAAATAAATATTAATAAATAAATAAATAAAGTATATAATTAATTAAATAAATAAAAAGTAATTAAGTTTGGTGGTAACTAATTTTGGTGGCTTAGTTTAAATGGTTGAGAAGATCTCGAGGTCAAATTAAATAAAAAATGAAAAATAAGATAGAAAAGCTCTCTAAATATTAAAATTAAGTGAAAACAAATAAATAAAATCAATCAAGCAATAATCCAAGTAAATTAATAAAAAAATATTTCAAGCAACTAAAACAAACTAAAGGGACTTGAGAACAAAAGGAAAGGAGGTTGAAGGGTTAAAGGACAGAAGGGAGGAAAATAAAGGAGGGAAAAACAAAGAGAGCAATGCTACACAAAGGGAAGATTTTTATTTAGGAATTCTATGAAGGATTGGAAGCCACAACTTGCTTAGCTTTAAATCGTCATCCCTATTTAGACAATTCTTGTCTTTCACAATTTCTATAGCCTCCCTCACTCTTCATCGCAATAAATGATCCACCCTGGATAAGATTCTAGTGTCCTCCATACATATGTGATGATTTGTCTTACTAGAATGGTCAACTAAAGCAAAGGACTTAACACGATTATGGTTGATGGTTTCTTTATGCTCTTTAATCCTCGCTTGAAAAGACCTACCTATTTCAGCAATGTATGATAGACCACAAGAACAAGGGATACGATATACTCCTTTTTGTAGTAGTGGATCTACAAGGTCTTTAACCGATTTGAAAAGGTTCTTGATGGTTTTGGGGGATTGGAAAATATACTAATATAACTCTTCCTTAGAATCCTAGAAATCGTTTTAGAAGTCGCTTGGATGTAAGGGAGAAAAACCTTATGCTCATCTGACTTAGGCTTCATAAGCTCATGAGGTCTATGGGATATATTAGCCTTATGAAATGCTTCCTCGATGTGTAATTTCTGATAACCTCTTTCCTTGAAACTATTGATAAGGTGAAGTTTTTCTCCATCAAGGTGCTCATTATCAAAGACTCTCAAAGCTCAAGAGGCCACGGTGTTGATAGCTTCGAAATTTTGGAAAGGATGATGGTGAGAGTCGGCATGAATGTAAATTTTAGTATTGGTATTCTTATGATACACCTGATGAGCAAGGGAACCATCAGGTTTCTTAGAGATGAGAACGTCTAGGAACATAATGGAGTTATTGTCTTTTAGTTCCATAGTGAATTGGATATGTTTAGATTGACTGTTTAAATGATCCACAAACTTATTGAGATTCTCTTTGTCTTCTGGCCAAAACACACTGGTGTCAATGTATCTAACCCAAAGGTCATGCTTCAAAGGGGAGGAGTGAAGGGCCTTAGTTTCAAAATGTTCCATATAAAAGTTAGCCACTATCAAGGATAGAGGGGACCCCATAGCAACCCCAAATATTTGTTCATACGATACACCTTGGAAACTAAAGAAAGTGGATTTAAGGTAGATCTTAACTAAATTTGCAGTTTCAAGATCAATGACATTTTCAATTACTTGTACGGCCTCATCAATGAGTATCATGGTGAAAAGAGAAACTACATCTAGATTGAGAAGTATGTATTTCTCTTCTACTCTAAGATTATTAATTATTTGAACAAAATGTTGAGAGTCTCGAACATAAGATTCGGTGTTACCTACCAAACATTTTAGTTTGTTAACGAAATATTTAACCTACATGTAAGTTGGGGACCCAATAGTATTAACAATGGGTCTGAGCAGAATATTGTTCTGACAGATCTTGGGAATGGCATAAATTTTAAGAATAATAGGGAAACTAGGAATGTGTTTCTTCTTCATATCATCATCTATGCATGACTTCTTGATGGCTTTTATTACGTCCCTCATGATTTCGTTTAAAGGATTCTTGGATAATTTTTTGTAACAGCCACTTGAAATCAATGCTTGAATTCATTTTCTTCGTATAATCATCAACATCCTTGACCATTGTAAAACCATCTTTATCTACTTTGAGAATAATAATTTTGTCATTACTTCTCAATTTCCTTAACGCTTCAAGTTCATATATCCAACTTCTAAACTGATTAAAAACTGGAAATTTGTGTTTAAATTTGGTTTATTTATCATTTTCAATTTAAAATAAAATTTTTATAACACTTTATAAAACCTTGAAAAAATTACCTACCTTGTAATAAACATATATATTATATGTTGAGATATGTACACATTATTAATAAACATATATTGTATATTGAGATATGTGCACATAATTAAAGACAGCTCACGAATCAAAGGCTATAACTAGCTAGTTAATAGGGATGATGAACCTTTGTTTTCACATATACCTGATAAACCTTGAAAAAATTACCTACCTTGTAATAAACATATATATTATATGTTGAGATATGTACACATTATTAATAAACATATATTGTATATTGAGATATGTGCACATAATTAAAGACAGCTCACGAATCAAAGGCTATAACTAGCTAGTTAATAGGGATGATGAGCCTTTGTTTTCACATATACCTGATAAAACCTTGAAAAAATTACCTACCTTGTAATAAACATATATATTATATGTTGAGATATGTACACATTATTAATAAACATATATTGTATATTGAGATATGTGCACATAATTAAAGACAGCTCACGAATCAAAGGCTATAACTAGCTAGTTAATAGGGATGATGAGCTTTTCTTTTCACATATACCTGACTCTATAAGTTGCGAAGAAGCATTTTCCAAAATCAAAATTTTAATGGTTTACTGAAATTCATAAAAAGGAAACATAGATATGTATGGTAAAAAAAAAAAATTAATTAATTAAAGTTGACTATTATTTATTATTTATTATTTGGAGTGGATTTACTTGCTCATGAAAACGTATCAATTTGGAAGATAGAGCCAGTTTAGAATCATAATATTTATTGTGTAAGTGTAATAAGAACACGGAATTATTTAAACACTATATCATTCAATTTTATGTTGTCTTGTTAAAAGAATTATTAATAATTAGTTGTCGTTTCTCACACATGTCCTAATTTCTCACACATATCCTATCCTAAGTAGTTGAGATTTTATATTTTATTTTTTAAAATATATGTTTGATTATTAATATTATAATTTTTTTTCCATATAAAATCATATACGTATCGTATTCCAACTACGCTGTCCAATGACCGTTAGTGGATACTTGGAGAGATCGCATTGGAAGTTCAGAAACTGTACTCTTTATATTTAGCAAATTGCTGCTGTTGTTAGCTGCATTACATTTCCCTGAAGTCGTGGGCAGTGGCAGAAAAGACGTCCCTTCCATATCGCTGTCATGCTTGTTAATCCTACAGCACACTGAGATTACAGTCATTTATCACTTAAACATCGCCGATTCGCCACTGTTGCGCAACGCCAGTCATATTGAGAGGGTCGAGCTGCTGAGGGGAAAGAGTGCTGCTTGGTGGGTGAGAGACCAGACTTTCCTTGCTGTTGTTTCCACATTTCCAACTGCTGAAAGAGGGTGATTTGGCTTACTGTTCACACACAAAGTTGGGGAGGCTAGCTGTACCTTACTGAGCATATCGTGACTCCAAAGAAAGAGTAGGACAGTTTATTGGCTGAAAGCTACAGGTCAGATCTACTGTAATATTCAGTCTTCTTGTTCACTTTATAATTACTACAGGTCAGATATAGTGTAATATTCAGTCTTCTTGTTCACTTTATAATTACTTTTATATACACTGATATATGAGCTTGAGATATTGGGTATCTTCTTCCTGTAGTTTATGCAAAATATCATTCGTTTATATTCCTTGTTCATTGTTGAGGCTTTAATATCAATACTAACAAGTTTACCAGTCACATATCAAATAAATCAGTTATATATATAGAGTATTAAAATTAAGCAAATAATAAGTATCTAGTAGTATAGTATTGAATGTTGCTATGGATGTTTTTGTTAATTATTGAATCTTAAGAGATCCAATGGCCAGCAAAGCACCCGCCACAACATTCAATCTTGCATAGAAAAATGTTTATTTATTTTTCAAAATCATCTTAGTTTGTTGGATAAGTATAATGACCGTGTTAACAAAGTGTTTGACAGTAAAACTAAACCCATTGACATAAGCTTTCAAAAAAATCAGCTCAGTCGGTTGGGACATTACACCTCACTGGTATAAGAAGCCCTGACCTTCCTCGCTCCCTCCCGCTGTGGATATGGAAGCCAAGTCTCCCTCGAGGCAGCAGCTTGAAAGTCTCGTTGTGTCTCGTCATTCGTTACGTAATAAGGATATGAAAATTCCGAAGTTAATACAAGGTGATGTCACTATCTCGCTAGTTAGCATATCTCCCTATTCCTATTTCAGTTTTGTTTTATCATTATTAGAGGTAGCATCTGGAAAGGTAGGAACTAGGAAGTACTCCACTTAGCATTCCTTCTGTTCTTTAGTACATATATAATCTACATAAATAGTCGGGAGTTAAAAACATAATGATTTGTCATTTTTCTGGGTGGTTTTTTTGGTTGATATTTTTTATAAATCTGGCTAAATTCCAGGTAAGCTTACCCAATGAATAGATAGTTGGATAGTGTGTGGGCACATAGGGAAAGCTCCCTGAGGTTTGGACAGGCGGGTGTGCCTTGAGCAAGCTGTGTTTCCGAATCCCGATCAATGGGTCTCATTGTCGGGGGATGGAAGGTATCATGCATTTTGAGGAGCGGCGTGACAATTCATTGCAGGCAGATCTGTTATTTTCCATCCGTTGACATCTTTTTGTGTTGATTTTTTCTCTTAACTTCTTTTTTCTTTTTCCAGTCAATGCTGTGGAATGGGTTTTTGCTGTAATTGACTTGCTCAGTCTATTGGCAGGGTTATTTTCCCTCCGTTGACATCTCTTGGTGTTGATTTTTTCTCTTAACCTCTTTTTTCTTTTTCCAGTCAATGCTGTGGAATAGGTTTTTGCTGTAATTGACTTGCTCAGTCTATTGGCAGGGTTATTTTCCCTCCGTTGACATCTTTTGGTGTTGATTTTTTCTCTTAACCTCTTTTTTCTTTTTCCAGTCAATGCTATGGAATGGGTTTTTACTGTAATTGACTTGCTCAGTCTATTGGGAGGTTCAATGGGTTTTTTTTCTAGTAATACGGTGTTTGGTTTTTTTGTTGGAATATGCTCATTTTTTTCATGGACATGTTAAGTATGATTATATCTATACGACGGAGGAGATTGACTCTTTTGCCTTGTGCAATGCAATTTTCTAGTAATGTGGTATTAGGTTTTTTTTTATGTAATTGACTTGCTCAGTCTATTGGCAGGTTCAATGGTTTTTTTTAGTAATATGGTCTTTGTTTTTTTTTCCTGGAATATGCTCATTTTTCTTGGACATCGCTTAAGTATGATTATATGTATACGACGGAGGAGATTGACTCTTCTGTCTGATGCATTGCAATTTTCTTTTGTCTTATGCATTGTAATTTTCTATTTGATTCATAATTATTGAATATCATGAAAGAAGGTTTCTTTCTTTAATGAAAAAAAATAAAAATCAATGTGTCTCACTGGAAGGAAGCAAGTATAGTGAAGCGGGTCAATTTATTTATTGCAGTGCAGCTCTTGATGCGCCCTGCAATGGTCCAGAATATATAGTTTCTCTAGCGGTTGTCCCACTCCTCGATTGCAGAAGAATAGACATGTCCATTTATCCGGGCGAAAAAGCATCACATCTCACCTATCGTGAAATAAATTTATGCAGCACAGCTTGTCTTTCCGCTTAATGAGCCACTATTCCAGGTTATGGAATTCGAAAAATACAAGAAATTAGTCAAAGACATTCCAGGGGAATAAATTAATGCAGCTTGTCTTTCCCCGTAATGAGCCACTATTCCAGGTTACCACTGTAGCAGGTTATGGAATTCGAAAAAAACAAGAAAATAGTCAAAGAGATTCCAGTGGAATGAAACACGAGTGCCAGATAATGACACAATTCCTTTATTTACATTGAACCTGCGACCAGTAGGTATACCACCAAGCCTTATAAGTAGGTTGGTAGAGTAAGAGGGTCCTACTAAGTGAAAAAAAGGGTAAGGGGTCCTACGCTATACCTAGTATTCCACTCCCCCCGAAAAAACTCGAATGAAATCACCACCCACCTTTTCTTTCCTTATATAAAGATGCGGTTCTATTTCGTATCTTAATTTTTCTTTTCCAGTTATTAGGATTAGACACTCGTTAGGTCGGCCGGCAATAAGTGCAATAAGCACTCAGCAGTGTACTATTGAATGTTGTGGTGGGGGATTTACTGGTTGTTGGGTCTCAAGCAGCTTATTATTTCCCTTCCCAATCATTAGGATTTGAGACGGGTTATGGTTGACGAGCAATAAGCACCCTGCAGCGTTAAACGCTGTGACAGGGACTTTGATGGTTGTTGGATCTCAAATAGCTTGAAATAAATGGAGTGTTTTCTTCATCAATTAAATGAATGCTCTATAAGAATAAAAGATGATGAAGATACTTTAATGTTGTAAAAAACTCCTACATCAGAAGATACAAAACTTGTTGAGCTTACAAAGCAGTGTTTATTGATCAAGCACATGCAAGGAGTTGTAGCTTCTGATTGCTAGCCCCAATTAATAAGGTATTAACTTGGGAGGTTTTGCAAAAAAGGGGATGGCAAGGACTAGTGATGTGTATATTTTGTAGGAATGAAACTATAACTCGCCAATACAATGTCCATATTCCTAGGAGGTACATGCTAAAGCATTGGTTTTATCTAGAGGTAATGGTTTTTGGCATGGTGAAAATATTAAGTGTTCAAAGCAATAGTTTGAAGATAAGGTCATTAAGGACCATAAGGCCTTGCCATGCATGGTATCCTAGGCATTATTACTAACTCGGAATGCTAATTTATTTCAATACAAATATATCCCTACTTTCCAAGCTATCCATCAAATTAGGCTTACTTATGAGGGCAATTCGATTGTTGGATAGGTCAAGCCACCCTTACTGGTGTCATAACTAAAAATTGATAAATCTATAGCATGGGATTTCTTTGGCGTGGCCTACAAGGGGCCCTAAAAAATATGTGAAGCAAGGGGTATATTGCATCAATCCAACTCCCACAAAATATCCTAAAGTATCTTTGGGACAAGATTCAAACAATTGGGTAGAGATGAACTCTCTGTTGATCTTATTGAGAATTGCGATGGAGAGGAACATAACTTAGATTCATATATGGTGATTCTAAACTAGTGGTTGATTTAATGAATCAAGAGAGTGTCCTTCAAAATCTGCTTCTATCTATTATGTTTGATCAATTAACTAACTCAATTGAAAGGCAAGCTCAATCAAATTTCATTTTCTCATGTGCTCGGAGAGGTTAATCAAGAGCTTGAATCACTATCTAAACAAGCATTACAAGTTGACACAAATCACTTGGTTCCAATCAGAATAAAATGATGCCTCTTTGATAGTTGTCACCAAAGCTCTATATGATTAATTTTTAGTAATGAAGTTAATCCACAATCTCCAAACTTGGTTTAAATATATTTCCATTTTGTACCGACATTAATTTTTGTTGTTATATAGTGATTGTTAGTAGAATCAATGTATTAGCATTCAAGTTGTAATTTCAAATGGAAAACTATAAAGACTATAAGTTCATGGACTAAGTTTTTGGGGATTTATTTTGAAACTTTTTTTTTTATGCTAGACATTAAGCAATCTTTAGGGTGTTGATTAGCACATGACAAATGCATATATTTATTTCTACTTGAAATATAAATTTAGGACTTTTTCTTTGAGAAAAAATGTTATAAACTTTTTTTTATAAAGTAATATATAAATGAAAGGTGCAAGTTTTAGTGTATACGAAAAAAAAAACCATGTCTATTTTAAATAGAAATATTTTTTATTATATTAAAAAAATAAAAAATAAAAATATGCAACCATTTTTTTATAAGAAATTTATGAAAAAATAAACTATAATCATCAAAACTCAAAACTTAAATTTTACTAAACTCAAAACTTAAACTTTACTGGATGAATATTAATGTAAAACACATCTATAATAATAATAATAAAATCATTAAATACAAAATGACATTTTTATTTTTAAACTTGCTTCAAATTAAATGTGTCATATTTAAAATTAGTGATCTCACTAGAAACACATTACAACATAAATCATAAAGGTAGGGATACATGTAGAATTTATTTACTAACTATGGCAAGTCCATTCACAAATAGGGAAGGTCTTTGTTATGAAGTCCATTCACAAAGAGGGGGGTCTTTAAGGCTTAAATTTTAAGGGTTTTTTTCAAAAAAATATTTGTTATTTTTCATTTTTTCTAATATGACTGGCCCCAATTTCATATTTTTAAAATTTTTTACTCTAAAAATAGTTACACTATCCAAAAAATTTATAAAATTTTCAGAAATTTGAATATTTTTTTTTAAATATTGTGAAAGTTTTATGGTTGAAAATTTGATAATTAGTAAGATTCGCTAAAGTTTAGACACTTTAAAAAATTATGAATTCTTAAAATTTTCCGTGATATTTTATCTTAAAATTTATTCACAAATAGACAAGATTTTTGTCATAATCATTTACAATTGCAATATTTTACAATACACCATTGTTGTTGACACAAACACTACAACCATATAAATAAATAAAATTTAACACCTAAAAAATATAAATTCAAATAATAAAAATAAAACTATTTTTTTAATGAGCCACATGGATACTTAAGAGTGAATTGCACAAATAAAACTGATAATAAATATGATAATAGAGAATATTTTTCAAAAATGTACTCGAAAAATACTATAATCATTTGATTGTCTCTTAAACTTTTTTCTTAATTTAAGATGTGAATTGTCTCTTAAACTTTTTTCTTAATTTAAAATCACATCTGGTTATTGTTTAAGTAGACATTTTAGATCATTCTAATGCGTCCCATCTTTTAAGACAAAAATCATTTAAGGGATAAAATATATAATCATTTGATAACTCTTAAACTTATTTCTTAATTTAAAAACAAATTTTGGTTATTGTTTAAGTGGAGATTTCATATCATTTTAGGTTATTCCATCTTTAAGACAATCATCAATTAAGGAATAAATATACAATTGTTATTGATATTTGGTTTTGTTTTTTTTAAGAAAAAAATCTACTATTGATATTCTTGAGTGAATCAAATAGTACAAAATTTGTCATGGTTTGTTACAATCGAAATTGTCAGCTCTTCAAAAAAGCCTAGACATAAAAGAGCAAATAAACCAAGTCCAAAATTATAGCTTAAGAGCTTATCAACAGATTTACATATATGAGAGAAAAGTTATCCCTAGCTGTCAGTATCCTTTTCAGCAGGCTGCTCTATCATTCTTCAAAACTTAAGATCAGATGCTAGTCAAAGAAGTAGATTTCATCCTGATCCAGGATGTCATTGTCCATCCATTCATCCCAAATTAAAATGCCTTCGGAACCTTCAAGAGCTTGTTTAGAAAGTTTGTCCGCCATAGAGTTGTGCTCTCTATAGATATGCTCAAATGATATATTCTGCTGCAAAGATATTTCCCTTTGTGTATGTATGCGTATGCACCAATGGCCAAGATTTGTAACATTTAATTTGAATTCTCCTGCTGCCCATTTGATTGTAACACACAAGTCGCCAAAGACTTTGATGTTAACTAAACCAAATAAATTTGCCATTCTCAAAACACACCATAAAGCTGTAAGCTCAGCTTTCATATTAACACCCATACCACAGTTAAGTCGAACTAAAAAATAGTGATTATCATTGAGATAAATTACTCCTCCCACTGCACAAATTCTATTTTGTGCTGCACCATTGAAAAATAATACCGGCTGAGAGACAATTAATGAGAAGTGGCTAATACTATTAATTGGCAATCTGCAATTTTCATCTTTATATAAATGGAACATCTTCAAAGCAATGGTGCAGTAGACCATCAAATATGGCTTTACTTCTTGGAAGATAGCACAATTGCGCGAGTACCAAACTACCCAGGTGATGAAAATAGCTAATGGAAAAAAGGGTTTAGAGTACCTGAACCAATTCAGCATACAGAAGTTGAAATCACCTACATCCCAAATTTTAGATATATTCATCTTGACTGAGCAAAAATTCCAAACTTTTTTGGAAAATATACTATCTACAAATAGATGGTGTGTAGATTCAGCATCATGTAAACAGAGAGAGCATCTGTTAGGTCCTATCCATCCACGTTTCAAAAGATTGTCCCATGTTTTGAGCTTGTTTCGTAGAGCTAGCCAAAGGAAGCATTGTATTTTTAAAGGGATGTTCAACTTCGAAATTCTCTTGAACCACTAGTGTGGTGGAAAGATATTTCTGTCTTTGACAATTCTGAAATAAGCGGATTTTGCTGTGATGTTCCCAGAACTGGGATTTCCCAACCAAATCAAAAGATCACTATCCCCATTTATTTTAACTCCATCTAAATTGAGGTTTCTGACATAATTGTCCCACTCCCATGCCAAATGGCCAGAAAGCCCAAGTTCCTGCGAGTCCATCCAAGCAGTAGCTCGGGAAGAGATTGCTCTGCCAGTTTGTAATCTGTTGAGCGTTGGACGCCCGAGAGCATGTAAATGCTGGATCAATACTAGCGAAAGAGTGTAGGAATCCTCCAGTCCGATAATAGGGTCCATACCTGCTCTGATTTTTACACCTGTGCCCACCTACTAGCTAATATCTCTTTTAACCCAATCAAAAAATTTCATAAAACCTCTCCATATTGGTGAGAAATTCCAACCAGTCAGTATCGGATTTCTTAGCCATTCATACAGATTTGAAGATAAACACTTATTTTGAATGATAATGGACCAAAGTGTAGTCCCAAATAAACATCTCCATAATTTTTTAAGTCTAAGAGCAGAGTTGAAGACCTCCAAGTCCTTTAATCCCCAACCACCATATTTTTCCGGTCTAGAAAGAGCCTCCCAAGAAACCATAGGGATCTTAGCATGTACAGCTTTGCCTGTCCATAAGAAGTTGAAAAAATATTTTCGAAGGGCTTTGATAATATAGGATGGAACCTCCAGAAGAGAAAACCAGTAAACCGGGATGCTAGATAGGATAGATTTGATTAATATAAGTTTTCCTCCTATAGACAGGAGGTGAAATGTCCAATGTGCTATACGCTTTTCCACTTTCCGGAGCAACCATAGCCAATCCTTAATGAGATAATTATTTGGCTTCAAATAGAAACCCAAATATTTAAACCCATCTTCCAATGGTAAGCAATTATAAGGAAGAAAACTAGTAATCTGTCTCAAGATATCCTCATTAACATTGAAGTAGTAGAAATTAGATTTTGTATTACTGACTTTCATTCCAGAAACCTTGCAAAATATTGTAATGATGTCACTAAAGTACTTCCATTCATCCACAGAATCCAAACCTACTGCTAATACATCATCGGCAAAAAGTACGTGTGTCAGAACACAATCTTTGGCACATTTAACACCTTTGAACAGCCCTTGATCTGAAGAATGTTTGACAAGCCTACTGAAGCCATCCATAATCAATAAGAAGAGAAGAAGGGAGAGTGGACATCCCTGACGTAACCCTCTGGAACAACTGAAGAAAGTTGTGGGTGAACCATTAACTAGCATAACAATGTTCATGGAGGAAACACAAATCATGATCCAGTTAATTACTAGAGGCGGAACACCTATTTGTATCAAAATCAACCACAGAAAAGACCAATTAACTCAATCATATGCTTTTTCCAGATCCATTTTTAGCAGTAAATCTTTTCTCTTTATTAACTTGATAGTGTGGAGAAGTTCCTGAGAAATGCCAATTGCATCATGTGTCTGTCTACCGGTTAAAAAACCAAACTGTTGCACTAAGATATGCTCTGAAAGGGATACCTTTAATCTTTGTGCAATGATTTTGGAGATCAACTTGTATATTAAATTGCACAGAGCAATCGGGCGGTAATCACCAAAGGTTTGGGGTTTATTACTCTTGGGGATAAGAGTGACAAAGGTAGAATTCAGGGCTCCCGATAAGTAACCCGTGGTTCTAGTGAAATTAACCATTTCTTTGATATCTTCCCCCAGCAAGTCAAAGAAGTGTAAAAAGAGCTCAACCGGCCATACATCAGGCCCGGGGCTTTTGTCTTTTGCAAAGAGTTTCAAGATATCCTCGATTTCTTTAAGGGAGACTTCCTTACATAAGTCACTTGCTTCTTGCTCATTGAAAAAAGTGGGGAATAATCTGGTAACTTTTATTTGCTCTAATAAATCCACATCTTCTGCCTCATTATAAAAATTTCCAAAAAAAAGTGCAGCTTCCTTCTTAAGTGTCTCCTAGCCTGTCACCAGATCACCCTGAGAATTTTGTAATTCCCAAATACTGTTTTGATTTCTTCTTGCAGATGCAAATGCATGAAAAAATTTTGTGTTCTTGTCACCATTTGCAATCCAGGTTGCCCTGCTTTTAAGGCGCCATTCTTTTTCTTCGGACAAAAGAATTTTTTCCTTCTTTTGTTCAAACCTTTTTAAGTTTTAAAAATATTCAAGATCAATTGTATCAAAAATATTTCTTTCTAAAGCATTTTGAATTTTCTGTTCCAAGATAGTGAGATCTAAACGGTCAGCTTCTTTTTTATTCTTTTTCCAACTGGAGACAACAAATTTCAAGTGCCTCAATTTTTGACAAAATAAGTCCACGGGGTTTGCAGCCTCCACCTGATGATTCCTCCAAAGTTCTCTAACCATAGCACAAAAACCTTCATCTGTTAGCCAAGCACTGTTGAATTTAAAGGGATAATGCCACTTATGTCCATAATTCTCGAACTGTAACATTATGGGCCAGTGGTCCAAGAATTTGAATTCATGCACCCAAGATCGATATCTTTGAAAACAGCTCAGCAAACCAATTTTTACAAGGAAACGATCAAGCCGTTTGTGAACCCCATCTTTGCTGAATCTCCCATTAGTCCAAGTAGGCAGCAATTTAGCAGGCATCACATCTACAAAGTCATAATCCTCAATAGATTTTATTAAAAAATATGACATTTCATCCAAAGAGACCGAAGAGCCCCAAACTTCAGATGCTGTGCATGTAAAGTTCAAGTCTCCTGCAATAAGCAAGTTATCAATGCTTAGAAGTCCAGACTGCATAAGAGCCTCCCAAAATAACTGTCTATCTTTATAAGGCGCATAGCAGTTGAGGATAGTGAGGGGAAACTTCAAACCCTCAAATGAACCGTTCATTAAAATACCCCAGGGGGTTTTGTATGTCTTGAAAGTGTAAAAAGCATGGTTCCAGGCCACAGCAAGACCACCCAACAACCCACATGACTCCACTGCTGCAATTTCCCACCGGGGAAGGACTTTGCTAATTCTTGTAACTGCAGAAGCAATGTCACATATAGTTTCCTGGAAGAGAACAATTTCAGGGCCAGTAGCTCTAAAAGGTTGGATAAGGCCTGAGCCCTAGTTACCTTACCCAAAACCCTCACATTTAAGGATAAAATTGACATTAAGAACTCCCCAAAGAGGGATTCGCCGCTCTAAGGCCCTCAATATTAGAAACGCTGGACAAATTAGAATCCTCCAATCTTTTGGAAATAGGGGTATAGGATTCAAACTCAGGGATAGATGGTTGCAGTTTTCCTTTTTTCTTTTTTCCCCTTCTTATAGTAACATTTTGGAAATTATGAGAATGTACATGAATGGCATCAGAATTCAATCCTGGATTTTGGGAAAAAATGGGAATTGGAGAAAGATTAACATCATTAATGGGAACTGTGTAGCCACATTCTGCTAAAATGGATGAATCATCACGATTTAATGGATCTAAAGCATCCTCAGGTGGGACTATGATTAGGGTTTCTTTAGAGGAAGAAGTAACAAGACATTCTTGTAAAGCTTCAGGGGGAATCACAATGGGGGAAGGAAAGACTTGAGCCCATAGGCATCATAGGTTCACATAGTCTAGCAGAAGACGGTCTGGTGTCAAAAGTCACACTATCCATCTCAGAAGACAGATTTCGGGCAGGTAAAAAGGAATGTGACTCAACATTGTTATCAATTAAAAGCCCAGTAACCAAATCATGATGCATAGAGATTTCTCCTTTAGAAATTCGATGGGAAAGGTCATTTTCAGAATTTTCAATGAAAGAGAGCTCTTAATTAGTGAGAGTAGGAATTAATGTAGAGGGTTGAGGAGAAAACTTACCAAGAGATGAGGCCAAATGCCTAGAAGTCGTGTACTGAGGTGACAAATACACAGAATATTTAGATGGTGAAACCCTTTGACCCCGCTTTTCTGGGCATTTGGCCTGTAAATGTCCAATTTCACGGCAGCAAAAACAACGGAATGGGGTTTTGTAGAAATCCAGCTTCTTTCTCCAAACCCTAGACCCCCAAATCATCTCTATTTCAACAGGGAGTCCAAGATTTAAATCTAATTCCACCATGACTTTGGCATACCTTCTGTCCATACCGAACAAAGTTTGTTTGTCAAGTCGGACAAATCTGCCAATAATAATTTCCTCCAACCAAATCTCAATGGGAAGACCAGGTATAATCATCCATAGATGTCTGATACTTTGCACCTCCTTCAGTGGATCGAAATTCAAATGCCAGCGTTTAAGGAATAAAGAACCCGTCTTAAAAGGCCAAAATGAAGCAAAAATATTTTGCATAATGTATGTATCCTGAAATATGAAAAGAATCCATCGATTCATTAGGATATTTATGCGCGCTAAACCGATCAGTGGAACCCATAATTTATTGACCCAGTCAGAAATTTCCAATTTTGAACCAGAGGTAAACTCTAGTTTACCAACCAGAGCACGCTCAGCTAGCATTTCAATCCTTTATATATTGTAATCTGTCTTGATCTCATATCTGTCAACCTGCTTTCTCGCCTTCACAATTTTAGTCTGCCTTCTCTGCTTAGCCCTAGCCCCAAAAAGGTTAATGTTTCAAGACTAGGTTTTTGTAGCAGAAGGAAGCCATCCCGAGGCATATTAGGGTTCGTATAAGACAAAGGCATCTGCGAAGAAGGTGACGGGTCCATATTTTGTAAACCGGAACCCTCAGTACTCCAACCGGCAGCTAGCCAGCAAGACCGACACCTGGAGAGAGAAAAAGGAAATCCACCTGGGCAAATACCCAACAAGTAAGCCGGTCCTACCAAAAAAGCAAAGGGAACAAAAAAACAACACTTCTAAAATGGAGGCTAAGACAAAAAAAGGTCGCAAACGTGCGCTTAGATTCCCACTTTTTTTAGACTTGGCTGGTACTGGGCTGATTCGGGCGAATCAGTTTGACTCCAAGTTGTCGCGAACCCAATAATCGTCTACTCGCCCCATAATTTCGGAAGAAACTGCAGAAAATAGAAAACCCTCGGCAAGAACTCGAAATCCCTCTCCATCACTCATGTAAAGTAAATTCTTTCAAACTATAAATATATAATTTGGTTTTGTCATTGACATTATATTTATAAATAAACACAACGCTTTAAAAATGTGTGAACGAGAGTTAGGTTTATTATTAATTAATTATTTTACATTTTTTTTTTATTAATTATGTTGTTGCATACATATGAAGTTTCATTCTTATTTTTTTTAATTTTTAAATTATTCTTTTTATTTTACTTTTTCTCAATTAATATGGTTTTATTTTTAATATTAATTTTAATTATTTGATATATAAAAATTTATTCTAAAAAAAACTATATGTGTATTTGAAGGATTTATTCATTAATTTTACTCACCAGAATGAAAGTTGCATTATCAATAATAAAATTTTGAATTTAATAAATATAGCAATAAATATTATTAGAATAAATAAGTATAGAAATGACAAAAAAGTTAAATATAAGTTTTTGACAAGAAATTAAATTAAATTAAAATTAAAAATTAATTTTACTTGCCCCATATATATATATGACAAGAAAAAAAAAAATTTGAAGACACTTGCAATATATATATATATATTCCACGGGAAAAAAAAAAATCATAACTTTATTTATGCAAACAAAAGTTACATTCTTCAAAAGCAAAATATGGTATCTCTATTTAGTTTCAACTGAGTAACGTGATCAATAGTTCATCAAAAACAACTTTACATAGCATTTGTTTGCCTCAAAAACAACTCTTTAGAAAAGATCCTTCCTCTCATACTTTCTATATTTTTCAAAAAAACTTATTATAAGATCTGTCTTCAAATTCCATCTAGAAAATAAGCATTTATTCATGTTCTCTTTGTAGATGAAAAGTTTAGTCTGCATCCTAGAAGAAAGTTTGTAACTGCTCAGTTAAAGCACCTTGCTTCACCTGAAGGATATGTCGTCCCCCCCTTTTCATCTCTAAATCGCTTTTAGAAAGTAGGCCAGCTTCTGCGTTTCTTTCCCTATAAATGTGTGTAAAAAATATTTTTTCCATTCCTACAATCATTCTCTTAATCTCTTCTAGAATGGGTACTAGATAGATATTATGGCAATGTAGTTCATCTTTAACACTCCAATTATTATTTTTGCATCTCTGAAAATCTATAAATTTTTTAACCCATTCATTAAGGCCAGTTTCAGAAGGAGTCTGAGAAAACTTAATTTTGCGAAGTTGTTGTTTCCATGCCCCATACTTGCTTTAAAGGATATTTTATTTTTCTATGAAATATAGATCACTCCTCCTGCTCCCGATGAGCTCAGATTGGTTTTGGCTGTTCCATTGAAATATGACCACGAGATTTCCTTGTTTATGATTTCTTCATCTACCTGTCTCATTTTAATACCACAACTTACTTGGGATAACCTTCCAGGATAGACTCTGCTCTATTTGCACAGAGTAAGGGAGAAAAACTTTTGTCCTTGAATATCTAAAAGTTCTAAGCTATCCACACTTGCCAGACAAGAATTAAGGGATTACCTTTGAAGTCATGATATTCTATTTTATGTATCCAAGAACATAGGAAAGTCTGCAAAGTAATCCTTGCCCATATAAACTTGGTTTTTAATAAAACTTCAAGTTTTTTCCAAACCTATATGGTGAATTTGCATTCCACCGCTAAATGATAGTTGGATTCTTCTGCAACTTTGTATAAATCACATATCCTAGGGCCCTCCCAAATTCTTCTTTGCAATCGATCCCAGGCCAGAGCTTTGTTTCTTAAAAAAACCAGATTAGTAATTTTATTTTCAGAGGACAATTAAATTTCCAAATGGAATGCCACCACCATACCTTGTTGGTAACATCTTCCTTCCCTATAAGAGACTCGTAGCCTTTTTTCAGGGTATAGATCCCATGTACATCATAGGACCATACCAATTTATCTACTCGTGGGCATAGTCAGATATGACTTCTATCTAGTTGGTTAATGTAGGTCTTTCATGCTACTGCCTCTGCATCTCTAATCCCAAGTTGATCAGTATTCATCCATCTCTCCTCAGATAGAGGTGGAATTTGTCTTAGTGCTAGCTGATTAAGAGTAAATAGACCCTTAAATATGAGCATAAATATCATTTGGAGGGTCAAATTATAATGAGGACCGCTTCCTGCCCAAGCATCTTCTCCCACCCTGATGCTGCTTCCATCTCCTACTTTCCATGAGAGATTATCCCCTATGATTTTGAATGATTCCATTGCTGCTTTCCATATAATGGAAACTTTCTAAGTTTACGCTGTAGGATTCTGAATCCATTGCAGAATTGTCAAGGGATTTAAAGATTTATATTGAATAACTTCTTTCTAAAGACCCGATCTTGAAATTAAATTCCATATACTCTTGGCCGCTAGTGCTTTTGAAAAGAGAATTGGAAATTTTAATCCCCAGCCTCCTAGAGATTTTGGCAATGCTAGTTCTTTCCATTTGATCCATGCCATATTTTTTTTATTTGATTTCCCTGACCATAGGAATCTGTACATGAGTTTCCTGATAGAAACCAAAACTCCTCTAGGAATCTGGGTTAGGGAGCTCTAATAAATCGGTGTCACTTCCAAAATCGATTTCGCCAATACTAATCTTCTCGCCTTTGAAAGCCATCTGAAACTCCAATTTGATATCCATTTTTCACATTTGGAAATTAGCCAATTCCAATCATTCTTTGTATAGAATATGGGGTTGAGAATAAAACCTAGGTAAGATAGCCTAGATTCCAGAGCATTATCATTGTAAGGAAAGTCCATCTTGATAGATTCCATTTCATTCTCCTTGATACCTCCACTAAAAATAAGATATTTCTGAAAGTTTACTTGCATACATGTAGCTAAGCAGAATAAGTTTAGGATGTCTACTAGGCTTTCCATTTCCCTTTTCGAACCATAAGAAAATAACAGAATATCGTCTATAGAGAGAATAAGAGTGATCTAGTAGGACCCACCGATATGGATACCTTTTAACCGTCCTTGTCTTTTTGCAAATAAGATGGATCTACTGAGACCCTCTACCACCAACAAAAATAACAGAGGATAAATAGGGCATCCCTTCTTTATTCCTCTCCCTGTCCTGAAGAGAGAAGCTACTCCATTCATCAGTACATAAAAAGATACAGAGTTAATACAGGCCATGAACCATTTTATGAATGGGACTCCAAAACCTGGTTGAGATAAAATCATTCTTAGGTAGATTTAGCCTACCTTATCGTAAGATTTCTTTAGGTCAATCTTGAGGATTACTGATTTTAATTTCTTCGTTATGATGGAGTGTATACCTTCTTGAGCTATTCCCACAACCTCATGTATTTTCCTTCCTGGTAGGAATCCAAATTGTTCCTGTGAAATGCAGGAGGATAAAAGAGGTTTTATTCTCTGTCCTATAACATTTTGTATAATCTTATATATTGAGTTTCACAGTGATATGGGTCTAAAATGATCGAATGAAGTTGGTTGATCAGTCTTAGGAATTAATACTAGGAATTTTGAATTAAATGTTGCTAAGATATTCCGCTTCTTTATTGACTCCTATGTAACTCTTAATAGGTCCATCCCTAATACTTCATAGATACCAATGAAAAATTTGATAGGAATCCCATCCAAACCTGTGTTTTTTTCTTTATGTAGTCTTTTTAAAACATCCTCGAGTTCTTTGCTAGTAACTTCCTGCATTGGTAGATCATTGTACTCATCAATTACTGTAGGAAAGTATTGTGTTATTTTAACAACTTCTTCAACATTATCAGTCTCCCTTTTTTTGAAAATATTTTCAAAATGATTTACTCTTGCCTCATCTATTTCATCAAAAGTATATACTTCTTCCCCAGCATCCTAATGTAATTTTACATGGAGTTTACATTTTTTATGTGGTTAGCAGGATAATGAAAAAACTTAGTATTCTCATCTCCTTTAGCGAGCCAAAGAGCTCTGTTATTTAATCTCCACTCTGCTTCTTGGGATAGCAACAATTCTCTACATCTTATTTCTAGTGCGAAGACCGAATCCTTTGAGTTTTTAGAGACAAATCCCATTACTTCGGTTTCATTCCAGTTGGCCAATTTCTGTTCAACTTCCTCTAATTCTTTATCTTCCAGATATCTCATTTTAACTAACCACTTCAGGGAGATTTCTTTAGCTTTTTTTAATTTATTGAGAAATTGGATAGATGTTGATTCATTGCTTTCACTATCAAAGGATTTCCAAGCTGATTTCAGAAGAATAATAAATTCCTTATTCTCAATCCAAAGCGGATTGAATTTGAAAGGTGAAGGTATTGGCAAGTTCCAAGAAGATTGGTCTATGATCTGAGTCCCCTCCATTTCCTACCCATTGTCTCACTCTGTAAGGAGTTTCTTAAAGACCTTCGCTGATCATAAACCCGTCAATACGTTTAGCTATTATGTCTTGTCCCACTCTTCTATTATTCCAAGAAGGTGAAATTTTAGTTGGTTCAATTTCATCCACTGTGTTTGTTTATCAAATGCAAAGCAACGAAGATAGCCTTCCAAACATTTTTTCACTATCTCAGTTTTCCTATCAAATTGAGGATGATAAGATGAACTGTGAGCCAACTGCGTACCCCAAAAAGAAAATAATTCAGTCCAAAATTTTCCAGTGAAAATTGGATCTCTATCGCTTACAATAATATTCAGATTTCCATGTAACTTTTGAACTGTTTCCAGAAAAGCTGCAGCTACTATACTTGCATTAAAATCGTGAGAGAGTGCACAAAAATGTGCATACTTCGTGAATCTATCAAAAACCACCATAATAACATTATTTCCTTTTGACTTGGGTAGACCCGTGATAAAATTCATTGAGACTTCTTCCTAGTGCTGATAAGGTATGTCTAATGATTTTATAACTCCTGGGATCTTAACTGTTTCCACCTTATTCTGTTGGAAAACCAAGCATTCATCCATGAACTTTTGAACATCATATTTAAGAACTTCCCAAAAAAGTTCCTTCTTGACCTTGTGGTAATTTTTTAGGAATCTAGAGTGCCCACCTATAGGAGAGGTGTGTAATTCTGAGTGGACCTTTTGTTTTATTTGGGAGTCTTTGCATAAATATAAGCAATCCTTATACCATAGTGAATCATTTTTCCACACAAAAGTATCTAATACAATGGGATCGTCCTGTAGCTTCTGAATGAGTGTCCACACAAATAGGTCATTATTCCATTCTTCCCTAGCTTCTACTATCCAATCGGGTTTTAGAATGGAAATTGCACAAAGTAATGCCCCGACATCTTCATTTTTAGAATGGAAATTGCACAAAGTAATGCCCCGACATCTTCATCTTTTATGGAAAGTGCATCTGCCATCACATTATGTTTCCCTTTTCGATAGATGATTTCAAAGTCATATCCCAACATCTTGGTTGCCCATTTTTGTTGCTCTTCTGAAGATAATCCATGTTCCAAGAAGTATTTAAGACTATCATGATATGTTTTGACCTTGAATTGTCTACCTATTAAGAAAGGACACCATTTCTTAAGGGCATGTAGAATTTCCAACATTTCCTTCTCATAAATGGGCTTCTGTAAGTGCCTTCCCTTGATTGGATGACTTGTGAAAGAAAGCGGGTGTCCTTCTTGCATTAGAACAACACCAATGCCATTTCCTGAAGCATCACATTCCACAATAAATGTTTTTATGAAGTCTAATGTGGCCAAAACAAGAGCTTTTCACATAGCCTCCTTAAGTTGTTCAAAAGCTTGAGTTTCCTCTGGAGTCCAAGAAAATGCATCTTTCTTTAGTAATGTTGTTAGAGGTGCTGCTATCCTTCCATAATTCTAAAAAAAATTGGATTGAATAATATATATCCAAATAAATTGAGAAATCATCAATGAAGGTGAGGAGATATTTAGTCCCACCAAGAGGAGTGGTCATAGACATGCAACTATTACTACGAACCATCTCAAGAAGGTGAGAGGCTTACCCCACTAAAATTTTGAGAAATGAATCATGATAATTTTCTCCTAGCATACATATTTCATAGAGGCCACTACGTGGTTGAATTGGTGGAATTCCATCTACAATCCTCTTATGACTCATATAATGCAAGGTCCCAAAGTTGTCATGATCCAAGCATTGATGCCATAGTTTTTTGGTGTCGTCAGTATTGACAATCATTGTCAAGAATCCATCTCATTTTGAAGGGGATGAAAATTTACTCAACTTATGATCAGATTTAATCAAAATCAATCACCTTAAAATTATTATTTATGTCCTTGATAACCCATTGATTTGGCCAAAACTCCACCTTTCTGTTGGTGTGAGTGATGTCATATATAGAATATTTGGTCATATTATGGGATCATGAAGAGTCCCTTTGAGTTCAAACCATTTTGAATCCAAAGATTACACATTTCCAACACTATCTGATATGCAACCAAGTCCCATATATAGCATAAAAATAGCAAAAATAGACCAAAAGAAAGCAATCAACGCCTTAATAATGAAGAACTAAGATGAATAACAATCCTCTTCGAGGGAGGAAACTCCTTACACAATGTACATAAGATAAGACAAGATACAATGATGACTAAAATGAAAAGGTCTCCTTCTATATATAGGAGACAAAGGGGTACAACAACAACTAATAGACCCACTAACAGACACAAGCCGACATCAATAATATGTAATGCACCATAATAAAGGGGGTAATGTGCCACTACAAAGGGGTTAATGTGCCAATATTTAGGGCTTAACATTCCCCTCCCCTTGACACAAGTGTTGTTCTCAACGCTTGATTAGTTGTGGATGCTTATGTATGAAGGACTCATCTTCCCATGTCGAATATTCCACTGGAAGGTTCTTCCATTTGATGAGGTACTCTGTAATAGCCCGATTTTGTAGTTGTTTGGTCCTTGTTTCAATTATGTGTTTAGGTTCCAATATGAATCTTCCTTCTTCATCAAGCTCAGGCAATATTGTTTGAATTGGGATCTTGTCTCCTATTATGTTCTTTAAGCAAGAAACATGGAAAACTGGATGCACTCTTGAATATCAAGGAAGCTCCAATTTGTAAGCCATAGTACCAATCTTATGCAACACCTTATAAGGACCATAATAATTGGGTTCTAATTTATTGTCCTTATTTAGTTGCTTGAGCGACATCTGCTTGTAAGGTTGTAACCTTAGAAATACCCAATCTCCTTCTTCAAAACTCCTTTCATTCCGATGTTGATCAGCTTGTTGTTTCATAATGTTTTGTGACATAGCTAGGTTGTCGTTAAGTATCTGGAGAAATTCTTGTTGGTGCTCTATGTGATCTTCCACGGCTTGAAATTTAGATTTTCCCTTTAATGTAGATGTGATAGATGGAGGCTGGTACCCATAAAGTGCCATAAATGGAGACATTTTTTATGATGTATGGAAGGAAGTATTGTACCACCATTCTACCAAAGATAACCATTTCACCCACTGTGTTTGTTTATCAAATGCAAAGCAACGAAGATAGCCTTCCAAACATTTGTTCAGTATCTCAGTTTTCCCATCATGTTGAGGATGATAAGATGAAATGTGAGCCAATTGCGTACCGAAACAAGAAAATAATTTAGTCCAAAATTGTCCAGTGAAAATTGGATCTCTATCGCTTACAATAATCTTTGGATTTCCATGTAACTTCTGAACTATTTCCAAAAAAGTTGCAGCTATTGTACTTGCATTAAAAGGGTGAGAGAGTGCACAAAAATGTGCATACTTCATGAGTCTACCAACAACAACCATAATAACATTATTTCGTTCTAACTTAGGTAGACCTGTGATGAAATCCATTGAGACTTCTTCCCAGCGCTGGAAAGGTATGTCTAATGGTTTTAGAACTCTCGGGGTCTTAACTATTTCCACCTTCTTCTATTGCAAAACCAAGCATTCGACCACGAACCTTTGAACATCAGATTTAATACCTTCCCAAGAAAAATCCTTCTTGACCTTGTGGTAATTTTTCAGGAATCTGGAGTGCCCACCTTATACCATAGTGAATCATTTTTCCACACAAAAGTATCTGATACACTGGGATTGTCCTGTAGCTTTTGAATGAGTGTCCACATAGATAGGTCATTTTTCCAGTCTTCTCTAGATGCTACTATCCAATTGGTTTGTAGAATGGAAATTGCACAAAGTAATGCCCCAACATCTTCATCTTTTATGGAAAGTGCATCTGCCACCACATTATGTTTCCGTTTTCGATAGATGATTTCAAAGTCATATCCCAACATATTGGTTACCCATTTTTGTTTCTCTTCCAAAGATAATCTATGTTCCAAGAAGTATTTAAGACAGTATCATGATATGTTTTGACCTTGAAGTGTCTACCTATTACGTAAGGATGCCATTTCTTAAGAGCATGTAGAATTACCAACATTTCCTTCTCATAAATGGGCTTCTGTAAGTGCTTTCCCTTGATTGGATGACTTGTGAAAGCAAGCGGGTGTCCTTCTTGCATTAGAACAATGCCAATGACATTTCCTAAAGCATCACATTCCACAATAAATGTTTTTGTGAAGTCTGGTGTGGCCAAAACAAGAGCTTTGCACATAGCCTCCTTAAATTGTTCAAAAGCTTGAGTTTCCTATGGAGTCCAAGAAAATGCATCTTTCTTCAGTAATGTTGTTAGAGGTGCTTCTATTCTTCCATAGTTCTGTACAAAATTGCGGTAGTACCCTGTCAGACCTAAGAATCCTCGAATATTCTTCAGGGTTTTGGGAATCATCTAGTCCATCATGGATTTAATTTTTTTGGGGTCTACCTTGACACCTTCCTGAGATACAATATGACCCAATCATTCTACCTCCTTTACTCCAAAGAAACATTTGGAAGGTTTTGCATATAGTTGTTGCTCCTTTAGTAGCTGCATTACCCTATCAACATGTTGAACGTGTTCTTCCCAAGACTTTCAATAGATTAGTATATCATCAAAGAGCACTGGAAATTTTTTTCTAAGGAAAGGCTTGAAAATGGAATTCATCAAACCTTGAAATGTGGAAGGCGCATTCGTGAGACCAAATGGCATGACCAAAAATTCATAATGACCTTCATGATTTCTAAATTCTGTTTTTGGAATGTCTTCCTCCTTCGTTCTAATTTGATGATATCCGGAACGAAGATCCAACTTTGTGAAGAAAACTGCTCCATGTAATTCATGTAACAATTCATCCATGACAGGAATAGGAAATTTATCTTTAATGGTGATCTTGTTGAGCTCTCTATAATATGGACACATACACCATGATCCATTTGACTTGTGTACCATTACCATTGGTGTAGAGTAAGAACTTTGTCTAGGCCTAATTATGTCGGTCATTAACATTTCTTCAACCATACGCTCAATTTCACTCTTATGTCCATAGGGGTATCTATAAGGTCTGATGTTAGGAGGAACACTTCCTATAATTAAATGAATAGCATGATCAAAATCTCGAACAGGTGGAATACCTTTTGGAATATCTTCAAATACCTTGTAATGATTATTAATCACCTTCTGGAGATTTGGGGAAATAGGAGACTTAGATGTTTGAACATCTAATGAGCATAATCGTGCAATTACACCTTGATGTCCATTTTTTTACTATCAATTTTGTCATACCATTAGAGCTTATTACCTTACTTGGTTTCCCTGTGATACCATTTAACTAATATTATTTTCCTTCCCATAAAAATTTCATGAAAATATTCTGAAAATTAAAATCCACTATTCCCAATTATTGTAACCATTGAACTCCTAAGACAACATCAACACCCCCCATTGGAGTAACAATCATTGGAATATTCAATGCATATTCTCCCATAGTGAGATTGATATTATGGCATTTTCTTGAGCAATTTATAGTTCCTCCATCTGCAATCATTACTTGAAACTCTGGTGCTGGATATACGAAGAAATTGAGAACCTTGACCAATTTACAGTGAATGAAATTATGAGTACTACCAGAATCAATCAACATCGTTACCTTTTTAATTTTGATATATCCTTCGATAATGAGAGTTTGAGGAGTGCTAATTCCAGCCAATGCATGACAAGATATGGTAGGAGTAATCTCTTCGGAAGTAGTATCCTCTATTACTTCATCTTGAGACGGTTCCTGTTCTTTTGGTGCTTCTTGTTCATTTTCTTCCTCTACTTCACAATCTATGTAAAATAGTTTATTCTCAGTGCACTTGTGGCCCTTACTGTATTTTCTGTCACAACTGTAACAAATCCCTTTTGCTCTTTTTTCCTCTAGTTGTTGTGGTTTCAACCTTATAGGTTGTGGATGACTCCATACCACACTTCCTTCTTTATAGTTGTATGTGGTAGACCTCCTTGTTGCCATAATTTTGTTTTCAACTTTTCTTGCCACCATGAATGCATGCTCCAAGGATTTAGGTTCCCACGGGAGAACCTCATGTTGGATGTTATCTCTTAAAGTTCCTATGAAGACGTTAGTTAGATGCTCTTCTAGAATATCCGTGACCTTGATATTCAATCTTTGCAATTTCTCAATGTGATCTCCAACTGAACCCTTTTGTTTGAGATTTATTAGTTGGATAAAGAAGGTATTTATCTTGGTGTCCTCATAATGTGCTATCAATTACTCCGTAAAAATTGTCAAAGTGACAAGTGGTTTACAAGAGCAAATCCATCTATACCACACAAATTGATTAGGTTCTAAATATAAATATGCAACGCGTACCTTTTGTGTGGATTGCACCTTGTGTAGCTCAAAGAACTGCTCCATCTGTAGTATCCATGTGACTATATTTGTGCCATCAAACTTCCTCATATCTATCTTTGGGATGTAGTTGGTTTTTGACCCCATGTTGGAGTCCCTAAAGTCATGATGTATGTTCCTTTTGTTTTCATCATGAATTTCATGGGAGGTCTTCTCACTTCTAGGAAGCCCTTCTTGCAGAAACTTTGAAAAACATTCTTTCAAAACTTCCATATCCCCCTTCAAACCCTTCAAATAATCTATGTATTTTTTCAAATCATGCATTTTCACTTCCATTTCATTCTTGGTTTGACCTAGGATTGATATTAGTGCATGTTTTGTCACTATTTTCTCTTGTAAATCATATATGTCCTTGCGCATTTATTCACCTTCATCATAGGTCCATGTAGAACTGTCTGGATGCTTATTTGGTGTAGAGGTTCCCCTTTTAAGAGGAATTTAGAACAATATAGATAGGTATCACACCCTAGGGTTCACCACAATTAGATCCTTCTACTCAAGTTAGTCAAATTTAAAACAAGGTACCTTTTTCAACCCTGATTGGAAGACTGTTCTAGGGATGATTAAAACTGAGGTAAAATTGAAATTTCGACTCCTATGGGTCTGAAAATTCATCATATTGTACCCTTATGTGTCATATTTCTGATGCCACGAGTATTACCTAATTTTGATGTGCCAATATAAAGTTACTGCGAATCTACCAACACTACTTATTTTTTGTCCTTCAGAAGATCGAACTTGTATGGACTGTCACGTGTCCAATATTTTGGATTTGAGTCTGAAAATTCTACCATAGATATTGTGGTCTATACCCTTTCTGATTCAACTAGTTTCACTCAATTTGGATCTCAGATTCCCCTGATATGACCTTTTTTCCTAGAACACTCGTTTTAGACTAGTAAAAAACCCTAACTTCTAAGGCCAATATCTCCAAACCTGTGATGTCTCAGGACCTGAATTTTGGAACAAAGATATCTCGGCTTGTGTTTGATGTGGGTTTTTAATCTCGATGTTTGAATCCTTGTATAAAAAAATTTTATTTTAAAAATTCCAAAATGACTCGTTTTGAAGAAGTCAGTCCTAAGGAAAGAGCTATTTTCCTCCAAGATCTCTTTTTTCTTTCTATGGAAAAATTTCTTAGAGATTTTCATTACTTTCACACACAATTTACAGAAATGTTTTTACAGATAGATTTCTAAGCACAAGGTACTGGGGTCGTTTATGTTTTGAGCATCAGCAAAGCTGAAGTCTAATATGAGGCTTCATGGACGCACCAACATATGATTACTAAACCCTTTACAGATAAAAAAAAACACACATACATACCATCATTTCGTCTTCGGACTGTGAATATCATCACTGATAAAAAAAATACATAAGGGAAGATCAGTAGGATTTTGATCCCAACTGTTCACTTGAAGCGCAGAGGGAGAGCATACACCACTGACTTCTTGCAGACTCTTTACACTTGAGATATCTGATTTTCATATTCCATTTCGCATAGATCACAGGATTAGAGGATACACAGACCTCGACTTTAATACTTGTAGAGCCCTCAACTCGCAAAAACCGAATGCCCAAATGGGAGCCATATAGCCTTATTTATACAACTTTGAATCGATTTCCTAGTGACTTCTGACTGACATCTTACAGTCATAAAGAAAATATTCGGGATGGTGAGTGGAGATAGCCACTACCGTTATCTCGTCCCTTAAATGGTATAGTAGACACATGGGGACCCGAATAAATTACTTTTAGACAGACTCCAACTGATTTATACAAAGCACAAAAGGACATATGTCCGACAACATCATAATTATTACAACATGGAACCTATGAAGGCAACCCACCATGCCTTTCAATCATAGGGGTCCCACCCCTGCAGACAAATACAAACTTCTCATCCATCACCAAGATCCACGCCACCACACAGACAATTAAAAGGATCCCCATCAGAATCCACGGGTTCATCTGGCATAATGTATGGGTAGAGTGTATAGTCAAAGCATTGTTCGACATCCGACCCAAACATAACTTGGTTATGTTCGCACATGAAATATCCTTGAAAATTCGATTCCAATCTATAATTAAGAGGGATCCTTCTAGTGTGAACTTTTTTGTCGATTCTCCTATCGTCTTGATCCCTTTTGATAAATTTTTCGGTTGTATAAACAGTATGTTCAAGCAGTGTATATATTCCTCGAAGGTGTCACAATTTGAATTTGAACCACATGTGGTTATGATATGATACTTGCATGTCGGCTTGGAGGTGTAGGATGAAATTATCCCGCTTATGAACCCAATATTTTCATGGACAAAACTTATCCAAGAATATTTCAGTCCACCCTGACCATTTATGATTTATAAGATTTGATGGGTCTACACATGTGATGATCTCCCGTTCTTCCCTGCAGAATTGAAGAATAAGGTTATATATGTTGTCTAGGTAAGGTCACCATGTCCCAAGTTGACATACCACACATCTCTACCTTCTTATTCATTATAGTCTAGCCAAATATCTCGATAACCTATCAATTTGTCATGTGCCTTTTCTAAATTAAAATAGGTTTCTTTTTCCCATTTCTCCAATATTTGGAGTTTTAGTGGAGATTCTTGGATTTGTCTTATGAGATTCAAAGAAAAAAACTTCTCGGCTTTTGTTCTATTTGCATGCTCTAGGGAGAGTTGATTCTCTTTTGGTGTCAACGTCTCATCCCATGGCTTCATGAACAAACCTTCCTGAGACTGACTTAGTGGGGATGGAAATGGCCTTGCAATACTCTTGCCTTTATCTTGCTGTGAAGATCCAAATGCTCCTATATTGAACATATTTAGCTAGGGAACATATCAGCAACACAGTTAAGATAACCAGGCTTATAAACAATTTCAAAATCAAAATTTCGTAACCAAAAAAACCATTTTAAAATTCTAGAATTATTCTCTGCCATGATATTTTCATTCTTAAAGATCCCAGGCATTACTTTCAAATCAGTCATAATGATAAACTTTACAGGATTAAAAAATAAACGAAAATGATTGACTGTCTTTTTAACAACCATGATTTCTTTGTGGCTAGAGGGATAGTTGAGTTCTGCATATTTAAATGATCATGAGGCATAGCCACAAGTATATTCTCTCTCGCCATGCTTTTCTATTAAAACTACACCCCATGAATTAGTTGAAGCCTTTGTTTCAATTACTAGATCACTAGTTCCTTAGGGAAGAGAAAGAACAGGAAGCTGCTGCACTTTTGTTTTAATTTTCTAGACCACAGTAGTCATTTCTAGAGACCATTTAGGAGGATTATTTTTCATTATTTTTTGAAGAATGTGAATATCTTCATCTTTCCCTTTATAGAATGGTCTGATATAATTGAGACTTCCAAGAAATATTTGAAGCTGTACTTTCTCTAGAATCTGATCTGGGAACTGAGAGAAGAATTTCAAGACATGGCCTTGAAGAATCACCTGCCATTTATTTATCTTAAAACCGGAAAAATTGATTTCAGTCTTTCCAATCTCCATCTTTCTCTTTGAGAGAACAAGACCATGTTTGTAAACTAGATGATAAAGTTCCCACAAATGCTTTAAATGTTCTTGTAGGTTTCTGGAGCATATCAGGATATCATCTATGTAAACTAATGTCCATCCTTTTTCTTTGAAAATATCTTCCATTCTCTTTTGAAATTCAGAAGGGGCATTATTTATTCCAAAAGGTAATCTACTTTCCACTGATATTGTCCATGGGGTACAACAAAGGTAGTCTTAAACCCGTCTTTAGCCTCAATTCCTATTTGATAGAAACCAGACTTCAAATCAAACTTACTAAAAATAATACAACAAGCAATCTGTTGCAGAAGACTAGCTTTATCACGTAAAGGATACTTGATTTTCTGGAGTACTGCATTGAGAGGTTCTATCAAAATAAATTGGGGTATTAACTTCTGTACGAGATTATCTTGGTTCCTTAGCTCTTTGTATTTTACTTCCCATTGTCTAGGGTAATTAATACATGTCCAGTCAAAAGTAACTGTAGTAGATTGTTTGCATTTATCAGTCCCCACCACGCTGTGCAGGTTCTAGCTCTAATGGAACTTAGACCGAAGGGGGGGAAAGGTATCATTTCCAAAGCAAACAAGCACACAGGCTTTGAGATGTATAATCTTGGAGCCATAATCCATCTTAAAACCATGAGGTAAGATATAAGCTTTAAGCAAACCATATATATGTATGGGTCATCAAGACGAACATAATACTTAGGAAATATAGTACCAAAACACGATCCATTGTGCAGTGGGGCCGTGAATCTTCTAATGATAGCATCTGATGAATCTACATGTCGGGTGTCTATGGAAACACATAAAGAGGAATTAGGAAGGTATAGACGAACCAACGAACCAAGGCCAAGCTTAATTGCACCAAGATGGGCATACTTATAACCATGGGTTTTAGCCCAATCTATCTCAGATTTATTTAACAAATTTATATGAGCAAGCTCATCATGATCTGTAAAAGAAACATCTATAGAACTAACTTTGATTTGAGTGTGTGTTTTATATTGCCACCATGATAACTTATAAACATTAGAGGGTAAGATGGCTGGTAATTTTCAGTTCTCAGCCAGATTTAGATCCTGAATATTAATTATATAAGAAGATGTGGAAGCCTCATCCTAAAAAGATGATCTTCTTTTTGCTAATGACACTTCTATATCATTATTTGTCTAACAGTCTAGGGTTCATAGCAGAACTGAATCCATTGAAGGGTCCATGGAACACTTACCTTTATCGGCCAGTAAATGAGTAAATTGCTCTTGTGGGTTTCCTACAAACTCTTAAAAGAGTAAACATAGGGCTTACGGTGCCTATCCCAACGGCTGTGGCCTCACACCAACTCGAAATTCCCTTTACCCAACACATAACCTTCACTTCAAATATATGGAAACTGATTACAGACTATAGACAGGAATACATAGATATAATGATGCATAAGATTGAAAGATTAATGTTGAGACTTACAACACGAAAGGCCATCTGGTGCTGGCTCTGATACCAAATCTCTCAGTGGCTTTCTCTGGCAAGCTTGCTTCAAGCTTTTCATTACTTTCACACTCAATTTACATAAATGTTTTTACAGACAAAGTTCTAAGCACAGAGTATTGGGGTTGTTTATGTTTCGAGCATCAGCAAAGATGAAGTCTAATCCAAGGCTTCTTGGTGCAAGGATCGATCCTTATTCCTAAAAACCAAACTCAATAGGTCATGCCAATTGATTAACAAATGCTTATATGAATTTATGTCTCTAAACATAGAGATAAAAATAATAAAATAATTTATCTATGTATTTGAATTTATAAGATAATTTTACATCGATCACAATTTGTTTTACTATAAATGATATTTAAATTTTATTTTATTTTAATGAAAATTATTGTAAAAAATATAATTCAATATAATGAATTGAAAATTTTCAATTCAATGTAAATTTATTAATTTATTCACAATAATTTAGAATTAATTAATTATGATTAATTAAATAAATAAATAATTTATGTTCAATTGTAAATTTATGGAAAAAGATGGACATGTTATGCATATGGATTAACTTGTCATAAATTTTAAAATCAAATAAATCATTAATATATTAAGAGATATTATATTATTTGAAAAAGATAACATGTCCACAATTACAATTAATAAATAGAGAGCATTTAAAATTGATATGTCTACTCCTGAAGTGATTGACCCAAAACCATCTCATTGAAGTGAGGCATACTATTGTCATGACGCAACTATACATATACAAACTCAAAACCTACTGCACCTTACATAGACAAGTACTAAGATTAAAAATCCTACTAAAACATCTATAACTATGAATTGATATAAGCGGGATAGACTTCAAAATACAAGACATACACTTGATTTTTAAGGAAACTGTTGATTTTCATGCGCGTTCCCTAGTACAGACTGTTACACGCCTGTTGAGTTACCATCCACCTGCACCGGACGGGGTGCAAACTGGATCCCCAATTTTCCAGCAATGATATCAAGTTTACGGTGCATGAGCCTACAGTCGACGTTATGCTCCTTCCATGCACGAGTCAAATCCTCATCCCCCTGCTATTTTGCAGTCCTATCCATAAGTATGCGGGATAGCATGCCCTTCACTACCCAAAATGTGGATAAGATACGTTCATATGCAACCGTTCTCCCTCTGGTGGTGCCTGGCTCCTGCACCCATTCTTCCAGCTCGTCAAAATCCTCAGTTGACTTCATCTCAGTAACCTCTTCCCACACTCTTCTTAATTTATTTTTAATTTATTGTTGAATGGAGATTGGAATTTGTTCCTTAAAGAACTAGGACACTTGAGCAGCCCGATGTTGATCTATGGTGATGCAAGGAGGAGAGACCACCCTCTTTCCCTTCTCCTCACGAGATGTGCTTCTCCCCTGGTCACCATCGACCCCAGCCAACAATACCGCAGACCGTCGCTTCTAGTCACCCAACTTCCACTCACAAGCCAATACACGACCAAGTTCCCTTCCAAGTGTTTCTCACGGCCGCTTCTCGGCTCTCTACTAGAATATAAAACCATGTCTCCACTAATAATCATAATCCTGCTAGTGGGCTTCCCAACATCCCACCTAGATCTCGTACCTCTGGGTAATCCTCCCTCCCTTCTCGCCATAATATTCGATATTGCTTCTTGCATACTATCTCAGTCCTTGTAGAGATCCATTACCTTAGAACTCTCTTGATATTTGCCAGCCACACCACCACCTTTCTCCATCACTTTAAAGGACTCTAAGCATATGAGAGTTGTCTTCATTGTGACACAGTCGATATCATGATGCAACAACTTATACTATGAAATGAGAACTCGACACAGTTCTTGTTTTTTAGGCATTTTTTCGGGCCTTTGAATTATCTTTTTCGTAAAATATTTTTTATTTCTATTTTTCAGTGTGTTTTTAGAAATTTAACAAAATAACATACATTTATAAGCAATTTATAATGAAAAACATATTCATTTTGCAATTTTTTCTATAAAATAAGACATTTTTATGGATAAAATAAGACATTTTTATGTACAAAATAAGATATTTTTATTGACAAAATTGTAAAAAATTATTTTCAGAAAAGTGACGATTCACATAAATTCAAGAAAAACTTTACCATATATTTGTAAAACACATATTAACAAAATTATATATAGAAATTTTATTTCTAAAACAAAATCTAAAAGTCAAAACATGACTAATATATCTTATCAAAAAATTGTCAAATTTAACATTTTCTTCAAGACATGACACTAATCAAGAATATCATGCAGGCCAAATTCTTCATCAAAATTGGAATTTTCTAGAGCTTGGCTTTCCTCAGGGCCATCAATGTCCTCTTCCATTGGGTCTTCTATGTCTGCAAGATTCCCAAAGTGCTCCTTTCCAAACACCCCTCCTAATGGGGGTTGAGGCTCTTTTGACATATTTACCACAAGTGTTTCACTAAACTCTAAGCCCCCCCCTCCCTAAACTATATAATACAAAATTTATTAAAAAAACTTAAAACCTAACCCCCCCCTAAACTATATAATACAAAATTTAAAAAAAAAAATCTAAACCCCCCCCTAAACTATATAATAAACAAATTAAAAAAAAAATCTAACCCCCCCTAAACTATATAATAAACAAATTTAAAAAAACAAAAATCTAACCACGCCCGCCTAAACTATATAATAAACCAATTTTTAAAAAAATATTAAAATTTTTCGTAAACCCTTTCCTCCCTCCTCGCACCCCCTTCCCCGTTTCCCCCTTCCCCCTCCTCTCTCCTCCCCGCACCCCCTTCCCCCTCCTCCCTCCTCGCTCTCCCTTCCCCCGTCGCCCCCTGCCCCCACCTTTCCCCCTCCTCCTCGCACCCCCTCCCTTCCCTTCCCCCTCCTCCCTTCGCGCGCCCCCTTCCCCCTCCTCCCACCTCTTGTGAGGGGCGGTCCGTGAAGGGAGGAGGAGGAGGAGGGGGGCAGGGGGAATTGGGCGGTGGGAGGATGTGGAAGGGAGGGTGAGGGGAGGAGGGGGAAGCGCGGGGAGGAGGTAGGAGGGGGAAGGGGGTGGTGGGAGGAGGGGCACGAGGAGGAGGGGGAAGGGGGTGGTGGGGGAAGGGGGTGTTAGGAGGGAGGAGGGGGAAGGGGGCGTGAGGAGGGAGGAGGGGGAAGGGAGGGGGCGCGGGGAGGAGGGAGGAGGGGGGTTAAGAAAATTTTATTTTTTTTTAATTTAAAAATAAATAAATTACTATATAGTTTAGGGGGGGTTTTGATTTTAAATTTGTTTATTATATAGTTTAGCGCGGGTTTAGATTTTTTTTTTAATTTGTTTATTATATAGTTTAGGGGGGGGTTAGATTTTAATTTTTTTTTTTAATTTTGCAAGATGAGAGTGTGTTAAACCAAGCCATAGATCCCGAAGGAATATGACATCTGAAATGATGGGCATAGATGTAGACTCATACGGTGCACCCATTGATAATAGAGAAGAATATGGGTCATCTACATCTTCATCCAGTCCGCATCTGTAGAAAATGTAGATTCTGAGAAGAATATGGGTCATCTACATCTTCATCCAGTCCTTCATCTGTAGAAAATGTAGATTTTGACGTCAGAATCCATGGATGAATTTGAATAATTTCACATGAAGCATTTTAGATGTTTTTTATTAGTATGATGTTTGTAATTGAAACTCTAAAGGAATTTCTGAATATTTATATGAATCTTTTGTTCTTCTATGGTCTAATATATTATTTCATTATGAATCGCCTCATAATTTGTTTGTTTTTATATGGTTAGAGTGGTGAAATTATTTATGAATTTTGTGTTTTGTTTAATATGAAAGTTTCAACAGTATGGGATGTTTAGGCCATGGCTCTATTTTTTACCCTGAAAAAAAAAACGTGTATACTGGTATCAACACTTTTCTATTTGGGGGGTGTTTTTGGTGTTTTTTTCGCAAAAATCATCGTTTTTATGGCTAGAGTTCTCGTTCATAGTATAAAACTTTCTCTTTTCATAGTATAAGTGGTTGTGCTACCACATGACTCTTGAACAATCACCACGTGCACTATTACCCTCCTCCCCTATAACATCCCGAGAAAAGACTACTCTATTATTTGAATATTATTTTATTTTTACTTTGTAATAAATTTGACAATGCACGACATGTGCACGAGCCGAGAGGGCTCGAAGGACACTAATAGTTGAGTGAGTGTTGAGCTAAGAAGCTCTGGAGCACTTCGACTCGAACTAAATAACTGATGTTGAGCTAGAGGCTCTGGAGCATCAAGTGAACTAATGATTATTTTAAAAATAATGACTTATTACTATTTTATTCTTTCGAACTGACTGGGGAAACCACTCAAAGAGAAGCTGAGCATGCAAGGATCTAGACAGGTCAATAGCCCCCCAAGTAAAGTCGTAACCATCCAATAGGAGAGTAAAGGTCTAATTTATTAAAGTCAAAGATTTAAAATGAAGTGTAAGGATTAAAATAAAGATATATTAATTAAAAATTAATCACTGAATATGTTAGGTGTTAGTTAGAGAACTGAGTGTTGTCAGACCCAAAATACCTAGCATCCTTGCCTAAAAAATTATAAATAGTAGAGAAGGAAACGTTGCTGGGCATGTTTTTCCAAGTGCACTGAAGAGGGTCCAGTTGTGAGTCTGAGCGCTTAAACACCAAGGTATTGAAACCTGGTGTGTCCAATAAAGGACTGTCCTGAGAGGACTATATTATTATTACTGCATGGGAATTGTCATACAGATGGAATCACACCAAATAGGCTGATAAACGAACCTTGTGGACACTCTGCTATAGCAAATAGAAAATTACCCTAGGTCTGTCTAAATTCTTGTTATGCTCAGCTTGGCTTAGGGGTGACCGGTGGAACGATCTAGGAATGGATTGCAGTCTAAGGTTGGGAGGAACGTGGAAGCTCCTCAGTCAGTTAGTCTGCAATAAACTTACTGATAAGTACTTTAAATATTTTTTTTGTTATTTATGACGTAATGCATTATTTCCTTTCTTGCTACTAAGATACAGATGCTCTACCTAAATAGTAAGTTGCGCAGATGCATTGTTGCAATAAGTGAATTAGTAAATAGTCAAACTAGGTTTCTTCGTAGGTTCATTTCTATCAAGATAAATTCAGATTCAGCTTTTATATTCCTCTCCTATACAGATCTCTCTATCCCGGTATTTTGCAGGGTCCCGTATAATATCATTGATCTTATTAAACCTAAATTCTTTTATAGATCAGTGATCTTACCCTATGTTTTAGTATTAAATCTCTTAGGATTATTGTATGGGATTATTTAGATTACAGATCCACAGTCAACATCATTTGCCTATTTATTTGTTAAGAAAATGTAGATCCGTGAGGTTTAAAGTCTACTTAGAATAGATCTCAAACTACTGAGTTAACTTTATGAAGGAATGCATCAAATGCCCTTCATTTCACAAATCTTATTGATTTTCCAGACCTGTTTAGGGTTATTTCATCTAAATGTAATTTTATTATATTATGTTATTTCTGACTTAGTTATTATGTTTTTCTTAAATGATAAATTTATCATAGTACTGCACCTATTTGGAGGAAATCCTCCCTAACCCTTATACAAGAGAGAAATTGCTTTCCGGGCAATAAGCCCTAAACTTTGCTTGGGATAATATAGTAACATTTCTCATAAATTAAGTAGAAAAAGAAACTACTATGAAAACGTTGTGAAAAATCATTATACATTAGATTGAAACAACACATATACATGAAAACACAGATCTACTTTCACTTTCCAGAAACCAATAATTCACTATTTAAACACCTTACCAATCAAGACCTTTCTAAGGGACAAAAGCTATATGCTTTCGCCAGTAACTAAGTACAGGAATCCACATATAGAGACCGCATAACCTTTATTTTAGGGCCACGCTCTTTCTGTCCTTATTCAGAGGTTTTCAACTGTTTAAAACAAGACCTAAAACTCATCAAACGATTTCTACTTATAACCAGATGTTTTTACAGTCAACCAAATAGGAGAGCCATCTCTATCATTCTCTAGTCTAAAATGTGAGACCTCGGTTGCAAACAATTTAGAGCTTCCAGATTAGATTGTAGAAAGAAAAGGAAGAAACAAATTTCCGAATACAAACATCAACCACTAACAAAATACATAAACGGTTTCACAAATAAAAGCTTGTGATAGGAATTTAGAACAAACTAACATGAGAATCGCATTTCTTTTTCACCAACAGAGAAACGAAATGACTAGGCATTAAAGTATGTCATTAACCATTCCAGACGTAAGTATAGCTAAATTTTCTAGTAGCTCATAACAGTCCTCATATTCATTTTACAAACATTATGACATCAAATATTCTTCTTACATCAAAACATATTGCCACAGAGGCGTTCCAAGACTAGTGACATTTAATGAAGTTCCCGGGTTGAAGTCTTTTCCCCATTTAGTACCTTGCCATTAAAAAAACCAGGTAGGCGCTGGCGAAGGAGCTACTCAGCGCAGGCCACATATTACATTTCCTCTCCATTTAAAAATGCCAACACAAAAACCACAACAGCAAGGGCATGTCCCCAAGACCCCAAGTATTACCAGGAATCGAAGTGAAGCCTCATAGCTTAATGGTCACCACCTCCAGCAAGCTCAAGCTACAGGAACAAATTAAACCTATTACAATAACAACATAGAAATTACATTTCAGTCACTAGTAGGTACCAAAAACCAAACCAAGAATTAATAGATACATATATGCAAAAGAAAGTGCAGAGAAGTATGCTCTCACCTCATATAAACGTTCAGAGAATTATCTCTGCAACTGGTGCAACATTTGGACAAGTATGCCAGAGCACTCACACCGTCGACGAAACCCCCATGGGCTCTTCCACAGCCACATTAGTGAACAATACAGGGAAAATGTTAAATGAAGAATGAAATGATGGTCCCTTTTTCCCATGTCTTGACGTGGTTCCCACTAGCTGCAGTTTCACATGGAAGCTTTGAATGCCTCCTCTTCCCAGTTCATATCACATTAATTTCTGACAGACAAGGCCTCGGTCATTACACAGTCCTCACTACAAACCTTTCAACAAAGCCTTAGGTTATAAGAAACCTTCGATATCGTTTTTAAGACCATGGTATATTTAGGATCAACCACCTTTATGAATTGGAGCTACACACATATGTAGATTGCACCTTAGGGTATTCTTGTCTTAGTAAAGGTACCTGCATAAGAGGATGAATTATGAAAGGTGTTAGCTTCTACTAAGCTAAGTAAGACCGGGGACCCCAAAAGGGCCCTTTCCAAACATGCTAGGTGCTAGCCTAAAAATGAGGGTCATGTAAATGTTTCTTGTCATTAAATTGAGAAGGTCCATCATAACTAACACAACTAGTGTGAAATCGATAAGCTAGAATACTCATGTTCCTCACCACCAAATCTTTGGTCAACACTATTCCTTTGGTAAGGATGTGTAAAACCTTTTGTAGTTACCTAGTTGCCTGGTCTTAGTTGTTACTCATTAGGGTTTGATATTACCAATTTATACCTTAGGACGACTAGAGTAATTACCCCTTTAAAAAAAAAAATTCTTTTAATTTTCCTCTGATTTTAGGGATATTACACTCCCGTCACTCACATCTAGTATGTGTATGTGTGTGTTAAAAATAAAATGTTATTGTGATTGTATTTAACATCTATATTATATCTCTTTTAAATGTTAATAAGGTCATAAATGAAACTCAATTTTAAAAATCATATAGATGTTAGTGAATATATTTTGTAAATGTTAGGTTTTCACTTAATTATTATATCAGCATAGACCCATAGATCCATCTTAAACCCAGATCTATCAATCACTAAGAGGGATGTAATTTTTTTATCTCAAATTTTTTACACATTAAGATATTTGATCCCTCATGATATATCTAGGTTTGAGATAAAATCAATATATATATATATATATATATATATATATATATATATATATATATTTGTTTAAGCCAACATCATTTTTATTTATTTCTTTATAGGAACCACACAAGATTAAATCAATATATAATTTATTTATTTTTGTTTAAGCCTACCTATTATTTTTGGTTTAAGCCAACATCATTTGCATTTTTATTTCTTCTTTCCCTCATAGCACCTCACATAAAGTTACACTTTACAACATTCACAACCTTAAACTTTACAACATATCCCTCATAGCACCTCGCAACTCTGGGTGCAATTAGATGTTATTTAAAATATAAATAAAATAAATTGAAAATTAACTATTTTAACAATAATTTGGATGGTAATCTTCTCTAAAATATTGTTTTAAGCATGGTTGTTTAATTGTTTCTTATTTGGAGTTAACATATATAAAAATCCACTCATGAGGTATCTTGGAAATCTAGCAAATATTATATTAATACATAAAGGTATTTTATTCTTAGATCCAAATCCTAGGTTCTATCAAGTGTCGAGAGGGATCAAATCTCCCCGAGGTGCAAACCTCTCCTTGAATAGCTCCTTGAGTGCAATACCTAAGCCACCTAATCCTAAGCTTTAAAGTCTTTAGTTTAAGTCTCATATTTACTTTTTACTTTGTATTAAATTCTTTTTTTTTATGGCTAGCATAGTATTTATTACTTTTTACTTTGTATTATTATTTTTGTTTACTTTGTATTTGTCACAGAGAAACACTCTAAAGTCTCATATTTACTTTTTACTTTGTATTAAAAGTAAAAAGTAAAGTCTCTAGTTTAAGTCTCATATTTACTTTTTACTTTGTATTATTCTTTTTTGTTTATGGCTGACATAATATTTACCACCTAATCCTAAGCTCTAAAGTCTCTAGTTTAAGTCTCGTATTTACTTTTTACTTTGTATTATTGTTTTTTGTTTATGGCTGACTAGTATTTATTACTTTTTACTTTGTATTTTTTTTTTTGTTTACTTTGTATTATTTTGTTACTCGACAAACACTTCACTCACAAGATCTCCCCCATACTCGGCTGTAGAGCGCCTCTCAAGCAATGATAAAAGACATGCTGATAATGTTGTAGTCTATATCAACACTAATCATTTTATCCCTAATTGAACAATGCTATGAACCGCCACTAACCCATGAACCTTCTAATATCTAATCCATTACCCCTTAAATGATTAACCCAAAATGACGCCAACCTTTAATGTATCTTAACCACTATAACTCCATAACTAAAAGTTGACTTTGATTGATTATAGTTGAACATTATAAATTAACTTAATAATATTTTTTTATAAATTATAAATTAACTTAATAATATTTTTTTTATAAATTGATTATAGTTTAACATTATAAATTAACTTAATAATGTTTTTTTGTTTTTAAATAAGTTAGTACAGCTTTGCTACTTATTCCAATTTTTTAACAAACATTTCGACAGGCCGTTGATTCTTACAGTAACCGTATTATCTTGAAAGGAAATAAAGTATTTTCACACAAAGCTGCAGAGCAACGCGCAGCATTTCAGTTCAAGGTCGTAATTTATCTGCTTTGCTTAGTCAGTGCTTGCTGAATACTGTATTTTATTTAAATCTTCATCTGCCTTTGGATTTGCAGCGTCGTCCAAGCCTTAAAACGCCAAAATCTAGCAATAATTCTGCTGGCAAAGCCTGAGCACTACAGATAAAGTAAGTCCCTAATAAAATATTCGATAATGAAAACTCATTGTTGAAAGATTTCCGCTGCTTCAATTCAAAGCTCAAGAAAATGAAAAATGCATAATCTCCGTAACAGAGGAGCAATGCAGATAGCTTAACTAACCGACACTGCATGTAATTGGTGGTTACACAAACAGGGAGACTGAGAATTGCGATTTTAGAAGATCCTGGAAGTTGAATCTTGATATTACAATCTCAGAAAGAGCAGATTGGAGGGAGAAGACTTGATAAGGAAAATGAAAGTGGCGGTGGTTGGAGCGGGGATAAGTGGACTTGTGGCTGCTTACACTTTAGCTCGAGCAGGAGTCCATGTGGTTGTGTACGAGAAAGAAACTTATGTTGGAGGCCGTGCACGTTCGTTCTCTGTGGACGGAATTGACATGGACTTAGGATTCATGGACTGCAATCGTGTAAGCTTCCAATCCTCAGTTGAATAATGAAATAATAATGAAACTGTTCTCTTTTCTCCCATCGATTCGATTAAAGAAACGATGTAAATTTTATCTTTTCTAAAATAAAGAAAATAGTATCTTTCTTTTTCGAAAAGAAACCCGTTGATTCATGAAACAAAGAAATGTATTATCTTCTTTTTTGGGGAAAATTGTGTATTCATGATCTGCAGTCGTGTAAGCCTTTCAATCTCAAGTTGATTAATCAAACAATAATGAAAATGTCAAGATTTCTCCCGTAAATTAAAGAAATAATGTGATTTTATCTTTTCTCCCGTTCATTGATGAAATAATGAAAATATAATTATTTTCTTTTTTAGGAAAGAATGTAGAATATATTTAAGGGATGGAGTCCAGAGCTTCATGAAAATATTATATGTCTCCCGTTGATTGATGAACTAATGAAAACATTATCTTCTTTTTGGCGAAAATGTTGATTCATGGTCTGTAATCATGTAAGCTTTCATTTTCCAGCTGATAATAATGAAAATTTATTATCATCTTTTTTGGAAAAAATTAAGCAAATTTTTTATCTCCTCCCATTGAATATGAAATAATGAAAATATTACTTTTTTTTCGGAAGGTAGAGACTCCAGACCACCGTGAAAATGTTATCTTTCTTCCGTGATTCATGAAATAATGAAAATATTATCTTGCTTCAGGGAAAAAAACTTTTGATTTATGAAATAACGAAAATATTTTAATTTCTTAAATTTAAGGATAGAATCCAGACCTTCAAAATATATCTTTCTCCGTTGAGCCATGAAATAATGAAAATATTAAAATATTTTATTTTCTTAAATTTAAGGGATAGAATCCAGACCTTCAACAAAATATTACCTTTTCTCCCGTTGAACCATGAAATAATGAAAATATTACCTTTTCTCCCGTTAATTGATGAAACAATCATGAAAATGATGCATTATTTTGCTTATGGGATGGAGACCAGAATCTTCTTAGCTTCCCTTCTCTGATGATTCATCAATATACGGAAATATTAACTTTTTTTCCTCCCGTTGATCAATGAAATATTGAAAACATTAATTTTTTTATTATTATTGAAAAGTCGGTGGCAATGTAGGTTACGGATTCGAACACGATGAGATTCTTCGAGGAACTTGGAGTGGATTTGGAGTTATCCGATATGTCATTCTCTGTAAGTCTGGACAACGGCAAGGGATATGAATGGTCCAGCAGCAATGGCCTGGCCGGATTGTTTGCACAGAAAACAAACGTTCTGAATCCCTTTTTCTGGCAGATGCTCTATGAAATACGCAAGTTCAAGCAACATGTTGTCGAGTATGATCACCAGAACCTTGTTTAGTTTCAACTAATTTATTTTCATGTTTCTATTCACGCTGCTTGCAAGACGCGACATTCTGTCTATTTTTGCATTCTAAAGTTTTGCTGACTTGCTTTGAATTATTGTTAATTCCGCGAGTAATACATGGTACTAGTGAAGTTTAAATGTCGGTAATTACTAGTCAGTGTCAGTTGTGTTTACGACTAAAATAAACTCTTTGTCAAGGTACTGCACAAAGGACCATTTCACCTTGGCAGATAAATTATATTGCATCGTCTTCACCATTTGCACAAAAAATGGTTAAGACTTCTTCAAAATAGAGTTGATTTAAATCAAACCAATTTTTTCAGCATGATTATTAAATACCAGATATTTTGATATTTTTCATAAGTCGTAAGCCAGATCAAGGGAAGAATTGTCGTGTGACCTTGTAGAATCATCATTCATCTATCCGAGCAACATACTCAGTTCTTCCATGGTACTCCAAAATCCTTCCCATCAGTTTGAGGCGGCTCTATTAGTTGCTGAGATAAGCTACTTGATGCACTTAATACACCCGGCTATCAGTGTGAACAATTGAAAAGGCTCTAAGCACTATCTGGTGCATTGTAGTACAATACATATTACTTTGTCACAAAGTATGACCTCATCGGTTAGGTTAATAAGGAACCTTGTAATTTGAATGTCTAATTTACGCTTTTAGCATTTCCTTGCGGTCGAAAAGTCCTCCAAATAGAATAATCAGACTGGAAGACACGTAGCTTTACCTTGCTAGACATGCCAGTCCAGAGTTGGTTTGCTATGATTTCAAGTGCAGATATCCTTAGCCTTGAAAATACTGGGACACGGAATTAGAAGCTTAGTACATGAACAACAAATCAGCCAAATGGAGGACATTTAGCTTTACCCTTATGTGCTTTTATAAATGCCATAAAGAGAAGAAAATATTACATTGCAACAAGATTTTTAAATCAGTCCAATATATTATTATAACTCCCTTATCAATATTTAATAAATAGACATGTGGGTTTAGTTGGAACTGATCTGTATGTGAGAGAATTGATCAGAATGTTAAGTATCCAAGAGATATAAAGGCACTACATAGTCGAACTTGACTCAATCCTGAGGGCTTTGTAATGAGCTAGAATCAAATTTAACATAAGGCATGTGTATTTTGCTGCTAGGATGTTTAATCAAGTTCAAAATTGAATGATAGTGAAAAAACTTAGAAGTAGCATGGGTACCCATACCCAGGGGTAGGGTACACATACCTATACCAAATACTCGTACCCACGTATTGGATACGCCGTACCCACATACACTGTTGTACCCGAAACTTGGCCGAAGTACCCGAGATGTTTGTCACGGATTGAGGGAACGTTGATTGTAGAGGGGACAGGGTACCATGTATTTGGAACGCCTAGGATGCCTAGGGACTAGTTTGGTACGAGTCGAGCCAATTTTGTACAAGTGACATTAAAGTCAATAATATTAAAGGGTAATATTAAATTCTTAAAGTAAAAGGATAGAAAATGAAAGATATCATTTTACTTAAATTTTAGCATTACCATCAATTGTTTCAAGATGTTTGAGAGTGGTTCCAACCTCATTGGAATTCATATGCAAAAAATAGAATTTTAAATCCCATTCAGAATTCAATAGACTTAATAATTTTTAGGATTTCAAGATTGCAATGTTTCCACTGGATGTATGAGATTATGCATCTGGCATTTAATCAAGCACATCAAACTCTCTATGTACCTTGATGTTGGTGTTGCTTATTGTTGAACTCCTCTATCGTGACCTTAACAAAAATGTACCCTTCACTCAAGAAAAATCACTTATTACGCATGAGAAGCTTTTTCTACCGCATTTTAACACTTGGATTAGGAAGTTTAATCAAAACTGCAGGGTGTTGACTAATGTCCTTGGAGAACCAACTTCAAGATTCAAGGTAGAGGAGGAGGCATAGGGTGCTATTAATGAATAGGATCCCAATATAGGAAAGGATTTTGATATGTAATTATTTGTTGTAGCATGAAGTATTTTGAACTCTATAGGTCATTTAGCCTCTTTGTTTATGTATTTTGGGTCATATATGGATTTCACTTGATGTTTTTTAGTTGTATGCACCCTTTCTATATACATGAGAAACGTTGCATATTTGTGGATAATGGTTTCGATTCATATGGATGCACATGAATATATATGTGCAGTGAAAATGATTTAAATTTCATATGCATATATATATATATATATATATATATATATATATATATATATATAGAGTACCCCTGACATACCCAAGTCCCATGTTTCAAAAAGTGGCATCCCTACTGTCGCACCCTTCCCCATACCTAGTTTTCCTGACAACTTAAAAAAACTGTCTTAAACATTCAAAGTCAAAGGGAAGTCGAAGACTCAAAGCAATTTCTCGACAAAGATGCTAAAATGTGGAATTTTTTTATTCGCTATCAGATGTGAATAGTGTCTAAATGAGAGTCGGGTCGGGATAGGGAACTAACCCACACATAACCCCGGGAAAGATTAATCATCTAAAGCACTTACAGGCCATGGTGACTTGACAGCTTAGGGGTTTCACCTGTGGATCCAATGGATACAACCCCAAGGATATTGGTTAAGTCAATGGCAAGGGATGCTTAGCTAAAAACATAAGGCTTAGGATAACGAAAGGAATCGCCACTTAGTTTTGGTGAACACTAAGGTAGAGAAAGGAAATTGCTTAATTTGAACGAAAATGTATTAAAGGTGCATTTATTAAATATTGGAGAGATGGTCTCATCTAATTTAACCAACAACATATAAATAGTAAACAAAACATAAAAAGGTAAATGCGAGATTTTTTTTTATCCCGTTTCCTTTTTATGACTAAGCTAGCCTAAATTAAATTGGAAAATATTTCAGAGAGAGACATAAAAAGTATAGTTTTTTTAATCCCAAAACTCCTAACAAATGAGAAAGAAAGAGAAGAACAAATAGTCTAATATCCCTTTACCTTTTAATAGGAATTAAGACCAAAAACAGCAAGAAAGTGTCCTTTGTTCCGAAAAGGTATATTACTTCACCCCAAGTTGGGAATTAATATGTGAAAAAGACACATAGGTATGCCAAGAACATCAAAACCAAAACCTCCTACATGAGATGAGGTGATCTATTGATCTCCATCGTTAAAATACACGAGAGCCTCAATTTATAGGATTGAGGAGGCCCAACAAACACCTAAGAATAACTGGGTAGTTGAGAGTATATATGTGAGCTTAATTCACACAAGTTGTCATATGATTGGAAATAGATGCATTTAAAAAAAACACACTAACACTCCCCCATAAACGAAACGTAGGTAGGGACAAAGAAAAACAAAGATGGGTCCTAACAACAAAACCTGATAAGGTACCCATGTACAAACTCACATAATCAAAGAAAGGGAGAAAAACCTATAAGAAAAAATACTCCTCCCTAAAAGAGAGAATACATCATAAAAAAAGGTGAAGTTAGGAGGACTCAAGATGACCCCCCAGGGACAACTTCCTTCACCCCAAGCATCGATCGTAACTGAAGAAAAAGATGGGATGCCAAAGGTTTAGTGAAGATGTCAACAACCTACTCTTCAATATGCAAGTACTCCAAGTGAAGAACGCCATCTTGGATGAGCTACTGAATGAAGTGTATGTGAATTTCAATGTGATTTTTCCTTTGATGCTCAACTAGGTTGTGAGAGATGTGTATGGCACTCTGCTTGTCACACTAAAGAGTAGTGGGATGATCCTATGGAATGACAAACTCTATCAATAGCTATCAAAGTCAAAGGACTTATTGATTAACAAGAACAAGAACACAATACTTGGCCTTTGCAGAAGATAATGCAATTGTTGATTGCTTCTTACAAGACCAGGAAATAGGAGCAGACCCAAGGGGATAAGAAAATCCATATGTGGACTTTTGATCATTAATGCAACTAGCCCAATCAAAATTAGTGAAACCTAAAATTGAGAAGCACATGAGGTGTGTTGAATGCCAAACTTGGTAGAGCCCTGAAAGTACCTGAGAATGCAGTTAGATGCCTTCTAGTGACTCTCATGAGGGTCTTGAGAGAACCAAGATACAAGCCCAACTGCAAAGGAGATGTTAAGATGTGTATGATTCAAATACAGTATACTCCGAACTAATTGTCGATACAACTATGGATTGTGTTGTGGTGAAGAGTAGCTAGCAAAAAGAGTGACACCTGACTGAAATGGAGTAGGTGTTGACTTACAATCAACCATTCCAAAGCACTAAAGCAAGTATAGGGTGTACTTCTACTGAAAAATAAAGATTCATTTTCAAGACTGGAAAATATACAGACCAAGATAATAGTGCAGAAGACCAAGATCTATCATATCAAAATGTTCCATCAATGCTTGTAGAAGATTATGAATCAAAGATGTAGAACTCCTTGTGATAATTAAGTCATCCACATACAAAACCAAAATTAGGAAATTAGTGCTTTGTCTTCTAGTGTAAACAATAGGATAAAAATGACAACGCTGGAACCTTGAAGTGATAAAAAAATTGTTCATATTCTCATACCAAGCTTGAGGAGCTTGTTTGATACCATACCTACGTTGGTGGGAGCGGGGAGCGAGAAACGAGAGCAAAGTGAAGTGGAAAGTGAAATTTTCAAAAGCTTCCAGAGTGGGAGCGCTTTTTATATAGTATATATTTTTATATATTTTGATGCATATATGTCAACAAAACCATGTAGAATGTTGAATTAGTTACAAAAATCATAAAAACATCGATTAAACTATATAGCATCAATCATCTAGTAGTTATAACCTATAACTTATATCGTTGTCATCAAATGATCAACCATAACATCAACCATTTTCAATATATATAACATTTCTCATGACTCATCAAACTCATAACTCTTGTAACCAACTATAACAGAGAACATCAAATGATCAACCATGAAATGAAACGATTCATGAAGCACATATTCTTAAATAATTACGAAACAATTATAATGTTATTATGCAGTCAATAGTGCAAATTTGCAAGCAATGAACTTCAAATGTAGGTTCAACTTCAAACTTCAAACTTAAATTGCCATATAATGTTTTCAAAATAGACCATAAGAAATATTAAAGAGTCAATAGTTACAATTTGCAAAGTATTGAAAAACTAGAAAAAGTCAAGTATATATATTTCCTCTTGCCATGGGAAACTTCTAATTTCTTTTCCCATGATCTATGAGCACTAACATTAGGAGTCTCCTCATCCAAAGTAGGTGGAATTGGTCAGGAACCGTGTACAACATGTACACGACCCCCATGCAACGATGGAGGTTGTGAAGCTAGAGGAAAAGCTAGTACATTTGGGAATGGAAGACTATTATTGGAGGGGTGTGGCATCTCTATTGCTTCTGCTGTTGCATGGGTACCATCATCTTTGCCAAAAATTTCAACCTCCAAGTGCTCTAAAGCCATGGATCCATCCTCCAAATTGTTCTCCTTCAAGTTGTTGTCCCAAGTGATATATGTTCTATCACTTTTGGTCCGCTCACAATAATGAGACAACAACCTCAAGTTGTAGTCTACAAAAACCAAGCTTTCTGCTCGGTTTTCATTAAGGTTGTTTCTTTTCACACTATGGATGTAGCTATAGGTGCTCCAAGACCTCTTTGCAGAAGAACTGTTAACTACCTGTGAAAGGACTCTGATGGCCAACTTATGCAACTGTGTTGTGGAAGATCCATACATCATGTTCCACCAATTGATAGGAGCCAACCTATCTCGATCTTTGTTTGCATGCAAATTAGCAAACACCCCATGTTGAATAAGGTATTTTCTCAATTAAGCACGCAATATGACACACTCCTCTTCATTAGTGACCAACTTGTCTAATGTTAGCATGTACCCATCATGTACCTCTAGATCTATGTGGGGTTTCTTCCTAACCCCACCCCTAGGTGCTAGTTTGGCCAACCAAGATGGAGAATAATATTTTATTTTAAGGACGCAGGCTAAGGCATGGAGTGAAATATTAATATTACCCCACCTTTTGACCATGTGCTTGTGAATATGATCATACAAGATGGCATCTTTTGGCTCAAAAATATCTTTTATTTGACCTAGCATGCTATCCATTTGCTCATACACCTTCCCAATTACCGATTGATCAGTATCTACAAATCGAATCATGTTATAAATGGGATTGATGAATTGCAATGCATACCTGACACTTACCCAAAAATGACCATCAAGAATAGTGTCCTCCACCTCCTGAAAATCATCCCTATCAGATGTGGATGTAGCCTTGTCTTTCAAAATCTATCATGATTCACTTGATACCATATTAGCCAATGCCTCTCTTACCTTCAAAAGGCACCTGAAGGTGAGGTAATAGATAGCAAATCTAGTCTTTGCAATCTTCAATAGCTCCAACCTTGAGTGACTATGACAAATGTGATGGGCATTACTATGATTGGTAATCAATATTATCATGTGCTTGCCTTTCTTGTACAAGGAAACAATCCATCTATAATAATGGTCCTTCATCTTGATAATGTCATGCATCAAAAGTTTTAATGTGTGAACTAAACACCTAGACCAAAATATGTTGGGATATATGTCCTCAATGATTGCCCCCACTGCCTTACAATTAGCAACATTGTTGGTAATGACTTGGATGAGATTGTATGGACCAATAGATTTAATGGTTTTAACTAAGGATTTTGCAATATTGATGTCGGTCTTGAACTGATCCGAGTATTCATGGGATGAAAGGAATATTGCACCACTAGTAGACACCCCAAGAATATTTATCATTGGATTTCCCTGTACATTTGTCCAACCATAAAATACGATGGGTACCCCATATTCATTCCAAGCATGTGTGAATTGCCCCAAAGCATTTTGGATCTTGGATTTTTCCTTGTCAAGTCCCATGGTTCTAGCTTTTCCAAACCCAAGTTTCATGTATCCTTGAGGGGAACCACAGATGGATTCTACCATTTCATGCTAGTAGAGGGAGCGAAGAACATTGAATGGTATGCCACATGCATACATAAACCGGAACACTTTTGCATCCACATCATCCCTACCACCTTGGTTAAGGAAATCTGATATTGTTCTACACCTTGAATGTGGGGGCGAGAATACACTACCATGGGTGGATGGGGATCGAGCACTGAATGTTCTATGTGAGCTTGAGGTCTCATTTTGAACCTTTGTTTTCTTGGATAGGTATTGTGATTCATCCTCTTCCCTCTTATATGCGGATCTGTCTTTTGTTGGCACTTCCATACAGGTTTTGAATCCTATAGTCTTCTTTTCATCCCATGGCATAAACCCACATAAATTATTTCTCGCACGAGTATATGAACCTATGAAATTTATTCTACAATGGGGGCATGCCAATTTTGTGGTTACACCCCCTCTCCCTCTGCCAAGCTTTGTGACATATTTCCACAAGGGTTTTTTATTCTCTTTGGTTTTCTTTCCATCACCACCATCACTATCATTTTCCTCCTCTCCATGATATGTGCCACTACCCACTTCTTCATCCTCTTCATCATTTCTCCTCCAATTTCCAATCAACACCACCATAATAAACAATGGAGCCGAAAGGACAAACCACATTGACATTGTTAAATGTACAGCATCAGGAGACATTCTCCAAACCAATATTGTGCAGTCAAGATTGATCCTCCGGTATAGAGGTGAGCGCTTTGATTTCCTTCCGTGTAAAGGTTATTTCTTCTGTATAGATGTAATTGATCAAAGTAGCGATGTTGTAAAGTCTTGTTGGACAAGGCTCTGGACTTGTGTGTCAAGTCATGATTCTCATGTGAACCTTCTGTATAAAGGTATACATGGGATGGCCCTCCCATATAGAGGTGTACCTTCCGTATAAAGGTCATGATTTACTTGTTAAAAGAATTTAATGTTGTGTGATGTATTATTAACCATGATCACCATTTGCTATTAAGTCTCCTTTAGAGATTGATCACCTCTAAAGTGAATTACTTTAGCATATGATCATTTGGTCCAGAATAATATAAATATGATCACAACATCTAATAATTATTCTTAGTATAATGTAATGTGATAGATAATTAAATTTATCAAATATTGACCATGCAGTAAAAGATAAATAAATAAAAGATAAAGCATAGAGATCAAGAGAATTCGAAATTTCCCATGCAGACACTTCATCTAATTAAAGAGAACTCGATTTGTTAAATCTTCAGTTAAGTAACAATGTATGCCTAAATCAATGCTTTAGTTAAAACATTAGTTAAAGATATGCAGTCAGTTAACTAAAGGAGAACTTAGTGACCACTCCACTAAAATCAATCAACATGATTTTCAGTTAAGAAAAGCTAACTAAATTATTAAAAAGAAATTAGTTAACTAAAGTGTTTTGCATGACGAAACTTTAGTTAAACTAAAAGTTAAAAGATGACACTTAAGTTACAACACTAAAGTTGCTCCTATTGCATGATGACACTTATGTTAGCTTGTTAACTAAGTGTTCCTACATCATTTATGAGGTGAGTTCACTCCAAAGTCAGTTAAGCATGATTTTAAGTTAAGGAAGAAAGGCATGGCGCATTGATGGTGCATGATTGAAGAAACTAGAAGTACACTACAACTATACAAGAAGATAACTCGCTATGGTTTGCATGGGAGGCTTATCCTTCATGTATTGATTCTATATTCCTTGCATGGAAGTGATTATTTCTATATATTGATGTGTTGGACACATTGGAAAACACATCTAATTGATCTCTCTTCTCTATTGCTTATGTATCTTCACCAAGAGTGTTTGGTGATCTCTTCTCTTCCAAAAGAAATATGCTATGTTGTAAAAGAAATACATTATTTTCTATCCATTATATTATACTGAGAATAGTTGTTGGGGTTTTTTTTCTCATTGTTTTGAGCATTTTCCCCTGGGTATATCTTGTGTTATGGTTGTATGAATTTCATGCGATTGAATTGTCTCATTGTTCCAAGTATCTGCATCTAAAAGAATTAAAGATCAAATCTCAACCAAATATTAACATGGTATCAGAGCTTAGGGTGTGAAGGAGCTCAGTTTTGCATGCCAACTAGAGCCTACATAGATCCTGAGAATTTGAGCACAAGATTTGAAGACTATGGCATCAATGTATGTACACCCAGAAGACTTTCTTGAGGGCACCTTAAACTTCAACACTTGGAAGGATAGGATTCTCAACATCTTAGAGGAACATGAATTGGATAACTACATATACACTGTGTTGGAGGAGCCTACAACTAATGCAAGGCACATCAACTTCAAGAATAATCAAGCTAAGGCCAAACAGATCATCTATGATTAGGTAAAAGATAACTAGATGCTAGTGATCACACCGCCGAAGACCGCAAAAGAATGTTATGATACATTGACTAATCTATATGAGAAGAATGCCACAAATCAAAAGAATGCATTGAAGAACAAGTTACGAAACCTCAAGATGGAGAAGGACAAGGAAATGGCCTCCTTCTTCACTAAGATCTCTCAGGTAAGAGATAAGCTTGTTAACATTGGAGTTGTAGTGGATGAAGATGATCTCATCCAAGTCGTCGTTGATGGTCTCCTATCTTCATGGGAGACATTCTTGGTTGTTATCAATGGTCGAAAAGTGAAACCTGGGTTTGAAATATTGTTGCATGACTATATCCAAGAGTAAGGGAGAATCTAGAGCAAATTTATGTGCACTAAAGAATAAAATATTTCCCTCACAGCAAGAATGAAGAAAGGAAAGAAACCCTTCTTCCAAAATAATTTCTCTCATCCAAAGAAGGAGTTCAACAAATGCTTTGACAATTCAAAAGCTAGATGCTACAATTGCAACAAGAAAGGTTATTTATCAAGAGAGTGCAAAGCAAAGTGGAAAGGAAAGTTTCATGCTTCTACTGCCATATAATATGAAACCACTGAAAAGAATGAATCCGAAGAAAAGGAGAAAAAAAGGGAGTATTACCATGTCTCATCCCTTTCGGGATCCATCATCACAAGTGCAAACACATGGTTGATTGATCGTGGCACATACAAACATATGATTGGTTAGAAGAGTGCCATCACTGACCTAAAGGAGAAAATGTTCACATGCATGGTAGAGTTGGGGGAGAACTCAACATATTCGATCCAAGGAGTTGGATCCACCTCATTCCAACTGAGCACCGGTGATATTTTACATGTGGAAGACATTCTATATGTTCCAGGATTGAAGAAGAACCTCCTTTCAGTTTCGATTCTTGAAAACAAAGGCTTCTAAGTTATCTTCATGGATAACGAAGCATTTTTATGGCCGAAGAACACAAGCCTAGAATTTGCTGCTATGATTGGAGTTCAAGAGGGAGGACTCTACAAGGTACCCAGGAAGTACAATCAAGCTATGATTCACCACACTATCAGTCCATGTGAGCTATGGAACCGAAGGCTTGGAAACCTACACTACAAAGCACTACCGAGACTTCAAAAGATGGTAAAAGGTATGCATGTATTTGATTTTGAGCATGATAGTGTATGTCAGGGTTGTGCACTTGGGAAGAACGTTAAGAAAATCTTTTCCAATAGTAATACTAGATCTAAAGGGATTTTAGATTTAATACATTCTGATGAATGTGGTCCCATGTCATCCCCCTCCCTGAGTGGCTTCTTATATTATGTATTGTTCATAGATGATTTTTCTAGGAAGTCATGGATTTATTTCATGAAGGATAAAAGTGAAACTCTTAACAAATTTAAAGAGTTTAAAGCCCTAGTTGAAAATCAAAAAGAAAAGTACGTCTGTGCATTAAGGTCTGATAATGGAGGTGAATTTGATTCACATGCATTTAATGAGCTATGTAATGATGCAGGAATATGTAGACAATTAACAATACCATACAACCCTCAGTAAAATGGGGTTGCCGAAAGGAAGAATAGAGCCATATGTGAGGCTGCAAAATCCATGATGCATGATCAATATATGTCTACCTCATTATGGGAAGAAGCCACCAATACAGTTGTGTACATCCATAATAGAAGCCCGCATGCCACATGCATGCAATTCTTGATGATAAGACACGATAAGAAGTGTTTACCGGTGAGAATCCAGACATATCACACTTGATGATATTTGGGATCCCAGTATACATGCATGTACTGAAAGAAAAGAGAACAAAGATGGAGCCTTTTGGAAAGAAAGGAATCTTTGTGGGTTATAGAGAGTCATCCAAAGAATATCGAATATATGTACTTGGTGAGAGACACATTGAAGTCAGTCGAGATGTTACCTTCAATGAGGAATCCTCTTTCAAAAGATCGAAAGAGATTCAATGTGATTCAGAGATGGAGGATCTTGAGTCTGATCCCCGCCCCCTTCAGAGTTTGAGAGGGAGAAACTAGAAGATGACATAGATTCGCTAGCTCCTAAAGAACCAAAAGAACTGATTGAGAGGTCACCAGATGAACCTCCTGTTTTCGCCTTTCACACACCTGGGGGTTAATGTAGAAGAAATATTCAAGCCACTAAGTGTGTCCTTGGGGGAAACTTCAAGTCAAGTACTGTCACTTGATTCTTGACTCCTCCATTTAGGAAAACTCCTAATGAAGCCAAGGGGGTTGGACCCTAAAGTTGCTAAGTCTAATTAGTTTTGGTGGATGAGTAAGTTGTTTAGGAGTTTTATGAAAATGAATTGAAACAAGAGATTGCAAATAAAATTGTAATCACAACAACATAAGGATTGTAAAGATCACAAAGTCACTTAACACATATTTCATTAAAATTGGAAATATTTTATTACAGGGACAACCCCAAAATTGTGTTTTCCAGTTATTTTGGAATTCTAGATCCACTATTTAATTCCAAATTTAATGAAATATATGTTAAATGACCAGTGCTGAAAATGGAGTCCGATAGTGTGTTGTTGTAATACTTGAAAAAAAAATTGTTGATGCTCTTGGTCAATTATAATTATTAAAAATGATGATTTGATTAGAGGGGAGGGATTCCCGATATACCAAAATTGATACTGGGGATATATCCAAACTCACCAAGTGTGGTCCTACACAAGAAAATGTGGGCTAGATGGAGTCGCAGAGAGATGTCCAACACTACACCAACTAGGATGTAGTATGATGGGGCCCTACGGTCGCTCTCTAGTTATTTCCGCTTTCTTTGTAAGGTTTTACCACACGAAGTAAAAATCGAGATGCTAGACTTTCGTCTTTCAGGGAGGTTAATTGCAAAATGTGAGACTAATTACTATAGGCTGATAAACTCTTTTCTAATAATATACCACATACTCAGGCAAGCCCTTTATGTGATGTAGAGAGCATACTTTAGGTATACACAGCCGAGTTCGTTACTTTGAAGTTGAACAAAAGGAAATGTAAACTAATTACTACACTACCAAAGTAGTGGGTTAGTATCTGATTTATTTTGCAAGGAAATGCTTTAACAAAGAAAAAATAAATCAACTTAAACCATAAAATATACAGCATGCCAAAATTGTGTTAGATGTTCCCATGTCCTGAGTGAATCTGAAAGCTTTGGATTGGACACTTCAAATGTTGAATTTTAATTAATCTGCGTTAATTTTCCAAATTAAAACTAAAGCGAAAAATTAGAAAAGTTAAAGAAGTAGAAAAAAACCACAAAAGGGCACCGATACCAATACCCCCTGGGGGATGAGAAGCAAGATTTATGAGCTTACATCCAAAAGTGATTTTATTACGCTTTTTACAATGAGATCTGAAAGAAAAAGTACTTCATTCTCCTTATAGTTCTGGAGAAAAAAAGTTTACAAAAGTTTAGGAAACAAGTTCCGATGAAGAGGGATGCTCCCAAAAGCCTCTGAAAACTTGGATTTATCAAATTTCCACCCAAAAAACCTCCAAACCTGCTAAAAAAGGTAAAAAACCAGCAAGCTTATTAGTGTTAAAAATGCCCAAAAATCACTTAGAAAGTGATTTTGGACAACCCAAAAGTTTTGCTACAAAAAAAAACTAAGTAAACTAGATCTAACTACATAAAGGAACTAATAAATTTGGGCTTGTAAGACCCAATTTATTACGATATTGGACATCCTTTAAAGGGCTGCCAATAAGGCACTTTACTGCTTGATTTAACTTTTAAAGATCAAAGGAAACTATCTTTTAACAAGAATTAAAAATTGCAATATGAAAGCTTGTATAAGAATGACTTCTTTATGCTAGATCTAAGAAAATCAAATGATTTTATACTTTAAAAGAAATTATAGATCTATGCAAGCTAACTTTATGTAGATCTATGAAAGATTTAAACTTTAAAATGAATAGATCTATAAGTTGGACTAGAAACAAGTAACCAAAGGAAGATTTTAATTTAAGTTGTGAGAAGGTGAAGAAACCAAGACTTTTGAATCTTGAACTTATGGAGTTTTTTGGGTGGAGAAAATAGGGACCTTGTCTTTTCCAAGAGATATGGAATGAAGAAGAAGTCAAGCAAGAATCGCCTTCTTTCCGGATAGAAGTACCTACAAATCTTAGAAAAAATACCTGCCAAAAATAATCTCTCAAATCTGTATAACCTACACTCAAGTTTAGGATATTATGCATGTAAACAAACTAAAACATGAAAATTCCTTAGTCTTGAAGCATAAATAAATAAATGAGAAAACTAATCTAGATCATCTTCTCATTCCTATGGATTAGAAATAATCACTACAAGGCAGAAAGGTTAACAAAGAAAATAATAGACAAGTAGAATAAACTACATTTACCTCAATGAATCATAGAGACAATTGACATCCACACAACCAATATGATACACCCATGTAGCCTCCAAAGCTTCTTATTCATTACTCAATGATAAACAAATACAATAGCAAAATGGAAAAGCTTCAATCCTTCTATCTCAACAATGAGGAATGAGCTTGCTTTTATAGCCAAACCAAGAGAATATCCTCTTTGACACTTGGAGAAATGAGTTGATACACTTGGAAAAGGCTTGTTGACACATGTGAGAGGTTTGGGAAGGTTAATGACACCTTTCTCTAACCATTTGACACTTTCCAACCTCCACTTGACACCTCTCCAACCACAAATCCCCCCCCCTTTTGGTGGATCTCCAATCTTCAATCAAATCATTATTTATTTGCTCAATATTCTACCTGATTTGATTGCCAATGAAAGGAGATTTGATTCCAACACATTTCCTTCATCCGCAGGATTGGGATTTTGTCTTAATTATGTCTTTTTTGCCACTTAAATTGGTCTTTTTGGGTTTTTTGAGTAAATATTATTTTTTGAAATAAATACTTACTCAAAACTTAAGATAAGTGGGTTTATGGGTTTAATGGATGATCTGGCTTAGAAAACGAGCAACCACTTGACAAATTATGCCGACAAACTATACTTTTATTACAATTTTAATTTTCTCAATTAAACTATTAAAAAAATAGTCTAATTTTACGGGAAAAATTAATTTTCTCATAATTTTTAAAAAAACTAGGGGGGGCTAACACATGTCCATATGACTCAATTTTAATGAATAGCACGGTCTAATACATTGAAACTTAGGCTCTAATAACCTCCTAAGGCCGAAACACCAAGCCAACCACCCCAACTTTGGAGGTATGAGTGAAAAACTCAAAAATTATTAGTCGTTTGTTCAACAACAAATAATTAACAAGGAAAAAAAACACTCTGGGATAGTCGGATTAATGTTCAATTCCTAGGAAGCCAAGTCTTTTACATACATCTACCATGCTAGCACATTTTATTACAATTCCCCTGAGAGGGTATGGACATGTGGTACAAAAAAATAAAAGAGCCTAGAAGGCCTAATGGACTTCTGAACTATGATATGGCCAAGTACACTTGATCATTCTTTGATGGCTCACTTGAAATCCAACTAAGTACAACTTAGGTGGTAACACCTCCCACTAAGAAGATCTGCTTGGTGCCGATATATCTTACAAGATGCAAAGAAACATGTAGCACCAACAAGCTCATCCAGAGAGCACAAGCAACCTGACAAATATTTAAGGTATGTTGCACTGATGAGTCACATCAGTGATCCAGAACCATCCTCATATGAATAAGTTGCAAAGAAGCAAGTTTGGAAAGATGCAATGATAGAAGAGTACAACTCTATAATGAAGAATGATGTTTGGGAGGTTGTTCGCAAACCTGATGGGAAGTCCATTGTGACTTCCAGATGGATTTACAAGATAAAGCATGTTGCGGATGGTAGCATTGAGAAGTATAAAGCTATATTCATTGCTAGAGTTTTCTCTCATAAAGAAGGCATCGATTATGATGAGACCTTTGACCCTGTCAAAATTTACACCACAATCTGAGCAATGATTGCACTTGCATCTGTTCTAGGATGGAAACTTCACCAAATGAATGTGAAGATAGCCTTCCTCAATTGCGAGGTTGAGGAAGAGGTTTATATTCAACATCTTGAAGGATTTGTGGTGCATGGGAAGGAGTTTCATGTTTGCAAGCTAAATAAATCTCTATATGGGCTTAAGCAAGCCCCCAGGGCTTGGTACTCCAGAATTAATAGCCACCTTCAGAAACTGGGTTTCTATAAGAGTGAAGCTAATCCAAATTTGTACTTCAAAGTAGTGAAGAACCAACCATTGATATTGGTTCTGTATGTTGATTATTTTTTTCTCACTAGAGAGGAACATATGATTGCTTGGTGCAAGAGGGAGCTCACCTCATAGTTTGAGATGAAAGACTTAGGTATGATGCACTACTTTCTTGACCTTGATATCTGGCAAAGAAAAGATGAATTTTTTCTATCTCAAGGGAAGTACACTTTGGATATATTGCGCGGGTTTGGCATCATAGATTGCAAATCTATGACTACACCAATGGTTTCCAATTTGAGGAAGCTTCATGAGTCGGGTTCTGGATCAGATCCAGTAGATCCCACTTTGTATAGACAGCTTATAGGATCGCTAATGTATTTGATACATTCAAGGCCAGATGTATGTTATGTCGTGAGAATTCTAATTCAATGTATGTCTGATCTGAGACACAAACATTGGATAGATGCTAAGCATGTGCTTAGGTACCTTCGAGGTACAATTTTATATGGACTCAAATATGTCTCCAGTGGAGGAGTCATGTTACTTAGTTATGCAGACTCGGACTGGGGAGGAGGCATCGTGGATCGTAAGAGTACATACGACTACTATTATAGCCTAGGATCAGCTATGATATCTCGTTCCAGCAGGAAGCAGGGTTCCATAACCCAGAGCACTACAGAAGCATAATACATAGCTGCTAGTTTTTCCTGCTGAGAAGCAGTGTGGCTCAGAAAGCTTCTTGCAGGGTTGTTCAGTGAAAATATTGAGCCTGCAGTTATTAGCTATTACAATCAGAGTTGCATCAAGCTTTCCAAAAACCCAGTGTTTCATGACAAGTCAAAGCACATTGAAATGAAGTATCACTTCATCCGAGACATGGTCCAGAAAGGTACAATGAAACTTCAGTACATTGCTACTGATGAGCAGATTGCAGATGTATTAACAAATCCTCTATCAGTGACGAAGTTCAGGTGCTTCCGAGACAAGCTTGGTCTAGAAGAGAATGCCTCCCTGCTGAGAGGGAGTGTTAAATGTACAGCATCAAGAGATATTCTCCAAACCATTATTGTGCAGCCAAGACTAATCCTCCCATATGGAGATGAGCACTTTGATTGCCTTCCGTGTAAAGGTTATTCCCCCCGTATAGATGTAATTGATCAAAGTAATGATGTTGGACAAGGCTCCGGACTTGTGTGTCAAGTCATGATTCTCCTGTAAACCTTCAATATAAAGATATCCATGGGATGGACCTCCCATATAGAGGTGGACCTTCCGTATAAAGGTTATGCTTTACTTGTTCAAAGCATTTAATGTTGTGTGATGTATTATTAACCATAATCACCAATTGTTATTAAGTCTGCTTTAGAGATTGATCACCTCTAAAGTGAATTACTTTCGTATATGATCATTTGGTCTGGAATAATATAAATATGATCACAACATCTGATAATTATTCTTAGTATAATGTAATGTGGTAGATAATTAAAGTTAGAACATATTGACCATGTAGTAAAAGAGAGAAATAAAAGTTAAAGCATAGAGATCAAGAGAATTCGAAATTGCCCATGCAGACACTTCATCTAATTAAAAAGAACTCGAATTGTTAAAGCTTCAGTTAAGTAACAATGTATGCCTCAATTAATGCTTCAGTTAAAGCATCGGTTAAAGATACGCAATCCGTTAATTAAAGGAGAACTTAGTGGCCACTTCAGTAAAATCAATCAACATGATTTTCAGTTAACAAAAGTTAACTAAAGTGTTAAAAAGGAATTAGTTAACTAAAGTGTTTCTGTTACACCTAAAATCTACTCATCATCATGATTTAGTGTATACATCCCTGAAGTCATCTGGACCAAGTACTCATTTGGGAGGATTTGTACTCAGTTTGTACAACCTTTTGAGATGTCGTCGCAGGTTGCACACTAGCAACATGCGACATCGCAAGTTGCTCTATAGCAGAGTGCGACGAGGTCTGTTAATGGGAAAAAATAGCCATTTCGAGATCTTTCTCGAAGCTTTCCCATTTAGGGGCTTATCCCTGATCTCTTGGAGAGTTGGTACTCGACCCCTAGCCTATTGGGAAGATCCCTTATCTCTCTCCTACCATCTCTCATCCTATCCTATCCATAACCTCATCCACTTAGTCCTATATATATGAGGCTCACTCCCATACCAAAGAGAGGAAGACTATGGTATCTATATGCTGGTGAAATCTCTTTTAGAAACCTTCACTCACCTCTTGGATAATTCATGCTTCCTTGGAAGGGCATGGAAATTGGCCTGTGTGGAGAAGGGCTGCTATGTTAAGTCATTGGTTGTAGTTCTATATCTCTATCATGTACTCCTCTATTTGCAGTAATACAAATGCTTTCCACCAATATCGCTCTTATATGTGATGATGTTGTGTTGTTTACCTGCTTAACTGTTTACATAGATCTCTTATTGTATAGATGCTCTTTACTCGTTTCTCTTTTCTGTGTCTTGATAGGTCTTGAAGCTTGGATCTGATGACCATGGGACGTGGAGCAACATTTGGGAGAAAGGATAGCGGAATCAAAGAGGTAAGACATCTAGCACTTGATCCTTAAGTAGATCTAGGAAACGTGTTTGTAGTCTGTTCTATTTGTTCTAGACTCGCATTGAGCTAGGGAGATCCGGCTCGCCTTCGGCCGATTGGATTGTCCGGTAACAAATCTGGCGACCATACTAAGGATGAGAGCCCAGATCCCATTCATAACGATCCACAATGTGTGGCTGCTTTGAGAAACTATGGGTTGCTCATCCTCTATCTCGTGTTCTCTCTCTCGCCACTCTAGAACCATCTCTGCTTGCTGGGAACCTACCAAAAGGAGCATTTAAAACATGTTAGGTCCTTTCCTAACTAGCACAAGCTCAGTTTTTGAGAGATTTTTGATGTTTGACTTGTGGGTTTTCGCCGTTGCACCTCTCCTTCAGGTACAGGGCGACGTCATCGCAAGTCCCATTTTCGAGACTTGCGATGACTCAGGCTCGTCACAAGTCCCAAAAGGGACACTTGCGACGATCCGAGGGCGCAATGACCCCTCTCCAAATCTTCAAAAAATGGAAAAACTGAACCACTACAAAGTTGCTGGCTAAAATTTAGGCCTACCTGATCCGGACGGTTGGTGAAATGGCAGATCGTAGCTCCCGAAATTGGCAAAGGAACTTTTGGCTCCAAATTGGCAATTTGAACAATATTTCTATTTTTGGCCCATATTTCTATTTATAGAATGGAATGGAATATTCCTTTCAAATATTTTGATGCTTTTGGACCATTTACTATAGTTTCGACCATTTGTCATTATATTTGGGACTATTTGACACTTTCTCTAGTGTACAGGAGTCGTAAAGTGGTCTTTTGTAGCGTTTCTCGCATTACCAATGGTAATTACAGGTATGAACACTCCTTTGAACGTTTTGTCATTATTGTTTTTGGTTAAGTCGTAATTATTGCATGAGGATGAGTTTACTCTTCGTTTGTTCTCGTACTCGCCAAATCATGAGAACAAGTACCGAGTTATGATTTATCACTTTTCCGGGCTCGTTAAACTTCCACGGAAAAGGACACCCGCCGGAGTCCATAGTTAAGCTCTTTTCAGACTCCCTAAAATTGAAAAGATTGCCAAGGGAACTTTTCGTGTTCACGCTTCTTAAAGTATTTGAATGGTCATCTTCCTGGTGATAGTTTACCCCTTTTTCAGACTAGGGGGCACTAATTACGAAAAAGGAATACTCCAGCCAATCATGACTGGAAGATTCCTCTCCCGCGTTGTTTTACCCTTTTTCGGGCGATGAGGCTAACTTTACAAAAAAGGACCGTTGGATTCTTCTTTAGTTCTTTTCAGACTCTCTAAATATGAAATGACGACCGAATTTGCCTTCTATGGACTCGTTAAATTTTCACACTGAAGGGCCCGTCATGGGACAAACCCCTCCTATCCTAGGTTCGGAAAATATTTGGGATTGGACTCATCTATGAGACGAGCTATACCAAGCATCTGGTTACCCTCATCAAGCTCTTTAAAAAACACATGAGGCACTCATCGTTCATGATGGGGAAAAAGGAAAGTGTTTGTGTTACATACCTTAGTGGCAGTATATAGTCATTCTTGAACATGGCACTCGTCTGCATTTGCATACCGATACTTGGGTCATCTGTTTTTCTATGAGTCCCCGCTTACTTTCTGAGTCCTGTTACTCCTCTGAGTCATTCAGAGAAAGCTTCCACTATCAGTTTCATTAGAAGTTTGTGTCATTCTCATGTCAATACTGCCAAGTCATGCCATGCCCATGTTCAAGAACACATTCACTCATCATTTTTAGTCAGTACACACGTCGTCATGTCGTTGTTACTTTGAGTCAGTCTCACATGTTATTGTACCATCCGATCCACTCTACACATATTTTGTCGTGTTTTGTGTCAATTGATGGGGGATTCATTATGGCCCTCCTTCGACGGATTTGTCCTTGTCGACTTCAACTCATCATCCAAGGATTGAATCTAGAAACTAGTCAAGTACCTTGGTCCTGCATGCCTCAATGGAAAGTCACCTCACTTTCATCATGAGTTTACATCATTGACTCTTGATTGAAAGATTTCATCTTGCATTCGACGTCAACTCATATATTCACGCTTGATGATATGTACTATGATACCTTGGGAATCATTGACATTAATGGTGATCTCCCTCGCACTTGTTAACGGTTTACATCAATGACCAGTAATCAAGTGGTTTCTACCATGTTTGACGTCAAGACATTTGTAATCACATGGATAGATTTGTATCATTGCAGGTTCAGCTTGAAGACCCTGGGGAGTCATGTTTTACCCAGGTTGCGATGGAGCTTGTATTGAGTCATATTACATGGATCCACTTTTGTATTGGTCATGGCTATGTTATCACCTCATCATGGATCTACGCTTGTGTCTAGTATCCATGATTGTGTTCAGTCGGTCATTATTCCCATGGATCTGCAATGTATTGGTCAGCAACCATGTTGTACTACATATATTGTCAGTTCAGAGTCGGTTGTACTGCAGCAGCGTCCTTCATCCGACAAGTCTTTTGCCATTATTTCTATCAAAACACTTCACCTGTACATCCTTAACAGCTTCATGCTTTGGGGGGAATTCTGTTACACCTAAAATCTACTCATCATCATGATTTAGTGTATACATCCTTGAAGTCATCTGGACCAAGTACTCATTTGGGAGGATTTGTACTCAGTTTGTAAAACCTTTTGAGATGTCGTCGCAGGTTGCACACTAGCAACATGCGACGTCGCAGGTTTCTCTATAGAAGAGTGCAACGAGGTCTGTTAATGGGTAAAAGTAGCCATTTCGAGATCTTTCTCGAAGCTTTCCCGTTTAGGGGCTTATCCCTGATCTCTTGGAGAGCTGGTACTCGACCCCTATCCTATTAGGAAGATCCCCTATCTCTCTCCTACCATCTCTCATCATATCCTATCCATAACCTCATCCACTTAGTCCTATATATATGAGGCTCACTCCCATACCAAAGAGAGGAAGACTATGGTATCTACATGCTGGTGAAATCTCTTTTAGACACCTTCACTCACCTCTTGGAGAATTCATGCTTCCTTGGAAGGGCTTGGCAATTGGCTTGTGTGGAGAAGGGCTGCTACGTTAAGTCATTGGTTGTAGTTCTATATCTCTATCATGTACTCCTCTATTTGCAGTAATACAAATGCTTTCCACCAATATCGCTCTTATATGTGATGATGTTGTGTTGTTTACCTACTTAACTGTTTACATAGATCTCTTATTGTATAGATGCTCTTAACTCGTTTCTCTTTTCTGTGTCTTAACAGGTCTTGCAGCTTGGATTTGACGACCGTGGGACGTGGAGCAACATTCAGGAGAAAGGATAGCGGAATCAAAGAGGTAAGACATCTAGCACTTGATCCTTAAGTAGATCTAGGAAACGTGTCTGTAGTATGCTCTATTTGTTCTAGACTCGCATTGAGCTAGGGAGATCCGGCTCGCCTCCGGTCGAGTGGATTGTCCGGTAACAGTTTCACATGATGACACTTTAGTTAAACTAAAAGTTAAAAGACGACTTTAAGTCAAAACACTAAATTTTCTCCTATTGCATGATGACACTTATGTTAGCTTGTTAACTAAGTGCTCCCACATCAATTATGAGGCTAGTTTACTCCAAAGTCAGTTAAGCATGATTTCAAGTTAAGGAAGAAAGGCATGGCACATTGATGGTGCATGATTGAAGAAACTAGAAGTACACTACAACTATCCAAGAAGATAACTCGGTATGGTTTGCATGAGAGGCTTATCCTTCATGCATTGATTCGCTATTCCTTGCATGGCAGTGATTTTTGCTATATATTGATGTGCTAGGCACATTGGAAAACACATCTGATTGATCTCTCTTCTCTATTGATTTTGTATCTTCACCAAGAGTGTTTGGTGAACTCTTATCTTGTGAAAGCAATATGATATGTTGTAAAAGAAAGACATTCTTTGCTATCCATTATATTATACTGAGAAGAGTTGTTGGGGTTTTTGTTTTCATTGTTTTGAGGATTTTCCACAGGGTATATATTGTGTTATGGTTGTATGAATTTCATGTGATTGAATTGTCTCATTGTTTCAAGTGTTTTCATCTAAAAGAATTAATGATCAAAGCTCAACCAAATATTAACAGGCGTACCCATCATGCTTCTAGAGATTCAAAGAATAACCATTTTCCTACAATGGAATGAGGGAGGAGGAATCCGAAAGAGTAGGAGAAGAAAACCTAAAAGCATTCAAGCCATAAAGAAATACAAGTTTATATGGAAAAAAAAAGAATGAGTTTAGAGCCTACCTCTTTGGCTCTTCAATGGTGGTTGAACCCTATGGAAGCATTCAATCTCCCCTCCAATTTCTCACAAATGACACCCTTCAATCTCCCTTCTTGCTCTCCAAGCTCCTCACTAAATCTCCAAATGCACTCCAAGCTCCACAAACCCTTGCAAAGATGAATGAAATGGAAACAATGAAGTGCGAGAATTCTTTATAGATTGGGAAAAATTCCCCCCAGAAGAGGAAAATTTCCCTCCCATCTTCAATCCATGACTATGTATGGGAGCGCCATCGGGACTGATGGAAGAAAAAATGGCAGCGAAGTAAAGTGTTTTTTAAGCGTTCGGAAGCGATCATGGACTGAATGCTCCCGATCACTCCTGAACAAAGGCATGGAGAAATGTTTGAACCCACCAGATTGCACTCTATAGAAACGATCCCAAACTGGAGTGATTAGGGAGCATGCTTTATGGGTGCTTTGGATTTGACTTGCTCAGAAGCGATCTTTCGAGAGTGGGGGAGAGGGGAAGGAGGGAACTCCCTTGCAATGTAGGTTTTGACTGTAGCAACTTCATAACAACAGTAACATATTGAAGTTATCTTTCCTGGAACCCGTGACAAAGTTTTATAACTCCTTCCTCTCACGTAGTGTTATTATTGCTTCATTATTTTGACTCCATAAGGAATTGATCTTCACTGAGAGGTTTCTTGGGAAAGGTGTTTGTGTGTTGTTTAAGTAATTGTAGATATCATTCACCAAATTCTAGGGACTCCCCCTTGGTATTAGGAGTTGGCCTAAAGTGTTAAGAATCTAGGCTTTGGTGACATTGGGAACTAGCTTCGCATGTGCTTACCACTCGTTGCATCAAGATTCATGACCTTGATCAAGGGTTCTATTTTGAGCGATAACATTTTTTGTGGTGTTGTTGGGGACGCTTGAAGATTGTTGCATAACATTTGGGCCATGTTGCTTAGGTCAAATTTTGGACGCTCGAAGATTGTTGCATAACATTTGGGGCATAACTTTGATGAGATTATTGTTATGGAATAACCTTGCATGTCTTATCTAGCGACTCCACTGAAGAAAATTACAAACAAAAAGGTACGCATTAAAACAGAAGCCTCAACTATTGATGACATTGTATAGTGTAGATTTGAGTAGATCCATCAGTTAAGAAGAAGAGCTCATCTTGGCGACTCCACCATTTTGATTCCGGATTGAGGTATGATTTCATGTATATTCAAGTTTGAAGAATGGGAACTGACATTTCCTTGAGAAACCATGGTTTCTTGATCATTTGTATCCATTGGATTTCTCAAATATCCTGGGATATCGAAATCATTTTAACAATAAGAAGTGGAATAACAACATCCCAAGATTTCGTGGATGTAGGGATTTAGTTGAGGTGTATATTGCATCATTTATGAAATTTCTCTCAATATTAGATGTGGTGCATAAATATGTTAAAATGAAGATGTTTGCGATGTTTCTTGACTTGAAAGATAAGGATGTATGGGATTGATATCATGGGATTCCTAATAAGAGGATATCCTCACTTGAAAAAAAAATCAAGATATTTTGCAAGAGATGGGATCCTAATCTTGATGAAAAATTTGTGGGAGACCTAATTGCTCATCCAAAATAAGAGGAACATGTCTAAGAAAAAACCCTTGAGGGTTTCCATCAGTTGGACGTCGCATATTTGGAAGAACATGAAGAAGATTGTGACAATGAAATCCATGAAGATGATGAAGAATCTCTCATTGAAGTGCCATTGTCAATTGAAGAAGATGTCAAAGACATGGTTGATGCATCTCCTCATCCTCTTCATAGTGATGAGATTTTGAAGAGCCCTCCTTTCTCTGTTGCTTTCAAAGAAAAATTTTCCAAAGATGATAGATTTGAGGATCTATTTGCCACAAAAAATGATTTCCAAGGATATGAAGATGTGCGTTTTCCTCATGACGGTCATGATATGGATATTTATTATTGGAAATTTGTTGGAGAACCCATATATGATTCTCCTAATGAGGGAAGAATAAATTTTGAAGACCTTGAAGAACCAAATTTTGATGAGGATCCTTATGAATTGCTTCAGTGACGCTTGTTCACCATTAATGATGATATAGGGTTGCATATGGAGGTTTCTATTGAAAATATTGAGCATACAAGTTTACCCTCTCCTAGGGTGGATCTCAACCAACACTTTCAACCATGCTTCTCAAGTATTGATGCATGTTTTGTACAACAAGAAGATGAAGAACCTCGTGTGGAAGATCCAATGCCCATAAGAAGACCCCATGAAGAAGACCTAAAAGATCCAAGGAATGAAATAGTTTCCTTTCAAAATGAAACCCATTCTCTTATTCTTTTTACCAAAATTTTGTTGCATATATTACAAAAATACCAAAAAATATAATATTTGGAAAACCCTCAAAATTTGTAAAATTAATATCTCAAAAAATATTGCGAATTTGGAATGTCTACTCCGCTGGAAAAGTGCGCCCTAAGTGATTTCATTGTGAGTTTTCAAGGGCGCCCTTTTCTCATGGTTGAATCGTGAGATATATTGCGATCTATGTGCTCTAGGGTTTTTGTTTTGCAGACATGTTATAATAGTTACAACAGGTACATTGATGAATTCAATTGAGTTTGAAGGCCTAAAAAGCAAGGATTTAAGGCCTAAGTTGACCATTGGGGGGTTGGACATCTATTGGAAAGTGTTTTAAGCGGGTCCACCATCTATTTCAGGGATGACTGGGACATAAACCAGATTTGGTTACACAATTTCAGATCTGATTTAGATCTTCCCTTTACCCTCTAGAAGCATGTCACTTGTTCTACTATACAATGCACACTATATATGGTAAGGTGTCATTATTTGGGATGATTTCTATTAATTTTCAAAAGTGTTTCCACTGCTACAACTTCATAACAGTAGTAACATATTAAATTTATCTTTCTTGTAGCTCGTGACAAAGTGTTATAACTCCTTTCTCTCACTTAGTGTTATTATTGCTTCATTATTTTGGCTCCATAAGGAATTGATCTTTGCTGAGAGGTTTTTTGGGAAAGGTGTTTGCGTGTTGTTTAACTAATTGCATATATCATTCTCCAAATTCTAAGGATTCACCCTTGGTCTTAGCAATTGACCTAAAGTGTTAAAAATCTAGGTTGTGGTGGCATTTGTCACTATATTCTCCTATGGTTACCACTCATTGCACTGGGATCTGTGACCTTGATCAAGGGTGTTATTTTGAGTGAAAACAAGGTGAATATATCAAAATGGAACCAAGCACAATACATATCTGAATCAAAATTGAAAAAACATAATCATCAAAAGTATTTCATATATTGGCATCCTATTCATCAATAATACCTTGTTCCCCCCTCCTCTACGCTCTATCCCTTGCCTCTACCTTGAATCTCGAATTTGATCCTCCAAGGACATTATTCAACACCCTACAATTTCGATGAAACTTCCTAATCCGAGCATTAAAATAACTGGAAAAATATTTCCATGCTTAATAAGTGATTTGCTTGACTGAAGGGTACAATTATGTAATGTTACGGTAACAATTAATGGTAATGTTAAAAATTCAATTAAAAGAATAGAAAATGAAAGATAAGGAGAATGTCACTTTCACCATTTAATATTACTGACTTTAATTTCACTTGTAAAAAACTGGTCAATTTTGTTTTTTAAATCCGCGTCTAACATCCACGCATGCACCCTAGGAAGACTTGGATTAACTCAAGTGGTTTTTTATAGGCTTGGCCGGTTCAAGCATCAAACCAGTCAATTCGGTACTGAATTAGACTCTAAGTCGATTTTTCTTTCGGTTTGGTGTTGCTGAGGGTTAAACCGGTCAACTCGGTCGGTTCTGGTTCCGAGTTGACCAGTTTTTAAAACATTGAGAAATACCCTACACAAGCAACATATCAGCTAAGACCAGTGCCTTGTGGATTCAAAACAATGAAAGATATAAAGACACTAGGTGAGAGGGAGGAGTTACAATAATTTATTATGAATTTAAAGATAAATTACAATAATCAATAACACTTTAGAAACCAACAAAAATAATGCCAATTTACCACACAAGATATACCTTGAGGATTAGGACAACTAACATGCCTCAAGAGGATGAATGAAATCCCTAAATAAGATCTATTTTAAGCCCTAACGAACCCTCAAATAGGTTATGGACCTACTTAAAAATTTCCAATAGATGTCCAACCCCCCAAGGGTCAACCTTAGGACTTTTCCTTGCTTTTTAGGCCTTCAAATCTTGTTGATTTGACTGATGTACCTATCATACCAGATCTAAAAAATGCCCTAGATAACAAAAAAAATGGTATAATTCTCAATCCAACCACAGGAAAGGGACGCCCTTGAGGATCCACCAAGGGGTGCACTTTTCCAGCGAAGCACAATTTCAAAATTCACAACATTTTTTGAGATATGATCTTTCTATATCTTTAGGGTTTTTCCAAATATTAATTTTTTTTGTATTTTTTGTAATATATACAACAAAAATTGAAGAAGAGAAGGGGTTAGACCTTAGTCCTTAACCCTAGGGAACCAAGAGATCAAGGTTAATGTCCCTTCTCAATTTGGAAATTTAATATTTACCAATTAGGGAAATGACTAGTAACCCTAGATAGGTCAAAGTAGCCTTAGTATAATTAGGACAAACAATGAATTCCAAGGCCAAACTATGTAGAGTTCCATTAAGAAGAAAGTCTCATCAAACAATATTGATAAATGCAACCAAAACCTATCTTTCCTTGCTCAAGGTGCAAAAGAGAAATTCCAAACAATAAAATTAAAAGATCTTACAACATCCACCAAGAAAAGAGCAAGAGAGAGGTCTTAGGCCTTTCCTTAGCCTTGAATTATAACAACCATTCAATGGATCAACCTTGAGAGATAGAAAAACCCTAGGAATTTTCAGTTATCCAACCTTCATCACAAGAAAATTATGCCAAAAAGAGAGGTGTGCATGTCTTAGAAGCTCCATTAGACCAAGTGAAAAATTAATCAGATAATATTTGAACCCTTGTCTTGTTTACAAATGTGAATAGGAGCACCTATTTATATGAGACATCCTATTCTTTGTGAGGTTTTTAAAGACTACCTCACAAAAAGATAAAATAACTTAAAATTAGGGTTTGTCACCAACAAGTTGGGGACTAAACCACAAAATGACATAACATAACAATAAAATGATGCAAATGGATTCAACCAAGTGAGATGTTGAGCCTAACGAAGGACATCATATGCCAATTAAACCTCAACGTCCTCCTTTTTAGTAAGATAAGGCCTTATTCAAAGGATGGCATCATCATCATTTTTGCACAAGGAGACCAAGAGGAAGGGTAATACATCACAAGAGAGGTCCAAGTGGGCATAGATGAGGTGTGTTAAACACATGCAATGACCTCTACATAGCATAAACAAAAGTGTGGCTAGGAGCCCCTGAGCCATGCATCATAATGGGTTCATCCTAAAGGTGCACCAAACACCTACCCAAGGCCTAAATTCCCAACATGATGAGGGCCTTCCTCCCATCAAGCGATAGTCAGTAGAGCCATTAGGTGTAATGTCCCCATTTTCAGGTTCTGTAGCTCTACAGTTGGAGATGACTTTATGGGTTTATGTCAGCTTGATCAGAGGGGTAATTTGATGTTACCAGTGGGCTCAAATGGTTTAGAGGAGTTATATGATGCTTTCAAATTTCCGTTTATAATCTTTCATCATCGATATCACCCCTACGCTATCAAATTGCAATTCCGATGCATTTCGACCGTTCTTGTAAATTGGGAGTATTATTGAGCATTATTTAATGAATTTCACCAAGGTTGTCATTTTAATCAATTATCTTAGAGGGGTACCTTTGTGTGATAGTTTGTAGGAACTAGGACGAGGAGCTTTAAATGTTGGGATGATGAAAAGTGACTTCTAGTGCTTGAAAATATTTTAAAATGAAATAAATCACTTTTTGGAGTAAAACAACCTAATAAATTAATAAAAGTGACTTTTCGAGAAAAGTGAATAAAAAGCTTAATAAAGTCATTTTATATTTTTTTTAAAGGGGTGAAAATACATCTGAAGTTATAAAAGGGAGTTGGGCTCATTCTCCCATTCATTCATGGTCATTTTATAAAAAAATCTTTGGAGAGATCTCTTGTGGCTTTAGGGTTTAGATTCAAACCCTTATGGTAAATTAGTTTTGGTGGTGAGACACATCCACCCTAGCTAATGTAGAGGAGGAATCACCTAGATTTCTCACTAAATTACATTGAAGAAGAAGGTCCAAGTTTTGGCAAATCGCTAAGGTTTGTGGAGTTTGGTGGGATTCTTGAGAGGGTGCACTTGTTTGAAAGGGCGCAAAACACATTTGGGCCAAGTTACATTGTGAAGATTGTAAGACTCATTGGGAAGATGATTTGAGGAAGGGCGCACTACCTTTGAAGGGTGAAAATCCTCATGTGTAAGCATACAAAGAAATATGCCTGGTGCATTCGTTTCAGAGGTCATTTGGGGGTGGAATCTCTTACTTCAACATTGTTGGGTATACTCTGTGAGGTCTGTCCTCTAGTTGCAGCAATATCCCAATGTTTCAAGATTGTATCCATCATTTCCAAACCATACACTACATTCTGGCAGGTCGTACCTTTTCCTACAAGTTGTACCTTTGTCCTACAGGTCGTACACTATTGTAAATGACATTATATTAGTTCATACTTCCTTCTACATGTTGTACCTTCACTCTACAAGTCGTACATTGGATGTAAATGATATTATTTGCTACAAAAGGTATTGTGGTGTTGGAAAAGTTATTGTCTATCTAACTTCTTGTGTGGCTATTCGAAAAAATATATCAAGTCAACAATCATTAATTTGTGTATTACTATTGTTTGTAAGATCTTATGTCCATTCTTTATAAATGTGAGCTTGTTTATGTTAAGTGCATTAAATACATCATATGGCATTAAACTGTTTGACAAAATATCCAAACAAGAAAACACCATAACACAGTACCAATCCTCACAAAAACATATCAGCAGTTAAGAGGGTTATGACATAATTGTTTGACTAAAGGTTTGACCCAAAAGCACTAAAGAACAGTAATAAATTTGAACACATAACAACAGATCTGAGAGGGGGATTGCTACAGGAACATAATAGTACTAAAATGAAATTGTTTGACAAAAGTCCGAGACATTACAGTGGTATCAAAGTTGTGCATCCTGCCAGCCTAAGGGGCTATTAGTGACATATATTTTCAGATTGCTTTGTTGAATGACCATCACTCATCTATTTCAGTTTCAATAGATTAAATTTGTATCAAGGCTTGCATTCATGTCTTAGGAAAGATGAAGACAATTTAAGAAATCATGGCAGAATTGTTACAAGTTTCTCAATAATATAAGAAGAATCTAACAACATTCTTAGATCATATGGAGTTATTGGAGCCTCACTTATCAAAGGAGAATAAATAAGAAGGGCTCAAATCTGAAGTGGTTAATGATGTGAATACCTCACCTTGTGAGGGAAGTTCGAAAGAACCCTAGGATGACTTCTTGAAAGTGAATGCACCTATTCATGTTGAGAATGTGTACAATGAGGTTGACAAAATAACAGCCTCTAATACACCATTAGAGCTATATTATGAGGTTGATAACACCAATACATATTATGGGCATGTTGACAACACATATGATAAAGTTTTCCAATCAGCTAATGATGATGATTTGGGTGTGTTAGCACCTAATCATGATGAAGGTTTGGTGTTGGATAAGATTCCTTTGGATGTTGAGTTATGCAAGAAGGACGACAAAGAGATAACTAATTTTGAGAAGCATGACTATGAATAGAAATCAGAAATTTGTATGGAGATGATAGTTCCCATGAGACCCATCATTTGGCAAGGCAATTGAAGGTAAGTGAAGACATGATTATTGCATCCATAAAACATTTTGATGATACTGATAAGTTGATGTAAAATTGTTGTTGGAAGGAAGAGTATCTAGGGACACATAAGTATTTTGCAAGAGATCTTTCCCTTGCATATTTTCAAGCACTCGGAGAAGCATTGGTGGTGATGAAATATAATTACCTATACCTAATTTAAGCTAGAGATCATATTCTTATGCATGATGAGATTTATTTTTTTGCACTAAAAGGGAAAAAAGAGGAAGTGGAGAAGCTTACCCATGAGCTTAAATTTAGCAAGCATTATTTTAAGAGCACTCAAATGGCCCTTCAAGAATCAGAAATTTAGGTTGATGAGCTTTGGGTGGAGGTGAGTTTGGAACCTTATTCATCATCCACATCAGAGACTCGGTCATCTAGGGAATCCATAACACAAGAGGATTTTATTTGTACTATGTATTTGAGGGAAGAGACTCTTGGGATGGTCATGCATGAGAGCTATTCAGATTTGTAGGGGCTTGGAGAGAGGCCTAACTCATAATTTTTTTATTATACACATATTTTGCATCATGGGAATCATGAGCCACCTCTTGGGGGAGACCAATGAAGGCTCAAGTCATAGCTACAGATGAGATAATTGAGCATATACCATGTGGGCCAGCCAATAGGGAAGTGTATGCATCCGCTAATTAGGGGAATGGGTAGATCATAGATGACACTAGTGAAATGAGTGCATAGGATAAGAAGCCTTCAAATAGAAGCCAACCTTACCATGTGGAGCTTCAGTAATGGTTGAGAAAGCATGAAAAAGAGTTTGAAGAGATCCCTCCAGGGAGACCTCTTGACATAAGCCTTGAGCATACCATTGAATTTGGTTTACCAAGGATCAATGAGTTGATAGATGAGCTTCATGGTGCAGTATACCTTTCTGATATTGACTTGCGTTTGGGGTACCATCATATCAAGATGAGAGAGAAGGGTGTGTGGGTACATCAAGAGAATATCCAAGCTATATGGGATTGGCTCACAGATATTTCAGCCGATTGGAAGTCCCACCTCCTGGTGGAATATTCCAAGAATAGGTTTGCTTGTGAGTTAATGGATGGCCACATTCAATATGAAATGTACAACGTATTGGATGACATTATATACTATAGAGATCACATATATTTATTCCTCGATTCCACACTTAGGGAGAATATCATGTGGGCTATGCATGATACACCTTTGGTAGGGCATCTGAGATACTTCATAACTTACCGAAGGATCGGAGAGAGGTTCCCTTGGAAGGGACTCAAGGACAATTTGTTGAGACAGGTGAGGGGGTGTATGACTTGTCAACAGAACAAGTCATATCATATTCATCTGACATGATCATTGCAGCCTTTACTCATTACAGAACAAAAGTGGAAGAATGTGTCAATGGATTTCATCATAGGTCTATCAGAGGTGCATGATAGGGATTTCATTTATATCGTTGTTGATCAGTTGACTATGTTTGCACATTTCTTCACGATTTCATCGGAGCATGAGGCACCACAAGTGGCATATTTTTTTTCCAGGGAGGTGCTTAAACTCCATGGGTTTCCTGCGTACATTGTCAATGATGGGGACACTATATCTTTTGGTGCATTTTGGTAGGAGTTGGGTAGATTAGAAAGCAAAAAGTTGACTCCTAGTATATTGACTCTACCAGATGGTTGCATACAAAAATAGGAACAAAAAACTTAGCTTATTTGGATTCCCATGGTTATCAATGAAGCACAACAGGAGTCTATAGGTATTGGGAGTGGTTGGATTTGGCAAGTCATCTGATTTGTAGATCACTTCAAAGTTTGATATTGGTTGGCGGAGTTGTGACAGTGATGGGTCGGTTTCATTTTTGGATTATCATGAGAGGAGATGCTCAGACTTATTCTATAGGGAGGGACAACGTTTCTTTTCTGATACTAGGATCGATTCCGGTAGTGGATTTGCATACCTTGAATTCACTGAGATGACTTGCAGGGATATGATTCATGGTAATGGGTTTATTCCTTACAGGTATTTCAATTTGGGGTTCCAGAAGAGGAGAATGCAATTTGATCTCGATGGGTAGACATTTATGATCAGAGTGGTGTAGCGTTAGCATGGTGGTTCCTTCCTAAGACTAGTTTGGAACCCTAGGATTACATTGTTTGGCAGTTTAACAACTAATAGAGATGAGAGAGTCGATCCTTACTTTCAGGAGTTTTCTCTTAGGGTGCATTGGGTTGGTTCCCTAGAAGATCCATTCTCTGAGTATTTGATCGAGTGTTTGTTGTACATGATTGCTTTACCTATCAGTAGTATTCAGGTTGCCCCTTCTGTTAGTACCCTGTAGGACAATGCTATGAGAAAAGGGTGCTTCACATCTTCCAGGTTGGTTTGGGACCCTGGGATCATTCTCAACTTCAGTTTGGTACAACTTATTGATTGTAGGGTTGTGATGGCATTGCTTGAGAACAAGAAATCCTCGGGAAGGGAGGACAGTAATGTTCCCATTTTTGGGTTCCCTTGCTCTGCAATTGGATATAACTTTATGGGTTTATGTCAACTTAATCATAGGGGTAATTTGATGTTACTAGTGAGCTCAGATGGTTTAGAGGAGTTATATGATGCTTTCAGAGGTACGCTTATAATCTTTCATCATCAATATCACTCTGGCGCTATCAAATTTTGATTCCAATGCATTTCAACCATTCCCATAAATTGGGAGTATTATAAAACATTATTTAATGGATTTCACTAAGGTTGTCATTTTAATAAATTATCTAAGAGGCGTACCTTGGTGTGATATTTCATTGGAACCGAGATGAGTAGCTATAAATGTTGGGAGGATGAAAAGTGACTTCCATGAAATAAATCACTTTTTGGAGTAAAAAGGCCTAATAAATTAATAAAAGTGACTTTTGAAGAAAAGTGAATAAAAAGATTAATAAAGTCATTTTAATTTTTTTTAAATGGAGAAAAAGACATATGAAGTTATAAAAGGGAGTTGAGATCATTCTCTCATTCATTCATGATCATTTTATAAAAATTGCTTTGGAGAGAGCTCTTGTGGCTTTGGGGTTTAGACTGAAACTGTTGTGGCATATTAGTTTCGGTGGTGAGACACATTCACCCTAGCTAATATAGAGGTGGAATCACCTAGATTTCTCACTAAATTACATTGAATAAGAAGGTCTAAGTTTTGGCAAATCGTTGAGGTTTGTATAGTTGGTGGGATTCTTGAGAGGGCGTGCTTGTTTGGAAGGGCACACCACACATTTGAGCCAAGTTTCAATGTGAATATTGTGAGACTCATTGGGAAGGGCACACTACCTCTGAAGGGTGAAAATCATTGCCTGTAAGGATACAAAGAAATATGCTTTTCGCATTCATTTCAGAGGTCATGTGGGGTTGGAATCTCTTTCTTCAACGTTGTTGGTGATACTCTGTGAGGTCTATCCTCTAGTTGCAACAATATCCCAACATTTCAAAGTTGCATCCATCATTTCTATACCATATACGTCATTCTGGCAGGTCGTACCTTCACCTATAGGTTGTACCTTTGTCCTATAGGTCATACAATATTGTAAATGGCATTCTAGCAGGTCATACGTCCTTCTACAGGTTGTACCTTCACCCCACAGGTCGTACACTGGCTGTAAAGACATTATTTATTGCAAAAAATTTTGTGGTGTTGGAAATTTTCTTGTCCATTTATCTTCTTGTGTGGTTGTTCAAATAAATATATCAAGTCAACAATCATTAATTTGTGTATTATTGTTGTTCATAAGATATTGTGGTCATTATTTGTAAATGTGAGCTTGTTTATGGTCACTATGCTTAGTTCGAAGGATTAAGTTGGAATTGGGCCAACCAAGAACTAATCCATTCCTTAATTCACACATCTAATAAAATCATTTAAAAATAACCAACAAGACTTGCATCACTTTCACGACACAACAACACTCCAACTTATGTGACTCCATTTCGCACTGGTCTAATCTACAAACAACCAAACATTAAGTGAATAAATGTGTTAGATGGATGTATCTTTATCCATGTTGTTGTTGTAATTCATAATTACATTTCTTTGGTTCAGTATTAATTCACCTTCAAACTCCTAGTTTAATTTCTTTCTCTGACTTAGCTTAAAGGCCATAGTTTGTTTTTCATAGGGACCACCCCCCTTGGCTTCACTAGGAGTTGGCCTAGATGGAGGAGTTGAGTGTTGAGTGACAGTATCTCAACTATTTTTTTTCTCCCAAAGACACATCCAGTGGCTTGAAGATTTCTGCCACGCTAACGGTTAATCCCCTTTCCCCCGAGGCGTGTATCTGACGGCAACATGTATTAAATACACCAGATGGCATTAAATTGTTTGACAAAATATCCAAACAAGAAAACACCAAAACATAGTATTGATCCTCACTAAAACATATTAACAATTAAGAGGGTTGTGACATAATTGTTTAACTAAAGGTATGACCCAAAAGCACTAGAGAACAGAAGTAAATTTGAACACATACCATCATATCTGAGAGGGAGATTTATATAGGAACATCATAGTACTGGAATCAAATTGTCTGACAAAAGTCCCAACCCAAAATATTTGAATAGTCAACTAAAAAATTCAGCCCAGATTTGGTCTAGGGCATTACACAAGGCCAATTGTCCTTGAATGAGAACCAATAGGGCCTACCAAAACCATACCAAGGGTATTGAACCTCGATATACCAACACTTTTACATAAGAAATCCTAGACTTGGCCTTTTACAATGGAAAAATACCCCCTCACTCTGATGCATCCTGAGAGGAACGCTATAGAAAATATGGGGCATAACAACTAACTCCAACTATGGGACATGTGCTCTTATCGAGAGTGTATGAGAACCCCCTGGAATCTCCTAGAACCTGTAGACCTACACACACATCTAACAACAACTATGTCAAATGCATCAAGGGTAGACACTTATGTCCTTCCTTGGTCAAATCAAAATGAAATGCAATAAACAACAAGTGCAATGAATGGGTAAAACAAATGACATATCAAAGTGCTCATGCAAGATATTGTGCAACCTACCTACCTACTCTAACATGGTAAGAGAAATAAGTCAAGTGAAATCATACCACTAGTGAAGCCACCTTAGCACATCATTCATGATAGGCCTTCTTCCTTTGTCTTTGGCCATAGTCCAAGACAAAACCACATTAATAATGAACTCGGTATATGTTATTACCTTCATCAAGATGTATCTACAATGATAGAAGAAATCATGGACTTGAACGCCTTCAAACCTTGGCCAAGGAGAAAGGCCCTTCCCGCAAGCCCCCTCTATCCAAGCTTGAACAGGGATTTAGTATAAATTGTCATCATCATAAGCCTGCTTATTGATCTATGCCATGCTACCCCAAATAAATTTTGAAACCAAGAATAAGTCCTAAAATATATGGCTGAAAAAGGGACCTCAAACCTACCCTGGGAGAGGGCTCATTTTGTTGATGTGACCTTGCAATACAATCACCTTCTTGCTATCCAAAACTTGCCTTACTTCCTGAGAAACACGGCTGAAAATGATGTTTGAGATCCTCCTTGGGAAAGGGTAAACCTAGATGTTCAACATCTACAATAGATATCCCCATATGTAATCCTTTATCATCATCAATGGTGAGCAAGCACGACTAAACCACATCCTAATAGATCTCATCAAAGGTTGGTTCTCCAAGGTCTTCAAAAAATGCAATTTCCTCATTGGAAGAACCATTTAAGGATCTCCAACAAATTTTGAAAAATCCATACCTATACCATGCTCATCAAGAAAATTCAAATCATCGCATCCATGGTAGCCATCATCAATAACAAAAATATCCCCACACCTGTCATCTTCAAAAAATGTCTTCAAAAGTAAAATAGAGAGGATGAGAGGGGAACAAGGAGAATCATAGACTACATCTTCATCAACCATGTTTTCCACATGCTTTGGAATCGGGAAAGGCTCTTCAACAAGAGGTTTTTGATTTTCTTCTTGATATTCATGAAAACCCCTTTCATATTGTTCCACATCTGCATAAAAATCCAGCTTTGGCCGATCTAAATTGAAAATCTCTTTGCTTCTGCTTGACGGGAAAAAAATCACAAAAATATTCCTTGGAACCTCTGTGGCTCAAAAGATCAAGTACCACACTCCTGGCCCTTGAAGAATCATAGATGGGAGGGCCAATAAAGCTACAATAATCATCCCCTTCTTCATCATGCAAAGGAATCTTGCCATTTTATTTCAACATTCCCAAAATATCATAGGAATCTTCGAAAAAATGGTGAGGAGTCACCATTTCCTCACTTTCTTTGTTTAGGCCTTCTTGGTATTCATGTGTTTTGTGATTTTCAACATGGATTTCCTTGAATTCATTTTCTATGACATCTTTGTCTTCATCTTCAAAGGTATGATATTCTTCGAGCATAGGGCTCAAGATGTCCTCTTCCTTAGATTCTTTATCATGATCCTTGACAAAATATTCTTCAACAATGGTTTCTACATGAGAGCTCTATAGGGATTGATCTTTGTCACTATCTTCATCTTCAAGTGATGAGCTAGATGTGTCTTCATCAATGAGATACCCAATATTCCCTTTGAAATAAGGATACCATCTCTCACAAAAAATCTTGATAAATTATCCGAGTGAGTGAATTCTTTTCTTAGGAATCCCATCATACCATTTGTCAATATCATCGTTCATCAGATCGAGAGACAACATGAACATATTCATCATAACACCTTCACGGACCACAATTAAATCTGAAATAACACACATGAATGGCATAACATGCCAATCAATTGAATCCTCATGCCCACAATTTTTTGGGATGCACTTCTTCCAATCGTCCTTCTTCGTATCATAGCCATGGAGTTGATTACGATACCCCGCGGCCCCCGAGAAATCCAATGGATCAAACCAATTTTGTATCCATGGTTCATCGTAAAATTCCATATCTTTTATCGATGCCAAAAATGTGCAGTCACCAAGATGAGATCTTATTCTTAATTGGTGGATGTGTTGACCTCTACACCCAACAATTTCATCGATAGTTGAGGCTTTTGTCTCGAAGTGCACTTCTTTGTTTGTATTTTTCTTCAATGGAGTCACCATGTAAGACCTGCAAGGTTAGTTCTTAGCAATACTCTCATCACAGTACAAAGAAAAAACTTACCTCAACTTCCTTACCGTAATATGACGCTCTTTCCAGGTGAATGGAAACTTTGACCTAAGCAACACGCCCCAACTATCATGCAACAACCTTTGAGTGTCCCCTACAAAAGTGCCAAAACAAAATTCCTCTCAAATTATCACCCTTGATCAAGGTCACAGATCTTGGTGCTATGAGGGGTAAGCACGTGAGAAGCTAGTGCATAATTTCACCACAACCCAACTTCTCAACACTTTAGGTCAACTCTTAAGACCAAGGGGGGATCCCTTATATTGGTGAAAGATATCTGCAATCACTCAAACAAAACCATAAATACCCTTCAAAACCAACCTCTCGGCTAAGACCAGTGCTCTTTTGTATGGGAGCGCCCTCTCCACCCCCTGCTCCAGCTTCCAAATATTGCTCCCTTCGGAAGCTCTCTCCAAGTTTTGGGAGTGTGCTCCCAAGGCACTCCCTACCTCTCCTATACTAAAATCTCCTATACTAGGTTGATCATTTGATGATAATGTTATGGTACCTTCCTTCTTTGCCAAGGTCCTATAAAAGTTGTTATGGTTGATCATTTGACGACAATGTTATAAGTTATAAATACTAGATGATTGATGTTATATGGTTTAATCCATGTTTTCTATAGCTAATTCAACATTCTACATGTTTTTTAGATATAAATACATCAAAATATATTAAAATATATACTATATAAAAAAACACTCCAGAAATTGGAGCTTTTGAAAATTTTGCTTTTCGCTCCACTCTCACTCCCTGCTCCCAATAGGTTAGGACCAATGCCTTGTGGAGTCAAAACAATACATATAATGATACTAGGTGAGAGGGAGGAGTTAGAACAATTTATTATGAATTTCAAGATAACTCCTTGATCTTATTGCTACTATGATATTACAACAATCAATAACAATTTAGAAAATGGATGAAAACCAACCCAAACAAGGCCAATTTACCGCATAAATATATCTTAAGGGTTAGGGAAAGTAATATGCCTCAGGAGGTGAAGGGAAGTCCTAAATTAGATCTGAAAGTTCTTAACCAATTCTTGTTTAAGTCCAAACCAACCCTCAAATAGGTGATGGGCCTTCTTAAAACATTCCAACAGATGTCCAACCCCCTATGGGTCAACCTTAGGCATTTTCTTTGTTTTTTAGGCCTTCAAAGCTTGTTGATTTGGCTAATGTACCTGTTGTACCTACTATACCAGATCTGAAAAATGCCCTATATAACACAAAAAACGGTATATTTATCAATCCAACCACAGGAAAGGGATGCTCTTAAACCTACTAGGGCACACTTTTCCAACAGAGCACAATTCTAAAATTCATGATATTTTTTGAGATATGGTTTTTCTATATTTTTAGGGTTTTTCCAAATTATATTGTTTTGTATTTTTTGTAATATATACAACAAAATTTGATAAAAATTGAAGAAGAGAAGGGGTTATATCGTAGTCCTTAACCCTAGGGAAACAAGAGAACAAGGTTAATGTCCCTTTTCAATTTGGCAATTCAATATTTACCAATTAGGGAAAAGACTAGTAATCCTAGATAGGTCAAAGTAGCCACTAGCCTAATTAGCACAAACAATGAATTCCAAGGCCCAACTATGAAGAGCTCCTTCACGAAGGAAAGTCTCATCAAAAAATATTGACGAGATGCAAGCAAAACACTAACTTACCTTGCTTAAGGTGCACAAGAGAAAAATCAAACAAGAAAAATAAAAGATCTTATACATCCACTGAGAAAAGAGCAAGAGAGAGGTCTTAGGCATTTTCTTAGCCTTCAGTTATAAAAACCATTAAATGGAACAAGCTTGATAGACACCAAAACCCTAGAAATTTAATCATCCAACCTTCATCACAATAAAATTATGCCAAATAGAGAGGTGTGCATGCCTTAGAAGCTCTAATAGACCAAGAGAAAAAAGTAATAAGATAATATTTAAACCATTGTCTTGTTTACAAATGAGATTATGAGCACCTATTTATATGAGGTGTTCTAGTCTTTCTGAGCATTTTAGAGCCTACCTTACGAAAAGATAAAATAAATTAAAATTAGGGTTTGTCACCCACAAGTTGAGGACTTAACCACAAAATGACATAAAATAACAATTAAATGATGCAAACATCTTCAACCAAATGATATGTTGAGCTTAAAGGAGGACGCCATGCCCCAACTAACCCCAACGATTTGTTTTCCACTCAACGTCCTCCTTTTTAACAAGGTAAGGCCTTCTTCAAAGGATGGCATCATCATCATTTTTGCACGAGATCAAGAGGAGGGATACTACGTCAAAAGAGAGGTCCAAGTGTACACAGATGAGATGTGCTAAAGTGGTTATGACAATGCTTACATGCCCAATCAGATCAACATAGCATAAACAAAAGTGTGGTTAGGAGCCCCTAAACCATGTGTCATAATGGGTTCATCCCAAAGGTGCACCAAACACCTACCCAGTGCATAAATTCCCAATAGGATGATGGAATTATTCCCATCAAGGGGTAGTCAGCAGAGCCACTAGGCCACCACTCCTTGAAATGAAAACCAATAGGACCTTCCATGACCAGACCAAGGGTCTTGAGCCTCACTAGACCAACACTTTTACATAAGAAAGCCAGGACTTGGCCTTTTACAATGGAAAAAGACCCCCTCACTCTAGTGCATCCTGAAAGGCACACTACAAACAATCTAGACCATAATAGAGTCAACAACCAATATAATAACCATCAAGATGCCTAGTCATAATGATGCTCAACTAGCTATATAGAGGTGCACCCTAAACAAGGGTTCCAACTTCCTCACACATATGATGAAGCAAGATGAATAGTAAATTCCCACAAATAAATCATAAAATAATGCAAAACCATGGGTTGAAAAACAAAACCAAGAGTAAAAACCATGATCATCTCCAACATGCCTTGAAATATGTGGCATTAAGAGGATGAGCAATCTATCTAATTTAGTATTCTACATCATAATACAACCATCCAAGAGTGAACATAACCCATATGAGCTAGGGCGCTCAAGCAATAATCCTAATGTAATGTCCCCAATTTTGGGTTCCGTTGTTCTATGGTTGGGGGATAGCTTTCGAGCCTATAGTCAATGAAGAAAATGAAATCACTATTGATGTCACTTAGCTAGAAAAGGTGGTTTATTTCTAAAAATGACTAATAGCCACTCAAACCTTAGAAAAGTGGCTTTTAATTTTATATGTGAAATAAGTCAAATGAGGGAGCATTCTAGATGGTATTAGGGATTCCATGGTATTTCCCATGGCATGGAGCTCCAAACGAAGATAAAAGGAGGGGCAACACCTCATTTGGTCATAGAATATGATTTGATTTGATATCTTCTGCAGTGTCTAGTGAACCAGAGTTTTCGTTGGGGTTTGGAAAAACCCTTCCATCATTGTTTGGTTTCGATGGTGCAAGATCCACCTTAGCTAAATGTAGGGAAATACGCCCAAGGTTTCCATTGAGATTCAATTTGCATTTTATCTTCAATTTATGTTGGAGCAGGCTGATTGTATGAGCTTCATAGAGGGTCGAGTCCCTCCTAGAAAGGCCGAGGACATTTGAGTGAGTAGCGACATCTAGAGGGTTCGTTGCGCAACAAATAGGTGTCTAATCTCATCTCTTGGTATCGTGGCAACCAATGCCTTGTGGGGAATTGAAAGAAGGTCGAGATCATTTCTTGGGAACCAAGTCATGGAATGGGAAGAGGAGAAACCAAGGGGTTGTTTCCCTTGTTGTTGATCTGTGGAGGTCGTGAGTTTTAATGGAGAGGTCATGAGCCCAAGAGTAGGATGAGAGCCCTGGGAAACAACCAAGGAAAATTATGGAGGAGGGACGAAATAGAGAGAAATTCATGGGGGATTCTGTGGAAGTCGATTTCTCTTGAGGAGGAGCAAATCAATAGAGAAGGGGTCGTAAGTCTGAGGAGGACCGTTGCACACTTCTGAGGGAGGTTGAGAGACGTGGAAGAAAACATAGGACTATTGGGAGGGGTCGATTGGTGGTGAGGCCATGAGCCTCTAAGAGGGGGTCAAAGCTTGAGAGTGAGGAATTCATGGAGGACCGAGAGCCATAGAGAATTCGTGAGGCATTTTTGGGCCATCTCACCGTATTGGGCAGGCCGCAAGCAATTTTGTGTGAGTCGTGGAGATTTCGGGGTGCCTAGAGACACTAGAGGGGGTGATTATTCCATGGAGCAAGTCACTATCAGCTACAATTGACATTTGGAGGTTTGAGACTCATTAGAAAGTGACAATTCAGTAGTAGAAGAGCCACGGTGATGATCCCGGTATTTGACATTTTTTGTAGTTTTGATATTTGCATTATAGCTGCTATAGAAAACCACTAGAATTTCATGTTGTTCCATCCATAATAAAATATCCATATTGTCTCTCTCATTTTGTGTGCTTGATTACTTGCAAAAGTATTTGATGTAATTTCTATTTGAGAATACATGCAAGTGTTTGTAGAAAGTCCTCCTAAATGAGTAACATGCAAATTGCTTGACATAACCTCACACCCAAAACATCAATTTTTGCCTATAATTGCATTGGGGATATTTTAGTGGTATCATAGCCATATATCTTGCCAGCTTGTGGGGTATTCGGTGGGAGGATTATTCCAGATTGCTTCAAATTAAGTGATCCACACTTATTTCTCTCAATTCCAACAGTGATATTAAGCTTGCACTCAATGCACTTAATGAAGATGAAGGAAACAGAAGAAATCATGAATGAGACTTTGCAAATCCTTCAGAAAAATAAGAAGGATCTTGATCTCTTGGCTGAAATTTTGAAGGAGATAGCAGCAATGAAATACGTGCCTTACTACTGAAAATATATAGCATTGGATGAGGATATCCATGCAGCCTTGTCCTTTCGAGATTATTACACCATTAAGCATGGAAGATGACGCAAGGATTTGGATGAGGATTACTTTAGAGGCACAAGGAATAAATTGAAGAGAGATGAGCATGAAGGACATGTGAAGGAGCATGCATCTATCCATATTGAGGATTTGTGCATAAAGGAAGACCAAACAATAGCATATGAGGTATCATCATAGCTAGTCGATGAGGTCAATTACCCCAATGAATTGGAGGAGTATACCTATGATGAAGTTTTCAAAGCAACAAAAGATGAGGATCCAACATCTTTCCCTGTTTATGATGCCAATGGTTCAAGCGGGCTAGCACCTAACTATGATATGGATTCAACCCCTCATCCTATTTATGGCATGTATGATGATGTAGGCATGATTGTCCCAGAATATGACATAGGGGATGAATTGGTGGATGAGAATTTGTATGAGGATGATAGTCCACATGAGACCCATCACTACACGGTATCAGCTAGTGATTCAGTTGGTCCCTTGTGTGACAACCTATGCCATGTTTGATGAAATAACATTGCGGGATTTGGAGAACCGACTATCGGTCACATAAGAGAAAATTGTGCAGGTGTTGATGAGGGTAGATGGTGCTCATAAGTTTATCGAAGATCTTATGTGGAAAAACTAATTGGAGGAGAGACAAAATGGAGTTGTAGAAGGAGTCACTAGTACCCAATTGCACATCATCAAAGAAGCAGTAGAGCATATGAGATCTAATAGGGACCTTGCTCTTAAATTCATTGAAGACAAGGAAAGGGAGGCTGAGGAGATTTGTTACCAGCTAAATTTGGCACACTCTTCATTATTGACAGTAGAAAAGACTCCATTATCTTTGGCATTCATGACACATGAGGGCATGAGCAACACTCATGGTTTGAGGGAGGAGACTCTTGTGACAATCTCGCAAAAGGATCATTCCGAGTTGTTGGTGCTTCAGGAGATGCCTAACACAGAGGGTTTTGACCATGCACATGTTTTTCATTATGGGGATCATGAGCCGCCTCCATTGGAGAGGCCACTAAAATTCCAAAGTTTCTCTACGGAGGAGATAGTTGAGCACATTCCTTGTGTACTAGGTTGCAAGGAAATGTATGCATCCATGGATTGGGTGGGCGAGCATATGATAGACTTAGGCATGCTCTAGGATACAGGTCCAGGTGACATTAGGGGAATGATGGATACAATAGCGCATATAGGGTACATGATCGTACAATATGATATAGTGACATGCAAAAATATATAGGGGTATATAGTGGCACACGGTGAGGTACAATGGAGTTTTGAAGCATTTCCTCCAGGAAGACCTCCTAACAGGGACCTCGAGCATACCATTGAGTTTGGTTTACCCAAGATCGTTGACTGGATGGTTCAGCCTCATAAATCAATGTATCCCTTGATGATTGATTTTCAATGGAGATATCACCATACTAAGGTAGGAGAGTCAGACACTCATAGTGCTACTTTCAGGTGTCATTATGAGTGCTTGGTCATGAACAAGTTTTACAACTTGACGACAACTTTATACTCAAACTAAGAACTCTAGCCATAAAAATCATATTTTTGCATTAAAAAATACCAAAAAACAACCCCAAATCAAAAATTAGTGCTACCGGTAGCACCACTTTTTCTTTGGTTAAAAATATAGACATGGTCCGAAACAATCCTTATTATTGTTTAAAAAAACCTTAAAATCAAGCCCCAAATTGAAAATTAATGCTATCGGTAGCACACTTTTTCAAAAAATGGTATTAGTATATCATTGTATAATAATTTAAAAATGTATTTATCAATTCTCTTAGTAACACTATATAAAACTAGCACCTAGTTAAACACAAATTATTTAATAACATAAACAAAATTATGATATTATTCACAATAAAACTAAACATTAAACCATAAAATGTAGAAGTTATGATATTCGGGCGCACAAGCGAGGGAGCAAAATATAAAAGTTCATATTTTTGCATCTAAAAGGCTAAAAAACAACCCCAAAGACCTCCTAAATTTAAATAAAAAATTAAAAAATTATTCAACAAATTCAAAAATGAAATTAAAAATAATTTTTTAACCTTAAAATTTTTTATAAACAATAATTAAAAATTAAAAGTAATAAGAAAAAGAAATTTCATAAGTTAAAAAAAATACAAATTAAAAAAAAAATAAAAACACTTTGAACAAATTTTAACAAAAAAAATTTAAAAAAACAGAAAAATATCTCAAACTAAATAAAAATATTTAAAAAAATTACAAAAAACTAAAAATACAAAACTTAAAACTTAAAAAAACTAACAAAAAAAAATTTAAAAATATATAAACAAAAATTCAATTAAAAAAAAATAAAAATATATATATAAAGTTTCATTTAAAAAAAAAACATTTTAAAAATATATAAAAAGTTTCATTTTAAAAATGAAATTTAAAAAAAAAACATATTAAAAATATAGAAAAAAGTTTCATTTAAAAAAAAATTAAAAATTTTAAAATATTTAAAACAATTGGATTTTAAAAAATTAAAAAAAAAAAAAAAATTGCTTTACCTCCGTCCCCCACCTCCCCTCCCCTCCCCTCCACCCCCCCCTTTCTCCCTCCCCCGCTTCCCCTCCCCTTCCCCTTGCTCCGCCCAAGCGTCGCCCCTTCACGATGCCGTGATTCTGAGAATCGCGGTCGACTAGAAAGAGCGGTGTGGGTAGTGGGCGGGGGTCAAGGAGGGGGAGGGGATGGTGGGGGGGGATAAGGGGGAGGGGAGGGAGGAGAGGGGGAGAAGGGGGACGGGGGACGGGGGAAAAGTTTAATGAAAAAACTTTAAAAATACGTATATTTTTCGTTCTAACTAGCTTCTAAATCTTAAAAAAAATAAAAAATGTGTATTTTTTCATTATAACTAGCTACTAAATGTATTTTTTTTGTAAACTTTGAAAAAATTCCATAGTAAATAAAAGTTATAGTTTTCTTATGACAAAGAAGTTTCAAAATAAAATAAAATAAAGTCTCAAAATGAAAAATGGTGCTACCAGTATACACACTTTTTGAAATAGAGCTAAAAATAGCTACTAAAATTGACCCCCAAAAAAACGAGGACAATGTCGTGTTCTCATTATGTTGTATAACTTTTTCATGCCATTGGGATTGATAAATGCACTTGGCATTGTCTACTATTGCATACCATTGTGGGGGTTTCTGTTGTGATTATTTAATGCTCCCATTATATGCAGTAGGACATGGGAGGATCACTTGAGGCAATTGGATAAGTCATGGGGCAGTATGGACATGACCAAGATTTATCGTTTGGATTATGTGGTCAGTACACAGGGTGCACAAGAGGAGATCCAGGGGGTATTGGATCAGTTCACAAAGATTGAAGCTGATAGAGTGGGGGATGACATTATTTGCTACAGAGATCACACATGTTTAGTCCTCGAGTCCTCACTTAGGGAGAGGATCATGAGGGTTAGGCATGATTCACATTTGGCAGTGAATTATCGGTACTTGCATGAGCATGAGGCACCTCAGGTGGCAAAGATATTCTCCAGGGAGGTGATTAGACCCCATGGGTTACTTGAGAACATTGATAGTGACTGGGATAGAAGATTTCTCGATGTAATTTGGAAAGAGATGAATAGAATAGCAAGCCCAGAGTCGAATCTTAGCTCTTGGTTTCACCCATAGGATTGCATATCGAGGGCTTGGCTCATTGGGACTCCTATGATTATCAGTGTGACACAGTAGCAGTCAATAGGAGTTGTGTTTGGTGGACTTCCTATTTGGTGGTGGGATCTGGGCATTCATCTCAGTGATAGATTGCTTCATATTGTAGAGATGATCAATAGAGTTGTGACGATGGTCAGTCTGCTATATTTTTGGGATGTCAGTGGAGGAGAGGTTGAGAATTCTTCTAAATGGCGGGACAATGTTTCTTTTATGATATTCAGGGTCAAGTATGGTAGTGGATTTGCAGACTTAGACTTCATTGAAACACCTTTGCATGATCTAGGTGTTAATATTTGGTTGAGATTTGATCTTTAATTCTTTTAGATGCAAAAACTTGAAACAATGAGACAATTTAATCACATGAAATTCATACAACCATAACACAAGATATACCCCAGGGTAAATCCTCGAAACAATTAGAACAAAAACCCCAACAACTCTTCTTAGTATGATATAATGGATAGCAGAGAATGTCTTTATTTTACAACATAGAAAGTTGCTTTCGGAAGATAAAAGATCACCAAACACTCTTGGTGAAGATGCATAAGCAATAAAGAAGAGAGATCAATCGGATGTATTTTCTAATCTGCCCAGCACATCAATATATAGCAAAAATCACTATCATGCAAGGAATAGCGAATCAATGCATGAAGGATAAGCCTCCCATGCAAACCATAGCAAGTTATCATGTTGGATAGTTGCAGTGCACTTCTAGTTTATTCAATCATACAACATCAATGCACCATGCCTTTCTTCCTTAACTTGAAATCATGCTTAACTGACTTTGGAGTGAACTCACCTCATAACTGATGTAGGAGCACTTAGTTAACATGCTAACATAAGTGTCATCATGCAATAGGAGAAACTTTAGTGTTGTAACTTAAGTGTAGTCTTTTAACTTTTAGTTAACTAAAGTGTCGTCATGCAAAACGCTTTAGTTAACTAATTCCTTTTTAACACTTTAGTTAACTTTTCTTAACTGAAAATCATGTTGATTGATTTTACTTGAGTAGCCACTAAATTCTCCTTTAGTTAATTGATAGCATATTTTTAATTGATGTTTAATTGAAGCATTGATCGAGGCATACATTGTCACTTAACTGGAGCTTTAACAATTCGAGTTCTCTTTAATTAGTTGAAGTGTTTGCATGGGCAATTTCGAATTATCTTGATCTCTATGCTTTATCTTTTATTTATTTTTATTTTACTACATGGTCAATATGTGCTAACTTTAATTATCTATCACATTACATTATACTAAGAAGAATTATCAGATACTGTGATCATATTTATATTATTCTGGACCAAATGATCATATGTTAAAGTAATTCACTTTAGAGGTGATCAATATCTAAATGAGACTTAATAGCAACTGGTGATCTTGGTTAATAATACATCACACAACATTAAATGCTTTTAACAAGTAAAGCATGACCTTTATACGAAAGGTCAACCTCTATACCGGAGGTCCATCCCATGGATACCTTTATACAGAAGGTTCACATGAGAATCATGACTTGACAAACAAGTCCAGAGACTTTTTCAACAAGACTTTACACCATCATTAATTTGATCAATTACCTATATACGGGAGGAATAACCTTTACACAGAAGGCAATCTAAGTTCTCACCTCTATATAGGAGGATCAATCTTGGTTGCACAAGATTGGTTTGGAGAATGTCTCCTAATGATGTATATTTAACTCTCCCTCTCAACGAGGGAGACATTTTCTGTCATACCAAGCTTGTCTCGAAAGTACCTGAACTTCGTCACCAACAGAGACTTAAGTTAACACATCTGGAATCTACTCATCAGTAGCAATGTACTGAAGTTTCACTGTACCTTTCTGGACCATTTCTTGGATGAAGTGATACTTCATTTCAATGTGCTTCGACTTGTCATAAAACATTGGGTTTTCATAAAGCTTGATGCAACTCTGATTGTCACACCTAATAACTGTAGGCTCAATATTTTAATCGAACAACCTTGTAAGTAGCTTTCTAAGCCACATTGCTTCTCAACGGGAAACACTAGCAGCTATGTATTCTACTTCTGTAGTGCTCTAGGCTGCAGATCACCACTTCCTATTAGGCCAAAATATCATAGTTGATCCTAGGCTATAACAACAGTCGGATGTTTTCTTATGGTCCACAATGCTTCCTCCCCAGTCAGAGTTTGTATAACCAAGTAACATGACTTCTCCATTGGAGGCATGTCTAAGTCCATATGAAATTGTACCTCGAAGGTACCTAAGCACATGCTTAGCAGCTATCCAGTGTCTATGTCTCGAATCAGACATAAATTGACTAAGAATGCTCATGGCATAAAATACATCAGGCCTCGAATGTATCAAGTACATTAGCGAACCTATAAGCTGTCTATACAAAGTGGGATCTACTAGATCTGATCCAGATCCTGACTCATGAAGTTTTCTCAAATTGGAAACCATCGGTGTAGTCATAGATTTGAAATATATTATGCCAAACTTGCACAATATATCCACAGTGTACTTCCCTCAAGATAGAAAATTTTCATCTTTTTTTTGCCAGATATCAAGGCCAAGAAAGTAGTGCATCAGACCTAAGTCTTTCATCTCGAACTTTAAGGTGAGCTCCCTCTTACACCAAGCAATCATATGTTCCTCTCCAGTGAGAAAAAAATCATCAACATACAGAACCAATATCAACCGTTGGTTCTTCACTACTTTGAAGTACAAATTTGGATCAACTTCACTCTTACAGAAACCCAATTTATGAAGGTAGCTATCAATTATGGAGTATCAAGCCCTGGGGCCTTGTTTAATCCCATATAAAGCTTTCTTTAGCTTGAAAACATGGGAATCCTTCCCATGCACCACAAATCCTTTAGGATGCTGAATATAAACCTCTTACTCAACCTCACCATTGAGGAAGGCTGTCTTCATATCCATCAGGTGAAGTTTCCATCCTAGAACAGAAGCAAGTGCAATCATTGCTCAGATTGTGGTGTACCTTGCCACAGGGGAAAAGGTCTCATCATAATCGATGCCTTCTTTCCGAGAGAAACCTATGGCAACGAGTCTAGCTTTATACTTCTCAATGATACCATCCGCAACATGCTTTATCTTGTAAAGCCATCTGGAAGTCACAATGGAATTTCCATCAGGTTTGGGAACAACCTCCCAAACATCATTCTTCATTATAGAGTTGTACTCTTCTGTCATTGTGTCTTTCCAAACTTGTTGCTTTACAACTTCTTCATATGAGGATGGTTTTGAATTACCGATGTGAGTCATCACTGCAACATACCCTGAATATATGTCAAGTTGCTTGCGTTCTCTGGATGAGCCTATTGGTGCTCCATGTTTCTCTGCATATTGTAAGATATCTCGACACTAATCATATCTTCTTTTAGCGGGAGGTTCATCAAGTGACCTCTCAATTAGTTCTATTAGTTCTTCATAAGCTAGTGAATCTAAGGCATCTTCTAGTTTCCCCCTCTCAAACTCTGAAGGGGGGGAATCATTCTCGAGATCCTCCATCTCTAAATCACATTGAATCTAATTCGATCTTTTGAAAGGAGATTCCTCATGGAAGGTAACATCTCAGATGACTTCAATGTGTTTCTCACCAGGTAGGAGATTCCTCATGGAAGGTAACATCTCAGATGACTTCAATGTGTTTCTCACCAGGTACATACATTCAGTATGCTTTGGATGACTCGCTATAACCCACAAAGGTGCCTTTCTTTCCAGAAGTCTCCATCTTTGTTCTCTTTTATTTCGGTACATGAATGTATACTGGGATCCCGAAGATCCTCAAGTGTGAGAGAACTAGCTTCTGACCAGTAAACACTTCTTCCAGTGTCTTATCATCTAGAATGGAATGCGAGCTTTGTAATGTCCCTTTTTAATAATGTTATTAAAATGACAAATTTTTCACTTTTTTCCCTAGTTCGACCTTTGACTAGTTTTGATGTCTAGGTCTCCAATTTGATCCAAATGCTCCCAAATATTCTGAGAAGGTATATGACTGATATTATGAATTGAATATGATGATCAAGGATGATATATGACCTTTATATTACTTCTGCAAATCATCTTTTAATTATGTCCAAAGTAGGGAGTTTGACCAGCAATTCCTCTTTGACTAGTATTGGTCTCTTGGTCTCCAAATGACCCCAAATAATTGTATAATGGGTCTGAAGGTATCTGAGAGGTATTAATACATATAAAAGAGGCTCATGGATACTTAAAAACCCTTAAAACACTTCTGCACATTAATTTACAATCTGGACAAAATAGGGAAGATTACTAGTAATTTCGAGCTTCAAACCCCCAATGGTAGATGGCTCTAAATATCTCCAAATGCTCTCAAATTGTACCAGTAGGTGTATGAATGATGTTAATATATAAAAATGGTGTTTATAGGTGTCTTTTAACCATCAAATGAATTCTACAACTCACTTTGGAAATCTGATCAATGTATGGAGTTTTTACTAGTAAAATTGTGGTTCAAATCCCCTAGGGGTAGATGATGAAAATGACTTTCCAAATGCACTCAATCCAACTCAAAATTATGAATGGAAGTAGGGGAAATATAAATCACATCAACATGAACTCATATGAATCACCATTCAACTTTTAATGTCTACTATAACTCCTTTAAATCAGATTCAAGAAGACTAGTTTCAACCTTGGGGGAAATAGCATTAAATCTTCTTCAAATGAAATAAAACTGAGCAAGTGGTTCCAAATGATTAAGTTTTGAACATGAAACTTGCAATACTCATCAATGGCAGTCCATACATCATAAATATATCATAGAAACATTCTTCCATTCGAAATCATCATCAATACATTGGTATACATCAATCTAGTGGGGGAATGGTCACTGTTTGCTCAATAATCATCAATTTTACATACAACCACTTGATATTTCCCCCTGAAAATTTTTAGAGATGATTAAGAGAGTATTTAATTCATATTATAAAATAAATGGAGCATTAGAAGCTCCCCCAAAGAGTACAATAGCTCACCAAACACACCCTCCCTCAAGGACCAAGAATATGCAATGAAAACTGGAAATGGTTGAAGGAATGAGCTGCAATAGAAGAAACCATGATCTTCCCTATAGATTACACATGAAACAAATGAATCCGTTAAATCTCCAAATGAAAGTTCTGAATGGCCTTTCCAATTACCAACTTGGATGGGAATCTTTCACCCTCGAAATTGGCTAAGGCAAGAAACTAGTCATCCACTAGCTATCCCTCTTCACAAATGCAATTGCAAATTCTAAAAATGATCAAAATATGCCATTCTTCTTTGATCATAACTTTTATAAAATTCTACTATCCTCCATGGGTCGAATTCCTTCCAAGAGATTCATGCCAACTCAATTTGGGAAGAGATTCCCAAGTATGCCACTTGTCCTTCCAATTCTAGCCCTCTCCTTCTCCCAATTCAAATTGGTGTCTCTTTGGCTGCCCTAACTCACTTGAGCACCCTCTTGGAGGCTATGTTTAGCCCTAACATGTCATAAATGTCATATGTCAGCCCTCAGGTCTGATTTGTGTCATAGGTGTCATAGCATCTTCATCATTGTTGTCATAGAGCTAGGGAATCTAACCCAAGTGTCTCACTAGCTCCAAACTGCCTCTTCCTCTTCCATGGGAGTTATTCTTCCACTCTAATTCGACCTTACATGACTCATGCCAAGTATATTGACCTTCTAACTCACCCCAAGAACATTTGGCTTCTTATGGATTCAAAATGGCAAGAGTAGGATGCTATGTGGCATGGCAAATCTAGCTTGTGTGGGTCCTACATCCTCCATGTGTCTTCATGATCAATTGCCACTTTTATTTTCTCTTGTATTTATTTATTTAGCTCATTTATTAAATATTTATGTCATTCTAATGTGCAAACATCATTTATTATCCTCCTTATGTCAAATCCCAAAGCTTCCACCCTCAACCTAGGAAATTAGTAATTTTCCTCCTAGGAAATATTTTAGCCCTTAACATCAATTTGACAAACTTTCATGAATATGGTCATTGGGCATAGGCCCTTGTGACCCAATGCCAAATTTGGGACATTAAAAATCCTCCCTTCCCAATATTGCTTGTCCTCAAGCAATTTCAAACATGGGTGTTGAAGAACCTGCTTTCTGTATAATTCTTTGAAGTTGCCACTGAGTTGCCCAACTTTGAGTCTTCGAGATTCCATGAAGATTCTAGAGAGGAACCACCATGCTTGTTGTTGTACAACTATAATTAAAATCACTTTATTAAGTGGGAAATCCATCTCCCATACTGCTTGTTTCCCAAAAAATATTGAAACCAATAAACAAAAATTATTCCAGGGTCCCATTGCTTGTATTGCACCCCAACAATTAAGAGTGCTCTCCAACCCATACCATCAGATAAGAGGATTCTTGAATCTCATTTTCTTGTATGCATTCTTCCAAACATCATGAGTACAAAATATATATCATCAAAGTACATAACAACATAATGAAAATGTACATCAAGAAGATGCTTCATCAAAGAGTCATGAAAGTGCTTATACCTCCAAGCAAGTAGACCACCATTTTCCAAGTGCATACAATCAGCAAGTAACCAATCAAATCTGCTCCAATGACATAGGTGAGGATCCCATGTCCTATAATCATGCTCTAAAAGGATGTGATATGAATCAAATATTCAGCCATGTATTCTTTCATCAAGAAGTGAATGAAGAATCTCCACTAAAATCTAAACCAAATAATAAGCAGGAAAAACAAAGAGACTTCAAATGACTCAAAGAAGTCTCACCCATACATCCATGAATGTGAGAATCATAAAGATATAACAAAGTATGTGGATTCCAACAAAAATGTTCTCCAATCATAAATCTATTCACCCAAGTGTTGGATGAAGTTCCTCCACAATCAAATGAACCCAAGTGTTGAGCAAGAAAAACCATGAGTCTTCAAGTGACTCAAATGCATATCATAGGTGCATCCATGTAGATGTGCATCATCATAAAGTGACAAATGATGCTGCTAAAAATGTGAATAAGAATGTGCTCCAACCATGTCATCATAAAAGGTAAATCTAGGAGTTCCATACTCCTCATGTGGCACCATCAAAAAGAACCCTTTCACCCATACTTCATTGAGACTAATGCTGCAAGACATGGAATTGTAGGATGTAGGAGAATGAACTAACTCACCCAAATGATCAAAAAGTGCAGAACTTTCATCATGGGAAGGATCCATATGGGTAGTATCATGCATCTCCTTCAAAAGTGTGAAACCTTTGTCATAGATTGGTTCCAATGTAGAGGAATCATGCTCTTCTTTAAAAATTGCATAACCTTCATCAAGAGACAATTCAAGTTCTTCTTCCACCACATCAAGTGTTTGGATCTCTTCAAGTTCATCTTCAAACACATCAAGCACATTCAAATTTCCACATTTCTCATGATCCACCATGTCATGAGATCCTCCAAACAATCTACCATTTGACAATATGAAACATAGGAGGAAAAAAAAGTATCTTGCAACTTTTCAAGAAGTTGCTCATTTTGAATTGTGAGCTTATGATTATCCTCATTATTCTTCAAGTATGCATCATGTAACAATTCATTAAGCTCAAACAAATGGTTTCTATCAAAAAGCAAAGACATTAAATTACCTTTGATGTGGCACATTGCTCTTTGAATCTTCTCCATGTCTTCAAGGAAGGATGTTTCCTCCAATGAAGTAGCTCTCCAACAAGACTTTGACACCAATGCTTGAGTGTCATGGAGAATGCTAAGGGACTCTTGGATCTTTTTTTCATTCATCTTTAAGGACCCTTCAAGAAAATTAGGTTCTTGCAAATGACCCTCCTCATCTTCTTCTTTCTTACTTGGACCAACTTCATGAAGCTCAAGTGGTGATGGGAAAGTTGATCTTGTTTCTTCTTCAACTGCTACAAGGTCTTCATTTCCATGCTTAAGGGAATTTTGTCTTGCAGTAATACTGTCAAAGTGATCTCTATGTCACCAACATAGAGGTGTGAGCACCCATCAGTAGACACTCCTTCACAGTTCAAGCATCCATCAGTAGATGCTCATTGATTCATGTCCAAGGTAGAATGTGTCTCGAATTGATCTTCAATATTTTCAATAGGATCTTCTTCTTGCTCTTGTGATGTCTCTTCATTTTTCTCCTTCAAGCAAGCTGATGCATTTTTCCCCTTGTTTTCCTTAGGTTTAATATCTTTGGAATCTCCTTTTGAAGAAAATCCAAAAACTCTCCTCAAGTAGGACATACATGCCTTCGTTGAAGCTTCAGATATTTCATTGATATTTTCACTCACACAAATATGATATTACTCCAAGGTCTTTTACAAGAAGGGCATAAACATTTCTTCACTAACTCCACATCTTCATTTTTGGATCTATTTTCAAACAAAATATCAGCATAGTCTTCAAAAGACATGGCATTTTGTGGATCTTCCTTCGAACCAAGATATGCTTGATATCTTTGATATTATTGGGGCAAGGTTTTATATGTTGCTCTCCATCTTTGTAACTCGTTCATAGAATCATCCTTTGATGGTGTGTCATACTCATATTTATCATACATATGGTCATAATAAAAATATTTATTCCTCCTGAAATTGTAAGAAGTGTTGCATGATGGCACCTCTTCCTCAACCCATTCATCACATTCTGCTTCATATTGTTCATAAGCATCTGCATATTCCTCCTAAGAATTGTACTCATATGATTCATCATAATAGTACGACATGGCTACAACTTATTCTTCAATGTATTATATTAAATCACGGGTGCAAGGACCATGCTTTGATACCACTGTAATGTCCCTTTTTAATAATTTTATTAAAATGGCAATTTTCTCACTTTTTTCCCTAGTTCGACCTTTGACTAGTTTTAATGTCTAGGTCTCCAATTTGCTCCAAAAGCTCCCAAATCTTATGAGAAGGTATATGACTGATATTAGGACTTGAATATGATGTTCAAGGATGATATATGACCTTTAGATTACTTCTGCAAATCCTCTTTTAATTCTTTCCTAAGTAGGGAGTTTGACTAGCGATTCCTCTTTGACTAGTATTGGTCTCTTGGTCTCCAAATGAACCCAAACGATTGTATAATGGGTCTGAAGGTATTTGAGAGGTATTAATACATATAAAAGAGGCTCATGGATGCTTAAAAACCCTTAAAACACTTATGCACATTCATTTACAATCTGGACAAAGTTGGGAAGATTACTAGTAATTTTGAGTTTCAAACCCCCAATGGTAGATGGCTCTAAATAGCTCCAAATGCTCTCAAATTGTACCACTAGGTGTATGAATGATGTTAATACATAAAAATGGTGTTTATAGGTGTATTTAACCATCAAATGACTTCTGCAACTCACTTTGGAAATCTTATCAATGTATGGAGTTTTAATAGTAAAATTGTGGTTCAAATCCCCTAGGGGTAGATGATGAAAATGACTTTCCAAATGCACTCAATCCAACTCGAAATTATGAATGGAAGAAGGGGACATATAAAGGACATCAACATGAACTCATATGCATCACCATTCAACTTTTATTGTCTGCTATAACTCCCTTAAATTAGATGCAAGAAGACTAGTTTCGACCTTGGGGGAAATAACATTAAATCTTCTTCAAATGAAATAAAACTGAGCAAGATGGCACCAAATTCTTAAGCATTGAACATGAAACTTGTAATACTCATCAATGTAAGTCCATACATCATAAATATATCAGAGAAACATTCTTCCATTCTAAATCATCATCAATACATTGGTATACATCAATCTAGTGGGGGAATGGTCACTATTTGCTCAATAATCATCAATTTCACATACAACCACTTGATATTTCAACCTGAAACTTTCTGGAGATGAAGAAGAGAGTATTTAATTCATATTATAAAATAAATGGGGCATTAGAATCTCCCCCAAAGAGTACAATAGCTCACCAAAAACGCCCTCCCTCAAGGATCAAGAATATGCAATGAAAACTAGAAATGGTTGAAGGAATGAGCTGCAATAGAAGAAACCATGATCTTCCCTGTAGCTTACACCTACAAAAAATGACTCCATTAAATCTCCAAATGAAAGGTCTGAATGGCCTTTCCAATTACCAACTTGGATGTGAATCTTTCACCCTCGAAATTGGCTAGGGCAAGAAACTAGTCATCCACTAGCTCTACCTCTTCACAAATGCAATTGCATATTCGAAAAATGATCAAAAGCTATCATTCTTATTTGTTCATGAATTTTATAAACTTCTACTATCCTCCATGGGTCAAATTCTTTCCAAGAGATTCATGCCAAGTCAATTTGGGAAGAGATTCCCAAGTATGCCACTTGTCCTTCCAATTCTAGCCCTCTCCTTCTCCCAATTTGAATTGGTGTCTCTTTGGCTGCCCTAACTCACTTGAGTGCCCTATTGGAGGCTATTTTTAGCCCTGACATGTCATAAATGTCATATGTCATCCCTCAGGTCTGATTTGTGTCATAGGTGTCATAGCATCTTCATCATTGTTGTCATAAAGCTAGGGAATCTAGCCCAAGTGTCTCACTAGCTCCAAATTGCCTCTTCCTCTTCCATGGGAGTTATTCTTCCATTCCAATTCGACCTTACATGACTCATGCCAAGTATATTGACCTTCTAAATCACCCCAAGAACATTTGGCTTCTTATGGATTCAAAATGGCAAGAGTAGGATTCCATGTGGCATGGCAAATCTAGCTTATGTGGGTCCCACATCCTCCATGTGTCTTCATGATCAATTGCCACTTTTATTTTCTCTTGTATTTATTTATTTAGCTCCTTTATTAAACATTTATGCCATTCTAATGTGCAAACATCATTTATTATCCTCCTTATGTAAAATCCCAAAGCTTCCACCCTCAACCTAGGAAACTAGTAATTTTCCTCCTAGGCAATATTTTGACCCTTAACATCAATTCGACAAACTCTCATGAATACGGTCATTGGGCATAGGCCCTTGTGACCCAATGCCAAATTTGGGACATGACAGGATTCTATTCTAGAAGTACATAGTTGTATTGGTGGCTTCTTCCCATAATGAGGTAGACATATCTTGATCATCCATCATGGCTTTTGCAGCCTCACATATGGTTATATTCTTCCTTTTGGAAACCCCATTTTGATTAGGGCTGTATGGTACTGTTAACTGTCTACATATTCCTGCATCATTACATATCTCATTAAATGCATGTGAATCAAATTCATCTCCATTATTGGACTTGAATGCACGGATGTACTTTTCTTTCTGATTTTCAACTAGGGCTTTAAACTCTTTAAATTTGTTAAGAGGTTCACTTTTAGCCTTCATGAAATAAATCCATGACTTCCTAGAAAAATCATCTATGAACAATACATAATATAAGAAGCCACTCAGGTAGGGGATGACATGGGACCACATCCATCAGAATGTATTAAATCTAAAATCCCTTTAGATCTAGTAGTACTACTGGAAAAGCTTTTCTTAACATTCTTCCCAAGTGCACAACCCCGACATACACTATCATGCTCAAAATCAAATAATTGCATACCTTTTACCATCTTTTGAAGTTTCGGTAGTGCTTTGTAGTGTAGGTGTCCAAGCCTTCGGTTCCATAGCTCACATGGACTAATAGTGTGGTGAATCATAGCTTGATTGTACTTCCCGGGTACCTTGTAGAGTCCTCCCTCTCGAACTCCAATCATAGCAGCAGATTCTAGGATTTTGTTCTTCGGCCATAAAAATGCTTTGTTACCCATGAAGATAACTCATAAGCCTTTGTTTTCGAGAACCAAAACTGAAAGGAGGTTCTTCTTCAATCCTGGAACATATATAATGTCATCCACATGTAAAATATCACCGGTGCTCAGCTGGAATGAGGTGGATCCAACTCCTTGGATTGAATATGTTGAGTTCTCCCCCAACTCTACCATGCATGTGAACGTTTTCTCCTTTAGGTTAGTGATGGCACTCTTTAACCAGTCATATGTTTGGATGTGCCATGGTCAATCAACCATGTGTTTGCACTTGTGATGACGGATCCCGAAAGAGATGAGACAAGGTAATACTCCCTTCTTTTCTCATTTTCTTCGGATGCATTCTTTTGAGTGGTTTCATATTCTATGGCAGTAGAAGCATGAAACTTTCCTTTCCGCTTTGCTTTGCACTCTCTTGAGAAATGGCCTTTCTTGTTGCAATTGTAGCATCTAGCTTTTGACTTGTCAAAGCGTTTGTTGAACTCCTTCTTTGGATGAGATAACTTCTTTTGGAAGAAAGGTTTCTTTCATTTCTTCATTCTTGCCGTGAGGGCATGATTTTCTTCTTTAGTGCACATAGCTTTGCTCTGGATTCTCCCTTCCTCTTGGATACAGTCATGACACAATATTTCGAACCCAGTTTGCACTTCTCGGGCATTGATAATAGCCAAGAATGTCTCCCATGTAGATGGGAGAACATCAACGACGGTTTGGATGAGATCATCTTCATCCACTACAACTCCAATGTTAATAAGCAGATCTCTTACCCGAGAGATCTTAGTAAAGATGGAGGCCACTGTCTCGTCCTCCTCCATCTTGAGGTTTCGAAACTTGTTCTTCAATGCCCTCTTTTGAGTTGGGGCCTTCTTCTCATATAGATTAGTCAATGTATCGTAACAATGTTTTGCGGTCTTCAGCGGTGTGATCACGAGAACCAAGCTATATTTTACCGAATCATCGATGATCCATTTGGCCTTAGCTTGATTCTTCTTGAAGTCAATGCACCCTGCATTAGTTGTAGGCTCTTCCAGTCATGTTCCTCTAGGATGTTGAGAATCCTAGCCTTCCGAGTGATGAAGTTTGAGGTGCCCTCAAGATGGTCTTCATGTCGTACAAAGATTGATGCCATAGTCTTCAAATCGTGTGCTCAACTTCTCAAGATCTACGTAGGCTCTAGCTGGCATACAAAACTGAGATCTGATACCATGTTAATATTTGGTTGAGCTTTGATCTTTAATTCTTTTAGATGCAGAAACTTGAAACAATGAGACAATTCAATCACATGAAATTTATACAACCATAACACAAGAAATACCCTGGAGAAAATCCTCAAAACAATGAGAACAAAAACCCCAACAACGCTTCTCAGTATAATATAATGGATAGTAGATAATATTTTTCTTTTACAACATAGCAAATTGCTTTCGGAAGATAAGAGATCACCAAACACTCTTGGTGAAGATACAAAAGCTAAAGAAGAGAGATCACTCAGATGTATTTTTCAATGTGCCCAACACATCAATATATAGCAAAAATCACTGCCATGCAAGGAATAACGAATCAATGCATGAAGGATAAGCCTCCCATGCAAACCATAGCGAGTTATCTTTTTGGATAGTTGCAGTGCACTTCTAGTTTTTTCAATCATGCACCATCAATGCGCCATGCCTTTCTTCCTTAACTTGAAATCATGCTTAATTGACTTTGGAGTGAACTCGCATCATAACTAATGTAGGAGCGCTTAGTTAACAAGCTAACATAAGTGTCATCATGCAATAGGAGCAACTTTAGCGTTGTAACTTAAGTGTCGTCTTTTAAATTTTATTTTAACCAAAGTGTCGTCATGCAAAACACTTCAGTTAACTAATTTCTTTTTAACACTTTAGTTAACTTTTCTTAACTAAAAATCATGCTGATTGATTTTACTGAAGTGGTCACTAAGTTCTCCTTTAGTTAACTGATTGCATATCTTTAACTAATGATTTCACTGAAGCATTGATTGAGGCATACATTGTTACTTAACTGAAGCTTTAACAATTTGGGTTCTCTTTAATTAGCTTAAGTGTCTGCATGGGCAATTTCGAATTCTCTTAATATCTATGCTTTATCTTTTATTGCATGGTCAATATGTTCTAACTTTAATTATCTATCATATTACATTATACTCAGAAGAATTATCAAATGTTATGATCATATTTATATTATTCTAGACCAAATGATCATATGCTAAAGTTTAGAGGTGATCAATCTCTAAAGGAGACTTAATAGCAACTGGTGATCATGGTTAATAATACATCACACAACATTAAATGCTTTTAACAAGTAAAGCATGGCCTTTATACGGAAGGTACACCTCTATATAGGACGTCCATCCCATGGATACCTTTATATAGAAGGTTCACATGAGAATCATGACTTGACACACAAGTATGGATCCTTGTCCAGCAAGACTTTAGAACATCATTACTTTGAACAATTACCTCTATACAAGAGGTATAACCTTTACACGAAATGCAATCAAAGTGCTCACCTCTATACGTGGAGGATCAATCTTGGTTGCACAAGATTGGTTTGGAGAACTTATGTCTCTTGATGATGTACATTTAACACTAGGATGGCGAGTTCATATTAAGGGACTTGGAGAGTAGAGCACAGTCTAAGCATGGTGATCATATAGTCATGATTGGGGGAATACAACATCAACATGGTGGTTTCCTCAGAGGTTAGTTTGGGACTCGATAATTGTAGTATTTGATAGCTCAGTAGCCAATACAGATGAGATGGTCAGTTTTTGCTTTCCATAGTTTACTCTTGAGATGCTTCGGATTTGATGTGTGGAGGAGTGACCTTATGGGGAGTTGACCAAGTTAGTGTAGCTTATGATTTCCTGGCTCATCAGAGGAAACCATAGAGATTCTTGGGTTAGCACCTTGCATATCAACACTAGGAGTAGAGAGTATTTCACATCATCCAGGCTGGCCCTAGAGAGGTTCGCATGGAGGGGCTTCACGGACGATGAAGGGGGAGATATGGGGGAGTTTACGACTTTGCAGCAAAGCAGGTCGGAGCACACTCATCACACAAGATCGATGCAGTATTTGACCATTTCTGGACAGGATTGGGTGAGTATGTTTCCATATTGCATCATAGGTTCACCAAGAGTGCAGTGGGAAAAGAGTATGTATGCAGTGATAGACCAGTTCACACACTTCCTAGTGATTGTATGGGGAAGCACAAGTGACAAAGCTATCTAATGGAGAGATGTTTAGAGTCCATGAGCAGCTCGGGGTCATTGCGAGTAATCAAGACAAACTTCCTATTCCAATAGTTGAGATCGAGTATGGCAGTGGATTAGCAGGTCATGACTTTACCTGGATGCCTATGCATGCCACTAGTCATGGTGGTAGGTTTAGTCCTTACAAGTATTTCAACTTGGAGTTCCAGGGGATTTAGACTGGGCATGATAGTTGGATGGTTATGATCAGGGTCACACAACGTCAGCATGGTGGTCCGTTTCTGGGATTATCTTGGGACCCTGGGATTTCAATATTAAACAGTTCAGCAGCTGACATAGAGGCGAGAGCCAGTTTTTTCTTTCATGATATTGGTTCCCTGGTAGAGTGGTTCTTTGATGGGTTGATCGAGTTGTTGCAGTATTGAGTTGCTCTACTTATTGACAATATTTAGGAGGGTTCTTATGTCAGTACCTTTCCGGACCATGTATCGAGCGGAGGATGCTTCACTTCTTCCTAGTTGCTTTGGGACCCTAGTATCATTTTCAGTTTTAGCGTAGTGCATTCGATGGAGCATCAGGTTGTAGTGGCATTGCTTTAGGACAAGCAATCTTTGGGAAGGGAGGACTGTAATGTACCCAATTTTGGGTTCCCCTATTATGCAGTTGGGAATAGCTTCCAAAGCTATAATCAATGAAGTAAGGGAAGTCACTATTGATGTCACTTAGCTAGAAAAGGAGTTTTATTTCTAAAAGTGACTAATAGCCACTCAAACCTTAGAAAAGTGGCTTTTAATTTTAAAGGTGGAATAAGTCAAATGAGGGAGCATTCTAGATGGTATTTGGGTTTCCATGGTATTGCACATGGTATGGAGCTCTAGAGGAAGATAAAAGGAGGGGAAATGCCTCATTTGGTCATAGAATATGATTTGATTTGATCTCTTGTGGAGTGTTTGGTGAACCATAGTTTCCGTTGGTGTTTAGAAAAACCCTTCCATCCTTGTTTGGTTTTGGTGGTGCCTGATCCACCCTAGCTAAACACAGGGAAATCCACCCAGGGTTTCCATTGAGCTTTAGTTCGCATTTTATCTTCAATTTATGTTGGAGCAAGTTGATTGTATGAGCTTCATAGAGGGTCGAGTCCCTCCTGGCAAGGCCGAGGGAATTTGAGTGAGTAGTGGCATCTGGAGGGTTCGTTGGGCATCAAAGAGGAGGCCGAACTCATCTCTTGAGATTGTGGCAACCAATGACTCGTGGGGAATTAAAAGAAGGCCGAGATCATCTCTTGGGCACCAATTCATGGAATGGAAGGGGTCGTTTCCCTTGTTTTTTATTCATGGAGGCCGTGAGTTTTAATGGAAATGTCGTGAGCCCAAGAGTAGGACGAGGACCTTGGGAGAGAACCAAAACAAATCATGGAGGGGGGGGTTAATAGAGAGAAAGTCACGGGGGCTTCTGTGGAAGCCGATTTCTCTTTAGGAGGAGCGAACCAATTGAGAAGGGGTCATAAACCTGAGGAGGACCATTGCACACTTCTGAGGGAGGTTGAGAGCCTTGGAAGAAAACACATGACTATTGGGAGGGGCCAATAATTGGTGGTGATTCCGTGAGCCTCTAAGAGGAGGTCGAAGCTTGGCAGGGAGGAAATCGTGGAGGACCGAGAGCCATAGGGAAGTCGTGGGGTCTTTGTGGGCCATCTCACCTTTTTGGGTATGCCGCAAGCAATTTTGTGTGAGTCGTGGAGATTTGGGGTTGCTTACAGACACTAGAGGGGGTGATTATTCCCTGGAGCAAGTCACCATTAGCTACAACAAACATTTGGAGGTTTGAGACTCATTAGAAAGTGATAATTCAATAGTAGAAGAGTCACGGCTATAATCTCGATATTTGGAATTTTGTGTAGTTTTAATATTTGCATTGCAGTTTCCATATCAACCACTAAAATCTCGTGTTGTTCCATCCATAATAAAATATCCAGATTGTCTCTCTCATTTTAAGTGTGCTTGATTACTTGCAAAACTGTTTGATGTAATGTCTAATTGAGAATACATGCAAGTGTCGGGAGAAAGTCCTAAATGAGTAACGTGCAAATTGTTTGACGAAACCTCACACCCAAAACATCAATTTTTGCCTATAATTGCATTGGAGATATTTCAATGGTATCAAAGCCATATATCTTGCCAGCTTGTGGGGTATTCAGTGGGAGGATTATTCCAGATTGCTTCAAATTAAGTGATCTGCACTTATTTCTCTCAATTTCAATAGCGATATCAAGCTTGCACTCAGTGGACTTAAGGAAGATGAAGGCAATGCAGGAACTCATGAATGAGACTTTGCAAATCCTTCAGAAAAATAAGAAATACCTTGAGCTCTTGCCTGAAATTTTGAAGGGGCTAGAAGTAATGAAATACATGCCTTACTACAAGAAATATCTAGCATTAGATGAGGATATCCATGCAGCTTTGTCCTTTCGAGACTATTACACCATCAAGCACGGAAGCTGGCCAAAGGAATTGGGAGAGGATTGCTTTAGAGGCACATAACATAAATTGAATTGAGATGAGCATGAAGGAAAAGTGAAGGAGCATGAATCTAGCCATATTGAGGATTTGTGCATAAAGGAAGACCAAACAGTAACAGATGAGGCATCATCAGAGCTAGCCGATGAACCCAGTGAATTGGAGGAGTATACCTATGATGAAGTTTTCAAAGGAACATCCTTTGTAACTCCATCATAACCCTGTGGAGAGACTGAAAAGAAATGAAGCTAGTGGTGAATTGCATGATTGTGGGATGCACCAACTCCTTGTCCACTTGTGTATTGTTTCATGAGTGAAAGAACATGTTTGTGTATGTGTGTATTGTAACACACCGAGTTGAATCAATGATTTCCTTGATCCAAGGAAGTTTTCCCATGTCCTCTAGCATCAAATCAATGCAATGGGAAACACAAGGAGTCCCATACAAGCATGAATACCTTTGCATAACCAACTTCCCAATAGAAACATAATTAACAGCATTGCCCATAATGACTTGGACAACATACTATATGCCTATCTCTTGGATAAATTTATCCAACCAACTCACCTAATAATTGTGCATATTTAACATATGTAGATGCATCCACATATTTGATAAACATTGTCCCTTGGGACAAGTGACCATGAAATTTAGAACAGATATGCCCTTCCCATCTGTCCACTCATATAATATAATACTCCATCTAGTGATCTTCCATGATTCTTTAAGCTCGTCTAATCTTGGAGTGTAATCGACCTTCTACCCTTGAAGTAGTTTCCCTCTCAAATCATTACAGGAAGGACCTTTATACCTCGGGCCAACAGTAGTCGCAGTTTCAAACATGGAATGGTAGAAGGGTTTATTCTTAGCAATGTTAAAAGGTCCATCACCCCATAAAAAACATTTGGCTTGGCCACAAGCTTGACAACAGGTTCCTTCTCCCTTGTTTTAATTATTGACCGAATAGAAGGTTTCTCCCTAGGTGTTGACCTCGGCACAAATAAAGGTGAGGATGTCGAGGGCATTGTGGAAATTGTGGGTCTTGTGGATGAGGAGAAGGAATGTATTTCTCCCACCCTGAGCCACTTGTGGCTCTCATGCTTCTTGATTGTGTTCTGGATGCAAGTTCAACCCTCAATTCTTCCACATCCCTCTTCCTAGACATATCAAGAAAGGATTGGTTTGCAATACACATAAATTATGGGATAACTATACGACAAGCCTCCATTTCATGCCCAACAATTTTGGCAAAGTGGTATTTCAATCTACTAATTCCACCATAAATCTCATTGCCACATAGTTTGCAATTCAACATTTGTCTATTAGCTTGGAAGGAAGGAGAGATTGATGACACTTACCCCTTATCGCTGCTTGCCCCTTGATCCTTGTTGTACCTTGAAGGGCCATTATACCACTTCCACTAGATAGTCCAAAGCTTCGAACCTTGAGCTTCCTTTGATAAAATGACACTTCCCCAGATCGCTATCGCTTCCAATGGATTTGGCATTGTGTTGAATTGAGATTAAACCTATGGCACAAAAAAATGCTTGAATCTTTGAAAAGAATGCTTGAAAATGAAGTTAATGATGAAATCTTCCATTGAAAGACAACAAAAAGAAGTGTATATAATGGCCATTGAAAACCTTACAATAAATCTAGAAAAACAAACAAATTTCAAGCATAAAATTTAATACATACCCGGAAAAATGGAGAAGATGGATTGTAGTGAATCCCCACTCCACAATTGCTCCACTAATGGCAACGAGGGACCCATTTTTCTCGTTGTTCTATCAATGACAAATGGTCAGAAACCTTCTTGGAACTCAATTTCTTTCTTCAACAATGCACAATGACTCCAAAAAACCTGAGCCCCAGCCTTATATCCCAATTTTCATGTAATTTCAATTAGCAAAGCAATTTTTCGTTTGACTCACAATAAATTAGGAATATATCACGAGTTAATGAATGTGTCGCAACACATTCAAAATATCGTATGTGTCATGATTTTTAGGTGTTGATATATCACAGTCCTAGTCATATCGCCAAAATAATGTGATATATACGATATATCATCAATATATGTAACCATTGATAGTATAATGTACAAAGTGCTAGGCCACTCCACCTAAGCATCATTTACCACCACAATCATGTACAACATATCCCACCACCTACTGAAGTCATGGTTTGCACAACATAAGAAAATGGAACCATGTGGAACACCCCACCTCTTAGTGACCAACAAATGTAACACAACCAGTCTAGAAAATATTGTCACTACCACATATTACCATTATCCAACCCCTCGTAGGGCTAGAATCATCACACTTGAACTCTTTAGACATGATGAACACGTGTACCAAGACAAAACCATGATGAAGTAGCATGCTCCATAACCATCAAATATTTATCGAGAGGATGATCCATGCAACATGGAGAAGACCAATAGATGAGCTAAGACCATGACAATACACCAAAGAGAAAAGCGAGTCTCCTCCACCAAAACACCAACTGACTCAATTAACGTGGCATCCCCAAATGTAAGTCAAAATTGTCATCAATGGAAGAATTAGGAAGGCGCGTACCCCATGTCCATCCAATACTCCATATATGTCATCCTGAAAATCATGTCATGTGATAAAAATCATATGTCACCAACAAATTGGAAGAACCAAAGAGTAATCTTCCCTATTTTGTATCCACACCCAACAACAATGCTAAGTGTTGAATGCAATCCCCTCGATGCTATGAGTGGCATTATGAGTTGGAATGATAATAAAACAATAAATAGGAGAGAAAAAAATCGCAACATCATTCACAAAATGCAAGGATTATTGTGAAGCTCGTTATTCAACTCATAGTCTATCCAATATGTACACATGATCAACAGTGATGGAGGTGAAGCACAATACTCAATGAGATTGTTGAACTAAGCTAGTCGCTAATAGGCATAAAAGAAATGAGATCCAAGTTTCTTATGGCTAGTTCCCCAACTTTTGGAACTAGGGAGATTTATTTTTCTTACTTTTAAAGCAGTTAAATATTTGATATTTGCTCCACTTAATACAAACTAGATAGTCTTTGCTTGGTTGTTAGTGGAATTGATGTCCATTTCACATGGCCATACAAATAGTCTTCAGGTAAGTTGCACAATTACAAATAGAGGAACAAATACAAAGACGCTATCTGAAATGGGTACAACAATTTTTTAGAAAAAATGGATGCAATATGACTAAGATATGTCAAATACACACACACACACACAACCCAAGGGATTAGGTCAACTGGTTGTCATTGATGTTGTTGGGAACTTCACTAGTTCCACACCAACATGTGTCTAGTTTGAATCTCCTTTGGTTAGGCACACTAGTCTATGTCAATGGATGGATTTATTAGGGATGCCATGCATAAATGTGGAGAAGCATCCCTTAGGTTTCCCCACGAGGTTTTCCTTGGGGTGTGTGTGTGTGTGTGTATAAGACCTTAGTGTCCTTCAAATTAGACATAGCAGAGAGGTGGTTCTAGAGGATTGCTTGGAGTTTAAGGTTTTAGTGATGGTGGATTTCTTGTTGGCCTTTAAGGACAACCCTTTTCAGCATATCCTCTCTCATCAGGAGTTATATTGCATCTTTGTAACATGCAATATTGGGTCCACCTTGGTTTTTAAGGGTTTCGCTCCTCAAGAGCTCCGAGTTTGTTAGTAATGTTTCACTGTTCTTTTCTAGGGTTCAAGCTTTGGAAGCTACTCCAATTATGTTTCGATCATTCCTTGAATGTTGGTGTAGCGAGATTTGCCTCCTTTGCATCTACCTTTGCTTATTAGCAATCTAGAGAGCATTGTTATTTTTGCATTTATCAATCTCTACAGGCCTAGTTTCTTTGGCAATCTTTTTGTCTAGGCTTCATTTCTATTTGAAACTCATTTACATGACAATGGATTGATTATGAGGTCGAACCCTTTAAGTTGAAAGTTCAATATGGTGCCTTTCTCCTCCGTTGTTGTTTGATCTTTTGTGTGCTTTCCAAGAATGTATGGATCTATTAATTTTGGTGAGGCTTGGAACTATTTAATATGACCCACTGCTCAATCCCTAGTTGAACTTGAGGTTGGTTATGGCAACCTTTTCTGCCTTTGTGGGATTTGATCCCTCATCTTTTTAGATTTAGAGCTTTATTGAATATTTTCCCCTATGCGGGAGCCATTGTCTTCATATTTCTTTTACAAACCATTGAGGTAGAGATTTGAGGATGTTTTCCTTATTTATGCAATATATATATATATATATATATATATATATATATATATATATATCATCCCAGTTTGGCCCTAGGGGTGGCAAGTCATAGGTTCCAATCTAGTTGAGTCCCATGGGGTTACCAATTACAAGGCTAGCAATTGATCAGCCTTCCATATGGAAATTATAGGGAAGAAAGGGAGTGCTCCACAACATAATGATTACCCACCTATAGGTCATTGATAGCCTTCAAGTTGACCAAACTTAACATTGACGTTCCTCTAGAAATACAATACATCAACGTAGTGGGTTAGCTCAATTGTTTCAAGGCAAAGATCACCATGAGGTCTCCAATTCTAGTCCCACTGAGTCTCACTAGGTTACCAAGTTACCATCTGGATATTACGGGTAAGAGAGGATCATCTTGTGAGGTTTTCCTTGGAAGAATATATATGTGTCTGTGTAAAAGAAACCAAGAGACAAAAATTTCAAAATTTCATTACTAAATTTCAAATTTGGAAAAGCCCCAAAAAGAGTTATAACTTATGATTAAGAAAGGCCAATGCCCTTTATTTATAACTTGATTTGTGAGAGATTATTTTAGAACTCCTTATTTTTAATTTTTCAATATTTCTATGGCATTCCAGTTCCCAAAAATCCAACTAAAACAACCTATTCACCAAAAAAGGTGTCAAAATGTTCACTGAATTGGCCGATACATCATTTCAAAAATCTGAAATGCCACTAAAACATTTCAACCTTGTTTTAAAGGCATTCCATACAAGGAAACATTTCCAAAACTTGGAAACTTATTTCCAATGCCTTGGAGTGGAGCTTTTGGTAACATAGATCTTCAATAAATGGAGATAACTATAAAAAAATGTAGTAAAAACATTGTATCATCCCAGTCAATTACAAACGAATTGTTTCAAGGCAAAGAACACCATGATGTCTCCAGTTTTAGTCCAGCGGAGTCTCACTAGGTTACCATCTCAATATTATGGAAAAGGGAGGGGCATCCCATGAGGTCTTCCTTAGAAAAGATTAGAAAAGATATGTGATGTATAAAAGGAACCGAGACACATAAAATTTTAAATTTGGAAAAACAAAAACGCCAACACCCTGTATTTATAACTTGATTTGTGAGAAATTAGTGCTAGCATTCCTTTTTTGAATTTTGAATGTTTCTTTTTCATTCCAGTGACCGAAACGCCAACTAAAACAGCCTATATGCCGATAAAAATGGTCAAAATGTTCACTGAAACAGTCGATACAGCATTTAAAAAATCTGAAACGCACCAAAACATTTCAACCATGTTTCGAAGTCATTCCATACAAGGAAACATTTTTGAAGCGCCGAAATGTGTTTCAATGCCTGGGGGTGGAGTTTCTGGTAACACAGATCTTCAATGAATGGAGATAACTATCAGACAGGCGGTAAAAATGAGCGATTGATTGACCTTTTGTTTATCCCAGATAGCTAAATAATTGAAATCAGAGATTATACATCCATGACATAATTGAACATATTGTTGGTGCTCTGATCCAGAATTCAATATTAAAAGACTGAAAATTTTAGTTTTATGTTTTTAGCGATGAGTTTTTTTTTCTGTTTGTTTCAAGCACATTTGATGTTAAGAATGTCAGCATCTGTCAGTCATGGGGAATTCCACATGACTATTTTTACATTCAATTTTATGTAGTATTTTATGAATGCTCTAACTGAATTTTGAAATACAATCTACAGTTATCTTGAGAACATCGAGAATAATCCTGAGATTGACATCAATCAAACATTGGGGCATTTCATTCAATCGCATGGCTATTCACAACAATTTCAGAATTGCTACTTGGTAAATACATCTTGTTCAAAGGTTTTGTATTTATCTATTTCGTTAATATTTGTAGATGAAAAGTTATGTATGAGGAAATTTGTATACCCTCTGCAGATTCCTATGTGTGCATCAATCTGGCCATGTTCTTCGAACAAGGTTATGGATTTTTCAGCCAGTTCTGTGCTTTCCTTTTGCCTCACTCATTACCTACTCCAGGTAATCTTCCAAATTGATCACAACTTTGATTAATTTGATTCGAGGATCATGCAACTTAGAATGTTATAACATGAGATTTAATTTCATTAACTTGTATTATTATCTTTGACAACACATTCAAAGATTATAATATTATCCGTACTATAACTTTTCTTAAAGTGGAAGCAGTTATATTAATGAAAAAGCAAGGTTCAGGACACAATGACATTAACTTGTTTTAGTTCGCATTGATTTGCAGATATTTAACACACCACAATGGCTTACAGTTAAGGGCGGCTCTCATACTTATGTCAAGAAGGTGCAGTGAAACTCCAAGCCAAACACTTTGTTAACAAACTTAATTGCTTGAGAGTTAATCAAAATGATATCTAACAAGTCAATAATACAGATAGAATGAGCTTGAATAAGTAATAAATTTTCTGAAATTGTATAAGAATATTTTGTAACTGGAATTAAAAGAAAATGATGATAATAGCAGATCGTAGAAGAGCTTGGGAAAAGAGGCTGTAAGATTAAGACAAATTGTTCCGTACAAAGGATTTCAACCACCAAAGAAGGTAAATTTCTTCTTTCTTACAGGCTGATATGTTTCCTCACTTTGAAGCAAAGTTCTTAATTAAAACCATAAAAGTGGAATGAAAGCATGAAAGCACCTTGAATGTTAGTATGAACCTATCTCAACTTTCCATTTCCTTTCAGAAAATCTAATGTTCCAGCTCTCAGTGTTTCTTGACCAAAGGCAATTGCTGATCAGAGTATAATTGGAACACCAAACACTATTTTCCAGTCTCCCCTTTATCACACAGATACATTATTTTTGATAGACCACATTGTCAATGTTTGCACTTTAATTCGATTATGTTAGATCTTTAATCTGAAAGATAGACAAGCACAACAATACACAAGAACACAAGAATTTTCTTCGGAGAAACCATAAAGGAGAAAACCCGACAACTTCTTCAGTAATAGATTCGTCACTTAGTACAATATCAAACCATGATAGAAAACCCAAAGATAAGATTACTTCTGCAGCTTCCTTCTTCTTCTTCAGCGAACTTGTCTTTTCTCTTCCTTGGAGCGAACTTGCTTGTTGGTGTGTGTCCAAATGAGGGAGAGCACCTCCCTATTTATACTTTATGTGTGACTGACCTAAATCCCCAATGGGGCCGACCTCTCCTAGGGAGACTCAAAAATATAATTTACAGTTATTCTTTTGGGGACTATTGCCCCGACTTACAATGGAGATTTTACCTCGATATTCTAACATGATCAAATACAATAAAGACATCTCCGAATGGAGGAAAAACATCTCCGACAGAGGTACAATAAAAGTACAATAATGATATAATAATAATATACAAAAGAATATCTGTTACATTTACAACAACACACATGCCTTCACATGGTCTATAGGATGTTACATGCAACCCTTCAGTCAATCTGTTGCAAACAGAATATTAAAGGCTCCTTGAAAATTGACATTAAAAAAAGGGTTGTTAACCTTCATGTTATACCGGTATAAATATAAACTTCAATAAGCAATCACTAGCAGCCTAATCCGGGATTAGTGAACTTTTCACAAAAGAAAGTCAGTGGGATCCATTGAGTTCGATTCATGCCATAGTTCCATTTCCAACATGCCCAGCATAAAGATTTCAATAAGCAAATTACTGAACTGTTCCCTTAAAGTGTATTTAGATCACCTAGCCAGTCTTCATAAAATAAATCACCATGGGATTCACTGCAACTTTCAATACAAGAAAAATTGTTAATGCAGTTCCGCAACAATTTTTCATCTTAGATATATTTCATGACTCCTGTCCATGGCTCCTTCTTAAGTAGTATTTTTAGATACTTATGAAATGGCATCGTATGAGAAGGCATGACATACATTCATGGCATGCTAAAACTTGCTGAAAGCATATTAAGTTATCTTTATTCAACTTAAAGATATGCTTAATTTATTACTTGGTTTCAAACCTAATGGCAAATGTTTAAGAGTTCATATCATAAATGTTGGATTAGAGGGTATAATGGTATTGCAACAATATTCATTGATAAATATAAACAGCTTGAATATCATTTTTTTTGTCAACAAGAGCAAGCAGCAACTGCTCTATTTTAGACTTAACACTGGGACAGAAACGTCCTTCCGCGCTACAAAAGTTTTCTTTGGCTAAGAAACCACAGATGAGGGGGTACCTATTCTTCCAAGGTCGTCCAGGACTTGCACCTGCGCCGCCACACCACCCCGTCTACCCCCCTCCCCCCCCCCCCAATTTTTTTTCCCAAGCGCAGGCACACACAAGCACAAGCACAAGTGTGTCATTGAGAAACTAGAACCCCGGTGGGGGTGATAACAATTAACAACAGCCTGCTTTCACCAACCTTGGTTAAGCACCCATTGACAGAGTATAGTATTTTATCTTTCTTGGGACATCTTTGCATGACTCATTTCTTTCAACAATTCTGTTAAGAAGTTCCTCCCAAACTTTTCTTCACACATGCACGGATGGATCAAGCACATGAACAAAAATCATAGGGAATTCTGATCATGATGGACAGGAGACTCCACTATTGGCTCTAGTATATAGCTCTCATATTTCTGTAATTCTAAAAACAATGATCATGGATAATGTAAGTAAGAAATTGACTACACTAAATCCCTTTCTAAAATAGTTAATCTGATGATAGGCTAAAAGTTGTCTCATTATAAATGTGTAATTGCAGGTATACTTGTTGATGCAAATGGTATCGAGGAAATTTATGATCGTTGTATTGTTGGTGCCCATGCACCTGATGCATTAAAATTGTTGGGGCATAGTGCAACATTTGACGAGCGTAGAGTCCTTGGTGCATTTCAATATGTTTATAGGTATCTTTGAACTCTTTTTTTTTCCTACTCCAGATACGTTGTGCTACTTTCATCTATTCTTTGTTTACAAGTACTCCACTTTCTTTTTATAAATGACAAGAAACTAGATTATATTATGTATACCTCAATAGTGCATTGAACTTGGCCTGACATAGAATGATATTAACCTCAAGAAACCAGGAGGTCTTAACAAAAACACCAAGTTATAGTCTGATTCAACTCAACCCTTCTATCCCTGCTTTCACCTTTACATAAAGATTTACTTTTATTGGCAACCCTACTAACCAATATCAAAGTAATTAAAACTAACAAAAAATGATTGCAATGGAACCAAGTGCTATTGTGTTTCAATGATAACCAATTGTTTAGGACTGAGGTAAACAATGACCTGTCAGTGCATCTGTCTCAACATTCTTATCTCTAAAGATCTGCTTGATACAAAGCTTAGAAAACAACTCTAGAAGCAATTTAACCTTCTTGGCAAGTGCTTCAATCCTTCATGGTTAACTCATTGCCTCAATGAGCACTGCTGAGTCACCTTGAATAATCACCCCATCTACACCCTCATCTCTAGTTAAGATTAAGTCTCTGATATGGCCCTTCATTATTAGTGACAAACATCAAATCCTCCATGTAGGGAAGGGAGGAGATACCTGAAAAGTCATAGAGAAAAACAGTCTCCAAAAGCCTAGTAGGATGAAATTGCCTTTGCAGTTGAAGACTTGAGGTTTAGAAGAAACAACCTTTGTAGTAGCCTAAAAGAGAGCAAGGAGCTTCCATACCAAGAGCAGCTGATTTCACTAAGAAAACTATATTCGATCTTTGATTTCAAATCTCTCTCAATTCCTAGAAATCCTAATTGATTAGGAAGTTAGCTCTCAGCTTTAATGGCTAGGCACCACTCCATCTCAACAAAAAGATATTTGGATCCAAACGTAGATTTGGAGCATCCTTAAGAGACATTTCTCTAGGTTGACAACCCCTGACCCCTCCTCACTTGGGCCCACCTCGGATCACTATCCTCTTTGACAAGAGGGACCCTAACACCTTCACTTCCCACCTTTACCAAATGCTCCTATTTGAGTTCTATTTCTCATCCCTTAACTCTTCCTCTGCCAAATACACATGTCTTTCTTCCACCATTTGGGAAGTTGCGCTTAAAATCTACCCCCATTCCACCCAGTCCACCTCCCCTTTCCCTAAACCTGGATCCTACCCCATGAACCGGTGATACGACAAGGATTGCAAGACTCTCCACAACCAGCTTTGACACACCTTCACTCATGATCACCCCTCCTACCCCAAAATTAAGGCTTCCTACCGCTATCTCCTTCGCCACAAGAAATGACTCTTCATCTCATAAAGGAGATGGGAGTTAAGGGCTTCCCTCATCCACTCCCCCAAAAAGTTTTGGATAACTATCTTCCCTCTCCAATCCCACCTCCCACCCAATCTTGATCCAAAATCCATGTTCCCCCATACCTCTTCCCTCTATGATGTCTTGGGTAAGCCCCTAATCCATATTACTCCCCCCTCCCTCCCTCTTGCTACCTACTCTCTTACTAGGATATTCAGGAGGCAGCTTGGGTGATGAATATCAACAAACCAGTAGATGAGGAAGGGTTCCAAGAAAACGCTCGTCAAGCATGGTTTTTATGGCTTGGATTGTCACTTAGTCAATTTGCTCAACCATGTGGTCTGTACAAGTTTCCATCAACATCGGTCACACCACACTATTCACCCAATCCACAAATTGGGATTTAGTACAAATCATAATAACTATAGAACAATCAAGACTGGTGACATTTTCTTAAAAATCTATGTTGTAGTCCGCCATATAAAGCTTTTTGGGGAGCTTAAGCGAAGACAAATTAGAGCTAGAGGACAGGTGAGATTCCAACTAGCACACTAGACCATTGATCACATTCTTACACTCCAAGCCATCATTGAGGAGGCACGACATTGCTTTTCGAAAGTCTATTGTTGCTTTGTAGACTTTCAAAAAGCATTCAAATTTGTTCCTAGAGGGACATTATATCAGAGGATCAAAGACATTGGCATTTCCAAGACCATATTGATTTCCCTGATGCACTTATATGAGACGGTACTCAATCATCTATACATAGTCCACGGATTGTCTTACTTTATCAGGAGTACCATTGGGGTCAAACAGGGGTGCCCCCTGTCCCCCATTTTATTTGGGATTTACATTGAAGAGCCGTGTTGCCTGCTAAAACACACTTAACCGTAGAAAAGTCTCCCAACTACTAGGTGTTCTTGAGGGGAAACTATGAGTTAAGAACCCACTATCACCTCGATTCCTAACTGCTCCGTTTAAACCCAACTCCCAAAGGTCAAGGGGGTAAGTCCTTATTTACTAAGTTTCTAAGGTTTTATTTTAGGAGTTAAAATTTAATTAAGCTTATTAATGTTCAATGACAAGCAATCATGCAAAATGCAAATTATTCAATGACATGCAAACCTTACTTTGACACTCACCCAAATATGAATGAAACAATCAAACAACTAGTGCCTATTCTACTTGGGCTATGGAGTCAACAATAAATCAATACTTGTTCAATTAATCATACAAGATACACAACAAATTGCAATGAAATGCTTTCCCAAATTTAGAACATTCAAAGATTGCAAGAATTGAAATAAATGACTTGTTTGCAAAAATCATTCTACTAACAATGAAATATACTTGAACATGAAACGACTTGCTTTGAAAGTAAAGAACTTGAAATGAAATAAAAGTGCCAAGAAAATAAGATGTTTTGCAAGTGGTCCTTTAAATTTTAAATGGTTTTAGGTCTCTCTTTAGCTGAGGGAATTAATGTGTGCTGAATTGGAAATTGAATGTCCTAAACTAATGTGACTACCTCCAACAATTATCTTTCAATTTGAGAGAAAATGTTGGGTGTTCAACAAACGAACACAAGGTTCCTATTATCACCTAACTTGTAGTTGCCCCTAGAGATAGATCCAAGATGGATGGCAAAGGGGATGGGAAACCAAAGAGGTGCAACCAAGATAGCCTTGATTCCCAATGGATGGTTGTCACGTCAATCGAGGCAATCTTCACTTTATGTTATCAAGCCCAAGATAACAAAGGGGGAGACCCAGATCCACTCCCGATAGGAGAGATCAGACCAAAACACCAAATCAAATCAGATATGGATGAAGTACATAAGGTGTATGGTGACCCCTAGATCTATGGATGAAGTCACAAGATGAGTAATAGGTTGGATCAAGGGGTTTAAACAGTATAGCTTTGGTCCAATAGGCATATGTGAGTGACTTATGATATTTGAAACAAGATCCAGGATCAAGGTACTAGTCAATTATGAGAAAATCCACTGCCTTGGGAACCGTGTCCAATGTAGGGTAGTTAAGGACCAAATTGGGGCTAACCCGTACCCAAGATGAGCTTGATGGATGGATATGACAATGTCAAGGTACTCAAGCAACTAAGACAAGAATCAAATCACAAGCTAACCCAACAATCCAAGAAAGTCGAATTGGCTTGGAGAAGATCAGTCCCTTGGGAAATGGGCCAAATGGAGTCAGATGTCCACCAAATTATAGATCAGGGATGTTGAGGTGTCAAGCTAGGTGGATCTTGAAAATTAGGGTCATCCAATGGCTAGATCTCAATAGATATGAGATTGAAATGCATCACAAAGTGACCCAAGTGGGGCTCAACCCTCAAAATGAGGAATAGGGCCCACAAGGTGAAAATCACTGAAGTGACACACTAGGGGTAGGTTATCAGATGTGTAGATTATGGATCAAGTGGGATATCACCTACCCAGGTGCTAGATCTTAGCAAACTCACCTCACCTAGGAAGTGCAACATCCCTTGGAGAAGCTAATTTTCCTTGGGAAATGGGTCGGATGAAGGCCAATCCACACCAAACTATAGATCCAAATTGTCGTGGATGTTATAGAGGTGGGTTTTAAATTTTATACCCAAAAGCCAAGTAGATCTTGCTAGATCTTAGAAATTGTAAAATGAGGGTTTGAAATATAAGGGTTTTAACAATGAAGTAGTCATGCCAATGGATTGGAACCAAGACAAGAAGAACAAACCTGTGGATCTTACCTGGGTAACCTTGCAGATTCCTTGATGATGATAATCTATGCAATCCCGATCAATTTGAAGCGATTTGAAGTAGTTTTCTATGAAGTCGATTTGCCCAAGGAAGCCAATGCGCCCTCTCTCCTGCACAATAAACATCAACAATATCAGATTTAATGCATCAAGAGATAAAGTCTACTGCTACAGAAGAAGTAACAAGAGAAAAGCGTAGATCACAATGATACTAAGGATAAACCCCTGATACAAGCGAATGCCAAGCCAAGCGAGTTGAGGAAGCTTGCAAAAACGCCCAAGATGAATTCGCCCTCCTGTAGACAAGACAAAGTTTCCATGAAAAATAGATCTTCCAACAAATGCCCAAATGCTAGGATACAATAGACTTTGCAATCACCATCTAAGAACACCAGATTCAAAAGAGACCACAAGAATTTCCACAAATTTTTTTTTCTATATCAAGATTCCAAGAGCCAAAGACCTTTTACAATGAGAAGCTCTCTCCTTTAAATAGGATGGAGAGAGGCCATAACCCTAACCACTTTTTGAATGAGTGGCTAAGATTAAAATATCAAAATATCTAATCAATGGTTGAGATGAGCTCAACAATACAATACATGAATCACTACTAAAATAATAAATCAAATGGACAAATCACCCATAATAAGGGGGGTCCCACCAAACGTCAATGATAAAACATAAGAAAGAGCTCATGGTGGGTCCAAGGGATAATTCTAACACCATTGGTCAATCCCCATAGCACAGTAATATAAAATGATCACTCTAAACACCAAATCGTGCCCCTATGGGAAAGTTGTGAGCCTTGGAAGGCTCCAGAAATCATCATAAAATGCCAAAAGTGATGGGTGTGGGTCCCACTGGAAGCTGAAACTGCTGGAGGTGTGGAAGACATCCCACTCATCATCAATCATCATCCCATGCCATAAAATTGCCTCAGTAGCCCAAATCGAATTCCTCTGTAGCCATTTTTACCATTTCTAGACTGCCTCGGGAAGTGTGAAACTGCCCAAACTGCCTCTTGGAGTGCCTGCGCTGTCAAGGTAAGCTCACCAATGTGTCTAGGAGGGGGGTAATATGGTAATAACAAGTGGCTGGACCACCCCCTCCATATACAGCGCCCTAGGTGAACCAATCAAATCTCATCACTGCTCTGACAGGGCCTCTGATAGGCCAAAACTGCACTAGGATAGCCAACTGAGGCTAAAACATCACTGTAACTGCTCGAAACTGAAAACAGACTATCTCATTGGACTCAGAGAGCCCAAATCTATCTAATATGTGTACTCATACACCATATGGATCTCTGCATGATCATATAATATATCCAATATGCCTAGACAGGTGAAATAATAATAATCTGTAAATGATCAAATAATGCTGAAAGCCACAAATCATCATCATAACTTTGTATTTGCTGCATAGAACCATCATGTACCTGTACATAGACCATATACCATCTATCTGCATCATCATAAGGTCTAATCATCTCATGTCCTATGGTTGACCTTGGTCAAACTAGGTTTGACCAAGTCAACATGACCAAAATATAACTCAAAATATCATCAGAAGCTGCTGCAAGTGTTGAAGGTTAATGCATGCTCTACAATTCAGTCAAATAGCAATTATAACAAAAAGTAATCATTACTGGCGATCTAAATCCAAATATATAAAGTCATTAATTATTATTATTACTCAGACTAGACTTTCAAGACCATACTCACTTCATAGTTGTGACCATTTTGCTAGTGAAGGGTGAAGGCTTTGTACTGCAAAGGCTAGGCTAGAGGGAATGACTTACTGACTTAACACTGTGACACTTTGGATAGGGAAAGAGAATACACACCATAACATATACTGAATGAGCAATAAACACAGGGAATGGCGGTGTCTCACAAATGGGTAAGTTGTTCAAAGAGTGTTTATTCACCTTGACAGATGCACACAATCCATAATACAAATGAGGCCAGCAATCTTTTTGATATACAGTTTAAGTTCCATTGCTTTTTGAGCCTATAGTTTCCATAGCCTTTGATCTATGTGTGTTTATAAACACATTGCATAGATTTACATTTCATTAGGCTTCTTGCTACAGGTGTGTTTTTAAGGCACTTGTTTACCTGAACACTTCTAGGTGTGTCTTTAGACAGCTTGTTTACCCCCTAGGTATTTACATTTCACAATAGATGTAACATTTGATATTTCATAGCCATTTTCATTTGGCTTGCCTTTTATTCATGTGTGTTGAGAAACACATTGTATGAATGGGATTTCATACAAGATACAATATTTTCTTTCCATACTTTGTATTCATGGCAACACTAAAAGTTTCAGGTTTATCCAACAACATCTTTAGTGACTAGGGGGACTTCATGAGGAAATCCAACTTACCAAAGGTAAGTTTTGTCACCAACTCAGAGCCAAGACACAATAAACAAGGGAACTCAATCAATACAGAGGCTACAGCGGGGAAAGGTCCTCCATGCCACTAGTCAAGTAGTGTAAATAACAAACTGGGTAGGTAATGGATGGATGAAGATAGTGAATAATGAAACCAACACTAGCAAGCCAAAGTATGGTGGGAATGATCACCTCTATTCTCCCTAGGGAGGGTAAAACCAATGAGTATAGGCTAACAACTTCTAAGTCTGAGTAGGGACAAATATGATATATATACAGTACAACCAGGTCCACATATCTATATGATCACCATATGATGATACTAAATGCTAAGACATGCTAAAAGAATGAAAATAAAAGCGATATAACCACAACACTATAATATACCTACTGAGTCATATACCTGAATGCTCATCATCTAAGCCATCATCTGTCCTTTGAAACTACTGCTATAAATCTGGGCACTACTGATTGATCTGTACAAATGGCTAAATAGCTACATCGGTTATCTCTTTGAGTGTCTTGAGACTCAGTCATGGCATGGGGAATAAAATTGTTGTCCATAATCTGATAGTGATCCATAATAGATGCTCATCTCAGCATCTCAATGTAAGGGAACTGGCTAAAAAGTGTACTGGAATTTAAAAAATAGTGTATGGTAGTCCGACTACTATATATGTGATAACAGTTCTCTTCTAGCTCCACAAGTCAGTTCTGAAAATTGTCGGGTGTTCAACAGGAGGACACAAAGTGCCACGAGGCTCCCAACAGCCTCTACCCCTCTAACTCCACGGATCAATCTTCTTTTTCTTAACTTCTAGATAAATTATTAGAGTGTCTATTATTCTAGCCAATTCAATCTCTTGCCCTTTCTTGTCACCCAAGATCTCGGATTAACCGGCAAGAGGAGTGAATATGGGGCAAAAGCGAGGCAAGATTTATTTACTTGAAACAAGAATTTAATAATGAAATTTATCCTAATCTAGCCGGCACAATATTGCAAGGATGGCAAGGCCTTTCACATGCAAGGTGTGGGCAAATTTTATTAACCTTGAATTGAATAAAATAAATTGAGACTTAAACAAGAACTAGCCAACACGATTTTGCAAGGATGGGCAAAGCCACTTCACTTCCAAGGTGTGGGCACAATAAAGAAATTTAAGCAAGAAATCTAACTAATTCTAGCCACTCAATCCTCTCCCTAGTGGATGAGGTGGGGCAAAAGGAAATAACTTATGTCAATGAAAATGCAAATTTAAATCCTAGCCTTCTTCTTTTGCAATGCAAGGGTGGGCAAAGCCCAACTACCTTTGTATGCAATGAGTGGCAAAAAAAAATTGAATTTTAAGACAAAAATGAAACTTTGGGAGAAATGGAAGATGGGCTCAAGAGACTCTCTTGGCCCTTACAATAAGAAATAAAAATATGAAATAGATTTTAGTGAGAAAGAAAGAGTGGAGAAAAGATTTTGACCACTTGAGGCAATGGGCTTTGAAGTTGTGACTCTTGGGAGTGCTTTGCACTCTTTTCTACCCAAATTTGGATAGAGTTTCCCCTTGTGTTGCTAAAAACCTGCATAAAACAACAAGCTAATTAAAAGTAGAAAGTGCCCAAAATCACTTTGGGACACTATGTATGTGAGTGTTAAAATTATGTACAAAATTTCTAAAAATTTTAGAGTAAATAGCTTCAAATAACTTGTGGAAACATGGATTTTAACTTGATTCTAGAGTGCTAAATAAGGTAAATCAATAACATAAATTTACAGAGAAAAAGGTTAGGAAAGAGTGCTCTTGTCTCTTAAAACTTAAAGGAATGGGGCACCTAACCAAAGAATCCCACTCTCCAAACTTGGCAACTTGCAACTTGAAAGATTTTACTACACAACTAAAAAGATGTGAGTTCCAAAAGATGTACTAAGAAATCAGAGTATTCATACAAGAAATCTAAGAACTTCTTAATAACAAATACGAAAACTCATGAAATCTAACAAAAATGAGTAGATCTCACCAAGGAAAAGAAATTTGTCTCTTTGGTCTCCAACCACTTGAGTAGAAATGGAGCATAGGAGAAAACCACCATAAACATCAAGACACACCAGCTTTCCTCCAAAGATTTTGATTAAAATGTCAAAAATGGCTGAAAATTACAATAGCTTCAAGAATGGGAGCAAATGGGAGCAAGGAAATGGCAAGAGAGCAAGAGCAAGAAAGAGCATGAGAGATTGTGGAATTGTAACCCAAATGAGGAGGAGAAGCCTCCTTAAATAAGAAAAGAGAGAGGAGAGATCCCCTTTGCATGAGAGACACTTATCACTTGGAGAGAAAGGGAGCCCATTGAAGGGGGCTGCACTTCCTTAGGTTAAAAATAACAAACAATAGGGGGGAGAAAACCCCCACTCATGTTTTTATATTTCATTGCTAGGACAAGGGGAGGGAATCATGAAGGTGGGACCCCCCTATTGGCTTTTTTTTTTTTCTCATTTCCCATGGTGAGAGAGGGTTTCCCCCTTAGGGAGACAACTTCAAACTTAAAAAACACTTGCTTGGGGGAGTGCCTTTGGCATTTAATTTTACCTTAGGGTCATAACATAACACTTAGGAGCATTATTTCGCCTCCCTAAGTGACTATAGTCACTTTACAAAATTTTGTCATTCTAATTAATGGCTAATTTTCCTGATTTCCTTCACTGACTTAGGAAAATCCATCAAAAAATTTACCAAAAACTCAACAGAATGACTTCAAACTTGGTCCAAGAGTGTAAGGGGTCTCTTGCCATTGATTTTGAGTACCCATACTCCTATTTATGGGCATTAAGTGCCACTTAACCCTCTTTTACATTACAACATTTTATGTTGAGGGGACATTTTTTAATTACCAAAAATTAAAAAATCTTAAGTAAAACTTAATGAAATTCCGCAAGACTCTAGATAATGTCTATCATGGTAATATAGAACATTCCAAAGCCTTAATCACCCCATGGCCTCGATCATTAGAATGCCTTTTACCACTTTGGAGGAATTTTTGAGTGAAAAACTTAGATAATTAAATCACTAAAAATGAATTTTAATTATCCAAGGGAAAAAACACTCGATGAAAGAACTTCCCTAATGATAAAGTCCCAGGAAAATAAGTTTTACAAAAATTGACCCTCATGCTGACATATTATTACAAAATCCCCCGTAGGGGGTGCGGAAATTTCATGGAGAAGAGTTAAGAGGAGAAAGGAAAAACTGCCTCACTTGAAAATCTTTGTTAGATACATCTTTCTCATCTTCAAGGTACATGGTACATGGTGCCCACCTAGTTGACTTGGTGGTCAACAAGCCAAAGTCCTTCCAACATGAGCATATCCAAGATGATGATGGGTGCCTTCTCCACTAGGTGTTGATTTCTATCATATTGTTCACTAACAATGTGATCCTCTTGGCCTCATCCCCATAAGCATTGTAGATACAGTTGGATGCCTTGGCCCTTTTCTATGATCTTCGTTAGTTGATGGTCAACCTGGGTAAAACCAAGGTCATGATCTTCAATGGGTCAAAGAAGACCATCTTAGTTCACCATTTCATTTTTAAAGGGAAGGATATTGAGAGCACCAACTTCTATACTTACCTAGGGATATAGATCACAGGAATTAATTTCAATCTACAACATGCCATTCAACCTCGAGTCAACAAGGGCTACAGATCCTCAGCACTCCTCAAGAGGCAATGTTTTTTGGCACCATTTCCAAGACATATCATCCAAGATGTCTGTCATAGACACCCTTGTCCAAACCATAGTGCTCTATAGTTTAGAGGTTTAGGGACCATATTTGCTCGAGTCCAATTGGGCCTCAGAAAAGAGAGTGCAAACCATCTTCCCTCCTAGCATCATTAGATGCAAGCAAATAGTACCTCAACACATCATACTTGTGGATTTTGGTGCTCGACCCTTTCGGCTTGAGACTGTATTTATCCTTGTCTCACTCCTACACCACATTTAGAGCTTTGCAGACCAATATCTATACTTGGCCTAATTCTTCATCAAAGTCCATTGTCTCATCTAGCCTGTTGCCGCCTAATCCACACCTTGGAAATGTGAGAAAAATCTCAACTCACTCGATGCAGCCTTTGGGGCAAGTTTAAGTTGGGTGCAACTATCACCACAACATTCAACATCTCTGTTTAAGCAAACTCCAAAACAAAGCCAAGGGAGGTAGACCCTAGTAAAATAATTTAAGGTTGAATGCTTAAAGCAAATTAGGAGTTAATTTGAAACTAAAATAGTTATCTATACAAGACACTAGATTGATCTAGCAACTTATAGAAATAAATATAAGCAAATGCAAGATAGTCCCAAAGACCACTTAGTACTGACAACATAATATATGATATGAAATTTAAGAAACTAGTTCCTTAAGCAAAATGCAATATAAGATAACAATCTAAATACTACTTACAATGTGAAATCTTTAAACTTCGTTAATTTATTTGAAATCAAATGTAGGTTAATTACTACTGATTGCTTGTTAGTCCTAGACTAGAATGTAGTTAGTAATGTTTGTATTAATGGAAAAGAAAGAGAAGATCTAATCTATGATTAATTAAAGCACCAAAATGAAATGTGGTCTAATTACTAATGATATCCATGTTAATAGATGAAAAAGGCTAAAAAATCTATGAAGTGAAGTACAAGTTAGTCCTAGACTAGATTGAAGTTAGTATTAATTAGAGCACCAAATTGAAATGTGATCCAATTACTAGTAACATCCATGTTGATGGATGAAAAAGGCTAAAAAATCTATGATTAATTTTAAAATGCTCAAATGAAGTGTGATTTATTATAAGCTAGGAAACAAAAGAATGTAAAAAATACCAAAAAAAACAAGAAAAATGAAAAGGGGTACGGGGGATGTAGCACCACTTCCCTACTAAGCTGATTACATGCTGATTGGATCAACCTTTAGAAGTGCTTACTGTTGGTCCTTAGTGGTGTTGCCGCCTAATACACACCTGGGGGGGACGCGGCAAAAAACCTTCAAGCCGCTTGGTGTGTCCTTGGGGGCAAGTGAGAGTCAAGTGCTATCACCTGATTACTCGACTCCTCTGTCTAGGCTTACTTCTAGCGAAGCCAAGGGGGGTGGTCCCTATGAAAATTAAACTAAGACTTCTACAACAAAAGATAAAAGTCTATTCTAAGAGTTAAAAGATAATGAGACGATAAAATATAACAACTAAGCACTGCTTGAAAATTGAATCAATTAATTAACACCACACAAGATAGTTAAGCATTCACGACATTCAAGATTGAAACTTAAACATGGAAAATTAAAGACCAGTGCCGAGAATGTGAAAATGCTTGCAAATGTTGCTGTGTAGGGTTGCTTGTGTGGTCTCAGTGAAGTATTGTAGTGTCTCAATTGGTTTATTTTATGATTATTAAATGAGTAGTTAAGGAGTGGATTAATTCTTGGTTTGGCCCAAAAGAAATCTAACCTTCGAACTGAGTGCTCTAGCAACCTTACCAAGTGTCCAACCAGGCGAGGATGAACCCGCTTAAGAACCTGCTGACTCTGTGGATTCAGTCCATGCAACTTCTCGAGTTCTTAGGATTGGATTCTAATGGATTGTCCTATTAACACTAATTACCTTGCACCCGTTTCTGATTGAGCCAACTGTTCCGACTAAGCTACAGTAGTCAAGAGCATACTTCTGGTTTGGGGCGTTGTTAGTTTTATTAAGACGTGTAAGTGGATGATTATTCTACACTACACCCCAAGCATAAATCAAGGGGGGTTAATTTTAGGATTAAATTTTAAGAACAGAAATAATAATTTGAAATAAACACAAAAGCATATAAAATGATAAACGGGTCCTCGGAGGATGTTGTGTGCTTGAGTGAGTTATTTATTACCACTGCTCAAATGAAAACTAATCTAAAACGAAAAACTAAAAAAAATTTGCGAAAAATTAAAAAAAAATGAAAAAGGTGCGAATCCCCCCTGGGGGGATTGGGTTCAGGCGCTGGAATTGCCTGCTGTACTCTTTTTATTTTTTTATTACAACTTGGAAACTTAAGAGAAATACTGCTTGCCCTTTATCATCAGGGAACAAGATAGTTTACAATGTTTGAGAGAAGTAAAGATGATGCTTGAAATCGGTTCTGTCCGGGTGGTTTTGGAAGCTCCAAATGCAAGTTTTATTTAATTTTCTTACTCCAATCTGTTATGAAATCAAAACAGATCAGCAAACTATGTTGGTTAGAAAATGACAACCAAAACACTTTAAGAATGTTCTGACAATGCTAGAAAATTGCAGAATGAAATCTAGTGCAACTAGTATGTAAAAAAGCGTGATTTGGACAACTTTTTGAGTTTTTATATGATCTTAAAACAAAAATTCTGATATGCAGAAGCTAAAAACCAGCGAGCTAAAAAATTTGTAAAATGCCTAAAAACAACTAAGAAATTACTCTTCTTCGAAATGCAAACTAAGTCTGAAAAATGAATCTAAAAGGTGCAATGAAACGAGACAAAAGGTAACTAGTAAGACAAGCTAGGGAGCTTGCCTTGCTAGGAACTTTGGCTGCTCTCTTTCGAGTTTGCAAGCCAAATTATAAGCCTAACAATGCTAGATAAATCTTTTATAAGTACTTCTTCACTAATGAACCTTTAAGATTTGGACTTTGATAAAATGAAAGCATTAGTAAAGGATACTAGATCCACTTCTTAAGATATCAAAAAATATTTTAGATCTAGAACAATATAGAAACCGTTACCAAATTAGATTTGAAAATATTTTGAACCGAAGGTAAGAAGAATCGAGTTTTGAACTGGAAAGAGATGGGCGAATGGAGCCTTCATGAGAGTGGAAACAAGAGGGACTACGCTTTCGTTGAAGTAGCTTTGGAAGCGGCAAAGCTAACATACATGCCTCCTCCCTAAGCTCCGGTAACCTGCAACAAAGACTTTATACAAGCACTTGCACAAGAGGATTAAATGGCACTGATATCAACAATATAAAAGACTTGCAAATAGAAGCATTCAAACAAGATATGCATAATATTTAAAGCATTTTACACGATCATCAAATAACAAACAAGCATTAGATCATATTTGTTACCCTATTGAAATGTATATTTCCCTCAAAGGTCAGTGCGATCCTAACAATAAGCAAGATACTTATGCAAAAAATACAAGTTACCTCCATGGGTTTTGAAGCATCAAGCATCCACACATAACATGAACCCACAATGTAGCCTCCAAAGCCTTCTCTTTATTAACTCAAGAACTCATAAAAATTTTATAGACACAAGAACAGAGGTTTCCACCTTCAGATGAATAATAATGGACCTCAGCACCTCAATTTATAGCAAATGGAAAGCCATGGGGTACCAAAACCCTAAGGAGCTAGATTGTAGAGCAAGGAAAGCTCTCATCCAATGGTATTACACCACTCAAATGGAAAAAAAAAAACCAAAACCAGAAGGTGCTGATTTGAAGAAGAAGCTGCTCACATGAAGGAAGGCGATCATGATGTTTCCAAAATGGCTGAAGCTTTACGTGTGATGGATTTTTATTGGTTGTTTTAATTAGAATGCTATCCATGTGGGTGATGCCATATGAGGGTGGCAACTCCATCAATGCTGCCCCACCGAATAACTCACATCCCTTCCAAAACCGTACGGCTGCGTGGAAGATGGCCCACGTGAGCTTCAATTCGTGGTATGAAATACAAGTTTGCTCAACCCTTTAAAATCGAATCTAACATATGCTTTGAATATTTAATAAATTCGCCCACTTGAAATATAATATATGGTCTTCAATATGTCTTCAAATCGCCCACCATAAGATGCCAAGTGATAAACCGTACGATATGAAGGAAGATGACATTCACGTGAATGTTGAGCGAATTAATATATTCACATTTTGACTCTCCAACCATACTTTAATATATGCTTTAATCCTTCGATATAGTTGCCCTCTCCTTATGAATTAATTCCATGTCATTTGATGGTGGTTTCCCACTCATTTGAACAACCACAAATCCGTACGGTAGTGAGGCAAAAATGGCCCACGTGAAGCATGGAAAATATTCCAACTTTGACTTTAATATGAACTTATAACAAATGCTTTAACTCTTCAACATGGTCGCCCACCTTATGATGATGTAAGCCACTTCAATTGGCATGTGCTAAATGCCACCTTTTGAATATTTTAATTATTTGTCAAAGTGCATTTTGTATTAATTTTAGCATTAAGGTGCTATTCTGTAGCTTTGATAGGAAAAACTGCTCCACGGGGGTTTTCGGTCGCCCGAAATGTAGGAAAACTGGATACCAAGGTAAAGAGGATGCTCTGAGCTTGAAAATGAGCATCCCTACGCCAAATTCCAACTCCGGATAAGACTTTTATCACCTTTTGAAATTTTTTATACAAACCATTAAAAAATGGCTTAAAAATGTGAAAAAATATTTTTTGTCGGAATTGACCGAAACTTCAGGGGAACCTAGTACATGACAAAACAAAAAAATTCTAGCATCTAGCATGTTTATAAACGTTATGAAATGGGCTCTAATAATCCCCTAAGGCCTAACCCCCACTTTGGGCATTCCAGCTTTGGAGGAGCGGGAGAAAACCTCATCGATTATACTCGGCTAAATGCAAAGCATAATCAACAAGGGAAAAAATTCCTTGGAAACCTTCTTTGATTGTTAAGTCCTAGGGAACCGAGTCACTCAAAAACCACCATGCTAGTACGCTTATTACAAACCCCGTGGGGCACGGTCATGTACTACAAAACATTAAAAAAAAAAGGGGGCCTTGAACAGGCCAAGCTTGGAACTTCTGAACACTGAAAAGCACAAGTGATTGTGCAACACTGGTGGCTCATTGAAGTCCAACTAAAGTGCAACTTTAGGTGGTAACAAGTGGCCAACAGTCAAGCTTACAAAACAAGTAAAAGGAGAGAGTAGAGGAAAAATGTCTCTTTTAGCAAGCAGACTAGGCTGAACAATTGAATGGTCAAGGCTGCCCCCTTTGACTGTTTGTATTCTGCACAAAAACAGCGAGCAAAAACTATCTAGACAGCAATAGAAAATGGTAGAAGTTGTGTCTCTCGGATGCTCCAAAAGAGGGGTTTTACTTGCACAATATAAGTCAGACTGCAACCAAGTGTTAAGGGGATTAGTATAATAAATGTACAAGGATGTAAACATCCATAACACGTTGTTTTTGGACTGATGAGGCAACGGACAATGAGCTAAAAATGCTAAAAATTGCAAATAAACACAATTTTTAGTGGAATTAAAGTACTAATCTAAGTGGCTAATGTTCTAGACTTGATTGTAAACACTTATGGACATTTGTACTTTAGATTTACTTAATATAATGACTTAAAATGTAGATCTATATGCATGCAAGTACAATATCTAGATATAATATGACTTTGAGATCTATTACAAGATTGCATGTAACTAAAAGAAGAAAAGATATACTTTGAAAGAAGGTTGAGTGAAGAGAAACAATAAACACTTATGGACATTTTTACTTTAGATCTACTTAATATAATAATTTAAAATGTAGATCTATATGCATGCAAGTACAAGATCTTGATATAATATGACTTTGAAACTTTGAGATCTAATAAAAGCTTGCATGTAATTGAAGAATAAAAGATATACTTTGAAAGAAGGTTGAGTGAAGAGAAAGAATGCCCTTTAGATGGGCAATGGAGTTCCAAAGTGGTGCACAGAGGGACTAGTCTCTCTTTGATCCACCAAGCTTGCGGAGATTACACAAGGCTAAATGCCCACTCTGATGGATGAAAAACCTGCAAAGTTATATTAAAAGCCAAATGGGAGATTGGATCTCCCTTCATACTCCTTCAAGTGTAATTCTTACTCCTCCAGGTGTAATCCTAAAGAAAGGGTTAGATAAAGAACCAATACAACCAAAAACTGCTTAGGTCTAATCTCCTTTCTAGCAGTTTACAGAAAATCTCAAGGGAAAGCTATCTAATGAGATTTACCTTACTAGGTGGTAACACCCATTCAAAGGCATATGAAGAAATAAAAATTCAAAGCAACTAAACTCCATACAGGTACCTCGTATATGTATAACTTAAGACAATAGCATCCACACATAAAAGTGCAACACAAATCTAACCTCCAAAGCCTTCTTTATTATTAATTCCAATAGAGCACAAGTACAAGAGCTTGAGCACAAGCTTCACTAATAACCAAGAAAAGAGAGGGGAGAACTTTCTCTAATAAAAAAATAGGAATAGGGGGGTGAATTTCATGAAGTGGAGTGAACTAGAGTGTCATAGGACACCTCGTGGAGTTAACTAGAGCTTAAGAGATCCTCATGAGCCACCTAGGAGACAAGGAGGGGACAAATAGGGATTGATTGAGATCAAATCCAATCAGAAATGACACCTCACTCAAGGGGGGCGAATTAGGGAATATTCCCTTTTACCAACCTCCTAAAATCACCCAAATTTATCTCCGACATGCAAAAATCATAGGATTTTGTCTCCAAGGGGTGTGCTAGGCTAAATGAGGGGGTCTAAAGAGGTGGATGATGTATATTGAGGCGTTTGACACCCCCTTTAATCATTTAAATACAAATTTACAACATTTACCCCACCAAGGGACAAATACTAACCAAAAAAATGAAAAACATGGTGACACTAATGCACGAGATCGAAACCAAGGACTCACACCAGGATGGGGAAGATGCATTATTACAGACTCATGGCTTTGGAGGAATGAATGAAAAAACCTAGACAAACTCAGATCACTAGGATCTAAGTTCATCTAAGTAAAAAATTACTCCAAAGCAATACTAAGACAGGTGACACAGTTGTGCTAGGACCTTTTACATATATAACAGGATGTCATGTCATTTTACAATCATCATCTTTTGACCATGGGAAAAAGAGATGGACAGCATAAAAAATAAGGAACAAAATAGTGCTTGAGCTGGATCATGGAACTAAGGGTTCCCTAGGATCTTTTGTCTGTTGATCATCTTATGCAAACTAGGTGGTAACCACTGGCTCCATATGGGGATGTGTGCTTGATCATTGGAAAGCATGCGAGAGCTCCAGAATCTTCAACCTATGATCTGAAAAACCGACCATCTTGCCAAGAAAACATAAGTAGTACATGAAATTTACCAACTGAGACACTGCAATACTTTCACCGAGACCACAGAAGCAACCCTCGCAAGCACTCCATTTTCATCGGCACTGTTGTCTCCCAAAATGGCATGCGTGTGTTGAAGCCCAAAATGTAACACACCAGCTGGATGACAACTCTCAAGAGAGAGGCCAATGTCACCACACTCCTCTCCTCTTCGCTTCAGGTTGGCTCTTCTCCAACTCTAGGGGGGTATCCCTAAGATAGGATCGCTATGGCAGCTACAGTAAACAAGCAAGGTGAAATGAAGAGGCTTCCTTAGGAAACAGATGTAACAATAATGAGTTTTTTAATGGGTGATGGAAAAGACGGGAGGATCAGTCCTCGAGGAGAAGGCCAGTGCCAATACTAGAAGGGAGCATGGAGTCAAAAAGAGGACTCAAGGAGGCTTTGCACTTCATAAAAGTGAGATTTTATCTAATACGTTCCATAAACAAAGATGAGGAGAATATCAGTATAACCAACTACAGTCTATTACTCCTATGATCTTCTGAAAACATAACGTCAACAAACAACTTGAACCACAAATGTTTGCCCAATGGACTACAAATAGCCTCCTATGTTAGATCTACCCTACAACTTAAAATGGAAACACACAACCATGCAAAGAGAAACCGAATCTATCCATAAACCCAGCTTGATATTTTTCATTAAGTTCCATGGGAAAAGAAGAACTCCTAGAAAATCTTCCATGTTACAAGTGAAAGAGGCTGTCCTCTTTATAGGAAAAAAGGCTCTCATAAAAGGAAATAAAATAATAAAAACTGAAAGAGAAAGTGGATGAAGACCCACTTTTCTCTCCTACGAATAACTCCAAAATTTCCTCTTTATTAATGAAATTCCTACTTTATTAATGGAACACCCATCTATTTGTTGCATACTATGACATTACTTCATAACTCCAAGTGACCGTGGACATACCCCTGACCAGCTATCGAACTAAAAAGCAAGTGAAAACCCTATATTCGGCTGCCAAATAGGAAAACACGTGTCACTCAAACTGAATCGGCTGTCAATGAGGATGCAGGCTAAAACTCCACGAATTGGCCATTGAAACCCGAGTTCTAACCCTGCATTTAAAAGATCGGCTGCTGCCAATTTCGTGACCCTCGATCAGTGTCGCTTTCCACTGTGTTGTTTGAACGCCGAGCTCGATAAAACTTGACCACTGGTGTCACTCCGTGCTATTTTTTAGAGAGAAAAACACATAAGCTGTCGATTTTAAGTATAAACATGGCTTCCAAACTGTTAGTGGCCCGATCGAAAAGTGGATTTATAAAACTGTCCACGATGGAAACTATCACTTACAACTCCTCGTGACCTCCGGCTAAAACAGTTGCATGTTTAATCACTTTGTTGAACCCCGATTATAGTGCTGAACGTAATTTTGTAACCGGATGTGTGTTGATATTGAAAATCTAACTCTGCAAAAATAGTCGGCTGGTAGTGAAATCGCGGGTCTAAATCGTGGATGTGAGAGCCGTGAGAGAAAAGATGAGTCATGCGTGAAAACCAACAACCATTTGTTTTCTACTGTTAACCCTCGCTGTGTGTTGATTTCCCTATTGAAACCCGAGTTCACTGCATCATGATCTGTCTCAGATACGAAGGTATGAAAACGCATTGATCGAGCAGTCCACGGTCTACTGAAGCATGGTTAGTATGTTATCACACCATAGTAGTAGGGCTACTATTCTTGCTTAGCAGATATCTGCACACTTCAGAGCTTCCATTATTCAGAGCTTGGCTATGATGATTGTATATTTTGAGATCACTCATAATCAGAGTAGTGTATTATTTAGACTTATGTTAAACCTTGTGTCAAGGCTGAGCCTTGAGAGTTCAGATCTGATGACCGATGTGACCCTTTATCCCATGCAGTTTCAGTTCAGTGCTTAGAGATGTATTGCAGCAGTGTTTTAGATGATATATGATGATTATTATTGTGATGATGTTATATGACCTATGGATATTTTATCACTAACTGTGGATTATTATCTTGTTAATTTAGTCATGATCACAGCATGTGCTTGGTATATTATTCCTGATGTGGCAAACTGTTTAAAATGAACTGTAAATTATAAAATGGACATTTAGTTGCACATTTAGGTTGTTTGACAAAACCCACTAGTTTACCGCCTTACATAGATATGGTCTTTCCTGACACCAGTTGTCTGCTAGTTTAGGCTCCATATTCACTTGACTCCATGCATACATGACTTTCCTTATTTGACTTTTTGCCTTGACCTGTCTTATTTGATTTTCTGATACTTAGGACTTCCCCATTTTTCTACCTCTGTGTTTGGACCACATCCCTGTATGTTCAGTGTCTCGGCTCTAAGTTGGTGACAAAACTTGCCTTTGGTGAGTTGGATTGTAGGCCTAAATCATTCTGGTCGGTTGTCCCGATGTTTGGCATTGGCTCGAACTCCCCCTAGTCACTTGAGATGTTGTTGGCTAAAACTGAAAGCTCATGTACTACTTATGGAAACTTATAAATTCGCCCATGGAAACTAAAAAAGGGCAAGAGCGATGAACTGCTAAAAATACTCCTCGAAGAGTATAAGAAAGGTCCAAAAAGCAATGGTTCTTAAAAGCTATATCTAAACAACTGCTGACCTTATATGTATATGAAAACATGCCCTCGATGCAAGCTGCAACTAGTTGTGCTTATCAGCACACCTGAGATCCGAAGGGTTATGTAGGCCAAAAAGGCCATGAAATGAAATTGAATGATCCTAATGAACCTGGATCAACTTGATGTAGACATGATGCCTAAGTTGAATAAGCACTCTCTAAACAACTTATCCATTTGTGAGGCACAACCATCCCCCGTGTTATTTTGTCCAGCACAGAGTTTGTAGTTTTCTTCTTCTCCCAGTCCAAAGTATTTTTGAGTTGAGTAAGACAAGTCAACCCCTTGGCCCAACCTTGTTCCTAGCCTTCATCCTTCACTAGCAGTTTGACCATGTCCAATGGGTGAGTTTGTCATTTGAACTATTGTGCAAGTAATTTTATATAACAAAGGAATATGCTAACTTGATTAATGCCACTGAATGGATGTTATACTTTGAGCTTGGCTGTGAGAATGATTAGAGAAGCATGTCTTAGTCTACTGATGTGATTTATCCTTGGTTGTATATTATTGGGATCTGTGATGATGTGGGCCATATATATATACCTATTGATGATGATTGATGGTCCCACATACTTGATGATGATATCATATGATGGACATATGGTTTAGATGATGATTGATGCAGTTCAACAGGTTTTATTATTACTTCAGATCATCAGATTATGCACTGTCCATATATGGTGGACCCTATAGCTAGCCCATTAGGGAAACCCATGGTGTATGAGTACACATTCCTAATGGATTTGGGTCTTCTGGATCCAATGAGACACTTATCTTTCAATTTCGAGCACTTATGACAGTGATTGATGCAATTTTACACTTGTTGACCAGATTTGGGACTGATTTCCCAGCCTGAGCAGCAGGGGCCATGAGAGGCCAATTCACCTAGGGCACTGTATGAGGAGGGGGTAGTCCAACCAATTGTTTTTACCATTTACCCCCCTTTCTAGAGAGCCCGGTGGGCTCAGCTGGACAGCGCAGATGCCCTGGGAGGCAGTTTTGGCACTTTCACAGTTACCGAGGTAGTTAAAAAATGGGATAAAGTGGTCACTGAGGAATTCGATTTGGGCAATTGAGGCAAGGTTTTGGCATTTGGTTTTCACAGAGGTCTTCCAGGGTGATTCCACTATCTTCCAGCCAGTTTTCACCATGTGGGTAGGCCCACAGCGATCACAGGAGGTCTTTTACTGCTTGTCTGTCACAGATTTTGAGGACAGATTTGATCATTTATATTATCTTGGACATATTTTATTGTTTTATTGTGCCTTGGGGATGAGCTAGTAAGGATTGATGCCTCCTAGCCCCACCATGTGCTTCTTATGTAATGTCCTAGTCTTTATGAGATGGGCTTTGGTACTTTTACCCCCTCTAGTGGATGACGTCACCCTTCATGACTATTTTAGACTATGACGTCATCATTATATTGGGTGATCCATGTGATACATTGTTATGATTCCTTATTAGCCATTGATCATGTATTGAGATCTTTTAATCTCAACCACTCATTTGATGTAGTATTGTAGAGTGGTATAGGGTTTTGGTCTTTATTATCCTATATAAGGAGACCCCCTATTGTATAGCTCACCTTTGGAGCTCTGGAATATTGGAATAGAACACTTCTTTGTGGAGCATATCTCTCTTGTCTTGTGGATTCTCTTGCATCTTGAGTATACAGTATCTCTTCTATGTATCATTGTGGATTTTGGTGCTTCTACTAGTTTTCTTGCAGGAAAGTCGAATTGGTGGAGAGGAGGGCGATTTCTTGAGGGTTATTGTTGGAGGGATCCACATATTCTCTCTTGGGTTGATCTTGTGACAGGGAGTATCATTATTGTATCTTCGTGACATACTTGATGCTTTCTATTACATCTTTCTATCATTTTCATAATCATCTTACTTGACTTGTTTCTTTGATCTTGTCTTGTAGGAGGAGGACGATTTGGCTATCTTGGAGGAGGACGTTTTGGTTGGAGCTCTTGGATCTCACTCTTGAATATATACATAGGAGAATGCTGTCAATTTGCAAGGTGGCCACAAGCAATTGAGGTAAGATTTACAAGGTATGTGCCTTTTTCCATCCATTCTCTCTTCATTGGTCACTAACCCTAATTAATCAAAACCCCAATTTTGGTTTTTCTTAGATCTATTTAGATCTAGCCTTGCTTTTGAAAAGATCTTAAGAACCCACCTCTATAGCATCCACCCCTAGTTGAATCTATAGTTTGGTGGTGATTGGGTTAAAATTAACACACTTTTCAAGGCAATATAGCCCTCTTGAACCAAATCGCACTTCCTTGGAGAGGCTTGTTGGGTTAGATCTAGCATGTGGGTAGGTGAGATCCCACTTGATTTGCAATCTACACACTTGATAACCTACCCCTAGACTTTTACTTGGGTGATTTCTACCTTGTGGGCATCATTCCACATTTTAAGGGATTAAAACCCCCTTTTGAATTACTTGGCACCTTAAAACTCAGATCTAGTAAGATCTAACCCTTGGATTGACTTGATTTTCTAGATCCACATAGATCATTGCCTAAACTACTTGGATCTATATTTTGGTGGCCATTGGACTTGATTTGACACACCTTATCCACCTTTTAGCCCTCCTTGAGCAAGGTCGCACTTCCTTGGGTGACTGAGTTTGCCCACTTCTAGGACCTGGGTAGTTGAGATTTCAGTGGATTTGGAACGGGCATACCTTGAAACCTATATCTAGAGTATCATTTTGTGACGATCTGCCTTGGGGGTAGCATTCCTTGTTTTAAGGGATTGTGGTCCACTTGGGTCATTTCATGAAATCCTAGATCTAGCAAGATCCAACTATTCTATCTCAATCAGCCCACTTGACTTGATCTCTTGGTGTCCCGATCTACACTTTGACATATCTTTTGACTCCATTAACCCATCCAACAAGGCACTAGTCTTCCTTAAGCAAATCGCACTCCTTGGGGATTGTGTCAAACCTTAGATCCAGTAAGTGGGTACTCCTAATTTCAACTTAGATCCATAGATCTACTCATTACATATCCTCTAGTGCCAATCGCATCCCTTAATTTCACCTTGTGGGTCCACTTTAAGCCATTTCACATATCCCAAGAAGGTAAGACCCACTTGTGTACCATATGGTACTATGTCTTGTCATCATAACTAATCATGTGGCCTAAATCATACATTGGTTGAAACACTAATCATTTCTCAAACCACCTTCAACCATACTTTAACTTCTAGGTCCACTTAACCTTGCATTGGTTTCCGTAACTCATTGTCTACTTATCCCTAGGAACCTTTGTTTGGGTCCAAGCATCTTTGATTGGTAATAGGGTCTCCCCCTAGGTCTTGACTCATCTAGATCTAAAGTGAAGAGTGCCTCGATTGACGTGACTCCCACCTTGCATTGGGAACTGTGGCATCTCTTGGGTCACCTCTTTAGTTGCCCATCTCCTCTACCGTCCCGGATGGGATACCACTAGGGGCAACTACAAGTTGTGTGATAACAGTTACCACAGCATCTTCCTGATTATATCCATAATGAACGCTGACGGCAACAATGGGGTTTTGACCATTATAGAATTGCAGCTGATTTGAGGCATTCAGAAGTCATAGTTTTAAACATAGGTCTCTGGGGATAAAATAACTAATGAGAAGTGGTGTCACATCTACTCTTACATGGATCTTTCCATGTTCACGAGATTCAACTGCAATCTGCCTATCACCATTTTTGCAGGCTACAGGTGTCTAATTTTGTTTCTGAGGAACGAGCGGAGCATAGGAAGGAATGTCCCCACGTAATTTACTGCTCAACAACTAACGCGTGAAAATATTTCTACATTTGGCTGTTTCCATGCTACAACTTTCGATTTCTTCCTCACTTTAATTCTGACTATTTGATGTCCACTGCTTCCTACAGGTCGCTTCATATATAACTCGGATCCAGATCAGACTCAAAGTTTAGTGCACAACAGAAGAATTTGTGGTAAATTGAAAGCTGTGCTGCTTTGTCAATCATCAAATTTAGCTGCAGGGTTTCTGGAGATTGCAGCGTCAAATCCTGAAGCTTGAGCAAAAAGTTGGATATGAATTCACCGTGTTTACTCACAACTTCCCACTGTAACTAAATGGGCCGCGGGTTCTTGATGATGCAAATTGAAATCATGATGAATTAACCGGTAAAAAGTTATGCTAGCCATTTGTAACATCTTCTCCACAATCTATTTGACCAGCCTCAAACTCAGAGGTACACCATCAGAAAAGCTCACGTCCCATTACTCCCCATGCTAGGCTTTAGGATGTGTGGTGCAAACTTCTTCAGAGCCTGAGTGTATGGCAAAATAGCCTTTAGCCGAATACCCAAGGAAGGATACACTGAAAACACTGAAGAGACCCAGCAAAACAGAAATATTTTTTGAATGGAGTTGTGTGGAAATGATTATCTATCCAAAAAACCTGCTTTGATCTCCCTCAGAATTTCATTAAGGGGCTTGCTCAGATCTGCTGCCAAGAGTGGCCATAGGCTGCTACACGATTTTTTGTCATTTCTCTAGCCCTTTAGAGCAATAACTAGGAAGTGGTAGGCTCATTCTTTGTGCATAACCCTGAAGGAGATTCTCACAGAGTCCCGTATCATGCAATGGATTGAGGGCAAAATCCTTTCTATTTGTCTTTTTGAGCAAGTCCTCCAGAGCAACTTGCATTGCAGCAATTCTTGCTTGTTTGCCAAAGAACCCACAACAATAAGAAGTTAAGCTCAAGTTCTGTAGTAGAGATCTGAAAATGAAATGGAATGTGCCCCTGAAAATGAAATGGAATGTGCCCCTAGCACCAGCAAAGAAGTCATGAAAACGCCCTTTAACATGGCAGATCTAGTCTTTGCTCCCTGTTGTACTGAACCAACTAAAACGTTGATCTTAACCTTTCCTGAAGACAATTCTACACATTGAATTTTCATTAAAAACAAAAGGTTCTCCATCTTTGCTCTGGCCTGCTGAAGGATGCCAGCGTTTTCACATGTGTACACCCCTGCCAAAATGGGAGGTAACAGGCACTGATCTTTAAATTTTTCTTTTGTTTAAGTTAATCTTTACAAATGTCATGAATGGTGTTGTATCTTAAAAGCTGTGGGCTTTAATTTCATATTGCAGTGACTTATGGTTTATTGTTAAGTGATTTCATCATAACTCCTAGAATAGACTTTTACTTCTGTTATAGATTAAAAGCCTTAGTTTATTTTTCATAGGGACCACCCCCCTTGGCTTTGGTAGGAGTAAGCCTAGACGAAGGAGTCGAGTAATCAGGTGACAGCACTTGACTCTCACTTGCCCCCAAGGACACACCGAGCGGCTTGAAGATTTCCTGCCGCGTCCCCCCCAAGTGTGTATTAGGCAACAACATTTTGGCGCTATTGTCGGGGATAAACCTTTCTATTCCTGGGTCACGACTTTTTGTTTTCTCCTTTTTTGTTTTTGCTTTGTTTGATGTGTGTTTAGAGTAGACCTTTATTCTTTCATCTGGCGACTCCACTAACCTTTTTTTTTCTCTTTTTAAAATTTCAAAGTAAAACAAAAAATAGTTTTGTGAGAGTTTTTAATGCATATTATTTTTCTCACATGGCGACTCCATTGAAGGGATAAAACCCTTGTATCTCATAGATTTGTTGAGACTGGTTGTGTGTAGAGGAGCCCATGCGACACAGTAAACTTAAGAGGTCATCATTCTGACAACTCCCCTGATTCAGTACAAGTTGGCCTCAATGGTTATTTCAGACTGACGCTTTTGACACCGATATGGATGATGAAGAGTCTGGTGCTCAAATTGCTATTGCATATCCTCCCCTCAATTTTTCATATATCCCAGGTTTTCCTAACTTTCACTATGGTGAGGAGGATATATCAAGTTATTTGCCGATGTTTTATGGAAATGGTGATTCAGTCATCCAACACATCATGTCTTTCCTTAAGGTTTTGACTGACTTCAATGCTTTGTATGAAGATAATATGATGCAGATGTTTGCGGGTACCCTGGAAAGAGAGGCTTATTATTGGTTTATTGAGGGCCTTCCTAACAAATGTATTACCTCCCTTTCATGCTTCCTTAGCATTTTCTTAAAGCAGTGGCAGTATGATGATGACAATGTGGAAGCATTCCTTGAAAAATCCTTGGCTTACTTCTTACGCGAGATAAAATATCACATGGAAGAGTATGTGGAGGTTCCTCTAGCCGCTCTCACTAAAGAAGAGATTACACAGCTTATTGAAAAGCTTGGTGTCATTCTCCCTGGGGCACAATTTGACTTTGAGAGAATGATCCATGATGATCCCATTGAAGAGTTTCATGAAGCATACTTAATTGAGGACATTGCTAAGGACCCTCCTCATTTCACTTTAACAGAAAATATGGAAGACTCGGAGTGTTTTCAGGTCCATTTCAATGATGATGATCATATGTATGTTCCAAACTTACCTGAACAGGAAGCCATGGCAAAGATTAACGAAGACATTCATGAGGGATTTTTATTTGAGGAGGTCTTTGAGGAGTTTCCTCACATTGCCATGGTAACAAACATTGAAGATTTGGGATGTCATGGTTACTTTAGTAAATATGACGACATTTGCACTCCAGATATTCCTATAGAAGAAGCCATTATGGAAGTGGATGAAGAAACTCTTAAGCAACCATTGATGGAAGATTTTATTGAAGAACCTCTTCATATTGCCATGATGAAAAACATTGAAGAGTTGGAGCTATCTCATCATCATTTCAGAGAGGATGATGACACTTGTACTTTGCATCTACCTTCAGAAGAAACCAGTACAAAGACTTATAGAGAAATTTATGACGAAGACCATATTGTGTATGATAATACTCCTCTTTACTCTCCACATGGTAATGAAGTTAAGGAAAGCTTGTTCTCTTGTAAAAATTTTGAAGACAAGCCTTGTAAAGAATTTTATTATGACCATGAAGAAGACAAATATAGCCAAGGACATGATACAAATAGTGAAGACTCCTCCATCTTTGCCAAAAATACCTATGATGATTATTGGACATACATTGAGAAACCCATTTTTGATGTATCTAGAGAAGGGAGTGTGCATTCAAAAATATTGGGAGATCTTGATATTAAAGAGGAGCATACATGTACTTCATGTGATCAGTCAGAACCAAACATGAGTACTAGTAATGAAAACCCAGAGGAGCTGTGCATTGAGGGATCAGATGGGACTCATTTAATTGAACGTTAGTCACAACCTTCATCTTCACATTCAGAATTCTCTTATGATTTGGAGCAGCCTGGGGCTTATGTTACTACAGAAGTTTTTCATCCGATAAGACCTCTAAGGCAGTATGGTGGTGTGGTTGATCTAGTCCATCCTACAGATTTATACATCAGTCCTATCCAATCTTGGATAGAAGCATCCTGCGAGAGGACCTGCCAGTTGAGGAAACAGTTTGATGATATTCTGCATGGTTATGATCTCCCATCCAGCCCTCCCATCCTCAATATTTTTGCAGGTTTGCATTTCGTGAATAAGGTATCCTTGTTTTGGTTGGTAACCAAACACAAGGTGAAAGTTTTTCATATTGATGAAATGTTAAGGTGGTTGCATTGGATTTATCATTTTACTTAACAATTTTATTATGAGATGCTTAGAGTAGGAAATAAGCTCCTTAAAGTGAGCATTTACTTTCTGCATTTCTTTTTTTTATTAGTTAGTTTTTCCTTTTGAATAAAGCAACTTATGGTTCATTGGTTTCTTGCAAACACTTGTGCTACTGAAATGTTTTCTTGTCAAGTTGAGATGTTTTTATAGGTTATAGAAACCAGAGATTCTGGTGTTCTCGTATGCTTTCCCTGCCTTAAGACTAGATCAAGCACACGTCCCGCAGTTGGAGCCAGATGTTACCACCTAAAGTTGCACTTTAGTGGACTTCAGTGAGCCGCCAGTATTACACAGTTACTTGTGCTCTTTCAGAGTTAAGAAGTTCCAAGTTTGGCCTGATCAGGGCCCCTTTTTAAATTTTTGCAGTGCATGACCATGCCCCACAGGGTTTGTAATAAAGTGTGCTAGCATGGTGTCTTTGAGTGACTCGGTTCCCTAGGACTTGACAACCAAAGAAGGTATTCCAAGGAGTTGTTTCCCTTGTCGATTATGCTTTGCCTTTAGCTGAGTATAATCGATGAGTTTTTCTGCTGCAACCCCAAGCTGGAATGCCCAAAGTGGTGGTTAGGCCTTAGGGGGTTATTAGAACCCATTTTGTAACAGTTATAAACATGCTAAACGCTAAAATTTTATCGTTTGGTCATGCACTAGGTCCCCCTGAAGTTTCAGTCAATTCCGAGAAAAATATTTTTTTTTCGCATTTTTAGGCCATTTTTTAATGGTTTAAATGAAAAAATTCAAATGGTTATAAAAGTACGATCCAGAGTTGGAATTTGGCACATGGATGCTCGTTTACAAGCTCAGAGCATCCTCTTTACCCTGGTACCCCCGATTTTCCTATGTTTCGGGCGACCAAGATGCCCCGTGGAGCAATTTTGCCTATCAGAGCTACAGAATGGCACTTTAATGCTAAAAGACCATCAAATTGCACCATAGCCAAAATTTAAAATAATCAAAAAATGAATATGTCACATGCCAAAATGACATGGCATAAGTCAATTTAGGAAGGCGTCTACATCAAAGGACGAAAGTATATGTTAAAGTTGAATTAAAAGTCAAAACTGGATTATTTCAAACTCATGCTACGCTCAAACCTCCACGTGGGCCAGCAGCTTGCACGGCATGTACGGAATTGGTTATGGAGGTTTTCTTTTGGTGGGCGCCTACCTCTTGAAGTGGCACCACCCACGTGGTATAGTCTCTATTTATTAGTGTAACATGTGACCTTATTAAATTATGTCACATTAATATCTAATACTAATAGCTGATAATGTAATGATCTGACCATTAGACTATCTAAAGACTAACACTCACTAAAACGTCAACCAGATCTGTAAACTAATAGGATGAGTGTCAAAGCAGCAAACACTTTATACGAACCTCATTTATTTTGTAAAAACATGCTTTGGTTTATCATTTTTCCTCTCTGAATAACTTTACGTGCTTTTGATCCATTCAAAAGCACCACCAGTTGCATGTGTTTGTTATAATATTTTCAAATAATGTGTTTTGAAGTGGCCATTGAAATGAGTTCAAGCAAACCATCAATTCCATACTTTGTTTCTAAGTTGTTTCCCTGAGCCAAACTCTTCTGAATATCTTCTCTATACATATTTTATTCAAACCCATCTAATTTTCAAGTATAACCCGATTGTTATATATACATTTTTAAACTGCCTTTTATGAGGATCAGATAGAGTTATTGTTAGAGACTCCCATTCATCTAGGCTCATGTTTTCTGTTGTCCAGTTATGAAGGGTTACTGAAATTGATTCTTTGGCAGTAAATTATACCTTCATCGTGACCCAAAATTCATGCCCAAGAATTCAGCAGCCTGGAGTGCTTGGAACTTTTTAGGAAGCAGAGAGAACCATGTGTGTGTGACTTACTGGCTTAACACAGTACAGGTATGTACCTCAATAGTTTGCATATTTTGAAGGCATTTTGTTTGGTAAGTTTAGCTAGTTTATTACCATACAGTATTATACCTGCATTTACGGTGGGACTGACCTCTAGTTAGTAATTACTGCTTGCTAATCCAAATGGCTTCAATGTGAAGAAGACAAGAATATTAGGGACTTGTATTATAGCTTATAGCTTTTCACACATACTGATAGTAATGTCCATGCATTTCTTTTATGTAGAAAACGATTATATGAATGCTTTATGCACAGTACATACAGATTGAATTTGATGAACTGACTAATGTTCTAGCTTGCTTGATCATAATCTATTGCTAATTAACTGGATAATGTGTTGCAGAATTTAGGTAATACCGGTCTACCTTTCCTTGTAACTCTCAACCCTCCACATCCACCACAAAATAACATTACCACCTGGTCTACTAGCCATCCAGTTCTGACACCTGCTGCAGCACAAGCATCAAAAGAATTTCATGTAATTCAAGGAAAGAGAGGAATATGGTTCTGTGGTGCATATCAAGGTAGCATGCAATTGACCTTAAGTTTCTGATTTGAATGGTGTTGTTTATGTCTACTTATGTTTATTTCTGAAGCAACAAAACAATTGTGGTTTATTAACATTACACAAAAGAGACCTGCATCTATTACGAAATGCACAAGCAATTCCATAATGAAATAATATCATACCATGCATGATTCTGTAGGTTCTGTGCTATAAAAGAAACTCCTTCCATGGAATAAATATCCTGACCATCACCCAAAGATAAAAGAGACAGAATGGAAAAGAAGGTTTGTGCCCATCATTGCTCCTTTGATTTTCTTCATGGAGGCCCTTGATAATTCATCACTTAAACTATTCACCAACATCCATTTAAGATTAATTCAAATTTCAGACAGGAGGGTTGACAATTATGTTAAGGTTCAACACAAAATCCTTTGATGGGTATTCCGTACTAAAATGCCCCCTTTTGCTATTCTTGATCCCCAGACCTTGTTTCCTTATGCCTCCTCTCTTTACAATGTCCCCAACCAATCCCCTACCATAATAGTAGATAAATCTCTGGCATGTTTTTTCTTTACTGACTACATGGCACTTCGAGCCACCTTAAGATTAAGTCCAGTAAAGCGAAAGACATTTAGAACTGAAAGCTTTGTTCTAATAGCATATTCCTAGCAATAGACAATGCCGATCTTTTCAACCATCTTCATTTATATGGGTTCCCTCCTGTTTCGGGTTCACATATTATTCATCCTGATCAATGTTGACAAAATCGGCATCAACAAAAAATCGGCAAGGGTCCAGATTGTTACCACCTAAAGTTGCACTTCAGTTGGACTTCAGAAAGCCACCAGTGTTGCACAATTACTTGTGCTTATTAGAGTTCAGAAGATCCAAGTTTGGCATTTTCTGGGCCCCCCCTTTTTTTTTTCTAATGCATAACCATGCCCCACGGGGTTTGTAATAAAGTGTGCTAGCATGGTGGTCTTTGAGTGACTCGGTTCCCTAAGACTTGACAACCAAAGAAGGTATTCCAAGGAGTTTTTTCCCTTGTCGATTATGCTTTGCCTTTAGTCGAGTATAATCGATGAGTTTTTCTCCTACACCTCCAAAGCTGGAATGCCCAAATTGGCGGTTAGGCCTTGGGGGGTTATTAGAGTCCATTCTATAACATTTATAAACATGTTAGATGCTAAAATAATGTCGTTTGATCATGTACTAGGTCCCCCAGGAGTTTCAATCAGTTCCAAGAAAAATAATTTTTCCACATTTTTAAGCCATTTTTTTAATGGTTTAAATGGAAAATTTCAAAGGGTGATAAAAGTGGGATCCGGGATCGGAATTTGGCACAGGGATGCTCGTTTTCACGCTCAGAGCATCCTCTTTACCATGGTAACCGGTCTTCCTATGTTCGGGGTGACCAAAACGCCCCGTGGAGCAGTTTTGCTTATAAGAGCTACAAATTAGCATTTTAATGCTAATGGTGCTACAAATTGCACCATGATAAAAAATTAAAATATTCAAAAATTGAATTTTGTCACATGCCAAATGAGTTGGCATTAATTCATATAAGGTGGGCGAATGTTTTAAAAGGACAAAGCATATGTTGGTGGTCGAATTGTGGTCAAATGTTGAATATTCTTTCCAAAGTTCACCCCTCTTTCCTTCACGTGGGCCGACCTCTCTCATGACATAGCCGCGTCTTGGATTTGGTTGTGGATAAGTTTAGAGTGGTGGGCACCTACCTCTTGTGAGGTGGCATGACCCACGTAATGTGGTTTCCAATTAAAAGAACCAACCCGTAAAGCCATCAAAGCAAGGAAACATCTCACCTTCGCCCTCCTCTTCACGTAGCTTACTCCACCACACGACATCTTCCTCTTTCGAATGGATTTTCTCTAGTGAGGAGTGCGCCCACCTCTCTTGAGGTGGTGCATCTCCATTTATTTGTTAACTTGCTCTACAATCAAGGATCTCACCCTCCTTAGGGTTTTGTGCCCTAGATTGCTTGCCTTGTGCTAATTATTGAAGAGCTTTGGTCCACTGTTAACATCTGAAGGTGGAACCTCTGCTTATACCACATTGTAATATTTTTCTGAATTTAATAAAGAAGGCTTTGGAGGCTAGTCTGGTGATTGTCTTTGGTGAAGGATCTTCATGCTTGTATACTTGAGGTAAACTGTATCATGTTTCATAGTTAGTATTGTCGGGATTGTATGTCTTTTAAAGGGAAGTTATCTTCTTAAAGATCTGTAAGTAATACTCTTTAGTTTGCTTACTCTTGTAAATGATGATAGAATGCTAATAGTAGTGTGAATTCTTGTTCGAATCCATTGCTTTCTTGCTTTCTTTCAATCATTTACACATATGCTCTTATCCCCTTGCTAGTTCTTTGCAGCTATTTACAGTTAGCCTAAGCTGGATGAGTCAATGAACATGTTAGATCATCTCTTTATCCAGTAGATTCGAACCAAGCAATTGATCTCATCGGTGCATCAGGGAGCTTGACTCCATTTCCTCTTCTCAAACACTCAACCCCCACTGGTTCCATTTCTTAGATCCAATTTTCTTCTGCTATCTTTGGTTATTGGTTACTTATGCTCAGATTTACATTATATCAAGCAAATCTAAAATAGATCTAAGTTGTTATGTTAAATCATAATTCTTTCAAAGTATAAATATTTAAATTTAGATCTAATTACACAAGTTTTCCTTTTCAAGCTTGTTTTATCATAAAATCTAAAGTTCTTGATAGGAAAAATTTGTTTTGGTCGAAGTGTATATTTGGCTAATTTAAGAGCTTGCTATTGGCTGCCCCAAAAGAGCAAGCCAAGATCCTAAGAAACGAACTTTCTAGTTCGTGTTCTTGGTTCATTTTTATTTGTTTTTCATTACTAGTTTTCATAGTTTTGTTTTGGGCATATTTTGCAAGAGTTGCCAAATCACTTTCTGAAGGTTTTTGGCCATTACATGACAAAAAGAGCTCGCTAGTTTTTTTTATTTTGCATATCAGAAATTTAATTAAAAATTTGTTTTAGAGGCTTCCGAGGTCATCCGGAAACTAGTTTTACATACTAGTTTAGGTAGATTTCATTTTTTGCAATTTATAGCATTGTCAGAACACTCTTAAAAAGTGTTATGATTGTCATTTTAATTAACATTCGCTTGCTGGTATGTTTTGTTTCTTTAACAAGTTGATGCCTTAAAACTAAGAAGAAGACACTTCGAAGCTCCCAAAATCACCTTGAGAACTAGCTTTCAAAGCAGTGTTTTGTTTGCACAATAAATTGTAAACTGTCTTGTTCCCTAAGCATAAAGGACAAGGAGTGTTTCATCCCAAGTTTCATATTGTAATCAAAAGAATAAAAAGAGCTCAGTAGGCAATTTCAGCGCCTGACCCCAATCCCCCCAGGGGAGATTCACACTTTTTCCTTTTTTAACTTTTTCGCAACTTTTTTTTTTTTTAGATTAGTTTATTTTGAGCATTAGTAATTAAAAAAGTACATCATGCACACAAAGCGTCCTTGAAGGACTTACAATCTTTGTTTTAATCATTTACTTTTACGTGCTACAAACAATTACTATTGTTCTTAAAATCTGATCTTAAAATTAACCCCTTGCTCTACCGAAGTACTCCATCACTTTGTGGTGCAAGGAAAAGATACTCTTGGGTTGTAGTTTAGTTAATCATCCACTCACACATTTTAATAAAACAAACCACACCCCAAGCCCAAAGTATACTCTTGGCCGTTGCAGCTTAGTTGGAACAGTTGGACCAATCGGAAACAAGTGCAAGGTACTTAGTTTAATAGGAAAATCCAATCTCATCTTTTTTTGTGGATTCAAGAGGTTGCATGGGGGTACATTGTAGAGTCAGTAGGCTACTTTAAGAAGGTTCATCCTCGCCTAGTTGGACACTCGGTTAAACCGCTAAAGCACTCAGTCCAAAGAGCTAGATCTGGTTGGGCCAAACCAACAAATTTTACCCACTCCTTTAATACTCATCTAATAATCTAAAATAAACCAACAAGCCTCTTGCAATACTTTCACGACCCTACACAGCAACAATCGCATTACACATTCTCGACACTGGTCTTTAATTTTCCATGTTTTAAGTTTCAATTATAAAATGTCGTGAATGTTTATCTATCATGTGTGGTATTAATTAATTGATTTAATTTGCAAACTATGCTTAGTTGTTATATTTTTTCATTCCATCTCATTAACTCCTAGAATAGACTTTTACCGTGGTTATAGATTAAAAGCCTTAGTTTATTTTTTATAGGGACCACCCCCCTTGGCTTCGCTAGGAGTAAGCCTAGATGGAAGAGTCGAGTAATCAGGTGACAGCACTTGACTCTCACTTTCCCCCAAGGACACACCGAGCGGCTTGAAGGTTTCTTGCCGCGTCTCCCCAGGTGTGTATTAGGTGGCAACACAGATCCCAACTTATCAGCAACATCAACGAAAAAATCAGAAAAAAAACGGGCAAACACTAAAAATACAAAATGAATTTATTTTTTCAATTTTTAAACATATAAACCAAAAAAAACATCAAATAAACACATTGGCACATAAATATGAGGAAGAAGTTGATATGTATGATGCAGTGGATGCCAAATAAAAAATGATACATCAAAATCAATATTGAATCCTGAACCTTGACAGTTCTCCAATCATGGACTCAAAAGTGGACAAGTAAAAAATGACAACAAATATATAAATACATGCCATCATCATGAGTCATCTACAATGACAAATCTAGCAACTATCTATTTAATATCAATTCCCTCTCCCCCTTTTACGGGAAAATGTCATGGCTTGTTTGCCACAAGAAGTTCTCGACACATATATCTGATGCTAATTGGTGGGTGTAGCTTTATCAATCTATGTAGAAAGTGGTGTTGATGATGTCACATAACCCTCCATGGTGTCAAAGTCCTCTACCCACCAGTCTTGCTCCTCCTACCCTAACTATGCAGGTGCCTCTTACTCCACACTCAACTTCGACAATATGTTAATATTGTCCAAGGTAATGGCATCCACATTAGATGTCTTCCCCACCTACCTCACCCACAATCAAAGATTGTAGTGGACATATACCAAATCATTGAGACATGGGAAATCCAACCTATAAGAGTGTCACAAATAAATTTAATGAGTCTTGAGGGTCATAAATTATAATAATTATTGTAATTGCTTAGTTGAAGTTCTAACCCATTGCACTTTGTTGAGTGTATTTTTTCAAACACTCCAATTGCGCTCGCATCCTGAAGCGTTGCAAATTTGGCTAAGGACCCAAAAGGAAAAATTCCATAAATTTGGTTCTCTTGCACTGTTATTTTTCCACCAAACATCTACAACAAATAAGAAAAAGAAAAGTTAAATCGCAATTCATCAAAACATAATTCAACTTTCAAATAAAACACAATTAAGATTTTAAACTTAAGTGGCTTATGTGGTATCAAAATACTATTTTCAGTAATAGCATCGACAAAACCAAATAGTCCGCTAGCCTTCTGATACATCTCCATTTCGTAATTAACTGTTCTGTGAGCATTAGCATCAAGTACCATCCTCTAGGGACGTGTTAGAAGCCCTTCCATCACCCCGCCAACAAAATAAAAGTTGCATAAGTAAGCATAGGAAGGGCTGAGGAAAAGTGTTGTTGCATGAATGGGTTGATGGAGCCTTGATCCATCGACCATCAATAAAATCCCAAATCATCATGTATTTATCATGTATTTATCATATTTGGAGGTACCCTTTCCCACATAATAAGATCAAATAGCTTATTTGTCTCTATCCATGGCCTCATACAAGTAGCCCATTGAGAACTTATCCCCATTATCCAATTGAAAAATCATTACCAAAGGTTCACTAATCATGCGCTCTTCTCATATTCCTTCTTTTAAGGAATCAATGTACACTAGTTTAGCGATGGCTCTCCTATCTTTTCTTATGCTAAATGCACAATCATCCCACTCATAAAAAACAAACATCTACTTCAACGCAAATTGACATTCAAGCATAGAATGAAGAGAAATGAAGTTGCTAGCAAAACATGTGATTGTAGGATGCAACAACTCCCTGTTTCTTATGAATATCCTCATGAGGGTAAGAACAAATGCATGGTTTTATATGAATTTTGTGATGCTCCTAGCATGATCAATGATCTTGTTAACAGAGGATATTTTTCTCATACTCTCAAGCATCAAATAGATGCAATGGGAAGCACATGGAGACCAAAACGTTATGGGGTGCCTCTCCATTAGCAACTTGCCAACAGCCACACAATTAGTTCCATTATCTATTATGATTTTCACTACATGTTCCAAAGCCACATAACTAGGTGTATTATCTGTTATGATTTCCACAACAATTTCCAAACCAATCTCTCGAACAAACACATCCAATAATTCACACAACAATGTCGCATCTTTGACATGCATCAATGCATCAATGGATTTAATAAAAATTGTACCCTTGGGATAATGTACCAAGAAATAAAGAAAGGTCCTACCCTTCCCATTTGTCCAACCATCAGACGTCATCATGCATCCAATGGAATCACATGACATCTTAAGCTCCTCCAATCTAATATTGATGACATTATTTTCCACTTATAGAATCGACACCCAGAACATCTCGTACGTAGTGCACTAATATCCTAGAAAAACAATAGTGATGGCATCACACATTGGTTGGAAAAATGGATTAGTCTTTGTGATGCCCAAAGGTATGTCCCTCCATAAAAGACACCCCCCCCACAACCCTATCTACTTCTTGCCTCTCCTTTCTTTCAACCACTAACCAAATGGAAGGTTAAGCCCTATCTCTAGTTCTTGGAACAAAGAAGGGTGAGGTCCATGTTGCCACCGAAAATCACACCTAGGGGGAATGCAACATAAATATTCAAGCTGCGAGGTGTGTCCTTGGGGGCAAGTCTCAAGTCCGGTGTTGTCACCTGATCCTGACTCCTCCGTTTAGGCAAACTCCTAACGAAGTTGTTATCACCTAAACTGTAGTTACCCCTATGGATGTATCCACTCATGGATGGCAATAGGGAAGGGCAACTCAAAAGGTGCAACCATGATCACCTCGACCTCCAATAGATGGTTGTCACGCCAGTCAAGGCAACCTTCGCTTTATGTTATCTATCCCAAACAACAACGGGGGAGACCCGATCTACTCCCGACAAGAGAGATCAAAACCAAGACACCAAATCAAGTTGATTCTAAATGAAGTAAGGTGTATGGTTTATCCTAAACCTTAGGATGAAGTCACAAGACAAGTGAGGGGTTCAATGAGTATAGCTTTAGTTCATTGTTGATGTAAGAGTGACTTATAATAATTAAAGATAAGATCCAGGATTAGAGTACTAGTCAATGTGAGAAAATCCACTGCCTTGGGAACCATGTCCAATGCAGGGTAGTTTAGGGGTTGAATTGGGGCTGACTAGTACAAGTGACAAGCTTGATCATGATACATGATGACATCAAAGGGTTTAGTTAACCACACTAAGGTCAAACCACAAGTTAATCCAACAATCTAGGAAAGTCGAATTGACTTGGAGAGAAACCAGTGCCTTGGGAATTGGGATAATGGAGTCAAAGTAAGGTTGACTTGTGGTTAAGGACTCCTATTGTATGGGACAAGTGGGCAATTAAAGTCTTGATGGATGAATAGGTCTAGATCTAGGTTTGACCTAAGTGGACCACAATCCCTTAAAACAAGGAATGCTATCCCCAAGGCAAAATTTGACAAAGTGACCTACTAGACCTAGGTTTTGAATTATTCCTATTCCAAATCCATAAAAATCTCAAGTACCCATGTCCTAGAAGGGGACAAACTCCCTTCTCCAAGGTGGTGCGACTTTGCCCAAGGAGGCCTAAAGATGGGATAAGTGGGGTCAAGACATGTCTGATAGCATCCAAACTTTAGATCCAAGTAGGTTGATCAATGAGGAGTGCGGATCTACAATTTTAAGGCAATCCGACGGCTAGATCTTACTAGATCTGAGTTTCAAGATACCAAGTGGTCCAAAATGGGGATTAAATCCCTTAAACTGTGGAATGGGGGCCACAAGGTAGAATTCAGAAAAGTGACAATCTGGGGGTAGGTTATTGGATGTGTAGATCACGAATCAAGTGGAATCTCAACTACCCACATAATAGATCTAGGTCAACCAAACCAAACTAGGAAGTGCGCCCTTGCTTGGAGAGGCTAAATGCCTTGGGAAGAGGGTCAAATGGAAGCCAATCCTCACCAAACTATAGATCCGGGATGCCGTGGATACTATAGAGGTGGGTTTTTAATATCTCACCCAAGAAGCCACTAGATCTTAGTAGATCTGAAAAAATGTAAAAATGAGAGTTTTGATTAATTAGGGTTTTAAATGTTTTAGACAAGTGGATAGATCATGGAAAGAAATTACCTTGAGATCATACCTGAGTGATGTGAATGAGATGCCTTGATGTTGAGGAAGATTCCCGCAGAGATCAAATGAGAGATTGTTGATTTTGCTTGCCGAATTGATGCCCTAGCCCACAAGTGCGCCCTCCTCTACCTGTCAATCCAAGGAAAATCGATTTCAATCAGAGAGGTCAAGTATGGAGGAAATACAAGTAAAATGCAATGATAACATAGAATAGAAGGTCCTGGGACAGTAATACTCCATGTTGCCAACGAAGAGATCCAAAGAAGAAGTAGGGAGAGTCTTCCCCTACCAATACTTCCTCCTCAAAGCAAATCGGCGTCCACCTGTAGATGCAAAAATCGTGGTACAAAAGATACGGCAAAACAAGATCTCCAATAACTCAGTGCAAAGGAAGAACCAACGAACAAACACCAAAAACATTCACCACAACACTGGAGATAGATGCAATAATAATTTTCTAATCCAATAATCCAGAGCCACAACTCCTGTTAGCTCTCCAAGAAACTACTTAGTGGTTATGGCTAAGTATGCTTGGTAACTTAAGAATTCAATGTTTTTTGTAAAGGGTGGATCAATGGGATGACTCAATCCGAGTATAGCATTCAGACATTCATCATGGTAAACAAATAAAACAGTGCTCTCAAGAGTTGATTAATCAGCAAATACTTTGAAAAATGGACGAAGAAAAGGAATGTGACCAAACCAGTACAGAGTAGGGCTCGAGAGACATTCAAGAAACTAACATCAAGCTATGAGCTAAACAATGGAAAGAGACCATTCAAAGCTAGATAACATAGATAATAGTGAAAGGAAGATGGAAAGCTGATACCAAAGCTGAAAGAAACCTGTGATCTGTATTAGCATAAGAAAACTGAGTACAATAGCAGACTACTGCATCCAAAATCGAACCTTTGAATCGTCTGAGTTCTTAGGCTTTATAGCCTTTACCAAATAGTCTACAGATCCTAAAAACGTGGATCTGTTTGAGTTAACTGAAACTAACTAGAACAACAATGCAAAAAGATAGGGATTAATCCCTAAAATCAAGGAAATATCAATAAGTAGTTCTCCTTCCTTTAGTGCTCGGTGCTTGATGAAGAGGAACTGGCCTTCAAAGGCTCGGTGGTGCTGAGCTGACGCATAGCAAACTGAAGTTATTGATGTGGCAGTTGACTTCTAGTGCTATTCCTCAAAATAAGGTCGAATCTTAGCCAAAATTCCCAACTGACATAGATCTCGCTTAAAAGCTTTAAGATATTGATGAAATAATTCATAATCCACCTCTTTTGACTGGCCTTACGCTATTTCACTGAACAAAATTGACATCTGGGCAAAAATAGAAAAAACTGCCAAAAACAGGCTTTCGGCAGCTAACAGTGCTGCCGGTTTCGTGAGTTAACTGTCGAAAGCTGGCCTTTTCGGCAGCTAATGAGCGCTGTGTAGCTCGCCTAAGCTGCCGAAAGCCTGTAGAATTCCAAAAAAAAACTGCTTTTGGAAAAAATCGATTTTCTCAGCCGTCCGATGTCCGTTTTGCATGTTTAAATAGTCGATTTTGATCTACAGAACATAAGCTATCCATTGGTGCTTTTAGATTTGGACTTGGAGCTCGGGAAGGCCGTCGAAATTGCGCCGCAACATCACGCGATTTCAGCAGAAAATATTCCTCCAATTTCCATTTACTGCTCTGTGCAATAATTATTTTTTGCCAATTCCTTGACAATTCTGCTGCTTTTAGTCCTTTAGCTTTACTGTTCAGGATATAGCTGGTAGTATTTTTCCAGAGCACAATATTTTTTAAATTTACACATGGAAACATTTTCGGCAAATAAATCATTCTGGCAAACCAAATTAGCTGATGAAACTGGCCTGTTTCGGCAGTTAAGTAAACTTCCACAGACTTAGTTAACTGCCGAAAACTGAGATTTTGAATTTTGAAGGCCATGACTTATAGAAATAAAGATTTTTACCCATTCTGTCATCCAAAATGACGGTGGTCAATTTGGGAGATAACATCTGGCTCCTACTCGGGGATGGAATCCTCCCAGTGAGGTTCTGAAGAACAAGTAGTTCCAGTAGCCTTTAGTATTGGGCATGGAGTCATCAAGTCTTTAACACTGATCCCTCTGCAAACCTGTATCAAAACAATGTCTTGTTCCCTGATGGGCTTACCAATACAAGCATAAATCTCTAAACAGCTTTCAACAGATCTTCTAATACGAGTCACTAATCAGGAGAAGATGCCACCCAGCTTCCCTGCCAGTGTCTCTCTTAATGAAAAAGTGAATTCAGCCATCTCTGACGGAAATTTTTCCATTGGGATTTTATAAAACTAGCTAGTGCAGCAATGTCAAGTCAGCTGCTGTGAATTGGTTACCACGAAGGAAAGGCTGGCCATCAGCAAGCACGTTATCTTCCTCTTGAAATATACAACGAATCTTATCACGAGAGAGATCTTTTGCTGCTGGCCTGCAAACCTATATCCCACCTGTAGCTTACATGCAGCATGCTCTTGCAGCCTGCTCTACTTTTTATTCAACAACAACTAAAAAATGATCTACGCGCTCATAGGAAGAGCTTATTCATCTACCTACCCCTACACTAACCAGTAGAGGTAGATTCATCAAGTAAAAGCACACTTCCAACACAGCCATGTAAGAAATTTATTTGCTGACAGAATTCTTAATCTTGATCCCAAAAATGAAAGAATACGTAGCCAACAGAGATGTGTTCTGGAAAAATGATAGAAACAGCTTTCATCTGATAAGAATATCTTGATTTTTATACTGCTAAATGATTCCAGAAAATCGGCAATAGGATCAATAAAATAGTAATGGAATACCTCTTCAAGCTTCTGTTTTGACTGTAAATGAAAATGATGTGGTTGGTTGTCCTCCTTGGCCTCAATGATGTGTATAAACTGCTCAAGATCTGCTGGAGAAGGCTGCTCAAAATCTGCTGGAGAAACATTTCCAATAGACTGCTGATCTGGACTGCTCGAGATCTCGCCACTATCACTCTCTTCATAAATGCTGAAATCTGCCTTTGTCTGCAAGTCTGGAAGACATGGGCTGCTCATAACATATGCTGCTACAATATCAATACATTCGGGATCATGGTTCACCTGTTCTATCTGAAGATTGGACAGCCCCTGCAAATTTGGAAATTGTAAGTTGTCCTCTTCAAACTCTGTAGATCGGAAACTGTCACTTGCTGATATGTCATGCTGCTTATCATCTTTAAAGCTTTCAAAGGAAACAATTTGATCTGCATAATAGTCTAAAGTAGTAGATGCATGTGGTATACTGTTTAAAACATCTATGCAATGGTCATCACCCTGAAGGCTACCTATCTCTTGATCATGGTGAGGGACATCTTCTGCTGCAACAAATTCATCATGAGTATTTGGATCTTTATTCAATAAATAAAACTCATTACAGCATTGAGGATAGAGAAAATCAACTGGAAATATTCCTTCACAAAACACATGGAAGGCATCATGAAAATCAGCCAATGAGATGATACTAGCATTAGGCAAAGATCGATACCAATCACGGGCAATCCCTTTTAACGAAACACAGAAAAGTCGGATCTGAACATCCTCATGCACTACCTGCAACCGATGCATGTAGTCATGAAAGTCCAGCAAATGCTCAGCTGGCACTTCCCCCTCTTCTCCTCGAAATCTAGGAAGACTGTTCTCCCATTCATCTCTAGCAGGCACTTGATTAGGAAAACCAGCAATGCTTGAAAAATCACAGAACGCATACCTCTTGGCTAAGACTCTGTTCATGTCATACCAGTGGAAACACCAACAGCATTCTGAACAATGGAGTCGCCACTGAGTTCGTCCTTCATGGAGTCGCCAGATAGAAGATTTATAACCAGTGAAGTGTCTGATCCTTGTCTATCATCAAGGACCAGATCTGTGTCGTTCTCCCAGGAAGATCAGCTTCTCACCTCGCTCCCCGGGCAGCGGCGCCAATTTGTTAGCTCTCCAAGAAACTACTTAGTGGTTATGGCTAAGTATGCTTGGTAACTTAAGAATTCAATGTTTTTTGTAAAGGGTGGATCAATGGGATGACTCAATCCGAGTATAGCATTCAGACATTCATCATGGTAAACAAATAAAACAGTGCTCTCAAGAGTTGATTAATAAGCAAATACTTTGAAAAATGGATGAAGAAAAGGAATGTGACCAAACCAGTACAGAGTAGGGCTCGAGAGACATTCAAGAAACTAACATCAAGCTATGAGCTAAACAATGGAAAGAGACCGTTCAAAGCTAGATAACATAGATAATAGTGAAAGGAAGATGGAAAGCTGATACCAAAGCTGAAAGAAACCTGTGATTTGTATTAGCATAAGAAAACTGAGTACAATAGCAGACTACTGCATCCAAAATCGAACCTTTGAATCGTCTGAGTTCTTAGGCTTTATAGCCTTTACCAAATAGTCTACAGATCCTAAAAACGTGGATCTGTTTGAGTTAACTGAAACTAACTAGAACAACAATGCAAAAAGATAGGGATTAATCCCTAAAATCAAGGAAATATCAATAAGTAGTTCTCCTTCCTTTAGTGCTCGGTGCTTGATGAAGAGGAACTGGCCTTCAAAGGCTCGGTGGTGCTGAGCTGACGCATAGCAAACTGAAGTTATTGATGTGGCAGTTGACTTCTAGTGCTATTCCTCAAAATAAGGTCGAATCTTAGCCAAAATGCCCAACTGACATAGATCTCGCTTAAAAGCTTTAAGATATTGATGAAATAATTCATAATCCACCTCTTTTGACTGGCCTTACGCTATTTCACTGAACAAAATTGACATCTGGGAAAAAATAGAAAAAACTGCCAAAAACAGGCTTTCGGCAGCTAACAGTGCTGCCGGTTTCGTGAGTTAACTGTCGAAAGCTGGCCTTTTCGGCAGCTAATGAGCGCTGTGTAGCTCGCCTAAGCTGCCGAAAGCCTGTAGAATTCCCAAAAAAAACTGCTTTTGGAAAAAATCGATTTTCTCAGCCGTCCGATGTCCGTTTTGCATGTTTAAATAGTCGATTTTGATCTACAGAACATAAGCTATCCATTGGTGCTTTTAGATTTGGACTTGGAGCTCGGGAAGGCCGTCGAAATTGCGCCGCAGCATCACGCGATTTCAGCAGAAAATATTCCTCCAATTTCCATTTACTGCTCTGTGCAATAATTATTTTTTGCCAATTCCTTGACAATTCTGCTGCTTTTAGTCCTTTAGCTTTACTGTTCAGGATATAGCTGGTAGTATTTTTCCAGAGCACAATATTTTTTAAATTTACACATGGAAACATTTTCGGCAAATAAATCATTCTGGCAAACCAAATTAGCTGATGAAACTGGCCTGTTTCGGCAGTTAAGTAAACTTCCACAGACTTAGTTAACTGCCGAAAACTGAGATTTTGAATTTTGAAGGCCATGACTTATAGAAATAAAGATTTTTACCCATTCTGTCATCCAAAATGACGGTGGTCAATTTGGGAGATAACAACTCCCCTTTACAATGAGAGGCTCTCTCCTTTAAATAGGAAGGAGAGGCATCAAAATCCTAACCACTTTTTGAATGAGTGGCTAAGATTAAAAGATACAAATGTCTAATCAATGGTTGAGATGAGCTCAACAATAAAATACATGGATCACTAATAAAATATAATGTGAGTGGACAAAATCGCCCTAGAAGAGGGGAATCCCACCAAATCATAATGACAAAACATAATAGGGGGCTTATGGTGGGTCCAAGGGGTAATTTTATCCCTCCTTGGTCAATACCCATAGCACAATAATCATAAAATAATCATCAATGTACCAAATCGTGCCTCCATGGTCAAATCGTAGGCCTCAAAAGACCTCAGAAATCCTCAGAAAGTGCCATAAGTGATGGATGCGGGCCCCGATGAAGCTGAAACTGCTAGAGGAGGTGTGGAGGACCCCGATCTATCGTCACTGATCATCCCATGCCATAACATTGCCTCAGTAGCCCAAATCGATTTCCTCAATAGCCATTTCTACCAATCCTGAAATGCCTTGGGAAGCGTCAAACTGCCCCAAACTACCTCCTGGAGTGCCCGCGCTGTCAAGGTGAGGGCACCAGTGTGTCCGGGAGGGGGGTAATATGGTAAAAACAAGTGGTTGGACCACCCCCTCCAAGCACAGCGCCCTAGGTCAACCGGATAAAAATCAGATCTGCTCTGACAGGGCCTCTGACAGACCAAAACTGCACTGGGATAACCTACTGAGGCTCAATCATCACTGTAAGTGCCCGGAACTGAAAACAAACTGTCTCATTGGACTCAGAAGGTCCAAATCCATCCAAGATGTGTACTCATACACCATATGAGTCTCTGCATGATCAAAATATATATCTAATATACCGGAACAGTGCCAATAATAATAATCTGTAAATGATCCACTACTGCTATAAACCAAGAATCATCATCATAACGCTGTAGCTGCTGCATAGAATCATCATGTATGTGTACATAGACCATATATCATCTATCCATATCATCATAAGGTCCAACCATCTCATGTCCTATGGTTGATCTTGGTCAAACTAGGCCTAACCAAGTCAACATGACCAAATATAACTCAGATCATCATCAGAAGCTGCTGCAAAGTGTCAAAGATTAATGCATGCTCTACAACTTATTCAAATAACAATTATAACACAAAGTAACCATTACTGGCGATCTAAATCCAAATATATAGTGTCATTAATTATTATTATTACTCAGACCAGACTTTCAAGATCATACTCACTTCATAGTTGTGATCAATTTGCTAGTGAAAGGTGAAGGCTAAAATAACTGGTTAGGCTTAAGGGATGACTTGGCTGACTTAACTTAATGACACTTTGGCAAGGGAAAGGGAAAGCACACCATAGTATATACTGAATGAGCAACAACACAGGGAAGGCAGTGTCTCACAAATGGATGAGTTGTTCAAAGAAAGTTTATTCACCTTTAACAGATGCGCACAATCCATAATACAAATAAGGCCAGCAATTGTTTTGATATAGCATTTAAGTTCCATTGCTTTTTGGGCCTGAGGGTTCCATAGCCTTGGTCTATGTGTGTTTATAAACACATTGCATAGATTTACATTTATTTTAGGCCTTCTGCTGCAGGTGTGTTTTTAAGGCACTTGTTTACCTGAACACTTCTAAGTGTGTCATGGACAGCTTGTTTACCTAGGTATTTACATTTCCAAAAGATATAACATTTTATTTTCATGGCCATTTTCATTTGGCGTGCCTTTCATTCATGTGTGTTTAGAAACACATTGCATGAATGGGCTTTTCATACAAGATATAGCATTTCATTTTCCAGATTTTTGTATTCATGGCAGCACTAAAAGTTTCAGGTTTAGCCAACACAACTTTAGTGACTAGGGGGAATTCCAAGGAACTCCAACTCACCATAGGTAAGTTTTGTCACCAACTCAGAGCCGAGACACAACAAATAGGGGAGCTCATCCAATACAGAGGCTACAGTGGGGGATAGTCCTCCATGCCACTAGTCAAGTAGTAAGTCAGGGTGATAAACTAAAAGGTAGGCAATGGATGGATGAAGACAATGAATAATGGAGCCAACACTAGCAAGCCAAGGTATGGTGGAATGATCACCTCTATTCTCCCTAAGGAGGGTAAAACTAATGAGTATGAATAGTGAACTTCTAAGTCTGAGTAGGGACAAATATAATACATATATAATAAAATCAACCAGGTCCACATATCTATATGATCGCCAGATCATGACACTAAGTGCTAAGACATGCTATAAGAATAAGTATAAAAGCAATATAACCATAACACAATGATATACCTGCTGAGTCATATACCTGAATGCTCATCAACCTGTACCATCATATGTCCTCTGAAACTGCTGCTGTAACTCTGAGCACTATTGACTGCTCTGTACCAATGGTATAATGGCTACATCAGTCATCTCTCTGAGTGTCCTGAGACTCAGTCATGGCATGGGGAATATACACTGTTGTCCAAAATCTGATAGTGATCCAATATAGATGCTCATCTTAGCATCTCAAATGTAAAGGAACTGGCTGAATAGTGTACTGGAATCAGAAAAATAATGTATGGTAGCCCGGCTACTATATATGTGATAACAAAAGCCAAGGGGGGTAGACCCTAATAAAGAGTTTCTAAGGCTCTTAAGTTATTTTTAGTTGTTAAGGATGGAAGTGATTGTTTGTTTTAGGAGTTTAGAATAAAAAATGACCGAAACAAGGAACTACAGAGTAATGATTTAATATCAACAGCATAAAAGAGATGTATGGCATTCACAATACAAATGATTGAAAGCAAATAATGATCATATGATTATATCAGTCATAAAATATAAAAGTGCCGCTGAAAATTGTAAGAGTGTTTTGCAGTGTACTTCGTTGGTTTTAAATGAATGGAATGATGAGTGGGTTAAAGGGGAGGGGGGTTCCCGATATACCGTGACGTACTGGAAATGTGTCGAGATTTCCCTTTATGTGGCTCCGCACAAGGACATGTCAGCTAGATGGAGTTATGGGGAGATGTCCAACACTACACCAAATAAGGGTGTAGCCTGACAGGGGCCCGCGGTCACTTTCTAGTGGTTCCCGCTTCCTTTGCAAAATTTGCCTACAACAAAATGATTTCGAAATAACATCGGATTTCTGTTAAGGGAGGTTAATTGAAAAGTGTAATAACTAATTACTAGTCACTCCAATCCATTTTGATGCACCCAACTGGTCGCACGAACCGCAGATGTGCAGAGCATACAGAATGGGAGTCTTGATTGCTTTTAAAGGTTTTAACAATGCTTTTTTATATAGAATATAAACACAAAGCAAGAAATTGTTTTCTAATTACTACCTACGAATCTCTTTCCCAGTTCAGAACTCGGGCAAGCCGTTATCCATGAACCGTCATTCGAAAATGTATAGGGGTTAGTATTAGTTTTGCAAAAGAAAAGATAAAGAAAGCAAGAGATTGATTGATTTAGTTTATTTGCAAAAAATGAAATCTACTCTAAAACTTTGCAGGTAAAAAGAAAATAAAGCATCCAAGGGAGATACAGGCTTCCCCCAAAGGGGGGAAGAGGGGTGTGGGAGCCTTAAATCTCACTTGCTCTTTTATTAATCTTATTACAATGCTCTTTAGAGAGGAATGCCTTTTGATCTTAAAATTGATCAAAAAGGCATACAACGGTTCCTTTTGGAAGAAAAGGAAAGAAGAAGAGGGCCTAATGTAAGCTTTTGTAGCTCAACTCCTAAAAAATCCTTCAAAGCTTCCAACCTCCCTGTAAACAAAGCACAAAAACCAACAAACTAAATCTCATACAAGTTAGTGGATTACTGGAGAAATATACATAAAATACACTACCTAGTACTTGCAAAAGATAGGAAAAATTTTACTACTTCAAGTACTAAAGCAATATTCTTTTTTTTTTGACAGAAACGGTTGAGTAGCTTTGATATTATAGAAAAATGAGAATTACATAGAAAAGCAGAAGGATTGCTCCCATAAAAGGAAGGAATCTGTCACACCCTGTTCATCCTTTGCAAGCTTATAGCTACTGTGGAATTTCCCTAGTCGATGAGTGTTGTAGCACCTTACAAATTGTTCAAGAAGGTATAAGCAGAAGAAGTACATATCGAAGAACTTTACATATACAAAAAAGTTGTAATCTGAAGATTTCTAGAAAAAAAAAAGCTGCATAAATTCGCAAGAATAGCCAAACTTGTGTAAACCATAAAAAGGAGCAACATAGCTAAGAGCAGAGAGAGGCAAAAATTGGATATAGACATCCTTTAGATCAGTTGGCACAATCAAATATTCAGAACATCACCATCGGGTTCTACAAACCCAATCTTTCCAGCGTTGTTGGCAATGTGCAGGCCAGCTTGAGCCATGTCATTTTTAATCTTGACCAAGTTCCTATCGAGAACTTCCAGCTTGCTGCTAACACCCTCAGGGTGTGAATTCTTGCCAATCTTGTGATGGTAAAGAGGCCCAAGAGTTTCTTCCAGCAGTTCGACCTTCTCATCAATTTTCTTGTTATGATTCTTAACTTCTAGGTGGGTCGCATGAGCCAGAGTAAAGAGACGAGTTAGAGCCTGTTTGAATTCAAGGTTTTCATTTCTTATCAGTCGAACCTGACTTTCCAAGTCATGGAAATGCTCCATAATCAACCCAAAATCCTGCTCGCTGCCATGACTCTGTCCAGAACCTTGAGCCCACATTGAACCAACATGCTTGTGACGAAGTCCGACCACCAAGGGAATAACCTGCTCATCCTCCATTATCCATTTCATCAAGAAGGATAGGCCAATTGCTCTCTCCAGGAGAGTTTCTAAGGGTTTACTGCAGCGAATGCATCTCAAGAAAACCTCACTACCTTCCTGAGAAGGGGATCCAGAGAAATGAAGAGCCAGCACTATTTAATATCGAGCCAGCACTACACATGCCAACCACCCGGCGTTGATAAAAGAGACTGGCACAATTAAGGAGGAGTGATGTGAGGATCCAGGGTAGATACGAGGAGCGTGGCTTGATTAGAGTCCCGAGAAACTTTGAGCATACCCATTAAAATTCATGAAGTCCAAAATTGAAAGAGGGGCCATCGATCCATGGTGGGAGGAGCCAACATTAGGGGATCCAAACATTTTCAGAATAAACATGACCACAATCAAGAGTACCATAACTAAGCTCGACGCCAAGATTTGCCATGATATTCGCCTACCTGTTGAGGTCTCTCAAGATATGGAAAAAACTGATGTCTTTGAATTCCTTGACTATACTGAAGAGAAGAGAGTGCATCTTGGAGGAGGGACTTTTCCTACTATTGGCGATAGTTCTAGCTTCCCTAGTGATTATAAGTGAGTCCCCTAAAACCACTAGAGTCTCAATTTCCAAATCTCTAGCGAGTTCCAAACCTTTGATGAGACCAAGCCATTCAGCTTCATTATTGGTCTTTCTTCCAATGCCCCAAGAAAAGTTTCTCTGCTTGTTCCCCATGGAGTCTAGGATGACTCCACCCGCACCTGCCAACCCCGATCTAAAGCAATATTGTTAGATCTAAGCTTAAGATGGCAATTTAAAAGCACTTTAGATCTAGCATGTAAACAAGCAAAAATTGTATGAAAGACTTTTAACGAAATCTAAGCTTGTATAAAGGTAACAAAAAGAATAGATTGAAAAATTTTAGGAGAAGGAAGAAAGGCCTCAAGCTCGAGCTTGAATATTGTGGAGATGTATAAGTGCCTGTGGGACAAGAAACGTTAGATACGAAATATTGTATTGAAGGTGAAAAATATGCAACTGAGCTCAAGATCGCCTTCAACTTTGGTGATTCTACAAAGCTACAAGACTTCAAACAACAGAGATCAAATCTAGTGTGATAAATTAACCAAGGTCAAAAGAGCATTAGTATAACCGACTACAACTTGCTACTTTCAAATCTTAAAGAACCTAACACAAGCAAGCAAATTGAAAACCTCAAATGCCTACTCTATGGATTAGAATATAGCCTTCTAAGCTAGATGATAGATCTACAAGCTTGTAAAAGAAGAAATACAACTAAGCTAATATCACCTCGATTTTAAGGCAAGCATTCACAACCATGAGAGTTCTTGCACCATAGGCACCTCCAAAGTCTCAACTTTCTTCATAAACAAATAGCAAATAGAAGAGCATTACAAATGAGCAGAGGTTCCTTGCATTCCATCCAAAACATGGATCCAAGACCTTGCTTTTATAGATGAAGATAGAAGAGGGGGGCTGCATGGCCAATCTAGGGCTTGAGGGGCCCAATGCTTGAATAGAGGACCTAATATAGCCTTGAATCAAGGCTTGATTGGTGCGTGATTGTATGAGGTGGCTGCCACCTCACAAGAGAGGCGCCACCTTTGCCTTGAAAACTCCTCCAACCAATCCAATCTTGCCAAATCAAGAAAGTCGCCCACATGAGGAAGGAGGGTGCATTCCCTCTTAGAGATTAACTCAGCATTGCTAGATGTGATTGTCAATCACCGAGATCCTAATTGATTCTATCTCTGATACTGATTACCAACATAACTGGCCCTTTATTTGGACAAAATTCCTCAAATTTAGGAATTTTGATTTTCTCCATATCTTTATTATTTTAATTTTTTAATTCTCTTTAATCATTTTCGAGAGAATTTTTATTTGAGTGAATAATAATCACTTGAAACTTAGAAAAAGTGGGTTTTGGGGTATTATGGGTGCTCTGGGTTAGATAACAAGCACCCCCATAGAAAATCCCCCCTCTAGACCACACTTTTATGATATTTTTGACTTTTTTAAGTAAACATAAAAATTGATCTGTTTTACAGGAAAATTTTATTTTTGCAGAACTAAATAAAAATCCTAGGGGACCTAGTGCATGTTCATAATGACTCAAATTGTTGTCTAGCATGCTCATAAACATTGACACGTGAACTTTAATAACTTCCTAAGGCCTAACCACCATGATGACCATTCCAGCTTTGGAGGAGTAGGTGAAAAACTCATAAATTATACATCGCTTATTCAGCATTGCATAATTGACAAGGGAAAAAACACCATGGAATGATCGGATTGATGTCTAAGTCCTAGGGAGCCAAGTTTTTTTAAAAAGGTTGTCATCCTAGTACATTTTTTACAACATCCCCAAAGGGTATGAACATGCATTTATGAAAAAAGAGGCCAAAATTGGCCCTGAAAAGAGTCCTAAACTTCTACGCACTGATAATGAACAACTAGATTGTTCACAACTTCGGTGGCTCATAGGAAATTCACCTAAGTACAATTTGGGAGGTAACATTTGGCTCCAATTGCGGGACGTGTGCTCGATCTGGCCCTCAGGAAAGGAGAGGACGCGAGAACACCAAAATCTTTGGTTTATATAGCCTGTAAAAACATCTTAACTTGACAAGAAAACCCTTCAGTAGCACAAGTTTTATAAAAAATCCAATAAACCACAAGTTGTATTTATTTGAAAAATGAAACTAAGAAAAAATTCTAAATACATAAAGGAAAATATTGAAAATGAAATGCAGAAAGTAAATGCTCACTTTAAGGAGCTTATTTTTCTTACTCTAAACATAACATAATAGAAAATGCTAAGTAAAATGAAAAATCCAATGTAACCATCTTAACATTTCATCAATTTTAAAGTTTATGATCTTGCGTTTGGTTACCTGCCAAAGCAAGGAAAATTTACTTAAGAAATGCAAACCTGCGTAAGATTTCTAGATGGGAGGGATGGATGGGAGATCATAGGAAAAAACATCATTAAGTTGCTTCCCCAACTGGCAAGTCCTCCTACAGGCTTCTTTTATCCATGACTGGATCAGACTGGGAAAAATTTATAAATAATGAGGCAAATCAACTACTTCATCATATTGTTCAAAAGGACTTATCGATTGATAACTCTCTGTGTAAGCCCAAAGCTGCCACGAATCATAAGGAATCTCTACAGGCGAAGACAACGGCTGAGACTGATCTTTAATTGATTTTATCTGATCTGATTCTTCACTGCACTGCTTGCCCAAGTCTTCATTGCTGATAATCATGCATGACTCTGACTGCTCATATGAACAAATAGCATGCTCTTCCTCCACATCCATATGTTCCAACGTCTCAAATTCCATGGTTCCTTCTTTGAACACCTCATAGATGGATTTTTCAATAAAACCATCAAGAGACTCTGACTCAAACTTCCTTTCTTCAGATATGTCATATATGGTATTTTCAATAGAGCCTTCAAAGGATTCTGGCTCATAATTTCCTTCTATAGATATGGCATAGATGGGATTCTCCATAAATGTCCAGTTATCATCATCAGCATCTATGTCAGCCATGAGGGAATCTTCGTCACTTATATCATGCTCCAGGCTATGGTTGTCTTCTTCATGCTCATAATCCTCCTCTTCAGAAAAAAAGGTTGCAAGGAAGCAAGCCTTCCAAGCCTACATCATCATACACATTACAAACCTCCCTGTGGATTTCAATATGGGCGTCCGTAATGGTTTCTTCCGGAGTCGGTTCAGGAGTACAAATGTGCTCATCATCACTAAAATAAACTTGAGAAAAATCCCAATCTTCAATGTCTTCCATCATGGTGGCATGAGGAGGGTTTTCAATAACATCTTCAATAACCAGATATTCATGAAGCTCCTCAATAGGGTCATTACGAATCCGATGGAAAGACCAGATTTTCTTTAATAGGCTACCTAATCTTCTCGTATTTGTAATAACTCAGAGGCAACTCCCAATGTTTTTCATTTCCTACTATGATGAGGCGAAGAGCGTTAGGGTCTTCTTCCTGATATTCTATCCAAGGCAAGGAGACGGGAAAGAATGTTTCAAGGATCATGTCTAAAGCTTTCATAGTAAATCCTTTATTATGCCATTGTTTCAAAAATATTCTAAGGAAGCTCGAAAGAGATGTAATACATTTATCTGGGAATCCCTTAGAATACCAATAACAAGCATTTCCATGCAGAATACTAACAAACATCTCCATCATGTTATCTTCATATAAAACTTTGAAGTCACCCAGAACTTTAAAAAAGGATATGACATGTTGGGTCTCTAAATCACCATTTCCCCAAAAAATTGGCAGATTACCAGATATGTCTCTACCAATATGATAATTAGGGAAACCTGGGCTGTTTGAGAAGTCAATAGGAGGATATTCATTTGCAATTTCATCACCAGACTTTTCATCATCCACATTCAGAGATTAGAAGCATATATTTGAAATGACCATGGAATGCATCTATCACTGAATCAGGGGAATTGTCAAACAATGAGCTTTAAAGATTTCATTGTGTTGCATGGGCTCATCTACACACAACAAATCTCAACATATTTACGAGAAACAAGGGTTTTATCCCTTCAGCGTTGTCATCATGTGAGAATAAAAATATGCATTAAAACACTCAAAAATTCTATTTTTTACTTTGAAATTTTATAAAAAAATTTACTTTGAAATTATAAAGCCAACCTACAAAATAAAAAAATAAATAAAATATATTTTTAATATCTACAAAAGAGACAAGTCGGCACCACGGGAATCAGTGGGTAAAACAACCCCAAACAATGGGCAGTCTGCCCCAAACAATGGGTAACACTGCCCAGTAAAATGACAAGTTGGCCCAGTAAAGAAGACAGGTCGGCCTAGTTGAAAAATTACTCAAAAGTGTTGTATAAATAGAGGATTCGCCCTCCTCATTTGTCACTCACCTCAAGCAAGTTCGCTCAAGCAAGGAAGTTCGATTTTTTGGGTAGCAGAAGACATTTGGAGTTGTTTTTCTTTGGCATCTATTCTTATTGTAATTTTATCTTTATTGTATTGAATCTCTGAGTAAGAAACAGTTGTTGGGTTTTTCCCGAGTTTGGGCTTTCCCAGGATAAACTATTGCGTCTCTATTGCTTTTGTTCATAGTTGTTCTTTCAGTGATCCTATATTGTTTATAAAGTGAAAGAGATGAAAATTATACTACTATAACTAAAAATCTAGCATGGTATTAGAGTAGTACTAAAGAAGACTATTGGCGGAAGTAGGGTTTGTTGTTTCTTCAGTTTTCAACCACTAATTTGGTTCGCCCCTAGCATCATTGAGCTCGCCCTAGGAAGGCAAACTTTCCTGTGGAAGCAGATTTTCAACTTTTGACCTAATTTGTGTTGGAGGTCAAGAATTAGGGTTTGTCGGTTCTCATTGTTCTTACCACAGATCAGGAAGAAAAGGATGCTAATTCAACTTGCCTTAGGAGGGCGAATTCATTTGTGGAAGTGGTTTTCCAGGAATCCAAAGTTCATTTTTGATCTAGCTCCTGCTAGGGATTCGGATCCAGGCTACAATTCTGCTTCTTAGTCAAAATGTCAAGCATCAAGGTAGAAGATAGGCTTCACGGAGCTTCAAATTTCCATTCATGGAAGCATAGAGTGCCCATTGCTCTAGAAGAAAATGACCTTCTAAATTTTGTTGTGAATGTAATGTCAAAACTTGAAGAAGAAACAGAGAAGACTTAGTGGAAGAAGAGTGATGCCAAGACAAGAAGGATCCTAATAGATTCAGTCAAGGATCATTTGATTCCTCAAATTTCTCAGAAGAAGACAACTAAGGCAATGTTTGACACCTTGAAGAAGTTGTTTCAGAACACAACTGTCAATAGGGCCCTTGCCGTGAGACAACTCTCAAATGTCAAGATGTCCAGATTTGATTCTATTGCATCATACTTCATGAAGATCACAGAGATCAAGGATCAATTGGGCACTACTGGTGAAATTATTGCAGATAGAGAATTAGTCATGATGACTCTAAATGGCATTCCTCAATCTTGGGAACACTTCATTCAAAGCATGACGGGAAGATCTAAGCTACCAAAGTTTGAAAGATCGTGGGCAGACTGTACACAAGAAGAAATCATACTTGCGGCCATAGGCAATGATCATGCCTCTCATGAAAAAAATCAAGCTCTTACTACACACACCAAGAAAAGAGGAAAGCGGACCTTTGGTAGAAAAGACAAAGGTGAAAGATCAAGTCCAACCCCAGAACAAAGGAAGAAGAAAGATCTTTCACAAATCCAATGCTTCAATTGTAGAAAGTCCAGTCCCTACAAGAATCAATGCAAATCAAAGAAGAGAAAGGAACATGCCTCTACAGTTGATGTTGATGAAGAGACTTCACGAAAGAAGTCAAGGAATGCAGAAGATGATGGCCATCGAAAGGAGTATTTATTTTAGTACACCAATGATTGTATTATCCCTAGATGAGGAGATTGTCATTAGTGTTGTATGAAGATCCAGGTTGCAGTTAGATTCCAAGTAAGAAGACAAAGATCTAAGGACTCCAGTGATCCCTACAAGGAAGCAAAGATCAAGAGGGAGCCCACACAAAACAATAAAAGATAAGTATTTGGATTTGGATTATCATTTCTCATTATTGCTCTTATAAATCAGATCTGAATGTTCATAACAATAGTATGCAGATCTTTGTATTCTTAGACTAAGGAAGTGTGTTATGATATAGCATGAGATTGACTAGCAGTAGGCTCATATTGTGCATGTTATGTATGTGTTGAGTAAGAACCCTGTAGTGTTGCACAACATTCCAGGAACCCTAGATGGAACTAGTCTAGGATGAAACCTCTTTGCTGGCATACTGGAGTTGTGCACGCTCCTGATAGTATGTTCTGGTGGAGATGGAAGGCATCTAGATAGTCGCCAAGTATGGTTGGGATATGGATGGATGTTGTGTTGAAGTATTGGCTAAGATGCTTACATGACTGTGTAAACTATTGTCGTTGCATTATGATTTGATTTTTGAGATTATGCGATGTTGCTAACCATTTGACAAAACATGAGTTGTGGGGAAAGACCATATGCTATGGCCTACAAGAGAAGGACGATGGGACTTCTTCTGAAGAACAAGTGATGGATGTGTAGTCAGCCAGATTAAGATCCCGTTAATATTCAGTATTTGAGAGGGAGCGGGATGCTCAGAAATGGCTCTCAAGATCAGATAGCAGGATGGCTTCCGTGACCGAGGGAGCAGCTACAATGGATGTGATGAACAAACATATGTGGATCTAGTACTGTTATCACACAACTTGTAGTTGTCCCTGAAGGTATCCCATCCGGGACGATAGAGGTGATGGACAACTAAAGAGGTGACCCAAGAGATGCCACGATTCCCAATGCAAGCTGGGAGTCACGTCAACCGAGGCACTCTTCACTTTAGATCAAGATGAATCAAGACCTAGAGGGAGACCCTATAACCAATCAAAGATGATTGGACCTAAACAAAAGGTTCCTAGGGATATGTAAAAGACAAGTTACAGAAACCAATGCAAGGTTAGGTGGACCTAAAAGTTTAAATGTGGTTGAAAGAGGCTTAGGGAATGACTTATGTTTCAACCAATGAATGATTTAGGCCACATGATGAAGTAAGATGACAAGATCTAGTACCATGAAATACACAGGTGGGGCCCACTTCCTTGGGATATGGAAATGGCTCAAATGGGACCCACAAGGTGAAGTTAGGGGTGCAAATGGTACTAAGGGGTATGTAATGAGTAGATCTATGGATCTAAAGTGAAATTAGAGATACCCAAATATGGGATCTAGGAGATGACACAACTCCCAAGGAGTGCGAATTTCCCTAGGTGGACTAGTGCCTTGATGGATGGGCTAATGGAGTCAAAAGATATGTGGAAATATGGAACGGGACACCTAAGATGCAAACCAAGTGGGCTATTCAAGATGTGATGGTTGGATCTTAGTAGATCTAATATTTCACTATGTGACCCAAGTGGACAACAATCCCCAAAATGAGGAATGATACCCACAAGGCAGAACTTCACAAAGTGAGATACTAGGTAGGGGTTTCAAGGTATGCTCTTTTCAAATCAAGTGGGATCACAACCACCCATGTCTTAGAAGTGGGCAAACTCAAACACCCAAGGAGTGCGACTTTGCCCAAGGAGGGCTAAATGTATGGAATAGTGTGTCAAATCAAGTCCAAAGGCCACCAAATTTTAGATCCAAGTGATTTAAGCAAGTATGAGTGTGGATCTTGAAACTCAAGGGGATCCAATGGCTAGATCTCCATAGATCTGAGATTTAACATGCATCACCAAATTGATCCAAGTGGGGCACAACCCTCAAAATGAGGAATGGGGCCCACAAGGAAAAAATCAACAAGGTGAAGCACTAGGGGTAGGTTATCAAGTGAGGAGAGTGTGAATCAAGTGGGATCTCACCTACCCATGTGTTGGATCTAACCCAACTAGCTTCTCCCAAGGGGTGCGATTTGCCTCAAGAGGGCTATTTTGCCTTGAAAAGTGTGTCAAATGGAACCCAATCACCACCAAACTATAGATCCGAATTGTCGTGGATGCTATAGAGGTGGGTTTTCAATATCTTTTCAAAAGCTAGGCTAGATCCAAGTAGATCTAAGAAAAGTGAAAATTGAGGGTTTTTATGATCCAGAATTTATGGATAAGCCAACGAAGAAGAAGACCATAGCTTTGGAGCATACCTGGATGAGGAGATGAATGCTAGTTGAGATGAGGATTACTTTTGCCAAAGATCAAATGAAAAATTTTGAAGCCCTCTTGCCAAATCGATTTTCTCCAAGCCACATGTATGTCCCTCTAACTTGTCAAAACCAAGGAGCAAAACATCAATCACTTTAACATGTTGAAGGTAGATACAAGCAAGAGAGAGATAAGCAAAGAATAGTTGGCACAAAGACAAAACCACTCCCTGTTTAACCAAAACGTCCTCCTCCAAGCTTGAAGGGCAAGCCTCCCCACCAATTCGCACTTGTCAAAAACGTCCTCTTAACCTGTAAAAAAAAGTATGGCAACATATGCAAGATAGCTACAAGAGATCCTCCAATGCAATGGACAAAAGCATTTACAATCAAAGCAACCAACATCCACTCCAAGTTCCAAGCATGTACTCCAAAAGATAGAAATTATATTCCAAGAGCCAAGAGCCAAATTCAATAGATGATTTTACAATGAGGGGGTCTCCTCCTTATATAGGACAATAAAGACCAAAACCCTAGATCTCAAAACCACTTTTTGAAATGAGTGGTTGAGATTAAAAGATCTCAATACATGATCAATGGCTAAGATGAAATATAACAATATAACACATCGATCACTCAAATAATGATGACATCATAACTAAAAGATACTCATAGTGGGTGACTAATCCACTAGAGGGGGAAAAAGTACATGGGCCCACCTCATATGACTAGGACATGACACATGGAGCTCATGGTGGGGCTAGGAGGCATCAATCCTTGCTAGCTCATCCCCATGGCACAATAAAATATTATAATATGTCCAAAATAAATACAAATGATCAAATCTGTCCTCAAAATCTGTGAGAGACATGCAGTAAATGGCCTCCTGCGGCCTCTGTGGACCCCCCTGGCTGATGAAAACTGGCTGGAAGATAGAGGGTTCACCCTGGAAGACCTCTGTCAAAAGCAAATGTCAAAACCTTACCACAATTGCCCAAATCGAATTCCTCAGTGACCCTTTTATCCCATTTCTAGATTGCCTCGGTAACTATGAAAGTGCTGAAACTACCTCCTAGGGCACCTGCGCTATCAAATTGAGCCCACCAAGCTCTCCAGAAGGGGGAGTAAATGGTAATATCAAGTGGTTGGACCACCCCCTCCTCATACAGTGCCCTAGGTGAACTGGCCTCTCATGGCCCCTGCTGCTCAGGCTAGGAAATCAGCCCCAAATCTGGTCAACAAATGGAAAACTGCATCTATCACTGTCAGGAGTGCCCGGAACTGAATGATAAGTGTCTCATTAGATCCAAAAGACCCAAATCTACTAAGAATGTGTACTCATACACCATGGCTTGCCCTGATGGCTTAGCTATAGGGTCCACCATATATGGACAGTGCATAATTTGATGATCTGGAGTAATAATAAAACCTGGTGAACTGCATCAATCATCATCTGAATCATATGTCCATCATATAGCATCATCATCTAAAGTATGTGGGTCCATCTATCATCATCAATAAGCATGCATGGCCCACATCATCACGGATCCCAAGAAATGACCATAGTCAAACTGGGTTTGACTAGGTCAGTATACAACCAAGGATAAATCATATCAATAGACTAAGACATGTTCCTCTAATCATACTCACAGCTTAACTTAAAGTATAACATTCATTCAGTGGCCTTAATCATGTTAGCATATTCCGTTGTTATTTATAATTACTTACACAATAGCTTAAATGACAAACTCACCCATTGGACATGGTCTAACTGCTAGCTAAGGATGAAGGCTAAGAACAAGGTTGGGCAAAGGGGGTGACTTGTCTAGACTCAACTAAAAGATACTTTGGATTGGGAGAAAGGGGAAGCTACAAACTCTGTGCTGGACAAAATAAACACAGGGAATGGTTGTGCCTCACAAATGGGTAAGTTGTTTAGAGAGTGCTTATTCAACTTAGGCATCATGTCTACATCAAGTTGATCCAAGTTCATTAGGATCATTCAATTTCATTTCATGGCCTTTTTGGCCTACATAACCCTTCGAATCTTAGGTGTGCTGATAAGCACAACTAATTGCAGCTTGCATCCAGGGCATGTTTACATATACATATAAGGTCGGCAATTGTTTAGATATAGCATTTAAGAACCATTGCTTTTTGGACCTTTCTTATACTCTTCGAGGAGTATTTTTAGCATTTCATCGCTCTTGCCCTTTTTTTAGTTTCCATGGGGGAATCTATATAAGTTTCCATAAGTAGTACATGAGCTTTTAGTTTTAGCCAACAACATCTCAAGTGACTAGGGGAAGTTCGAGCCAGTGCCAAACATTGGGACAACCGACCAGAATGATTTAGGCCTACAATCCAACTCACCAAAGGCAAGTTTTGTCACCAACTTAGAGCTGAGACACTAAACATACAGGGATGCGGTCCAAACACAGAGGTAGAAAAAGGGGAAGTCCTCAATACCAGAAAGTCAATAAGACAAGTCAAGGGTTAAAGCCAAATAAGGAAAGTCATGAATGGATGGAGTCAAGTGAAGGTGGAGCCTAAGCTAGTACACAGGAAATGTCAAGGAAGACCATATCTATGTAACGTGATAAACCAGTGAGTTTTGTCAAACAACCTAAATGTGCAAGTAAACGTCCATTTTATAGTTCATCATCAAGATAGTCCATTGTAAGTTTTACACATTTTGCCACATCATGAATTATATACCAAACTAATGCTATGAACATGACTAAATCAACAAGATAATAATCCACAGTCAATGATAAAACATCCATAGGTCATACAACATCATCGTAAGAATAATCATCATATATCATCTGAAACATTGCTGCAATTCATCTTTAGGCACTAAACTGAAACTGTATGGAATAAAGGGTCACATCGGTCATCAAATCTGAACTCTCAAGGCTCAGCCTTGACACAAGGTCTCACATAAGTCTGAATAATACACTGCTCTGATCATGAGTGATCTCAAAATATAAAGTCATCATAGCCAAGCTCTGGAATGTGCAGATATCTGCTAAGCAAGAATAGTAGCCCTGCTACTATGGTGTGATAACAAGTACATTCATTCATATGTGGACCAATGAGTCACAGGTCCAGTAGATCTCATATGAAGATTGACGATTGATGTTCATCCTTCTGATGAACATAAAGAGTTGCAGTTAGTAACAACAGATAAGTTCTCTGAAGTTCATCAGTTACTTCAATATGAGATGTGGGGACTACAGAAATAGCAGTTGGCTTCTAGTTGCACATTGCTTGTGCCTGAGTGAAAAATTAGCCTGCTCCAGAACAAGAACCACTTAGTTGAGGTGCAATATACATATATCTGGTTAGAGTAGTGACTCAGGATTCACCACATGCAGATGACACACATTACTAATGATGATTCCTTGATCGTGATGTTGTATACTAGTAATTAGTTCCCCACCGAGACAGAGAGATTTATTGACAGGTACTGTTATCACCTAAACTGTATGTACCCCTATGGATGTACCCATTAATGGATAGCAATAGGGAAGGGCAACTCAAAAGGTGCAACCACGATCACCTTGACCTCCAATGGATGGTTGCCATGCCAGTCGAGGCAACCTTCGCTTTATGTTATCTAGCCCAGACAACAAAGGGGGAGACCCGATCTACTCCCGACAGGAGAGATCAAAACCAAGACACTAAATCAAGTTAATTCTAAGTGAAGTAAGGTGTATGGTTTATCCTAGACCTTAGGATGAAGTCACAAGACAAGTGAGGGGTTCAATGAGTATAGCTTTGGTTCATTGTTGATGTGGGAGTGACTTATAATATTTAAAGATAAGATCCGGGATTAAAGTACTAGTTCAATGTGAAAAAATCCACTGCCTTGGGAACCATGTCCAATGCACGGTAGTTTAGGGGTTGAATTGGGGCTAACTAGTACAAGTGACAAGCTTGATCATGAAGTATGATGACATCAAAGGGTTTAGTCCACCACACAAGGGTCAAACCACAAGTTAATCCAACAATCTAGGAAAGTCGAATTGACTTGGAGAGAGACCAATGCCTTGGGAATTGGGATAATGGAGTCAAAGTGAAGTTAACTTGTGGTTGATGGCTCCTATTGCATGAGACAAGTGGGCAATTAAAGTCTTGATGGATGAATAGGTCTAGATCTAGAGATTCAAGGTTTGACCTAAGTGGACCACAATCCCTTAAAACAAGGAATGCTATCCCCAAGGCAAGATTTGATGAAGTGACCAACTAGACCTAGGTTTTGAATTATGCCCGTTCCAAATCCACTAAAATCTCATGTACCCACATCCTAGAAGTGGACCAACTCAATCTCCCAAGGAAGTGTGACTTTGCCCAAGGAGGGTAAAAATGGGGATAAATAGATCAAGACAAGTCCAATGGCATCCAAACTTTAGATCCAAGTAGGTTGATCAAGTGAGAGTGTGGATCTACAATTTCAAGGCAATCCGATGGCTAGATCTTACTAGATCTGAGTTTAAAGATACCAAGTGGTCCAAAATGAGGATTAAATCCCTTGAAATGTGGAATAGGGCCCACAAAGTAGAAATCAGAAAAGTGACAGTGTAGGGGTAGGTTATTGGATGTGTAGATTACGAATCAAGTGGAATCTCAACTACCCATCAACTAGATCTAGGGTAACTCACCTTCCCCAAGGAGTGCGACCTCACTTGGAGAGGCTAAGTTGGCTTGGGAAGGGGGTCAAATGGAGGCCAATCCTCACCAAACTATAGATCCGGGATGCCGTGGATACTATAGAGGTGGGTTTTCAATATTACACCCAACAACCCACTAGATCTTAGTAGATCTGAGAAAATGTAACAATGAGCATTTGAATTAATTAGGGTTTTATCAATTTATGTGTTATGTCAATGGATTGGATCAAGACAAGAGAAACAAACCTGTGGATCTTACCTGGGTAACCTTGTAGATGTCTTTATGATGATGATCTATGCAAACACGATCAATTTGAGAAGCTTTGAGGTAGTTTTCTATGAAGTCGATTTAGTCCAAGAAGCCACTGCACCCTCTCTCCTACACAACAAACGTCAACAATATCAGATTTGATGCAATCAAGAAATAAGACTAATGCCACAAGAGAAGTAACAGAAAGATAGCATAGATCACAATGATACTAATGATAACCCCCTGATACAAGCGAATGCCAAAGAGATCGATTTGAAGAAGCCTTGCAAAATCGCTCTAGTTGAAGTCGCCCTCCTGTAGACAAGACAAAGATTTCCAAAAAAGATAGATCTTACCACAAATTCCCAAATGCTAGGATGCAATAGACTTTCCAATCACCATCTAAGAACACCAGATGCAAAGGAGACCACAAGAAAGTTTTTCTATACCAATAATCCAAGAGCCAAAGACCCCTTTACAATGAGAGGCTCTCTCCTTTAAATAGATAGGAGAGGCACAAAAATCCTAACCACTTTTTGAATGAGTGGCTAAGATTAAAAGATACAAATGTCTAATCAATGGTTGAGATGAGCTCAACAATAAAATACATGGATCACTAATAAAATATAACATAAGTGGACAAAATCGCCCTAGGAGAGGGGAATCCCACCATATCATGATGACAAAATATAATAAGAAGCTTATGGTGGGTCCAAGGGGTAATTTTAGCCACCCTTGGTCAATCCCCATAGCACAATAATAATAAAATAGTCATCAATATACCAAATCGTGCCTCTATGGACAAATCGTGGGCCTCAAAAGGCCTTAGAAATCATCAGAAAGTGCCATAAGTGATGGATGCGGGCCCCGATGAAGCTGAAACGGTCAGAGGAGGTGTGGAAGACATCAACCCATCGTCACTGATCATCCCATGCCAAGACATTGCCTCAGTAGCCCAAATCGAATTCCTCAATAGCCATTTCTACCAATCCTGAAATGCCTCGGGAAGCGTGAAACTGCCCCAAACTGCCTCCTGGAGTTCCTGCGCTGTCAAGGTGAGGGCACCGGTGTGTACGGGAGGGGGGTAATATGGTAAAAACAAGTGGCTGGACCACCCCCTCCAAGCACAGTTCCCTAGGTCAACCAAATAAAAATCCTCTCTGGTCTGACAAGGTCTTCGACAGACCAAAACTACACTGGGGTAGCCTACTGAGGCTCAATCATCACTGTAACTGCCCGGAACTGAAAACAGACTATCTCATTGGACTCAGAACGTCCAAATCTATCCAAGATGTGTACTCATACACCGTATGAATCTCTGCATGATCATATAATATATCCAATATACCGGAACAGGTCAAATAATAATAATCTATAAATGATCAAATAATGTTGTAAACCATGAATCATCATCATAAACCTGTATCTAATGCATAGAACCATCATGTACATGTACATAGACTATATATCATCTATCCATATCATCACAAGGTCCAACCATCTCATGTCCTATGTTTGACCTTGGTCAAACTATGTTTGACTAAGTCAACATGACCAAATATAACTCAGACCATCATCAGAAGCTGCTGCAAAGTGTCAAAGGTTAATGCATGCTCTACAACTTATTCAAATAACAATTATAACACAGAGTAATCATTACTGGTGATCTAAATCCAAATATATAATGTCATTAATTATTATTATTACTCAGACTAGACTTTCAAGACCATACTCACTTCATAGCTGTGATCAATTTGCTAGTGAAGGGTGAACGCTAAAATAACTGGCTCGGCTAAGGGATGACTTGACTGACTTAACATTGTGACACTTTGGCAAAGGGAAAGGGAATACACACCATAGTATATACTGAATGAGCAACAACACAGGGAATGGCGGTGTCTCACAAATGGATAAGTTGTTCAAAGAGGGTATATTCACCTTTAATAGATGCGCACAATCCATAATATAAATGAGGCCAGCAATCATTTAGATATAGCGTTTAAGTTCCATTGCTTTTTGGGCCTGAAGTTTCCATAGCCTTTGATCTATGTGTGTTTATAAACACATTGCATAGATTTACATTTATTTGAGGCTTTCTGCTGCAGGTGTGTTTTTAAGGCACTTGTTTACCTGAGCACTTCTAGGTGTGTCACAGATAGCTTGTTTACCTAGGTATTTACATTTCCAAAAGATATAATATTTTATTTTCATGGCCATTTTCATATGGCATGCCTTTCATACAAGATATAACATTTCATTTTCCAGATTTTGTATTCATGGCAGCACTAAAAGTTTTAGGTTTAGCCAACACAACTTTAGTGACTAGGGGGAATTCACAAGGAACTCCAACTCACCATAGGTAAGTTTTGTCACCAACTCAGAGCCGAGACACAATAAACAGGGAAGCTCATCCAATACAGAGGCTATAGTGGGGAAAAGTCCTCCATGCCACTAGTCAAGTAGTAAGTCAGGGTGATAAACTAAAAGGTAGGTAATGGATGGATGAAGACAATGAATAATGGAGCCAAAACTAGCAAACCAAGGTATGATGGAATGATCACCTCTATTCTCCCTAAGGAGGGTAAAACCAATGAGTATGACTAGTGAACTTCTAAGTCTGAGTAGGGACAATATAATATATATAATAAGATCAACCAGGTCCACATATCTATATGATCGCCAGATCATGACACTAAGTGCTAAGACATGCTATAAGAATAAGTATAAAAGCAATATAACCATAACACAATGATATACCTGCTGAGTCATATACCTGAATGCTCATCAGCTGAACCATCATCTGTCCTCTAAAACTACTACTGTAACTCTGGGCACTACTGACTACTCTGTACCAATGGTATAGTGGCTACATCGGTCATCTCTCTGAGTGTCTTGAGACTCAGTCATGGCATGGGGAATATATACTGCTGTCCAAAATCTGATAGTAATCCAATATAGATGCTCATCTCAGCATCTCAATGTAAGGGAACTGGCATGAATAGTGTACTGGAATCAGAAAAATAATGTATGGTAGCCCGGCTACTATATATGTGATAACAGGTACAGAGGGCGTTGGCCTCTGAGTTCAAGATGAAGTGTCTTAGCCTGATGCATCACTTCTTAAAATTAGAAGTATGGCAGAGACCAGATGAGATATCCCTCAGTCAGAGGGACTACACAATTGAGAGATTCAGAATGATGGACCATAAGAAGCTGAGTATGCTTTCGATTCAGAATTGGTAACAGTTGATTGAATTTGTGATATACTTATACTCTCATGAGGAGTTGTGCTTATTTGCTCTGTGAGAACTGATGTTTAGGATGCAGTTTAAAGTTGGTATCAGGAATGACACCACACAAATATTGGTGTACTAGCCAGTGGGAAGCACCAGAGGGAGAGTATGATGCATAGTTGTAGAGGGAATCTGCAGCATAGATCCAAAGGGAGTCTAGATTGCCATCCAGTATTATTGAGGGAATAGGAAGTTCATCTCAATAGACTCACTTGATGAGACATAACATTAATGGATGAGGAACAATGTCTAGTAGTATAGCTTGCAGTGATATGCTCTAATGTAGAGGGAGTGGAAGATTCCAGCACAGAGGGAGCAATTGCAGCATGTGATCAAGTACCACTATATCAGAGACATGGTACAGAGAGGAGTAGTTCAACTCCAGTATATTCCGACTGATGATCAGATCACCGACATTCTCACCAAGCCTCTTTCCAGAGTGAAGTTTGCATACTTTCGTGAAAGACTTGGAGTATTGGAGGATGCTTCCCTCAGTGAGAAGGAGTGCTCTCAGTCTAGGCAGGACGAGCAGTCCATGTAGACCGAGAAGAGCTTAGTCCAGGTAGGACAGGCGGTCCTGTGTAGACCAAGAAGAGCTCAGTCCAAGTAGGACAGGTGGTCCTGTGTAGACCAAGAAGAGCTCAGTCCAGGTAGGAGAGGTTGTCCGTGTAGACCGAGAAGAGCTCAGTCCAGGTAGGACAGGCAGGTCCGTGTAGAACGAGAAGAGCTCAGTCCATGTAGGATAGGCAGTTCTGTATAGATCGAGAAGGGATCAGTCCAGGTAGGACAGGTGATTCGTGTAGACCAAGAAGAGCTCAGTCCAAGTAGGACAGGTGGTCCGTGTAGACCGAGAAGAGATCAGTCCAGGTAGGACAAGCGATCCTATGTAGACCGAGAAGAGCTCAGTCCAGGTAGGATAGGCGGTCCTATGTAGACTGAGAAGAGCTCAGTCCAGGTAGGACAGGTGGTCCTGTGTAGACCGAGAAGAGCTCAGTCCAGGTAGGATAGGCGACCCTGTGTAGACCGAAAAGAGCTCAGTCCAATTAGGACAAGGGTCGTGTATAGACTGAGATGAGCTTAGTCCAGTGAGGACTATTGTTCCTATTAGGAACATTCTCCTGTGTGGAGAGGACTCTTGTATAGAGTATGCTTGTATCCTTGTATGGAATGTTGTCCAATATGTACTGTGTTGAACTTTCTAATGATGACGAGATATACGAGTCTAGTTGTGATGATCAGATAATGCTCAGATGTATGAGTCCAACCATGACGATCAAATGTTGCTCAAATGTATGAGTCCAACCGTGACGATTAGATGATGCTCAGATGTGTTCCAGCGTGATGATACCTCTCTAGCTAAGAGGGAGTGTTGTTGTTGTAGCTACGTGAGGTATCCTCACTAGCTAAAGCCGACCTACAAAATAAATAAATAAATAAAATGTATTTTTTATATCTACAAAAGAGACAAGTCGGCCCCACAGGAATCAATGGGTAAAACTGCCCCAAACAATGGCCAGTCTGCCCCAAACAATGGGTAACACTGCTCAGTAAAATGACAAGTCGACCCAGTAAGGAATACAGGTCGGCCTAGTTGAAAAATTACTCAAAAGTGTTGTATAAATAGAGGAGTCGCTTGTTGAAAAGTTAACCAGGAAAGTTGTTCTTCAGGATGCATGCAAAGTTTTGAATGCATGATAGTAAATTAAAAGGCATGCAAAAAGTGAGTTTTTGCATGCACTCATATTAGAGTTTTGGTAACCCTAATTGGTCAATGAGATGTTATAAGGACGTAGGAGGTCACCGACAGACTCACTTCAACAGACAGATCAGAGTGAAATCAATTTGGAGAGTTGGGCGACTTTGCTTAGAGAGGGTGCACTTCCTGAGGAGAGGAGGACGTTCTGAGTCCAGGTTGAGGATTGAGCAGTTGAGATTTCCGGAGTAAGTCTTCTTCAGTGATTGAAAAAGAACTGTGACGATCAGAGATTAGATCGACTGAGATCTGACCTAGGGCGAATTTCTGCTAGTTGGAAGGAGGGCACACTTTTACATGCAGAGCTGTAGGGGCGCACTCTACTTTGTGCAGGAGCAGGATTTCATCCCAGAGAAAGCAAATCAGGGCTGTGGAGTATAGAGAGAGGAGGTATATCCTGAGACAGGCTGAGGAAGATCTTTCAGAAGTATCAGATCTGAACTGGCAGCAGGGGGGCACATTTCCCAAAAGCGACAATTGCAGATGCTGCAGATCTCGGGTTTCATAACTCGTCAGGTTCGATTATTGTATTCTGAAGAAGTTGTATGTACCTATCTTATTCTTACCTTGCTCTGGGCTCGACAAAGAAGAAAGCCCCCATCAGAGTTGGTTTTCCCCATTGGGGTTTCTAGGGTATATTGTGAGTTCATCAGTGTGTTTGCCATTTCATTGTTTGAAGTCTTAAGAGATCTGGTAGTATTTTTGTCTTAAGTCTTTATTGCATTATTGGCTTATAGAGACTCAAATCATTGAGATCTCAGGGTATCCAGAGTGAGTAGTGACCTCTGGATAATATTAACATGGTATTAGAGCCCTAGTAAGGGTCAGGGGGAGCTTTCACACTCAAATTTGCATGCTACATACCAGATTTTTGTAGTGACTCAGTTTTGACAACCAGATCAGAGAGATAGAGACGAGATCTACTAGATCTAAAGAACAGAGCTCAGATATGTGATTGTAGAGCTCAGATCTATTAGATCTGTGACTTGGGTGGATAGATTTGAGATAGATCTATCAGATCTATGCTTTCAACTACGTTTGAGACCGTGAGATCATGGTTAAAAGGATGAGGGATGATAAGTATGATCAGGTTACTTGCACTTCATGCACTTCGACAGATATAGATTAGTATTCTACAAAAGAGATTGACAAAGAGTTGGATCTTAAGACAAGCCAATCATTGAGTACTACTTCTAGTATATGGTATATAGACAGTGGGGCCTCCAGCCACATGACTAGTGTTCGAGGGTACTGTTATCACACAACTTGTAGTTGCCCATAATGGTGATCCTATCCAAGATGGTAGAGGAGATGGGCAACTAAAGAGGTGACCCAAGAGGGCCTCGATTCCCAAGATGGATAGGTTGTCACGCCAATCGAGGCACTCTTCGCTTCTTTCTATCCAAGCCCCAGATAGCAAAGGGGGATACCCTGATCTACTACCGATAGGAGAGATCTAACCCAATCACCGAGTCAAGCAATTCAACAAAGTAAGTAGGGTGAAAGGTGAAGCATTCTAGATTTAAGGAATGAAGTCACTGTGGAGGCTTAGGGAAGATACGATATTGAATTAGATTAATCAAACACAATGACTTTAGGATTAGGAATGAATCTAGGATGTAAGTGCTAAGGTAAATGATCAAAATTAACTGTCTTGGGAAACATGTACTTAAAACAGGGAAAATGGTCCCAAGTAGATTTGAGAGGAATAGGGCTTCCTAGCACAGCTTGATGATAGATCTGATAGTACCAAAGGTCACAAGCTCGAAAAAGGGGGTATTAACCACTCAAAAAACCAACAAACCAAGGAGGGCGCAAGCATGGAGAGATCAGTGCCTAGGGAATGGGGTTGATGGAGTCCATAGAGCAAGATGCCCTTGAGGACCCACTTGGGGCTAGGCCTGTTGCACGAATTTGCAAGTAGTCAGCGCTCCCTGGTGTATCGTGACAAGGGACTAATCGCCTCTCGTGAATCCTTAAATCTAGCGGTGGTGAGTTTACCAATCACCTGCGGGTTTTGGTGTAACGGCAGCCGTACTACCAACAATTGGTATCAGAGCTAGAGGTCACAAGTTCGATACACACTCGGCTCGCACTGAGGGGGATATTGTTGCACGAATTTGCACATAGTCAGCGCTCCCCGGTGTATCGTGACAAGGGACTAATCGCCTCTTGTGAATCCTTAAATCTAGCGGTGGTGAGTTTACCAATCACTTGCGGGTTTTGGTGTAACAGCAGTCGTACTACCAACAAGGCCTAAGGATAAAAACCAAAAAATGGTTTGCCAAATAAGGAAACCCAGAAAAATTTTATAAGTTTTAAGAGTTAGAGTTTTAATGAAAATGACAGATGGGTAAGTTAAAGGAATAAAATACGTACCTTGTGAGCGTACCTGGATGATGAGAATGAATGTCGAAATGACAAGGATTACTCCTGCAAAGATCAAATGAAAGTTTGGTGTGTTCTCTTACTCCCACAATTTGCCCAACTCCACAAGTGCGCCCCTCTCTTCCTGCAAAACCAAGGAGAAAAACTCAATCAGTAAGCAACAATGAAGGTAGATGCAAGCAAGATGTAAAATGCAGAGCACAATTGGTACTGTTGTCCACTAAGTTGCACTTAGGTGGACTCCTTGTGAACCTCGAAAGACTTGAACAACTTACATTGTTCATTGCCAGAGTTCAGAATTTCATCAGGCCAAAGTTTTGGCCCTTTGTAAAATTTGCATGTCCAGACCCCCATGGGGGAATTGTAATAAGTTAGTCTAAGCATGATACTTTTGTAAAAGGCTTGGCCTACCTTAAGTTTAGCTATCAAGGGGATACTCTAGAGTGTTTTTTCCTTAGGAATTATGCGTTGCACTTCAATAGCATATAATTCCTGAGTTTTTCACTCACACCTCCAAAGCTAGAGTATTTTCCATGGTGATTGAACCTAGAGAAATTTTCACATGATAGCCATCAGTATTGAGTCATATGGACATGCACTAGGTCCCCTAGGATTTTTAGTTGATTTGAACAAAAATATTTTTTCTCGTTTAACGGGCTTTTTTAATAATTTAATTAAAAAAACCAAAGAAGTGATAAAAGTGTGGTTAGGAGGTGAAATTTGCCATGGGGGTGCTTGTTTTCTAACCCAGAGCACCCACAAAACACCTAAACCCACTTTTCCTAAGTTCTAAGTGAATATTAGTGCTTATGCGAATGGGCTGATGGAGTACCCTAGGGATGACGCCTTAGACAACACTCTTCTGGTTAGGGAAGAGTGTAAAAACCCAGAAAGGATTTGCCTTAAAGCCAAGTTGTGTGACCCAGAGAATTTTTATAAATTTTTACTTTAGGGTTTAAAATAGATCTAAGAGATGACTAATGGATAGAGAAATTAAACAAAACAAAAAAAACTTCTAAACATTTACTTGGTGATTGTAGAAGCTTATTGTGTGATGAAGACTAGCCCCAACAAGATCAAGTGAGTTTTGTGAGCCCGCATCCAAGAAGCCAAGTGCGTCCCTCGTTTCCTACACAAAAAAAGAGATCAATGAGTAATGCAAAATGAATGGATGATAACAAATGAGAGACAAAAAATGAGAGAGTAAATGATGCCAAGATGGAAATACTCCCTGTTAAACCAAGATTTGAAAGAGAGAAGCAAGGCCAAGTCTCCTCAACAAGTACACCCCTCTTCAAATCGGCCTCCCTGTTTGCAATCAAAATTGGATCCACAAAGATAAGAGAGCTATCACAAAGATCTTTTAGTGCAAGAGAAAGATAGTTTCAATCATCATATTCAAAATTCATCCACAAAGACACAAGTATTGGAGCACAAAATATTTCTTCTATTCCACAAATCTGGAGCCAAAAGTCCCTTTACAATGAGCAGATCATCTCTCTTAAATAGATCCGAGAGAGACCAAAACCCTAACCACTTTTTGAATGAGTGGTTGATATTAAAAGATACAATGGAGATCATCAACGATGGAGATCTTTTTATTTTTACATTACATGGATCAATGACTAAGTCAAAAAGGGGGGCACACTTTTGCCCAATAACTCCTTAGGAAAGGCAAGTACAACATAACAACCTGATATAACATGCGGCAACATAGAAAAGGGATCACTAGGGGCTTAAATCACCCTAGGTGCCCACCTTTTACAATGACATAACAATATAACATGATATACATCAAACTATGTTGCACGGGGACCCGTCCCCCCCAAAATGACCAAGAGGAAGTGCACCCCCAAGGAAGACATCCTCCCTAAGACCAAGGTGAAAACATGTGAAGTCCTCCTCGGATGAATATAACCCATGAAACATGCATGTAGAGCCTCATCTCATCATAATAAATCATCCCCAAGTCATTTCTTCACCCACACTAGCCAAATCAATTTTCCTGAAGAAGCCATGGTTATTTTTTTATTGAATAAAATTGTCGGTTCATCATGCTGAAGAATAAAACCATCAATAAGTCCTTTTCCTTTGCCCAAAATCTACATCTGAGTACACCTATTGAATCAAAGACATCAAATCCATCAATAGTGACTATGCATACCCCATATGTCCATCAAAATATGCATCTGAAGCCAAACACCACATCCAGTGAATAAATACAGCCATAATAATAATAATAATCCATGGAACCATTGTATAATGGCCCAAAACAAAAAAATGAGCATGGAAATGATGTACTAGATACATCTAGAGCACAAATATGCAATCTCGAACATTGCAGTCACTGCCTTGGGAAACATGTAGACCAAGTGAAACTGGGTTTGACCAAGTCAAAATACTCACACTAACTGCTGAGCAATAATCTGGATAAGCCTGCATCCATACTGGATGAATAATGCTCACAAGTTTATGATAATAACCAGAATAAAACATGAAATACACACCAGTGGCCACAATAATCACATAATAATATACCTGTGTCAGAGAAACCATCAAATCTTTTATGAAGCCCCCTACATATCCTCACTCACAAACTTAGACAAACTACTAGGATGGGTGAGGTGGATAAAACAAGGCTAGGATAATGGGAATTGACTTGATAACCTCGACACTGTGATCTCTTGGACATGAGGGAAAAGGGGAACCACTTAGACATATGCAGGATAGAAGACACGAGGGAATGGTGGTGCCTCACAAATGGGTAGAGTGCTTGAAAAGTTTCCAATAGACTCTAGACAAGGACCTGTATTGCATTTAATTTCTTGCCATCTTTTTGCACATTAAACATTTCGCATTTAACATCTTCATCTATCTTTCACTAGCGATCCTCCAAGGACAGATGCCTTGAATAGCCTTGCGGGCCTCAAGCAAGGCCTCAGATAATGACTCGATCTTACCACCATTGCCCGTCATCGTCCATAGATGCGATGGAGTTACCACCCTATTGCTCTGTAGGGGAAAATGACCTTACATCATACAAAGGATGAGTGCTCATCCCTTGGCCACTAACTAGCTACGGAAGAGTTTTTATTTATTAGTGTTGAAAAACACTTTTTGTAGCCGACTTTTCCATCCGTTTAGATATAGCATTTATGCGTCTCGATGCTTTTGTGGGGGTACTTACTTTCGAGGATTAAAAGAAGACATTCTGGTGACACTGGCCACAACCGATCCACAAGGCATCATACAAGCAGACTAGAAGGGACCAGGCCACACACTCCAAAGCCGAGACACAAAGTAAACATGGAGTCTATACAACACAGAGCCCTAAGTGGGGGGGTCCTTGATTTCACTAATATGGGTACTAGTCAGGGTCAAAACCAAATAATGGAAGAGACGGATGAATGGAGAAAGGTGGAAAGGTGATGACATCAAAGCAAGAGTAGGAATAAGTCTCTATAATGTCGGAATTACTAGCAAGCATATGTAATGGCCTTGCACTAGGGACTTGTTATCACACAAAGTGTAGCTGCCAACTAGAAGGATCCTATCCAGGACGGTAGAGGAGGGCAGCTAATCAATGACACTTGCAAGGGCCTCGTTCACCACTGGATACAGAGTTTGTCACACCGAACACGCACTTGTCACTTTAGATCAAGCCAAGGCAAGATGAAGGGGGAGACCCTAGCCATCCAATGAAGGCTAACGAAGCTACTCAATACACTCTAGGATGATATGGAAATGGAAGTGAGAGTGAGATCAAGAGTAAGTGGATCTAGGAAATGAATGACTTTAGAAGTTAGGGCCTGGTTGAGGAGGCTTAGGCAAGAGGTAAATGCTCAACCGAAAAGAAATGTGCCACTATTGAGTTTAGATGACTAGATCTAGATAGATCTAGTGCCGATCTAAAAGACTCAAATGAGATCCACCTAGGGTTTAGTCAAATTGGAGTGAGGTGGGGCCCACTTGGTGAAATTAGGCAAGGAAAGGCACTAGAATGATTGCTAAGTGATAGATCTAGAGGTTTAAGCACAAACTAGCAATACCCAACTGATAGATCTACGAAAATGACTGAAACCCACAAGTGCATCCTCCCCTAGAGATGGCCAGTGTTTGGATCTGTGGGTAAATGGAGTCGGATCTTCACCAAACTTGGTCTCTAAGGTTTATTAATTATTTAAGAAGTGGGTTTTAAGTATTAAGCCCAAAATATCGTCGGATCTATCAGATATAGAAAATGAGGGTTTGAAACTTATGAAAATGAGTGACAAATGGATGAAAATAAATAATATCACTACGTACCTTGTAGATCTTACCTCAATTTCTTGCGGTCGCCAAGTACATTGATGATCCTTTCACTTAGTTACAATTCCGAGTGAGATACAAGTGGTCCCGAGTTAAAACGTGTAGATCCAAGAAGGAAATGTGCCTCCTTCACCTACAAATTCAAACAACCCAAGTTAGATTTGATCCACAAATGAAAGAAGAACTATGCATGACATCTCAAAGAAAATAACTCAATGGATGAAATTACAATTGGCTACTCCCTGAGAGATGAAACGATTTGCCCAAGAAGAGATGGGGAAACCCTCACAATAGCCCCTCCAAGGAAGTTGCACCCTACAAAAGATCAATTTGGCCTCCACAAAAAACAATGTCGAAATCACATGAAAATCACTGAGATGTCTAAGAGAGAGGCATTCCAATCATGTACAAGAACATTCATCAAAGCAAGAGAGAAAGAGAGGTGCAAAATAGTAATAATATTTTTATTCCAGAGCCAAAGGTCCCTTTTACAACTGGTGAGAGTGGATATAAATAGACTCACAATCCAAAACCTTAAAATACCAATAGTATGGAGGGCTAGGATCAAAAGATGCAAACATAAGATCAACGGCTAAGATGATCCCATCAAATAATACATATATCACTCATGACTAAAGGGTACGTCCTCCCTCAATGACGCCCTAGGGGGGACGTGAGAGACATAACATGACATGACATCATAACATGGTGGGGGGTCCTAGGAGATCATATCTTCACTAGACTAATGCCCCACCTACATCAAAATAATATAACATGTGATAAAGTGTCAAAAGACACTAGGACGTGTGTCCAAAAAATACAATAATAAACCTCCAAACTGATTAATGGGACAACGTGTGGACCCCACTGATGCTAGAGACCAAGCTGGAAGCTGTGAAAAAATCATCATGAAGTCCTGGACCAATCTCATGCCATTCCTTACCCCGCTAAGACAAATTGATTTCCTTTGTTAGCCATTTTATTGCCATAAAACCACCTCTGAAAGTACAAAAATGCATGTAACTCTATGCCATGTGCCCCGAGCACAAAACTGTCTGCACCAAAATGTCTGGGGATGGGGTAATATGGTAATAACGACTGGATGGACCCCATATCCCCTCAAGAGCGTCCTAGGAGAAAAGAAATGCTCAATGAAAGTGTTGGACAGGCCATTTTTGCATGGCAAGCTGAAGAAAAATGGTAATCTAACCATATCATCACCTGTAATTTCCCGGAACTAATAACTGAGTGTACCAATGGACTCGGAATGCTCAAATCCACTAGGAATGAGTACTCATAGACCATGTGACCATCAAGTGATACATCTGTAAACTCATCCATGCCCGGAATAATAAAATAATGGCCTGTAAATAATAATAATAATAATAAAAATCCATCAAACCATCATCTGAAACTCCTATCTAAAGCATGGAACCATCTAATGAGCACAAAGGGACCATGAATAATCCATCTCGAACACTGTCGGCCTATACTCATCCCGGACCCTGCGGTTGACTTGGTTAAACTAGGTTGACCAGGTCAATATTGATCAAAATAATGATCTAGACCACAAATAACTGCTGCTGCAAGTACAAATGGATGAGATATGCTCCTTCAATTATATCAGTAGCGATACCAAAGTATAAAATGATGTTTAACTGGCATGATCATGTAAATATAATAATAATAATAAGTCCAGATCAAAGTAACCAACTACTATAAACAAGAACCTCAAATGTATCACACTCATTTACAGACTAGGCCAATTTGCTAACCATGGGTGAGGGTGGAGAAACAAGGCTACGCTAAGGTAAACGACTTGACAACCTCAACACTGCAATCTCTCGGATACGGGAACAAGGAAAGACCACCTACACATATGCTGGACAAAGAAAAACACAGGGGATGGAGGTGTCTCACAAATGGGTAGAGTGATGAAACTGCTTCCAATAGACTCTAGACAAGCAACCTTTATAAGCAAATTATTGTCAGCTTTTCACACTTTAAGATTAAGCATTTAATTCCATTTAAAGATTTTCACTAGACAACCTCCAAAAGCAGGTGCCCTGAAAGCAATCTAGGCTTCAGATATGACTCAGTATGACGTCCATTGCCCACCACCAACAATAGGTGCGATGGAGTGACCACCCTATTGCCCTGTGGGGACAAACTGCCTTACATCAAACAAGGATGAGTGCTCGTCCTTTGGCCACTGACTAGCTAATATAGATATATGTAGTAGTGTTTAACAACATTGTTTTTGTTGACTTAGCATCCTTTTAGATGTATCATTTAAGTTCCGATGCTTTAGTGTTTAGCAACACTGTTAATAGGAATACTTGGTTTCGAGAACTAAAGGAGAACAATCACTGTTGACTAGAATCACACACTCCAGAGCCGAGACACAATGTAAACAAGGACTGTATCCAACACAAAGGTCTAGGTGGGAGGGAAGTCCTCAAGGTCACTAGCTAAGGTGTAAGTCGGGATAAAATCAAGAATGGAAGATAACGGATGGATGGGGAAGTGACTAGTGATGCCATGGATAGCAAAATCCCTGCAAAAAGGGAGTGACCGAGTCCACACTTATGAAGTAAGGGCATGACCAAAGAGTATACACAAGAATATCCTACTCATAGTAACTGACCACTTCTACTCTAAAATACAAGTAAGCATAATATAAAGTATCGCCAGTAAAGAATCACCATATACCCAGTCAAAACTACCTAGATGAAGGAAAGAGCACATCAACAGTCCAAATGCACAAATCATATTCCTGCTGGATCATATACCTGAATCCCTAATCTAAACAATCTGAATGATACTGAAGCACTGTAGCTGAATACATCATGGGCTCTAATATCAATCTGCTCTGGATGACAGAAGAATGGCTAACTCAGTCACCGACCTGCGGTCATGGGGCGTAGTCCTGGCATGAGACTGTCAAATGTACAAGCTCTGGATACACTGAATACATGAGAGTGATCATCAATATGTTGCTCATCATCAATTAATCTGAACCAAAATGTGCAAAGGACTGGATCAAAAATATATTGGGAACTGATCTGCAATCATGGTAGCCCGGCTACTATGGATGTGACAACAAGACTCTTTGACAACTCAAGACACAAGTTTCTAACCATAAAGCTCACATGCCACTGTCAGTACAACATGCATAGTCACAATAACTAAAATAAACTATAGAGCCAACTAAAACATCCATATGCAATATATACCTCTTCTCAACCATATACCTGTCTCTGGAACCATCTACAACTGAATATGGGAAAAGGACATCACCAGCCAACTACTCTGCTCTATGTGTAAAATGTACCATGACCAAATCAAAATCATCTCAAAGGGGTCATTTAGGATCAGTCATGACAAGGGGGCAAGTTGTTGCTGCTGGGTCAGAAAGATATTGCATCACCGTTGATCAATAGGCTCATCTCAACCACGGGACTGGCTCATGGATCAAAAAAAATCTGGTATGCATCATGGTAGCTCCAGCTACAATGTATGTGATAACAGTCACCAAGGGCCAAAAGTACTTTATTAAGTGACATTAATAATTAATTTAATAAAGTGACTTTATAAAAGTCACTTAAATAAAAAAGTGAGCGGAAAAAAATAAAGTCATGCCAAAAGGGGGTCAAGATGAATTTAAAAGATAAAAAAGGGGCAAATTCTCACTAAAGTCAATTTATAATATTAAAAAGTGAAAAAGTGTCAAGGGAAGTCGAAAGTCACAAGAAGGGAAAAATGAAATTATAAAAAGAGACATGAGAGCTCATTCTCTCCATTCTTGTCATTTCCATTTTCGAAAATAGAGAGCTCTTAAGCTTTGGCTTTCTCTTGGATGAAACCCTAAGGGTGAGAGAACAATTTCGGTAGTGAGACTATCTACCCTAGTTGTCTTGGAGGAAAGATCAACCAGATTTCTCAACTGTGCTTCACTGCCGTGGATCAAGTTTTCTTCTAGACTTTCAACATTGAGAAATATCAATGATTTTCAGTGGTTATTGTAGAGGGCGCACCCATTATTGGAGTTCTTTCTCATAGAGAGAGGGCGCACTTGCATCTTGCCACCATCTTTAAGAAAGGGCGCATTTATTCATGAAGTTCAGCTGCTGAAGAGGGCGCACTGGTTGATAGGAAGATACTCACAGTCCTCATCTTTGACATCTCTGCATTCTCACACACTGAAGTTTGTATTAGGAAAAAGGGAAACACAGTTCCTTGACTGTTCAAGAGTAAGACGTTCCCTTGTGGAGTCACTACCAGACTGAGTGAGGTCGCAGCTGTTTTAAGGTTGAGTTTTTCTTTATCTGTGGAGGGTGAGATCACTGTTTAAGGAGGAAATAGGAGAGCCCACTCTTCACCTTGCTAACTCTGGGTGCTAGAATCAAGAAGAGGGCGTTTTACAGTAGGAGAAAGTGGTCTCACTACTAGCACGAGTTTCCTGTAGCAGAACTCAGCCTTCATTACAGACTATTCATCGAGGGTGTGGGGCATTTTCTCAACAGTGAGCACATTTTTCTTCCACTTCCCATTGCTGGGTTATTCACTGACAGAAAAGGAGGTGATATATCTTCATTTTGGCTATGTTTGCAAGTTCTGAGGGCAGCAACACGTCAGATCTGGTATATTGTTTATTCTGAGCATATACAAGCCACTACAGGAAATTTGAGTACATCCTCCAAGTGGTCATCTACAGCAAACTTTTTATATCAGTCCTTGAGTTCACGGAAGCCTCCTGCAGCAATCAAGTTGTCTCATTCCTTGTGGCAAGGGGCTGTCATTTCCAGATCTGTCCATTAGCACATTCAGGCATGTAAACTCACTTTTTTTATTGAAATATCAGACTTCTTTATGACTGTACCTGAGTATATTGGTCCCCCAATTAGTGTAAGCAAACTACAATTCATTTTGTAATTTTATAAGGCAAATCGTATGAAGAAAATACTATACAATTCATGGTATGAATGTTATGCACATCTAAACAAATAAACTCAGACATGATATGAGCAGTAAAGGGGAAAACACAGGTCTGCATAAGAACTATTTGACAAAAGTGCCAAACCACATAATTACATACCAACAGTAGAACATCTCCCATACTTTATTAGTTAAATTGGAAAAGGCTTCTTACAACTGTCCATGAAGATACTTACAACTGTAAGATTAAGCATGTTTAGATCCACTATTTATGAAAATATCTACAAGTTCTACTATTTTTTTCCTAAAATTACATAATGAAAATCATTTTGATTTGCATATAAATATATAGTTTTATAAAAAAATTGGGTGTTGCACCGTTGATTCCTAACTTCATGATGACTGCCAAACTGATACCCAATTTGTTTGTTGATTTCAATGCACACCCACAAATTGTGTAACTTTGCATAAACCATTATATTGCTTACAGAGTTTAGTTTGTTGATGGTTATGGTCCTTAGATTTCAATGAATTTCTAACTATCATTTTTCTCCTATGATTTACATTGATTAAAGCTTTTGAACACCAAATCATGATCCCCCCGTGTTTGTTTTATTGTGTATCACTTTCGAGTGTTGTTAGAAAAAGCTCTACTTACAAAATATGTATTGTTTACAGGTTATGGATTCCATGAAGATGGACTAAAGGTATGGATATAACTATCTCTTTCCTTGTTTGTCAATTCACTGATGGAGGATAGCGATGAAGTTGAGGCCCTGCAACCAAAAAAATCATCTTCACAGTTGACAAAATAGGGTTATTTAGTGGTTAACAAGTAGTACTTGTTGACAAGTGTTCTTGATTTCAAGTCGTATAGTCGCACCAGTAACACAAGACAGCTTATGCCATAAGCCAAGGGAAAAAGTACCCCACTTTAATTTAACTCAGCTACCTAGCATATCATGCTTTTACATCTCGTTATAATTAATATGCTTTGTTCTAATTAAAGACTTTTCAACTCTTTTACATTCTATATAAATTATGTATTCCTATTGTTATAGGCAGGTACTGAGGTAGCATATGATATGATGGGGGAAAGATTAAATGCATTAAGAGACACAAAACAAATTTCATTGTCATGGTGTGAGACTGGAGCACGTCAAGTTGTCATTAGTTTCCTTCGACAATTCATTTGCACAGGTTATGTGTGGTAAGTATGTCCAAAATTCCCAATACTAATGAATTTGAAGCAAGGCAATTTCAATCAACTTTCATAAACACTTCACCTTGTAAATTTTTTTCATATAAATCTTACCTTTTAGTGTATCTTATATGTGCTTATTTTTAATGAACTATATTTTAGCATAAAACACTACTTTCCAGAATGTTTCTTATCCACTTGCTTGGTAATCAACAATGAAGCAGATATAAATGATTTTGAATGTTTATTGATATTGAAAAATGTTAAGATTATATGCTACCATAGACTAGATTGCAAATTCATTAGCATTCAATACATTATTCACAATAGCAACATAATAAGGATCTCTGAAAGATGCACAATCACAAAACACAAAACAATTTATCCTGGGAAACCCTCAAGGGGAAGAAAAACCCAGCAAGAACTTCCTCAATATAGATGATCAAGTACAATGCCCCAAAAACATGTCTCACAAATAAGACACAAAAAGACCAAACACTGGACTCAAGCCACTCCTTCTCCTTCGCAGATCTCTCTCTTTCTCCTCTAATGCAAATTGCACAAGTGAGTGAATGTATAAATGAGAGGAACTCACTCTCTATTTATACTTTACTTTTCACTTAACTTTTAATCCAACGAGGTCGGCCCCAATAACCTAATTGAGCCGACCTCTCTAGGAGGACTCAATATAATATTTATATTATATTCTTTTGGGTGCTAACGACCCGACTTACAATGGAGGTTTAACCACATGACCTTTACATGATCAAATGTAATAATGACATCCCCGAACGAAGGTAAAACATCCCCGACGGAGTTACAATAATAAAATACAAGTAGAATATTCTTTGAAGTTACATTAATTTAACACTCCCCCTTAACAAGAAGGGTATTCTACTGACAACAACATCTGCATGTGTAACTCTACACAACATCATCGGAGAGAGGAGGGCATCAACAACAACATCATTTGATACATCTATAAATCATTGGAAGTTCTTCAACAACATCATCAGCAACTAGAACAATTGATGTAACATCATCTTCAGTACAGAGCTGAAGTATCATAATCTTCAACACCGGAGCATCCTCATCTTCAATACTGAAATATCATCATCTACAGCACTAAAGCATCCTCATCTTCAGCATTGGAATATCATCATCTGCAGCACTGGAGCATCCTCATCTACAGTACTGGAGCATCCTAGAACCTCATCATCTACAACACTGGAGCATCCTCATCTACAGTACTGGGACATCATCAGGGGCATCAACACCTGCAGCACTGGAGCATCCTGGAACCTCATCATCTGCAGCACTGGAGCATCCTCATCTACAGTACTGGGACATCATCAGGAGCATCAACACCTGCAGCACACATATGATCCTTCCTTTTGGAACTGGGGATCATGGACAATCCTTCCTTTCGAAACACAGGATTCAGTCCAACAACTTTGGTGATCCTTCCTTTCAGAACTCGGGATTCAATCCAAACAACTCTGTGATCCTTCCTTACGGAATTGGGATCATGGATAATCCTTCCTTACGGAACCAGGGATTCAATCCATCAACATCGGTGATCCTTTCTTACGAAACTGGGATCATGGACAATCCTTCCTTTCGGAACCAGGGATCAAGTCCAACACTCATAGACAATCCTTCCTTATGGAACTAGGGATTTACATTTAAGACTATCCTTCCTTTCGGAACTTGGGATCTTTGTCTAGGGACGATCAATCCCACCACAATCATTTAAGACATCTCTGTCTAGGGACGATCGATCCCACCACAATCATTTAAGACATCTTTGTCTAGGGATGATCAATCCCATCACAACTCAAGATCAACATTTAAGACTATCTCTGTCTAGGGATGATCAATCCCACTGCACCACAGTAACATCAGCACTATTCCCCCTTTCGAGGGAAGTCCTTACGGACTACACCAAGCTTGTCACGGAAGTGCTCAAACTTCACTCGAGACATAGGCTTAGTCAACACGTCTGCAACCTGCTCATCTGTGCTCACATATTGGAGTTTTATAGCTCACTTCTGCACCATATCACGGATGTAGAAATATCGTTTTTCTATGTGTTTTGACTTCTCATGGAACACAGGGTTCTCTGTCATCTTTATACAACTCTGGTTATCACATAGAATCACTGTGGTATCCAACTCCAGATCAAATAGACCTGATAACAACTTCCGAAGCCATATAGATTCACAACTCGCAGAATAGGATGCAATATACTCTGCCTCTGCAGTGCTGAGAGCCACACTAGACTGCTTCTTGCTTAGCCATGAGATCATGGCTGACCCCAGACTGTAACATCCGCCTGAAGTGCTCTTCCTGTTTGAGACACTTCTTGCCCAATCGGAATCCGTATAACCATACAGTCTGAACTCATGATCTCGAGTATAATTGAGACCATAGTCTATTGTACCTTTTAGGTACCTCATCACATGCTTTGCAGCTACAAGGTGAACACGTCTAGGATCTACCAGATACTGACTCAAGGTGTTCACAGCAAAGTATATATCTGGCCTGGTATTCATCAGATACATCAACGACCCAATAATTTGCCTGTATAGAGTCACATCCACTAATTTTGATGAAGTATCAAATAATAACTTCAAGTTGGTATCCATGGGTGTGGCCATGGCTTTGCACTCTAACATATCAAATATTTTCAAGATTTCTACTGCATACTTCCCTTGATTAAGGAAGATTCCCTCTGGGCTCTTCCATACCTCAAGACCTAGAAAATAATGCATTAAGCCAAGGTCTTTCATCTCAAATTCTGCAGCGAGCGTCTCTTTGCACTCTGGGATTCTCTTCTCATTACCTATCAGGAACAAGTCATCCACATATAGCAATAATATGATTGCTTCATCATTCATAACCTTGAAGTAAAGGTTAGGATCAACTTTACTCTTAGTAAAGCCCAAGCTCGTCAGAAAACTATCAATTCTTCCATACCAAGCTCTTGGAGCTTGCTTCAACCCATACAGAGCATTCTTCAATTTACAAACATGTGTCTCTTTGTTTTCAACCTCAAAACCTTGTGGTTGTTCTATGTAGACTTCCTCCTCAATAACACCATTCAGGGATTTTGTTTTCACATCCATCTGGTGTAACTTCCACTTCATCGGGGATGTTAGTGCCATGATGGTGCAAATGTTTCCTCATAATTGATTCCTTCCTTTCGAGAGAATTCTCGAGCCACAAACCTAGCATTGTATTTCTCAATACTTCTATCCGCAACATGTTTTATCTTGTATATCCATTTGGAAGATACCACAATTTTACCTTCTGGTTTGGGAACTATGTCCCACACATCATTCTTCATTATTGACTAGTATTCTTCCTTCATAGCTTCTACCCATTCTTTCTTTTGAATGGCCTCTTCGAAGAAAGTAGATTCTTTGTCTACAAGATCACACATCAAAGCCACATAATTGGAAAATGGCTTTGGCCTCTTGCTTTCTCTTGTGGAGCCTTCTAGAGCTCCATACCTCTCTGCATCTTGAATGATTTCTCGAGCCCAAGCTGGTTTTCTATTGCAGGAGATAGTCATGGATGGAGGTTCTTAGGGCTCCAACATATCATGATCTTCCGGAGTCTCATCATCGGGAGAGGGTGCAACTCTGCAACTCTAGGAGCTACATCTTCTTCATATACTTCTTCATGCTCGCACTTTCTGGACTTCTTAAGGGGTGCATATTCATCAAATGTTACATCCCTACTAATCTCCATGTGATGATAGCCTGGTATATGGATCTTTCAAGAAATATATCCAAGTTTTACGTGAATAATCATCAATAAATTAAACATAATATACGTACCCACTAAGTGATGTTGATGAAATCGGTCAACACGCATCCGAATGTACTATGTCCAAGATTCCTTTTGCTTTGTTGTCACTTCTTGGAAATGGATTCTTCACATTCTTGCCTTGTGCACATCCCTTGCATATACCATCATGATTCACCTGAATCTTTGGTAGACCTGTAACCATCTTGCTTATGATTGGCAATGCTTTGTAATGTATGTGAGCAAGTCTTCTATGCCATAGCTTACTCGGATTCACAGTGCTTTCTACCAATGCTTGATCTGATTGTCCCTTCAGCTTGTATAGGCCTCCCTCTTGAACACCAATCACGATAGCATCATCGATAGTCTTTCCCTTTGGCCACATGAGAACTTGGCCATCAACAAAAGCAACTCTATATCCACGTTCCTCCAATGCTGAGATGGAGAGGAGATTCTTCTTCAAACCAGGTACATATAATACATCTTTCACCTTCATAGGCTTTCTGGAATCCAACTTGTAGGAGGCTTTTCCTAACCCTTTTATGGGATACCGATAATCATTACCGAGCTTCACCTTATGACGTGAATCCTTTTGAACCAAATTTGTGAGAGAATTCTTGTAACCGATCATGTTCTTAGAAGCACCACTATCAACAAGCCATGTGTCGCTTCCATGATTCACTGTCCTTGTAAGAGCTGATATTAACACATATTCTTCACTTAATCATCTTCTATTACTTTCTTCTCAATAGGTTCATCATCTTCTGCGGCATGCGCATGATATCTTTTATTCTTTCCTTTTCTAATCTGATCTTTTATGTGAGAACAGTTTCTTGCAATGTGTCCCATCTTCTGGCAGTTCTAACATTTGTAATTTGAGTAATCTTTTTGTGTCTTTTGTGTCTTCTGAAACTTTTTGCATGAATGGCATTCTTTCTTGATTTTCCCTTTTCTTGCATGTGCTGCTTGTGCTTGATCTTCATCATCAACCAACTTTTCTTCTCTTACTACCAATCTAGCTTCTTCTTGTGTGCACTCTTCCCATAGTCTTCCGAAGTTTGTTAGCTTCCTTCTGGAACAAATCCCCTAAATAAATGATTCCCAAGACCTTGGGAGACCATTCAATGTAGTCATCACTATCTTAGCTTCATCAATTGTTTCTCCAATGGCTTCAAGTTGTTCTTTGATTTGAGATGTCATTGTGAAGTAGGATTATGGTTTCTGAATTCCACATTTTCACATTCTTGAGTTGTGTCCTCAATGTCATCTTCTAGTTGATATTCTTGCCTTCAAACAACTGAGACAAGGCATCAAACATCTGCTTTGGAGTCTTCAATGATGAGACATGAGGGATCAAGTGATCTTTGATAGAATCTGCAATGATTCTCTTTGCCCTAATCATGTTCTTCTTGTGCCTTATCTCCCTTTGGCTCATCAACCTCTTCTTCAACATATTTTTCCAAATCATTCTCTTCTAGAATGAGAAGCACCCTATACTTTCGGAAGTTATCAAAAACTTCAAGCTTCTCATCAAGCTTGGTGTTATTCATCATTTTGTCCAAGCTTAAAAATATGACGGAGATGAAAGCTTTCATAAATGGAATTTGGACTTACCAACCAAGGTGATCTCCACAAGCCAAAATCAGCTCCAATGTCAACTGGAAAACTACTTAACATCCAGCCTAGGATTTTATGAGGAAACCCTAATTTTTCAAACTTTGAATCTGGAGAATCTGATCTAGGAAGAAGATGCGCCCTCCCAAGGCGAGTTGACCAAACTCAGATTTTGTTTAAGGGAACATAAGATCATAAGTTTGGGTGTGTTAAATTGTTCCTTAAGCATGAGATCACATAACCAGTGGTCAAATACCAGTGATTGTAGTTTATTAAAGAGTTGGTATAGATCTTGGAACAATCCAATACAAAGTGTACTAATATTCAACTCAGATTCGGATTGGGCACACGAGAGTAGTGGAAACACAAGGGTTTGACGAAATTCCTAAATCAAGAAGATATAAACAGTCAACCAAGAAAAACATTTAGCTCAAATTTGCTCAGGGATATTACATAAAGCTCTCTCATAAAAAGATACCCCAGATACAAAGATAAGATAAACCTGAGATATTAGTCTTCCTCCAGCTGTTGCTTCTCTCTCTTGCGCACTTGTCTCACTGACTTGATGCGAACTTGCTTGATGTATAATGAGATAGGCATCCTTCTTATTTATACCTTCATTTTCTATTTCCATGATTTCCAGGGCTTTCTAGAACTTTCCGAGGGGTTTCCTTTCTAGAACTTTCCAGGGGGTTTTTTCTAGAACTTTCTGGGGGGTTCCTTTCTAGATCTTTCCGAGGGGGTCATAGAAGTAACAATATAATATTCTTTTATTTATTATTCTTCTTGAATCTTTTGGGCTGACATAAGAATATCTTCTGAAGCTACATAAAATATCAACACATTGATGGGATACTCCAACCTTTCCCAATCCAAATTCATAAGATAGAAAGTATTTTTACTGGCAACAACATCTATCTAGAAGGGAAGATAGATGGGACCCAACCAAAGTTGATCAAACTTCTTGGGGTCCCCTAAGTTCTCATGTTGCTTGTCCCATATCAAGACCAAATCTCCAACTCTAAAATTTTGGTGTCATGACCTTCTGTCAAAGATATGCTTAACTTTGTCTTGATCTTAAGTGATTTTACCATAAGCTTTCCTGCACTCTTCATCCAACTCAACCAACTAATGTATTATTGCCTGCAAAGCCTCTTACTTTGACAAAGAAACCCAAATAAATTTATAGACACAAAGTTGATTTCCATAAACCAACTCAAAAGGATTCTTACCTCTTCTTTTATTAGTTACTATATTGGCCCATAGAGCATACTTTAACTCGACATCCCAATTTCTATTATTATCACCAAGACTCTTCTTGATGATTGTCACAAGATTCTTATTAATAGATTCTACTAAGCCATTGCCATGGCCTTGTTAGATGAATGTGAGAGAAGAATATTATACTAGGCACAAAAATAAAAAGATTTCAACAAAACTAAATCACTAGGATTATCCATAATAATCTTAGTGAGTACACCAAACCTAGTCATACTATTATTTTCAAGACACTCAATTATAACCTAAGTCACCTGACACGGGGACACGGGACACGAAGGACACAAAATACGAGAGTCCGACACGGACACGGTGACCCCCGGAATCAGGACACATTTTATATACATATATATATTTTTTTAAAATATATTAAAATTTAAAAATATAGACATATAGATCCAAAAATCTTTAGAAACTAGAACATTTACAAATATTCAATAGAAATTAGAATAAAAACACATTAATGATTACACATTGTCATTCACAAATCACGATTCAGTATTCACGAATCACACACTCTCAACCAATTGCTTCCTTGCAAATGACAAAAAGAAAGCCAAAATTTTGTTTTAAAGCAAACCCGGATGCCTTTTTCCGCGATTTACGTGTCATGTTTTCTCAGTTCGTGTCCAACAGTCGGGACACACTCACATTTCGAGTCCGATTTGTTTTCCCATCGTGTCCTGAAAACAGATTCGCTCAAAGCTCGAATCAGACACGAATTCAAACCGAATCGTGTCCGATTCGATCCCGACGCGACACGCTAAGGGTTTTGAGCGAATCCGGTTTCTTAGATTATAACTATACCAGTAGCATTCCTTGTAGGAACAAGCTCCACCAATCAAGTAAACTATGTTTCGGAAGTTAGAATCCACTTTTGACCATTACTACAGTTATCGTGCATCTCACCCATAAAATCTAAACCTCATTGTTGAAAAGGAGCTTCAACCACTACAAGTTCCAAAGGCAACACCAGCAACTTCTACTTTCTTGCAAACAACTGACAAGGCTCACAACTTCTAACATATCGATGCACATCCAAACAAGTAACCTGCTCTAAGTATCTTGTGCCTTGTAGTCTTAGCTAAGAGATTCCCCTACATACTCCACTACGAATATCTTTCAAAATCTGCTTTGCTTCATCCAAGTGAACACATATCAAAATTACTCCACCAAATTCTTCTACCATAAAAAGTCTGAGTCGAGCAATATTTAATAATTTGCAACTTCAAAGATCTACGTTGATTTTTTGTTAGGTAATTAAAACAATAAAGGTTCTACAAGTAGAAAATAATGACCTTGTACCAAACCTCTTGCTTCAAATGTTCGAAAGTAGCACATATATGATTCATCCTCATTGCATTCTCTTGCTCAATTACCCAGATATAGGACTCTGTCATTAACTTGGCAAGTCCTTTCCCTAAAACCAACATCAGAGGCTTTAACTCAAGGTCAAACTTTGTAATCCTATCTTCTTTGTCATCCTACACACTCTTGATGTGATAAAATTTCCTTAACCATAGCATGAGGGACATGAGAAATTACCTTTGTAAATCCAAATACAACCTCGAAAATGCTTAATAGCTTTGAAACAAGGCATAGGTCTGCTTCTCCATAAGAGTATAATTCAATTCACCCCTTTTCAACCATTGAATCACGAAAGCAATATGCTTCTCAAATCCATCTCCACCATTCTAAAGAAAAACACTTGTAACTGTATTATCTAAGTGACTGACAAAAGAACAAATATTTTTTCCAAAATGTATTGACAAACTAAAATAAAGATGTTAAAATGGCAACACGTAACCCTTCAAAAAAGATATTCTGAATCTTTGGATAGAATAAAGGTAATCAAACAAAAGTACATATAATCCACACCTAAATCTTGTCCATGCAAATTTAAAAATTCAAATCTTCATCCCAACAGTGTTACTAATCATCAATATCAATTAGTGTTATGAAAACAAGTCAAACTGGACAGTTACCTACTGGTCCAGACCAGTTTTGGGGTTTTCTAGTGTGAAACGATCATTCAAAGTGATTTTGACCTACTTTTTCCTGAAATGACCAACACTAGTCAAAATCAAACCAAACTGTATTAATACAGCGCCACCCCCATAAAAATTGAAACAAAAAAAACCTACAACTATCCTAAAACCTAATTTTCATCTGTTTATGATGCCCTCTCTATCTTGGATGAACTTTGCAATTGCTTTCACTACCCTGGGATACAAACACTGGTATTGGACCTTCAGGGTGATCAACTAAAGATATCGAACAAGCCCATGAAGAGAATGTACAAGGTATAAATTCTAATGATCATGTAGTTTGACTTTATTGTAGATTGAAGTATGATTATTTTCGGACCCTTGAGGCCATTTAAAGAATCAATGTTTATGTATTTTGGTTCAAAATATATATTGCATCCGCTGCCATTTTATAATATTCACCCTTACATGCCATATACATGAGAAAATTTTGCATATTTGGTGTCTAATGGCTAGGATTTACATTAATGCACATGAATATATATTCTTTTATCAAATTTTGAAATTTTTATGTAGTTTTTGGAGGACTGTTTTTTCCCTGTTCCAGATCAGTTCATGAATTTGGGGTCGACAGATTTAGTTGTAGTTCCTACTTTAATTTTGGTTATGATAACTATGGCTTCGATTCTTTCAGCTTACTAGAAGATGGAGGTACAATATTTCAGTTTGAAGGGAATGATAGAAGGTGTGACAAAAAATCTGTCCTAAGAATCCACCAGCCATCATTTTATTGGAAGGTACCAAAACGAACTTTCACATCATATTTTAAAATGCAGAATTAAGTCCTTTCTCATATGTTTTGTTGCACCCGCCCAACAAAAAATAAGAAACCTGTATGTTATGGTGAAAATTGTATAAAGATACAAGCTGTTGTGTTTTTGCAATATTTTTGACAGATTGCAACAAGGGAAGGCCTCGGATTAGCAGATGCATACATTGATGGTGACTTCTCTTGCACTGATGGGGAGGAAGGTCTTCTGAATATGTTATCGGTATGCATAACCTCTCTCGATTCTTATGTAGTTGTAACAATACTTACTTTTCTTTTAAATATGTAACCTGATTCTTCTTTGGCAACTACTAATAGGCCTTGGAAAAAATCCATTTCTACAGATTCTCATCGCGAACAGGGACCTTAGTCGATCTGTAGCGAAGAAACATCGTGGAAGGTACACTTCAATGCATTTGTATATTGTGGTGAATGGTATAAATTTGAAACTTTGATTGCTTTTGCTCTTCGATTGCTCATATAACACATATCAAAATTGATTGTTGACAGGGGATGGTGGACACCGATGCTTTACACTGCAGCATATTGGTCTGCGACATCGTTCTTACGTCATGTCTCTAGGCGGAATACACTTACACAAGCTCGAAGAAACATCTCGCGCCATTATGATCTAGTCTGATTTAAATCCGAGAAATCATTTAATCACTTTTTTGTATTGTGTTATATATGAAATTGTGCTGGATAGCTTCAAATATGCATTGCATACTGATTTGATTTGAACTCCAACCAACATTGCACACTACTAATTTAAACTAGCTTCTAAACCAACTTTGCTGAAAACATAACATTTTTTTTTCATGTAAATGAAATTTCTAAGGATTATAATGTACTCTGAAAAATAAGGAAGCAATTGTGTTAGAACCCAATCAAGTCCATCAACATGCAAAAAAATGTTGAGATCACATATAGAAAAAGGGGATCAAATGGAAGAACCGAAACGTCAACCCAAAAACCTACAATAAAAAAGAAACAATCCTAACCACAAGAGAACGTCAAAGTTGTAGATCTTGTTGCCGCCTAATACACACCTGGGGGGAACGCGGCAGGAAACCTTCAAGCCGCTCGGTGTGTCCTTGGGGGCAAGTGAGAGTCTAGTGTTGTCACCTGATTACTCGACTCCTCCGTCTAGGATTACTCCTAGCGAAGCCAAGGGGGGTGGTCCCTATGAAAAATAAACTAAGGCTTTTAATCTACAACAAAAGATAAAAGTCTAATCTAGGAGTTATGAGATGATGAGATGAAAAATTAACAACTAAGCACTGCTTGCAAATTAAATCAATTGATTAACCCAACACAAGATAGATAATCTATCATTCACGACATTTATGATTGAAACTTAAAACACGGAAAATTAAAGAGCAGTGCCGAGAATGTAAAAATACTTGCAATTGCTGCTGTGTAGGGTTGCTTGTGTAGTCTCAGTGAAAGTATTGCAGTGTCTCGGTTCGTAAATTTTATGATTATTAAATGAGTGGATTAAGGAGTGGGTTAATTCTTGGTTTGGCCCAAAAGAAACCTAAACTTCGAACTGAGTGCTCTAGCAACCTTACCAAGTGTCCAACTAGGCGAGGATGAACCCGCTTAAGAACCTGCTGACTCTGTGGATTCAGTCCATGCAACCTCCCGAGTTCTTAGGATTGGATTCTAATGGATTGTCCTATTAACACTAAATACCTTGCACCCGTTTCTGATTGAGCCAACTATTCCGACTAAGCTATAGTAGTCAAGAGCATACTCCGGGTTTGGGGCGTTGTTTGTTTTATTAAAATGTGTGAGTGGATGATTTATCTACAGTAAACCCCAAGCATAAAGCAAGGGGGGTTAATTTTAGGATTAAATTTTAAGAACAAAATAATAATCGAATAAAACACAAAAGCATATAAAATGATAAACGGGTCCTCGGAGGACGTTGTGTGCTTGAGTGAGTTGTTTAATTACTACTGCTCAAATCAAACTAATCTAGAACGAAAAAATAGAAAAAGTGCAAAAAAATGAAAAAAAAAATTACAAAAAAAAAGAAGAAGGTGCGAATCCCCCCTAGGGGGATTGGAGTCAGGCGCTGGAATTGCCTGCTATGCTCTTTTTATTCTTACGTTTACAATCAAAATAGGAGAACTACTGCTTGCCCTTTATCATTAGGGAACATGACAGTTTACAATATAATGTGCAAACAAAGCACTGATTTGACGGCTAGTTCTCAGGGTGATTCTAGGAATTTCAAAATGTATTTCTTGTGAGGTTTTTAGCTCCAACCTGCTAAGAACATAAAACAGACCAGCGAACGGATGTTGATTAGAAATGACAATCAGAACACTTTAAGAGTGTTCTGACAATGCTACAAACTATCAAAATTAAAACTAATGCAACTAGTATGCAAAAAACTTGTTTTGGGGCAACTTTTTGAGTCTTTAAACTAACTTTCAATTAATTTTTTATGTGCAGAACCAAAAAACCAGCGAGCTCTTTTTATCATAAAATGGCCAAAAACACTTAGAAAGTGATTTGGCCACTTGTGTAAAATATGCCTAAAAAGACTGATGCAAACTAGCTAATAAACTAAAAGAAATAAAGAACTAAGGCAAGCTATAAAGCTTGCCTTCTTAGGATCTTTACTTGCATCTTTAAGAGATAACAAGTAAATGATTTAGGCACTTGAATTGCTTGGTAGATGACGTTGTAAAATGAAATGCTCTATTATGCTTTGGATCTACTTCAAAAATTACAAAATAGAGAACTTAAACAACCTAGATCTAGATTATCAAAAATGTTGAAATTATTAGGTTGCAAATTCGATTTTAGATCTATCTATCAATGAAACTTTATAATGCAAGATCTAAAAAAAAGATATGAGGAAAGAGTAACCGATTTAGATGAAGAGTTTTGGATCTTGAAGACTGAACCCTGGGGGGTTTGAGCAAACGAAGAATGGGCCTAGGAGTCGACTTCTTGGTGTGCCGGTGGGATCTATCAATCTGCCTAAGTTTGTTGAAAGAACAGTAGATCTAACATGTTCATCTGTTCATCCAACTTGAAGCAACTTGTAAAATCACAAAAGAGACTAGCAAAGGGATTAAAAGAACCTATGCAAATAACCAAAAGAAAAGTAGAGATGATAGATTCAAACAAGAATGTTCTCTACCTCTAGCATTCTAATGAAGTTTGCAATAGATAAGATAGACTATAAAGCACTACTTACTATTCTTAATGAAAATAATTTCTCTTTAAAGACAGATGAATCCAACATATACTAGCATTGTATACGATACAGATTCACCTCATAAGATGCAAAATAACTGAGATCCAACACAACAGTCACACTAGGGTAGCCTCCAAAGCCTTCTTTTATTATTCAAAACTTAGAAATACTACAGAGAATGAGAGCAGAGGTTCCACCTTCCAGATCAATAATAATGGACTTCAACTCGTCAATTTATAGCAAATGGCAAGTGAGCTAGGGCGCAAAACCCTAAGGAGACAAAGCTCCTTGATTGTAGAGCAAGCAAAGCTCTCACCCAATGGAGAAACACCATTTGAAATGGACAAAAACACTTCGAAAAAGAAACTGCCGAATTGGTGAAGCAACTGATGCGTGAGGAGAGAGCCAATGGAAGTTTCCATGCTTTCGTAGCTTTCTAGCACGAAATCTGATTGGTTGTTTTAATTAGAAGGTAAGCCACATGGGTTGTGCCACCTCTTTGACCCTATCTCCCACCAAACTTGCACACAGTCGTAAAGGAGCCACGTGAGGAGAAAAGCGAGCGTGAAGTTGATGTTTCCATGCTGCCTTGAGGTGGTGGGGTTAGTTGTTTGCTTTAGTTTGAAGCTTGTCCACATGGAAATGCCACCTCACAAAGGTAGGCTCCCACACACAAAGATATCTCAGCATTAATCTAACCGTACGGCCGGCCCACGTGAAGATAAAGATAATTCGCATGGCACTTGAAACCTAACTACCATCACATAAAATATATGCTTCAAACCTATGCTTTAATTCGGCCCACCTTAATTGGCTTATCCATCACCCAATTCGCTCACGGCCAAGTGGAGGAGGCCCCACGTGAAGAAATCCGTACGGTTGGGTAATAATACAAATGCTCATCCATTTAATTTTGACCAAAAAATGTATGCTTTGAACCTTTAGTATATTCGTTCACCTTATTTGACTAATGCCAAGTCAAATGGTGGCATGTGCCAAAATTCCATTTTTTAAATAATTTATCAATTTGGCCATAGTGCATTTTGTTGCTCTTTTAGCATTAAAATGCTAATTTGTACCTCTGATAGGCAAAACTGCTCCATAAGGGGCTCTGATCACCCGAAACATAGGAAAATGGGAACCATGGTAAAGAGGATGCTCTGAGCTTGAAAACGAGCATCCTTGCGCCAAATTCCGACTCCGGATCACACTTTTATCACCTTTTGAAATTTTTTAATTAAACCATTAAAAATGCGAAAAAAATATTTTTTCTCGGAATTGACTGAAACTTCAGGGGGACCTAGTACATGACCAAACGACAAAAATTTAGCGCCTAGCATGTTTATAAACGTTATGAAATGGGCTCTAATAATCCCCTAAGGCCTAACCCCCACTTTGGGCATTCCAACTTTGGAGGTGCAGGAGAAAAACTCATCGATTATACTCAGCTAAAGGCAAAGCATAATCAACAAGGGAAAAAACTCCTTGGAATACCTTCTTTGGTTGTTAAGTCCTAGGGAACCGAGTCACTCAAAAACCACCATGCTAGTACACTGATTACAAACCCCGTGGGGCATGGTCATGCATTACAAAAATGAAAAAGGGGCCCTTAAAAGGCCAAACTTGGAACTTCTGAACTCTGAAAAAGGCACAAGTAAATGTACAATACTGGCGGCTCACTGAAGTCCAACTGTAGTGCAACTCACTTGGTAACAGATCTCATAGGCTTAAAACACTTGTATTAGAGAGCCTTAGCTCAATGATCAAAAAATAGCTCAAACTTTGATTTGAGTTGTGTGTTTATACACAACTCAAGTAGGGCATGCTCCCAAGAAGTGTTATTGGCCCACATAAGTAGGTCCATGCCCCAAGAGGGTTATTGAGCCTACATATCAAAGTTGACTAGGCCAACCTTAACCACACCTAGTAATACAATAAAAGAATAAATATAGACTTAGCCAAGATTACAAGTACACTAATGATACATATGAATAATCGTGGCCACATGTACTTACTACACCAATCAATTCCAACAAGAACACTGCAGACTATGACAAGAAGATGCTTGAGCATTTAAACTATGGCAGTCACAGGAAACTGAAAGGCGATCCAAGCAATAAAATCATAAAGGAGCTAAATAAGGTTATCATGAACTCAAACATGGATAATGATAATAAGGAAAATCTTAAGCCGAAAGAGAACATGATGCCTCGTATTACGAACTACCCAAAATCAACAAACAAAACATTCCGCTCTGACCCATTGTGAATACAATTGAATCCCCTTCTTACAAATTGGCTAAATTCTTGGCAAACAGACTGAAATATCTAGTTGGGCATACAAGCTCCTATGTTAAAGATTCCATGGGTTAGATAAATGAGACCCAAGAAGACAAAATTGAGGAAGGGGACATATTGCTCAGCTATCAATATCATCAAGAATAAAGTGAACACTGACGTTGCAAACCTAGTTGACGTATGTGCCTTAGATCAACATATTTTTGCTTTTAGGGTGAATACTAAAAACAAATTGAAGGAGTAGCAATGGGTTCCCCATTATCTCTGATGGTCGCGAATTTAAACATGGAACATTTTGAAGATCAAGCCATCAATTCATTTGCTCTCAAACCAAAAAGATGGAAGACCATACCATACTAGGGGCATCTAGGTAGAAATGATCAATGGGTTCAGATGCAGATATATGGTCACCCTTTGCCATTGATGCCAAAGGGGGAGAGATGAAGACAAAAGGGGAGCATGAGTTGTTGTCATCAATGACAAAGGGGGAGATTGTTGATGAAATTGTCATTGATGCCAACATGGACTTGCAATGGCCCCACAGGGTGTCATTGATGCCACCAAGTCCCACCTGCAGTGCCTTGGACCCCTTAAAGAGTGAGTTTGTGCCTTGCAGTGCCTCGGACCCCTCACAGAGTGGGTTTGTACCTTGAAGCACCTTGTACCCAGTTGACAAGGTCCCTGTACCCACAAGGCTGGATCTTGGAGCCACCACCTTGTTGAAGATGTTGAAGACCCTGTTGATGGTGCTGAGGACCCTGGAGATGGTCCTGAGTACATGAGGAGACTTGGCACACTTGGTTGTTTATGGATGGTGACATGGCACCTTGATGGTGGGATCCTTAATGAATCCCTTGTGGCTTGTTAAAACCTTGGCATTAATGATGTGGTGGACACCCTATGATGTGGCAAAGGAATGATGACAAAATATTACATGCAATGGTAGGGTTTGACCCTTGATTGAAGGATGTTTGTCTTTATGACAAATTAAAATTCAATTTCAAATTAATAATAAAAATAACAAATATATTTTACCATTCTCCTAGACGGTCGGCCCAACAAGAATTCAAATCAAAATAAATAAAAATAAAAATCATTTTTAATACAAGTCGGCTAAAAAACAAAGAAGAAAATTACAGAAAAAAACCAGTATAAATACCCTATCAACGATTTCATTTTTGGTGTGGATTTCGTGGAAGAGCAAAAAGTGGCTCTAATTTTCAGGTGAGCAAACTGAGGAGCCGTAGTAGCTACTGAGGAGAATTTCGGGTGAAGTGTTTGTAGACTGTGGCAGCAGCTGGAGTTTTTCTTTTGGTGCAGAATTTTTATGTTTTATTATATCTGATTTTTGAGTAAATAAATCTATTAAAAGAGCTCTGAAATTCAGACCCTTCTGAGGAATTTCGGTGGTCTGAAATTCGGTCTGAGGCAGCAGCGAATTTTGACAGTTTGAGGCAACAAATTTTGACAGTCCGAATTGCAGCAGTCAAGGTTTTTGTACAGTCAGACTTTTTGCAACAGTAGTAATTTTTGATGGTGAACAGTGACTAAGGAACACCTAAATTCTTTGTGGCAGCAGTAAGGTGGCCTAGGAGCAATGACGTTTTTGCAACAGCAAAACATTAATCTTTTGGGTTATTTCTTCAGTGATTGACCGGCCCGAATTTATGCAGCAGTGATTGAGGAAATATGAAGTTGGTGACTATTTGCAGCAGTCAACAGTCCAAGCAAAAGATGGACATTTCGGTGGTCAACTGAGCCCTGTTAGGGCCATCCTCAAGCCACCCGAACCCTACCTAGGGTTATCTGCATGTTTTGAGAGCCCAGCTAGGGCCTACTCCTGCTCACGGACAGTAGCAGAGGGCTGCAACAACAGTATGATGATGGATTTCTACACTAGGATGATGCCCTAATCTAACTTGTTCTCAACAATACTAAGTTCCAGTTCTACACAGATTGAAGGTATGTATACTTACGTATGGTGATGAATATAGATATGTACAGTGACAAAGTTATATAAAGTACAGTGCTTTTGCATGGAAAAGATGATGTGGATACAATAATTAATGTACACTACAGTATTACTATATGTAGCACATATACAGTCCAAAATTTGAAGCTCTCTATGGTATACACAACCCTAGAGTTTTTGTGAATAGCCCAAGACCTTTAGTGGACAGCCCTAAAACTCAGTTGTTGAAAAGGTTGATGTATACAGTGGTATACAGTACAGTAAGGTGTGAATATGACATGATACTGATACTGTATACAAGGTATGTCTAATGCTCTTCTATGCACTATTATGTATATTTGAAGATGAGAATGCGTACCCTATGACTATGATGCACTAATGATGATGCCCTAGTTGCACATACAGTGGCATACACGAAGCAATGATCAATGGTTTCAGATGCAGATATATGGTCACCCTTTGCTTGATGCCAAAGGAGGAGAGATGAAGACAAAAGGGGAGCATGCTCACAGAGGGAGCATGAGTTGTTGTCATCAATGACAAAGGGGGAGATTGTTGATGAAATTGTCATTGATGCCAACATGGACTTGCAGTGGCCCCACAAGGTGTCATTGATGCCACGAAGTCCTACCTGCAGTGCCTTGGACCCCTTACAGAGTGGGTTTGTGTCTTGTAGTGCCTCAGACCCCTTATAGAGTGGGTTTGTCCCTTGAAGCACCTTGTACCTAGTTGACAAGGTCCCTATACCCACAAGTCTGGATCTTGGAGCCACCACCTTGTTGAAGATGTTGAAGACCCTGCTAATGGTGTTGAGGACCCTGGAGATGGTCCTGAAGCCTTTATGGACGATGGAGAAGCCCTAGATGGGTTGGAGAAGCATTAATGACCCATTCTGTGGTCATTCATGCTCTGATGGTGTCATGGTACCCTAGGAGAAGGCCTAGCAACCCCACAGGTGATGTCACGATGGATCTTGGCCCTTGGAGGTCTCCTGGTGTGGTTGAGGTGGTTGAAGAAGCCTATAAAGCCTCTTGCTTATTGAAGAAGTTCTAAAGAAGTCCTTGGTCCCACACTTAGTGGATTGATGACCTTGCAACCCTTGTTGGGGTCATGGAGCTCTTGTATGTGATGATGAGGTCATAAATGACTTGATGAAGACTTGCAACCCTTGAGAAGTTTCCTATACAGCTCATCAAGGAAAGCCAGTACAAATGAAGGAACAAATGCGGAAAGGACAGATGACAAGAAGCAAGTATGGATGAAGAAGACCGAGCAGTTGCAGACAGGGTAGGTTTCCCATAGAGCAGTTGTGGACAGGTACATGATCAGATTGACACAGGTATATGATTAATTTGGCACAGGTACACAAGCAGCTTGGTACAGGTTTGGCACAGGTTGCCTTATGTGCAACTGGTCTGACTCAGATTGGCTGAGTTGTATGAGCAGTTGGTTTGACCCAAGTGGTCTGGTATACAGTTGGTTGAACTCAGATTGACCAAGTCGGATGATGTGAACAACAAATTGATTGGTAGAGACAGATTGATTGGTCAGTTGATGAGTAGTGTTGCACAGTAGTGGTGCAGTGGTCAGTGAACAGTTGATGAGTAGTAGTCAGTTGATGAGCAATGACAGTGGTTGTGCAGTGTGATACAGATTGTGCAGTGTGGTACAGGTGTTGGTTAGCAGGTCCGCGGGATCAGTGCGGTTGTGATTCAGCAGTATCTATCTTCATATTAGGGTGGAAGGACGGGGCAAGGAAATAAAGGGAGCTAAGGCTTCCTTCAGGTTGTAGCCTGTAAACCAAGGGGTTGTAGCCTCCTTCCAGTTGTAGCTAGAGAATTGAAGTCTTTGTAACAAAGGGGGTTGTTGCCTCCTTCTAGTTGTTGCTGGTAAATTATTATTATAAAGGCTTCCGTGTTTTTTCCCCCAGGACTTGGGTTTCCACGTAAAAATCTTGCGTACTGTGTTTTTCTATGCTTCCTATGTGATGATGATATGATGAGCTGTAATTGTTAATAATGCTGATGATATAATGATAATGTGATAATGCATTAATGAATGATGTATTGAATAAGTTGCTGATGATTGTTAAAGTTGAAAAAGTAATAAAAAGCTATACACGCTGTTCACCCTCCCCCCCTCTTAGTGTTCTCGGTGTGTCCAACAGTATGCCTTAGATCAACATATTTTTGCTTTCAAGGTGAATACTAAAAACAAATTGGAGTAGCAACGGGTTCCCCTTTGTCTCTAATGGTCACGAATTTAAACATGGAACATTTTGAAGATCAAGCCATCAATTCATTTGCTCTCAAACCAGAAAGATGGAAGAGTTCTGTGGATGATGCCAACGTGGTATGGCCTTATGGAGAAAGGAACTTACAACTATTCTTTGAGCACCTCAATAATCAAAATGAAAGCATAAAACTTACAATTGAAAAGGAAAATGAGAAGAGCATACATTTCCTTGATGTGCTAGTATCAAGGAAAGAAGATGGCACATTATCCCACTAGGTCTACAAAAAGAAAAAACACATTGATAGGTATTTGCATGCTATATATAACCAACTTACCTCTCATAAACTTAGTGTAATAAGTACATTGGTAACCAAAGCCTTAAGGATTTCTGATGAGATGTGTGTGGAAACAGAATTGGAACATTTATCTAAAATCTTCAAAAGCAATGGTTATAAGGATTATCAATTCAACAAAAAGGTCATTAAAGCAAAAAGGCCCCATCGAAGAGTACAAGAGGAAGGAGATAGAACCAAAGTGACTCTCCCATACATTAAAGGAACCACTGACAAAGTGGGAAAAATTCTAAGGAGATGAAACATAAGCACGACATTCACTCCGTCGAACACCTTATAAAATATTTCTCAATTGTATAAAAGACCCAATAAAAGAAGGTGCTCACAAGGGAGTCTATTGCATTCCAAGCTCATGTGGAAAGGTGTACATTGGAGAGACAACAAGATCGTTGGAAGTGAGGCTAAAGAAGCATAATGCAGATCTCGGGCTTGATACAATTAAAAAATCAACGCTAGATAAGCATGTGGACAACACCAAACATCAAATTTGTCTTGAGAATACAAGAATTATAGCAAGGCTGGATCATCACACAAATAGGAATATCAAGGAAAAATTGGAGATCAAAATGCATCCTCCTCTTCACCAATTCGGCCTCCCTGCAGAAAACAACGTGTAGCTCAAGATCCACAATGATACATAGAAGAGATACTATATATTCAAAGTGCAAAAGAATCCATCAAGACAAGAGAAGTAGCTCCACAAAGAAGTATTCTATTCCAATATTCAAGAGCTCCAAAGGTGCTTTTACAATAGGGGGTCTCCTCCTTATATAGGATAATAAAGACTAAAACCCTAAACCACAAAACCACTTTTCAATACAACAAGTGAGTGGTTGAGATCAAAAGATCTAACAATATAATCAATGGCTAAGATGAGCCTAACATAATATCACATGGATCACTCAAAAGAGGGATGATGTCATAGCTAAAAGTGACTAAGTGAGGGTGACGTCATCCTCCAAAAGGGGCTAAGATACATGGGCCCACCAAATATGACATGGACATGACTCAAGAAGCTCATGGTGGGGCTAGGAGGCATCAATCCTTAATAGCTCATCCCCATGGCACAATAATATAAAATAATGGGACTATGACATGTCCAAATAATACAAATGATCAAAATCCTGTCTCCAAAACTGAGAGAGACATGCAGTAAAAGGCCTCATGTGGCCACTGTGGACCCCACTGACTGATGCCAACTAATCTGGAAGATGGGGGGTTCACCCTAGAAGACCTCTGAGAAGACCAAGTGCCAAAACCTTGCCTCAATTTCCCAAATCGAATTCCTCAGTGACCCTTTTATTACATTTTTAATCCTCCTGAAAAACCCTGAAACTGCTCAAACTGCCACCCAGGGTGCCTGCGCTGTCAAAATGATGGCACCAGGCTGTCTAGAAGGGAGGTATAATGGTAAAATCAAGTGGCTGGACCACCCCCTTCAGACACAGCGCCCTAGGCAACGACTGGCCTCCAAGCCTCTGCTGGATAGGCTGGGACAGCATGCCCAAAATTGGTCAACAGGTGGAAAACTGCATCTATCACTGTCAGAAGTGCCCAGAACTGAAGGACAAGTGTCTCAATGGATCCAGAAGACCCAAATCTACTAGAAATGTGTACTCATACGCCATGGGCTGACCTGAGGGGTCAACTGTAGGGTCCACCATACCTGGATAGTGTATAATCTGATGATCTGGAAATAATATTAAAACTGTTGAACTGTATCAATCATCATCTGAGTCATATGGAGTCATCAACAAGAGTATGTGGGACCATCAATCATCATCCATAAGCACAGATGGTCCACATCATCACGGATCCCAAGAATGACCATGGTCAAACTATGTTTGACTAGGTCAAAATATAACCAAGGACAAAATTAGAACAATAGACTAAGACATGTTCCTCTAGTCACACTCACAACTTAACTTAAAGTATAAACATCATTACATGGCAGCTAGTACATATATATATTTAATGTTATTTATATTTTACTTGCACAAAAGCTTTAACGACAGACTCACCCATTGGACATGGTCTAACTGCTATCTAAGGGTGAAGGCTAAGTAACCAGGCTAGGCAAAAGGGGATGACTTGACCAAACCTAACCAAGTGACACTTTGGACGGGGAAAGGGGGAGCTACACTCTGTGCTGGACAAAATAACAAAGGGAAGGGTTGTGCCTCACAAATGGATAAGTTGTTTAGAGAGTGTTTATTCAACTTAGGCATCATGTCTACATCAAGTTGATCCAGGTTCATTAGGATCATTCATTTCATTTCCATGGCCTTTTTTGGCCTACACAACCCCTCTGGGATTTCACATGTGCTAAGAAGCACAACTAATCGCAGCTTGCATCCGGGGCATGTTCATATATACAAGGTGAGCAATAATAGATATAACTTTGAGTAACCATTGCTTTTTGGACCTTTTCTATACTCTTCGAGGATTATTTTTAACAGTTAATCGCTATAGCCTTTATTCACATGTGTTAAGAAACACATTCTAGAATTTTAAGTTCACAGGCTTTCATAATACATTTCCAATATAAGTAGTACATGAGCTTTCAGTTTTAGCCAACAACATCTCAAGTGACTAGGGGGACTTCTGTGCAGTGCCAAACATCGGGACAACCAACCAGAATGATTTAGGCATACAATCCAACTCACCAAAGGCAAGTTCTGTCACCAACTCAGAGCCGAGACACAAAACAAACATGGATGCAATCCAACACAGAGGTAGAAAAGGGGAAGTCCTCAATATCAAGAAGTCAAGAAGGCAAGTCAAAGGTAAAAGCCAAATTAGGAAGGTCATGGATGGATGGAGTCAAATGAATGTGGTGCCTAAGCTAGCAGACAAGAATGTCAAGGAAGACCATATCTATGCTCATAGGAGGGTCATGAGACCGGTGAGTATTGTCAAAAAACCTAAGTGTGCAAGTAATACATCCATTTTATATTTATAACATCATCCAAGATATTTCATTTTATTTTAAAATAGTACTTCCATGTCATGAATCATATACCAAGTCAATGCTATGAAGATGACCAAAACAACAAGATAATAATCCAAAGTCAATAATCAGAAGTCCATAGGTCATATCACATCATAATAGTCATCAATATACATCTGAAACACTGCTGCAATAACATCACTGGGAACTGAACTGAAACTGTATGGAATAAAGGGTCACATCGGTCAACAAATCTAAGCTCTCAAGGCTCAGCCTTGGCACAAGGTGTAACAAAAATCTGATACAATATACTGCTCTGATCATGAGTGATCTCAAAATACAAGCTCATCATAACTGATCTCTGTAAAAGCAAAGCTCTGAAATGTGCAGATATCTGCTCACTAAGAATAGTAGCCCAGCTACTATGGTGTAATAACAAACCCATTCAAGGCAGTTCTAACCAACTCTACATCATCCACTTTCTCACCAACAGCACCCAACTCATCAAGTACCTGTGAAATCCAGGTAAGGTTTGACGTGACATTGTTAGTCTTGGTCATCTTAGTATCTCTCAGCTTCTCCCTCAAAACCATTTTCCGGTTTTGATTATTGCTCTGTTACAACTTCATCAAAGCTACCCACATATCAAAGGCATTCTTTTTACCGGTCACATGATGCATAATGTGGTCTTTCACTGCATCAAGAAGGATACGTTTTGCCTTAATATTCTTCTTATTATATTCAGCCAATGGATCAGGATCAGTGGGAATCATGGCAACTTCCTTGGTTATATCCCATAATCAAATTCCTCCAAAAGCAAAGTGATCATTTCCTTCCATGGAATGAAATTCAATGCACCCTCCAGCCTATCCTCATACCACAAGCCAAATGTCAAAGACATACTCACTGACCAACCAACAACAAGCCCAAATATGCTAGGTGAAATAACTCAGCAATACCCTTACTACCCCCTTGTGTTAAATAATGGTTTCTTTGCTCAAAATCAGAGCCCCATCTCTGATACCATGTTGAAATTTAACATAAACCCAGATATTGATTCATAGTTCCAATAAATTGATAAACTCAAATTTATTCTCATAAATTTAACACATTCTAAAATTTTCAATTTATGAATGTGAATACCTTGAATTTACTCAACCAAATATGCAGCGGAAACAACGAACATCACACACATTTGAACATAGGAATTTTGGGCAATGCCCCTAGAAAAACCACAAAGGGAAAACCAGTCACAATGAGAAATTTTATTATGAGCTCATGAAGATAAATGAGTTTACAGCAGTGCATTTTCAGCCAATCAAATCACTGTACTTATCTCAGAAAACTGAGTCAACACCACCTCGATTTCTGTGCAACAGTACACTGTACGATCGATCTGTCTGTAATAGCAGCCTCAAAATCTGAGCCTTATTCTGTACTTGCAGGTACAGACTATGGATTCACCACAGCAGTAAATTTCCTCGAATTCTGTGCCAAGTACATTGTACGAACGGTGTATTCTTGCTGAAGGACAGATTTAATGCCGAGAATACCTCGGTTTGCATGCCACCAATAACCCTTGGTATCTGCGCCCCCTTTGCTGCTACTTCTCTCCTTCTCCAAGCTCTTCCTCTCCAAATCTCTCATTCACGAATGTGTGTCTAAATTCTCCTAAACTTTGTCTCTTCATCTTCCAAGTGACTTTGTCTCTTCATCTTCCAAGTCAATGGATGAGAAAAAATTGCACTTAATGAATTGAAAATTCAATTTCGCTCACCAATTAATAAAAAATCACATTAACTTTATAATACTAAAAGTAATGTCTAGGAAAGTCTTAGGTCCTTTCTACATGCCTAGACACCAAGCCTATGTAGAAGACCTCCTGAGCTATAAAATCTAACATCATCATACCCCCCAACTCAGCGTATTGTGTGTCCCTTGTACAACGAATCAATTAGAATCAAAGTCAACTAGAGGCTTATATTTAGCAAAGATAACCCTGAGGTCATAAGGAATCAACTACGTGTAAGAATGCATCAAATGAAAACCTCTTTCATATTCTTCTAGCTCTATCTGTGTCAAGAGAAGCGAGTCTCCAATCTAGAATAGGAAATAACAATAATGGAAAATGAAACTTCAGACCCAACCAATGCAACCCTAATTCATTGACAATTATGACATACATTCAACTCCTACTGAGTGAAGTGTAGATGTTGTGCAAATAATGTGGTTCTCATCACTTGAGCTCATCCATGAGCTCAGCCCATCTGTTCTCGCAACACTGCACTACATTTCTAGCCAATTTTGTATATAAATCAATAAATTCAACAACTGTCATGGACTATTCATGAGCTACAACCTCTCTAATACAAGGGTTTGAAACTCAATGATTATGTTCTCGGGTCATGTCAGCCACAGAGGTTTGCAGTTGAACCCATAAAGGTGCATTGAGTTCTTCCATTTTGTATCACTCCATCTCTTAAGCCCTCCTAATCTCATTTTGCAAGTAGGGCCAAAATGCTCTGACATTGATATTCCCCACAAAATGATTGTGGTTCCATAAAGTGTTGACAGGCAATAAATAATTATGCAGGTATATATCACAAAGGAAATTCCTTCTTTCAAGAATGTTGGAAAAATACATCCCACAAAACGCCATTCCAATTCCTTTTAAATCAAATGGCAAATCAGATATAAGCCACTCTCTATATAAGGAAACATTGTTCTCTGAGATGCATAGTGTACTAGGGGTCAGTGGTCAGCATGTTATCAAATCAACATCTAATTCCCCTATCTTTACTACTTTTAGTTTCAAATTTTGAATTTCCTCCTTTCTGCCGCAATTCCTCACTATGACATCACTTAACATCCACCAATTCTTTCTTTAATTGCTTGTTTTGCTCCCTCGAGGACCAAATTGTGCCCTATTGATTACTATAATATTCAAATGTTTCCCCCTTTACACAATTTAGCCATTTGTTATGGGTCACTAGGGGAATGCATCTTCTATGATGGGAGGAAGCAATTTCCTTCCATACATCTCTTTCGATGGTCAACCTACTTAATTGTGCACTTAATTGATGCAATTCCTCAATCAAATCAAGAGAAGGGAATGGTGCTAACTCAAGGGTTACCTGGCATGTAGCATCCAAGGTGCCAACTATGGTCGGTGCATGTCGTGCCAAGTGGAGTTGCAACTATAGCTAACTCTACATCCTCTTCGTCTATCCTTGTGCATCCATACTCATCAAGACAGGGAAATAAAGGAGCGGGATCTATGTATTGTTCGATGTTGCAGGAGGACTTGTCAACTAAGAACTTCCTCTTCAGCGTTTCACTTCTCCTTACAACCTTAAAAATCTCCACTACCATTGGTTCAAGCTATTGTCCATTAATGGAGGGAAACCCTGCATGTTAGCTAGCCATTTTCATGTCATCCTCCCCATTTTCCAGTTCAACAGCCAATCTTCCAATGAACGCATCCCAATTCTCCCTTGGGCAGGTTTCAACAAACACATGTTTAACCAATAGATATATTTGTCCATGATGCACAATTTGATGTCACCATCCAACCTGAAAACGTTTGGCAATGGATTGAAGTGAACACGGAAAGAAGAAAGGAACATTGATTTTCCTGTTCCTTCTTAAATGTGCAAGAAAACAAAAGTGATATGCAATGCAAAGGGGTGAATGGCCTTCAGAGGTGAAATAATTAATCACATAATGCACCACCTCACCCCAAGGTTGAGGTAATAAAAGATGCCTTATATCTTGCCTTGTTTCTTTAACATCTTCATCGACTATAAACAACGATCCTTTGGCCCTCATGGATTCAACTCTTTTCTTGAACCATCATTTTCCTTCCACAACCAACCTTGTAACCCTAGCAATAACTTCCTCTAAAACATGAACCTTTCAGTCCATTCACCCTTGTGATTTAATTCTCCATACTTTGGGTGAACTCTTCTGCCACTAGCAAACTAATATCTTGAATCTTCTCGAAAAACTGTAACTTGTTGTAAATGTAACTTCGGAAGATATTCTTTGTATATTATTATTATATTATTATTGTACTTTTATTGTACCTCCATCGGAGATGTTTTTCCTCCATTCGAGGATGTCATTATTGTATTTGGTCATGCTAGAATATCGAGGTAAAACCTCCATTGTAAGTCAGGGCAATAGCTCCCCAAAAGATATGTAAATTGTTTTTTTTAATCTCCCTAAGACAGGTCGTCCCAGTCAGTTAGAGAGGTGGGCCCCATTAAGGAATTAGGTCACCCACATATAAAGTATAAATAGAGAGGATCACTCTCTCGTTTGATATCACACTCACTCAAGCAAGTTCGCACCAAGTGAGAGAGAAGACAAGTTCGCTGGAGGAGAAAGAGAGAGAGCTGCAGAAGACATCTTATATTTTGGGTTTTCTATCTTGTTTGATATTGTACTAGTGACAAATCTATTTCTGAGGAAGTTGCGGGGTTTTCTCCTTTATGGTTTCCCCGAGGAAAATTCTTGTGTCTTTTGTGTTTTGATGTGCTTGTCTATCTTTCAGTTTAAAGATCTAACTAAATTGAACAGCCTATTTGAAAAAATCTGCAACCAGTGCATTGCAGAGGAATATATCTACAGAAGTCTACTCATGCTTGTTGAAATTGCCATCCATCTCTGTTCAGTCACAACCCTTACTCATGGCACTGTATTGGAGTCTTGGACACTCTGTTGCTTAATGAAAGAGATAGACATGGCACCTTACTTGTTCATGATTCAAAACTGATTAGATCTCATGCCCAAATTCTTCCATCATTACTTCATTTTGATTTCCGGCATGGTTTAGTTACATCAATCAGTTGACACATGGGCCACCATCTCAACCAAATGATTCAACTGTCAACTTGCCAACGTATAACAAGATTAATGGGGATAGACATGTGTGGAGTTGCAACTTAATCGTGCAGCATTTAAACATGGAACTATTAGTCATTAATGCAATGGATTTTAGTAAGTGTGTATTAAAAGTGGAATCATTAGTCATGAATGCAGCAAATTATGGTGGCTTCGCTTGTTATGTGCCAAAGGTAGGGAAAAAGATAAGGAAACAGCTCATGTGAGGTCAAGTATGGAAAGTCCTAAAAGGATCGAAAAGGATGACACAAGTGTAACAGTGTTGGCTCAATGCATGGATTTGGAATGCATCCCCCCCCACAACTCAAGGTGATGTCATCCTGGCAACAGGAAAAGAAGTTTGGAGAGAACAGGAAGAACGCAACTCATTACAAGGAAAATACATGTATATAAATGAAATTGAAAAGAAGAGAAAGAGATACCTGAATGTGGAATTGAAGAGCAGCGTCTAAGAATCCAGCAAGAACTGAAGAAGGTTGAAGCAGGGCAGGAGTAATGGTAAAAATATTATTGACGTAGAAGGCAGCCGTAGATAGATTCAGCAGCATCAAATTCAGCAACAGCGACGAATAAGGTTGGCAACTACAAAACAAAGCAGCTCTAGAGAAATGCAACAGCTACGAAAAGACAATGGCTGCAGAGAAATTCAACAACTACTAAAAAAGACAATGGCTGCAAAAAAAGTTTGCAACAGAAGAAAAATATAGTGACTGCAAAAAACTCATCCGTATTAGAAAAGTAGTCAATTTTTTTTCTTAACTTCTGTACAGGGCCCCACCAAAATTGGTTTTAAGGATTCCCCACAGCCTGTGATGTTGAGGGTTTTCATCACAGGATTGACTTTTTTTTTGCAATTCAAATAAGTGTGAACTAGGCAAATGTGAAAGCTGGAAAGCCTTCAACCAAACTCATAGACAGGTGGTTTTGTAGGGTTGTAATACAATCTTACTTAGATTTGGATTTCATATACAACTTAAGATGATGGCCATTAACAAGAGGGATCTGATCAGTGTCAATATTCATCACCGAACTGCTCCATTATCATAAAATGCTTCGATTTCATAAAACCTAACCATCATGTCTGAAGTTTACTTTAAAAGTCTCGAAATCTGGAGTCAAACAGTAAAGCCCAGTCACCTATTTGAAATGATTCCGATTTGATTAGATGATCATACCAACAAATGCATTTTTGGTAACAAAACTCATCTAACAAGTTTAGTTGGGTTAACCGTTCTTGTTGAGCGACAGAGAAGTCAATCCCCAGTTCAATAATTGTTCAAAGAGTTTTAATTTCAAACTCGATTAGCAGAAGTACTGTTTTTCCATAGACAAATTCATAGGAAGTGAAAACTGTAACAATCTTCTAATCCATACGATAGGCCCATACAACTTCCAAAAGTAGATCAGCCCAGTCTCTGCGATGGAATTGGGCAGCTTTGATCAAAAAGTTTTAAGCTCTCTATCAGTGACTTCCGCTTGACCATTTGCTTACATATGATAGGGAGTGAAGCATTGGTGCTTGATCTGAAAGAGATGCATGTGGTTGGCAATTAGCTTAGAAGTAAATTGAACTCCCTGATGAGACACAATTTCCCTAGGTACACTAATCTGGTAAAAATGGCATCATATAAGAATTTTGTGACTCATTCCTCTTTGATATCATGAAAAGGTCTAACTTTGACCCATTTGGTGAGATAATCTATAAAGATCAAGATGTATCATAATTGATTGGAAGGAGGATTAATGGGGTCAATGAAATCAATGCCCTATTTGTACGACGACCCATTCATTGTGTTGTCCGCCAATATGCACACCAGCAGCGGAAATCTTTCGAAAGCTGTCTCTTCACTACAAGTGAGAGAGGTGTGGCCTTGGGGGCAAGCAATGAGCCAGGTACTATCACCTGAATCCCAGCTCCTCCGTTTAGGCAAACTCCTAACGAAGCCAAGGGGGGTAGTCCCTAAAAGAGAGTTTCACTAAGGCTCTAGTATTTATAGTGTTTTTTAGGTGTTGTGATGCGGATGGGTGTTGTTTAGGAGTTTTTGGAATGAGAGACAATGTAAAATTAAAGTGTAAAGCAAGATAGCGCAATCCACGCTGCAAATACAAAATGAAAGATACACTTGGGCAATAAATAAATCACTTTTCACGTAAATATAAGCAAATACTCCAATGTTGATACTTAAGAAAGCAAAATATAAGATGAAGGACCAGTGCCTTATGGAGTCAAAAATTAAATGTGAATGTGAAAACTTGATACAAGTGCTTGAATTGGAAAGTTTGTGAGAACGTTGTGCAGCTTATCTTGGTAAATTTAAAATTTTAATTGTCTTGATTATTAGGGCTAAAACCAAGGATGTTCAAAGAGTATTCGGAAAGTAATTTTAAGCAGCTCCTTTAAGAGACATGATGGACCTGTCTGGAATCACAGTGAGGCGCGCAATGCTAACCAGCCACCGTGTCACAGATTAGGCACTCCGGCGCCTCCCCTGAGAACTAATTAAAATACTTTATGACAACGCCGGTTCGTTGGTTATGGGGGTGAAAGTTTTAATTAGATTTTCACTTGTAAATTAACAAGTCTTCCACCTTTCTGAGTACTAGCCCAACCGTTTCCGGTTGGCAGAGCATACGGGTGTAGGACAGAAACCAAGGTAAATTAATTAAAGGGGTGTATGAGTGGAAAATTTTATTTATTAGAGAACCTTGTTCAACTCTCCGATAGAGAGCGCTCTTGACTTGATCTTATGACCACAGTTCAAGAGACTTGCTAAGCTTTAAAATGCCTAATGCAGGGAAAATGCAAAAACTAAAATGCCCTCCGATAGAGGGTGCTCTTGACTTGGATTTGGCCAAGTTCAAGAGACTTTGGTTTATTTTAAAGAAGCAGATAGTAGTTGTGTTGTAAAAGCAATAAATCAATTTTAAAAGATAAAACCACGTAATAAGCTTGAAAGATATGAAGTAATGCTTAACAAAAACTACTTTGCCAAATAAAATGAAGCTAAACTCAAACGAGTGTTCTACCACACAAGATTTAATCTAATAGGTGGGATTGATCTCCGAACAAGATCAACCACTAAAAGCCACCAATCCTGGAAACCTTCCAGCTAGCTGGATGTCCACAAGAAGTTGATGGGGGAGCGAGAAGCTACCACAAAACTATGTGGCCTTTGGGATACAATCCCAAAGTTAGCTATTCTCTGGTCAAGGATTGGAAGAGAAGATAAGATAACTTAAACAAAAATAAAACTAAGCTACCCAAGAGTCTCTTTCAGGTCAAAGACCCTACTCGAGAGAGCATGGGGGTAAGTAAATATGGAAGATAACTTAAAATGACTTATCGAAGTAAAAACTAATCTAAGAGCATGAAACCATAAATCTAAGCTAACCAAGTACGACACTCTTCCCCAAATGGGGAAGAAGACCAAAAAGTGGAGGCCTCCTCCACTTGAAACTTTTATTAAACGGTTACAAATGCTTTGGGTTTAAAACCTCACAAGGTCTTTTGAGAATGAAATAACTAGGAAACACAAAGCTAGCTTTTATAAGCTTAGTACAAAGGATAACAAGATTTTGTATATTCAATCACTCCTCATGGCATTCTTGTGGTTTTGCTTTGATTTCTTTGCTTCAAGATCTATCGAATATCTCTCTCTCAAATGACCTACACAAGCTCAAAACATCTCAACAAGGCACCCATTAACCATTAGCGAAAATAAATCCAAATTTGAGACTAGTTAAGTCTAGATTCAAAAAATTGACTCTAAGATGGAAAATGCATGAGATTTTAACATGAAATCTTAACTATGATGAAACGGACCAGCGAACAACAAACTCTTGAAATGTGCTAGAAAAGAGATCTAAAGTATAAAAAATTGAAATATTTTTGGTATATGAGATCTACTTTTTTGAAAGATGTAAAAGATTGCAAACAACTACTAGCTAAATGCAACCTATCACTTCCCTATATGCTCAATAAACTACTTAAAATGCAAGAATTAGATTTCTAGTATGAGATTCAAAATGCAAGTTAAGAGGATGAAAAGTAACACAAGGCTAACAATGCTAATGCTAACAAGACTAACAAACAAGTGCAAGATCTACTACTAACAAGATAAATGAGACTAGATAACAACTAGATCTTAATCACTAACAAGTTTTTGTTGATTTGTTTATGTTTTAGGGCTCACTTTGGAGGTGGACGAGAAGAGAGAGATGGAACAAAACTAGGGGCAAAAGCGAAATGGATGAAGGAGTGAAGGATGGAACGAGAGGAGAGAGGGACGAATGCAAGAGGGAGAAAGGGCTAGTGGATGGAGTAGGACGATTGGGGATAGGGTAGGGCTGAAATGAGAGCAAAGAGAGAGGATAGAAGAGGTAAAAGAGAGCAAAACGAAAGCACAAGGAGAGAAGGGCGAATGGAGAAGGAGGAGGATAAAAATGACTGGGAGGAATAGATCTAGGGCAAAAGAGGAAGTAGGAGAGGAGAAGCTAAAGCGAATGGGGAGAGAAGGTAAGAACTAGGGTAAGAGAGAGGAAGGTAGGCTAGCAAATTCAAGGGGAAAGACTCAAGGAGAAAAAAGAGAAGGCTTGAAGAGGGAGCCTTTAAGGACCAAGGTAACCAGTTTAAAAATTTGAAAAAGATGGATGGATTCTTTATGAAACCTCTCAAGCTCAATCCTTGAAGCACGAATCGATCTTTCAAAGAACCCTGAAATGCACAAAAGTTAGCAAAATAATGGCAAAGGGGAAGAAGAAGCAACCAAGCTCAAGGTCCCACTTTGCACTTAGGAGATCTGCAAAACTAAACCACTTCAACAACGATTTGATCAAGTCTAGTATGATTAGCCAAAAAAGGGCAAGAAGAGCATGAGTATAACCGATTACTGTTTTCTACTTCTAGATCTTAATCAACCAAGCATAAATGAATAAATTGAAACCAAATATTCATTCCATGGACATAAAAATGACTTCTAAGCTAGAATGATCAAACAATTATATATGAAATAGCATTAATAAAACAATATCACCTCACTGAAGCTTTAACAATTTCTCATGGACCAATGTGCACATCAATAGACCTCCAAAGTCGATTTATTTCCAATAAGCTCTTGACAAATATGAGCAGAGTAACTGTTATCACACCATAGTAGCAGGGCTACTATTCTTGTACAGCAGATATCTGCACATTCCAGAGCTTCCTTTATTCCAGAGCATGGCTATATATTTTGGATCACTCATGATCAGAGCAGTACATTATTCAGATTTTATGACCTTGTGTCAAGGCTGAGCCTTGAGAGTTCGGATTTGATAACTGATGTGACCACTTATCCCATTACAGTTTCAGTTCAGTGCCTATATATGTATTTCAGCAGTGTTTCAGATGATGCATGATGATGATTATTATGATGATGTTGTATGATCTATGGATATGTTCTCACTGACTGTGGATTATTATCTTGTTGATTTAGTCATGATCATGGCATGTGCTTGGTATATTATTCCTGATGTGGCAAATTATTTAAAATGAACTGTAAATCATAAAATGGACAATTGCTTGCACTTTTAGGTCATTTAACAAAACTTACTGGTATTTCACCTTACATAGACATGGTCTTTCCCCGACACCAATTGTCTGCTAGTGTAGGCTCCATACTCACTTGTCTCCATCCATACATGACCTTCCTGTTTGACTTTAAACCCTGACATGTCTCATTTGACTTTCTGATACTGAGGACTTCCCCATTTTTCTACCTCTGTGTTTGGACCGCATCCCTGTTTATCCAGTGTCTCGGCTCTGAGTTGGTGACAGAACTTACCTTTGGTGAGTTGGATTGTAGGCCTAAATCATTCTGGTCGGTTGTCCCGATGTTTGGCATTGGCTCGAACTCCCCCTAGTCACTTGAGATGTTGTTGGCTAAAACTGAAAGCTCATGTTCTACCTATGGAAACTAAAAATTCGCCCATGGAAACAAAAAAGGGCAAGAGCAATGAAAAGCTAAAAATACTCCCCGAAGAGTATAAGAAAGGTCCAAAAAGCAATGGTTCTTAAAAGTTATATCTAAACAATTGCTGACCTTATAAATATGAGAAAAACATGCCCTGGATGCAAGCTGCAACTAGTTGTGCTTCTCAGCACATCTGAAATCCGAAGGGTTATGTAGGCCAAAAAGGCCATGGAATAAAATTGAATGATCCTAATGAACCTGGATCAACTTGATGTAGACATGATGCCTAAGTTGAATAAACACTCTCTAAACAACTTATCCATTTGTGAGGCACAGCCATCCCCCGTGTTATTTTGTCCAGCACAGAGTTTGTAGCTTCCCCCTTCTCCCAGTCCAAAGTATTTTTGAGTTAAGTTAGACAAGTCAAACCCTTGGCCCAACCTTGCTCCTAGCCTTCATCCTTCACTAGCAGTTTGACCATGTCCAATGGGTGAGTTGGTTATTTGAACTATTGTGCAAGTAATTTTATATAACAACGGAATATGTTAACTTGATTAATGCCACTGAATGGAATTTATACTTTGAGCTTAGCTGTGGGAGTGATTAGAGAAGCATTGTCTTAGTCTACTGATGTGATTTATCCTTGATTATATATATTCTTGGGATCCGTGATGATGTGGACCATGTATGGATGATTATTGATGATGATTTATGGGCCCACATGTTTGATGATGATATCATATGATGGACATATGATGCAGATGATGTTTGATCCAGTTCAGCAGGTTTATTATTACTTCAGATCAGCAGATTATACATTGTCCATATATGGTGGACCCTACAGCGGGCCCATTAGGGCAACCCAGGGTGTATGAGTACTCATTCCTAGTGGATTTGGGTCTTCTGGATCCATTGAGACACTTATCTTTCAGTTCCGGGCACTTCTGACAGTGATTGATGCAGTTTTACACTTGTTGACCAGATTGGGGGCTGATTTCCCAGCCTGAGCAGCAGGGGCCCCGAGAGGCCAGTTCACCTAGGGCGCTGATGATGGAGGGGGTGGTCCAGCCACTTGTTTTTACCATTTACCCCCCCTTCCGGAGAGCCTGGTGGGCTCAGATGGACAGCGCTAGCACCCTAGGAGGTAGTTTTGGCACTTTCACAGTTCCCGAGGCAGTTAAAAAATGGGATAAAGTGGTCACTGAGGAAATCGATTTGGGCAATTGAGGCAAGGTTTTGGCATTTGGTCTTCACAGAGGTCTTCCAGAGTGGCATCACTATCTTCCAGTCAGTTTTCACCATGTGGGTATGCCCGTATTGATCACAGGAGGACATTTACTGCTTGACTGTCATGGATTCTGAGGACAGTTTTGGTCATTTTTATTATATTGGACATATTTTATTATTTTATTGTGCTTTGGGGATGAGCTAGTAAGGATTAATACCTCCTAGCCCCACCATGAGCTTATTTTATCATGTCCTAGTCATCATGAGGTGGATTATTGTACTTTTTACCTCTCTAGTGGGATGACGTCACCCTCCATTGTACCATTTAGTGAGGGCGCTTTTGTTATTTTGAGTGATCCATGTGATATATTGTTATGGGTCATCTTAGCCATTGATTGTATGATGAGATCTTATAATCTCAACCACTCATTTGATGTAGTATTATGAAGTGGTATAGGGTTTTGGTCTTTATTATCCTATATAAGGAGGAGACCCCCCATTGTAAAGCTCACCTTTGGAGCTCTGGAATATTGGAATAGAAGATTTTTTGTGGAGCACATCTCTCTTGGCTTGTGGATTCTCTTGCATATTGAATATAAAGTATCTCTTCTATGTATCATTGTGGATTTTGGTGTTTTTGCTAACCTTTTGACAGGAAAGTCGAATTGGAGAGAGGAGGGCGACTTTTTGAGGGTTATTGTTGGAGGGATCCACATATTCTCTCTTGGGTTGATCTTGTGACAGGGAGTATCATTATTGTATCTTCGTGACATAGTTGATGCTTTCTATTACATCTTTCTACCATTTTCATAATCATCTTGCTTGACTTGTTTCTTTGATCTTGTCTTGTAGGAGGAGGACGATTTGGCTATCTTGGAGAAGGGCGATTTGGTTGGAGCACTTGGATCTCACTCTTGAATATAAACATAGGAGAATGCTATCAACTTGCAAGGTGGCCATAAGCAATTGAGGTAAGATCTACAAGGTATGTGCCTCTTTCATCCATTCTATCTTCATTGGTCATAAAACCCTAATTAAATCAAAACCCTAATTTGGTATTTTTTTAGATCTACTTAGATCCACCCTTGCATTTGAAAAGATTTTAAGAACCCACCTCTATAGGATCCACCCCTAGTTGGATCTATAGTTTGGTGGTGATTGGCTAAAAATTGACACACCTTTCAATGCAAAAAGCCTTCTTGAACCTAAATCGATTTTCCTAAGAGAAGCTTGTTGGGTAGGATCTAGCACATGGGTAGGTGAGATCCCACTTGAATTGACATCTAGACACTTGATAACCTATACCCATATCCTTACTTTGGTGAAAACTACCTTGTGGACATCTCTCCATGTTTTGAGGGGTTGAAACCCCCTTTTGATTTTCTTGGTACCTTAAAACTTAGATCTACTAAGATCTACCCATTGGATTTACTTGAAACTTTGAAGGAACATAGATCGGGGTACTAACATCCCGGATCTACATTTTGGTGGCCATTGGACTTGGTTTGGTCCACCAAACCCATTTTTTGACCCTCCTTGAGCAAGTCGCACCCCCTTGATTTTCTGAGTTGGTCCACTTCTAGGAAGTGGGTGTTTGAGATTTTAGTGGATTTGGAATGCCCATGCCTTGAAACCTAGGTCTAGACTGTCCTTTTGTCCCGATCTACCTTGGGGATTGCATTCCTTGTTTTAAGGAATTGTGGTCCACTTTTGGTCTTCACTTAAAAAACCTAGATCTAGTAAGATCCAACCATTGGATCTCATCCAAACCACTTGACTTGGCTTCTAGGTGTCCCGATCTACATTTTGACATCCTTCTTGACCCCATTAGCCCATCCAACAAGGCACTAGTCCTTCTCCAAGCAAAGCGCACTTCTTGGGATTAGTGTCAAAACCTAGATCTAGCACATGGGTAATCCTAGAACCAACTCTAACTTGTAGATCTAACCTAGATCTAGCCTATAGTACTATCCTCACACTTAACTTCACCTTGTGGGCCCACCTTAAACCATTTCACACTTCCCAAGGTAACAAGACCCACTTGTGTAAACACATGGTACTATACTTGGCAATCATACCCCATCAAGTGGCCTAAACCATACATAGGTTGAAACACTAACTATCCATTACACCACCTTCAACCATACCTTAAACATTAGGTCCACTTAGCCTTGCATTGGTTTCCGTAACTCACCATTTACTCACCCTTTGAAACCTTTGCTTGGGTCCAATCAACTGTGATTGGGGTATAGGGTCTCCCCCTTGGTCTAGTTATATCTTGACCTAAAGCGAAGAGTGCCTCGGTTGACGTGACTCCCGCATTGCATTGGGAACCGTGGCATCTCTTAGGTCACCTCTTTAGTTGCCTGACTCCTCTACCGTCCCGGATGGGATACCTCTAGGGGCAACTACAAGTTGTGTGATAACATTTTTGGCGCCGTTGCCGGGGAAGGTAGAGGCCTACCCTGGTTCGACATATATTTTTCAAAGCCCTACTCCCCTTCTCTTTGCCAACATTTTTGGCGCCGTTGCCGGGGAGGTAGGGGCCTACCTTGGTTTAACACACCTTTGTGTCTCACTATCTCTCTGCACTTTAATCGACATATATCTTGGTAGAAGAGTTTTAAAATCTACCTGGCGACTCCACATAAGCGACTCCACTGGTGATCGATCCTATCATTATCTAGAACCCATGGGGTGCATCTTTTTGTATTTAGGTTCTTGATTTAATAATAAAAAAATTAAAAAAATAAATTTTTGCCATCCATGGCTGCTTCTGAACGGCCTAGGACTTTTGGTCGTTTGAAAGTTTTTGACTTCTCAAAAATTGTTGGGTATCCTCATCACATCCCTCATCAAGCCCGTGAAAGGTTGTCTAAATTTGATGGAAGTCATGAAGTATCTGCTAAAAGACACCTTGAACTTTTTAGGGAAATTATTAAAGATTTATCCATAACCCATGAGGATGTGTGTATGAAACTATTGGCTTCGTCCTTCAAAGAAAGAGCTGAGATCTGGTTCGTAAATTTGAAGTCCAATAGCATTTCCGGGTATGACATGTTTGAGAAAAGTTTCTTAGAAAGATGGGGAAGTGAATCCGATGATATATATTTTTCAAATCAAAACCTTCCCCTTTTTGATCCTATTGTTGAATCTGGTAATAATCAAACATCGAGCGAATTGTCAACACCCGAAGATGACCCCTCCTGCTCAATTTCTTTTGAGGATAAGTCTTCCACTTTTGAGTCGATTGAAAGTCAAATCCATAATCATTGTATAAATCATAAGTTTTCAAAATTCTTTTTAGGTAGCCCTAGTCTTGATCCTGAGGAAATTTCTGAGAATGAGCCTTTAGTCAACAAGTCTATTGAAGTTCCTCCTTCGGAGGAACTCATTAGTCATTCTATCTTTAGTGATCATTCAATTCCTTATCACCTTTTTAAAGAAGAAGAAAGTGGAAACATTGACCAAGACCCTTTAGTAGTGCTTTCACGTGATCATTGTGCAAATAATCAGGACGCTTTAAATGAACTTGTTAATTTTCTCCCTGACAAATTAAATAAAAATGATCATTTGTCCTCATATGAATTTAATGATGAATCAACAGAGGAGGATGAATTAGTGAATCACACTAGATGCTCTAATCCCTGTTCTACTTCTTATATTGAGTCTTTAAATTTTTCTTTTTCCATCCTTAGTCAAGATAGCTTCATCCAATTCTTAAAGTTAGAATCTTGTCCTCAATTTGTTCCTCAAATGTTTAAAATCATTCCTAGAGTAAAGAGTGCTTTCTTTTGTCAAAATCCAAAGTCAAACTTATTTATTCATTTGGGAGAATTTTCATATTTGCAATCCACCCTCCCTTCCCAACTCTTTCAATCATCTTTGGGTTGGTGCTCTAGTCAAATTTTTGCCTTGGATTTTTTCAATAGGAAGTATATGCAAGATTACATAATTGGAGAAAAAGCACTTCATTTCCCTTTTCAGTCACCGTGGATCAATAATGCTTGTTGTCAAATTATCAATCATTTTTGGTGGCTAGAAAAGGTGTTTAAAGATCAATTTCATCTTTTCTCCATTTTTGAGCATCAAGTGGGTCTACTTTTGATTTTTCGCCTTTTAAGCCTTGATCTATCCCCACTTGGTTTTTATTTGATCATCAGTCCCAAGGGGAAACGAATTGAATATGAAAGTGAAGTGAATGAGGAAGGTAGTTTATTAAATCAAATACCATATGTTTTCCCTCCATCAAATTTAAACAATCATTTGCATAAATTTTATGATCCTATCAGTTCTTTGATGGAGGATGTCTGCTTCAGTCAATATTCTCCTTGGCATGACTTCATTTTGCTCCATTCAAATCCTTCTTCAATTTCTAAACAAGTCAGGAAGATTGTGCTCTCAAATTCAGTAATCTTTAATCCAATCTTGACTTGCTTTATCAACAAAAATCAAAGAAAAATCAATAACTTATTTGATGAATGGTTACACTGGATTTATGATTTTACCTAACATTTGTGCTAATTGATTAGAATAGGGTAGGTAGCTTCTGAATAAGCTAACTTGAGCAGTAGGATTTGTGTGATTTTTATTTTTCTGTGTGTCGAGTATTGTCCCGTTTTTTTTTTTCTCTGCCTGGAGTATCTGCTTGTTTTCATCCTTTAGTGAGTTGAGCCTTGCTCCTTCCCAAGCTTGTCTCATCTCCTGCATGTATTTAAGAAATTGTAGTTAGCATTTCTGTTGTTGACTGCCTGTGCAAGTTGAGATTGCCTGATTAATGAAGTTACTCTTTTCCTCCTGCACAATAAATAAAAATGATAAATGAATAATGAATGCCATGTTAGTTATATTTATATTTTGATTAAATTTCAGTTCAGTTTTATTTTATATTTGTCCCATACATGCTCCATGATGGTATTCTAGTGTTTGTGAGAGCAGGAACAGGTGCAAGATAAAAGCTGAAAGCAAGGATGGTGCAGTGCTGGATTGAAGATTGATGCAGAGCAGTTCGAGACCAGAGATTCTGAGGTTCTCAAGTGCTCTCTCCCTTAGAGCACTTGTCCCAGCTGGAGCCAGATGTTATCACACCATAGTAGCAGGGCTACTATTCTTGTACAGCAGATATCTGCACATTCCAGAGCTTCCTTTATTCCAGAGCATGGCTATATATTTTGGATCACTCATGATCAGAGCAGTACATTATTCAGATTTTATGACCTTGTGTCAAGGCTGAGCCTTGAGAGTTCGGATTTGATAACTGATGTGACCACTTATCCCATTACAGTTTCAGTTCAGTGCCTATATATGTATTTCAGCAGTGTTTCAGATGATGCATGATGATGATTATTATGATGATGTTGTATGATCTATGGATATGTTCTCACTGACTGTGGATTATTATCTTGTTGATTTAGTCATGATCATGGCATGTGCTTGGTATATTATTCCTGATGTGGCAAATTATTTAAAATGAACTGTAAATCATAAAATGGACAATTGCTTGCACTTTTAGGTCATTTAACAAAACTTACTGGTATTTCACCTTACATAGACATGGTCTTTCCCCGACACCAGTTGTCTGCTAGTGTAGGCTCCATACTCACTTGTCTCCATCCATACATGACCTTCCTGTTTGACTTTAAACCCTGACATGTCTCATTTGACTTTCTGATACTGAGGACTTCCCCATTTTTCTACCTCTGTGTTTGGACCGCATCCCTGTTTATCCAGTGTCTCGGCTCTGAGTTGGTGACAGAACTTACCTTTGGTGAGTTGGATTGTAGGCCTAAATCATTCTGGTCGGTTGTCCCTGTTGCCGCCTAATACACACCTGGGGGGGACGCGGCAGGAAACCTTCAAGCCGCTCGGTGTGTCCTTGGGGGCAAGTGAGAGTCAAGTGCTGTCACCTGATTACTCGACTCCTCCGTCTAGGCTTACTCCTAGCGAAGCCAAGGGGGGTGGTCCCTATGAAAAATAATCTAAGGCTTTTAATCTACAACAAAGATAAAAGTCTATTCTAGGAGTTAAAGATGACGAGATGATAAAATTATAACAACAAAGCACTGCTTGTGAATTAAATCAAATAGCTAACCCAACATAAGATTAATGAGCATTCACGACATTTATGATTGACTTAAACACAGAAAATTAAAGACCAGTGCCGAGAATGTAAAAATGCTTGTAAATACTGTTGTGTGGGGTTGCTTGTGTAGTCTCAGTGAAAGTATTGCAGTGGCTCGGTTGTTAAATTTTATAGTTATTAGATGAGTAGTTAAGGAGTGGGTTGATTCTTGGTTTGGCCCAAAAGAAAACCTAAACTTCGAACTGAGTGCTCTAGCAACCTTACCAAGTGTCCAACCAGGCGAGGATGAACCCGCTTAAGAACCTGCTGACTCTGTGGATTCAGTCCATGCAACCTCCCGAGTTCTTAGGATTGGATTCTGATGGATTATCCTATTAACACTAATTACCTTGCACCCGTTTCTGATTGAGCCAACTGTTCCGACTAAGCTGCAGTGGTCAAGAGCATACTCCGAGTTTGGGGCGTTGTTCGTTTTATTAAATAGGTATCAGTGGATGATTAATCTACACTAAACCCCAAGCATAAAGCAAGGGGGGTTAATTTTAGGATTAAATTTTAAGCACAGAATAATAATTTGAAATAAACACAAAAGCATATAAAATGATAAACGGGTCCTTGGAGGACGTTGTGTGCTTGAGTGTGTTTATTTAATTACTACTGCTTGAATGAAAACTAATCTAAAACGAAAAATAAAAAAAATAAAAAAAGGGAAGGGTGCGAATCCCCCCTGGGGGGATTGGGTTCAGGCGCTGGAATTGCCTGCTGTGCTCTTTTTATTTTTTATGATTTACACATGAAGCTCAAGAAACACTGCTGGTCCTTTAACTAGGCACCAGTACAGTTTACAAATGTTAGAATGATGTAAGGGAGGTAAAACTAGCTCCCCGGATGGCTACGAACACCTCCGAATCTCAGAGTTTGAGCTTTAAAAGGTTCGGACCTGCTAAAAGACAAAAAAAACCAGCGAACTGAATTAGTCTTAAAAATGCCAAGAAACACTTAAAAAGTGTCTTTGACGTTGCTACAAAAAAATGCAAAAATTTCTAACTTAGCTAGCAACCTAGAACTAAATAACAATGAAGCTATTAGACTCTTTAGATTGCTACTTGCTTAGATCTATTAATCAAATGAACTTTGAAGCAAGATTTAGATTTAAATAGGACAGTAACCGAGATAGAATAAAAAAAATGGATCTAGAAAAGTGAAACCATGGGGGTTTGAGCAAGTGAAGAATGGGCAATGGAGTCAAGCTCCCTGATGCACCGGTAAGATCGAGACTTGGTTCGTATTTACTGAAAGAAGGCACGATCTAGCATGTTCGTGGACTTCTCCAGCTTAGGCTACCTGTAGACAGCTGCAAACAACTAGCAAGGGGATAAGAGTATATGTGTAAATGAACAACAGAAAACTTGAGAAATAATAGATTCAAACAAGAGATCATACTACTTCTAGCATTCTAATATCATTGACAAAAGTAAGCAACCTATAAAGCATTACTCACTATTCCTTATGAAAGATAACTTTCCTTTTAAAAGACATACAATCCCGACAATACTAACTTATGCAACACGATACAGTTTACCTCAAATGTAACAAGCATGAAGATCCAACCAAAGACAATCACCAGACTAGCCTCCAAAGCCTTCTTTATTAAATTCAGAAAAATATTGCAATACAAATATAAGCAGAGGTTCCACACTTTCTGATCAATACAATGGAGCCAAGCTCCTCAATTTATAGCAGATGGTAAGTGAGCTAGGGCGTAAAACCCTAAGAGACCAAACTCCTAACTTGTAGAGCAAGCAAAGCTCATAAGCCAATGAGAATCACCACCATACTTGGACAAAAGCTCGAAAAATGGAAGTTGCCCTCCTGTGAAAGTATCTCATGCGTGAGGATGAGGATGGTAAGTGGATGTTTCCACAATTCATAGCTTTTCACGTGAGCTTTGTTTGGTTGATAAAATTAGTAGCTGAACATATGTTGATCATGCCACCACAGAAGATGGGAGAGCCCACCACTTACACTACCCATTATGAAAGCCGTACGGCCAATCCATGTGAAGGAGGAATTCGAACTTTTGATGTTTCCAAGCTTTGTTGTGTTGGATTCTGATTGGTTGCAATAACTGGTAGCCCATCCAAGTGGGGTATGCCACCTCAATACTTATCATCAAACAGAACATACACAGCCATGTGGAGCCATCGGTCAGCGCACATGAGGAGAAAATCGAGTGGGATGTTTCCATACTGCGTTGAGGTGGTGGGGTTAGTTGCTTTTAAATGGTGACCATGTGGATAATGCCACGTTACTTGTAGAAGCCGCCCCCATCTTTCTCGAAGCTATCCTCAACAAAAACAAACAAGGCCGTGAAGGGAAGCTGGCCCACGTGAAATATAACCGTACGGATTTGGTGTTAAAATCTTCAATCTTTAAAATGGCCAAAACAAAATGCTTTGATACTCTAGCATAGTCGCCCCTCTATTGTAAATATGCCATGTCATATAGGATGGCCCCCCACTTGAACTCACTCTCCATATATTAAATCCGTACGGTTGCTCACGTGTGAGGATGGAGCATGGAATATAATATTCCAATTTTGACTTTTTAATAAATTTTTAACATATGCTTTCTCCCTTAGCATAGTCGTCCATCTTAGTTGACTTAATCCATGTCATTTGGAATGTGCCAAAATTCCACTTTTTGAATATTTTAATTATTTGCCAAAGTGCATTTTGATGTTTTTCTGGCATTAAAGTGCCACTTTGTAGCTCTGATAGGCAAAACTGCTCCACGGGGGTTCTCGGTCACCCGAAATGTAGGAAAACTGGGTACCGGGGTAAAGAGGGTGCTCTGAGCTTGAAAACGAGCATCCCTGCGTCGAATTCCGACTCCGGATAAGACTTTTATCACTTTTTGAAATTTTTTAATTAAACCATTAAAAAATGGCTTAAAAATGCGGAAAAATATTTTTTCTCGGAATCGACTTAAACTTCAGGGGAACCTAGTACATGACAAAACGATAAAATTCTAGCGTCTAGCATGTTCATACATGTTGCAAAATGGGCTCTAATAATCCCCTAAGGCCTAACCCCCACTTTGGGCATTCCAGCTTTGGAGGAGCAGGAGAAAACCTCATCGATTATACTCGGCTAAAGGCAAGGCATAATCGACAAGGGAAAAAACTCCTTGGAATACCTTCTTTGATTGTTAAGTCCTAGGGAACCGAGTCACTCAAAGACCACCATGCTAGTACGCTTATTACAAACCCCGTGGGGCACGGTCATGTACTGCAAAACATTAAAAAAAGGGGCCCTGAACAGGCCAAACTTGGAACTTCTGAACTCTGATAAGCACAAGTGACTTGTGCGACATTGGCGGCTCACTGAAGTCCAACTAAAGTGCAACTTTAGGTGGTAACATCTGGCTCCAACTGCGGGACGTGTGCTTGATCTAGTCTTGAGGCAAGGAAAGCATACGAGAACACCAGAATCTCCGGTTTCTATGACCTGTAAAAACATCTCAACTTGACAAGAAAACCTTTCAGTAGCACAAGTGTTTGCAAGAAACCAATGAACCATAAGTTACTTTATTCAAAAGGAAAAAACTAACTAATAAAGAGGAAATGCAGAAAGTAAATGCTCACCTTGAGGAGCTTATTTCCTACTCTAAACATAACATGACGAAAATGCTAAGTAAAATGATAAATCCAATGCAACCACCTTAACATTTCATCAAAAAAGAAATTTACCTTGTGTTTGGTTACCAGCCAAAACAAGGATACCTTATTCACAAGATGCAAACCTGCGAAAATGTTGAGGGTGGGAGGGCTGGATGGGAGATCATGACCATGCAGAATATCATCAAACTGCTTCCTCAACTGGCAGGTCCTCTCGCAGGCTGCTTCTATCCAAGATTGGATAGGACTAATGTATAAATCTGTAGGATGGAGTAGATCAACCACACCACCATACTGCCTTAGAGGGCTTATAGGATGAAAAACTTCTGTAGTGACATAAGCCCCAGGATGCTCCAAATCATAAGAGAATTCTGAATGTGAAGTTAAAGGTCGTGACTGACGTTCAATTGACTGAGTCCCATATGAATCTTCAATGCATAGCACCTCCAGGTCTTCATTACTAGTACTCATGTTTGGTTTCGACTGATCACATGCATGCTCCTCTTTTATATCAAGATCTCCCAATATTTCTGAATACACACTCCCTTCTCTAGATACATCAAAAATGGGTTTCTCAATGTATGTCCAATAATCATCATAGGTATTTTTGGCAAAGATGGAGGAGTCTTCATTATTCGTATCATGTCCCTGGCTAGATCTATCTTCCTCATGGTCATAATAAACTTCTTTACAAGGCTTGTCTTCAAAATGTTTACAAGAGAACAAGCTTTCCCTAACTTCGTTACCATGTGGAGAGTCAAGAGGAGTATCACCATACATAATATTGTCTTTGTCATAAATTTTTCTATAAGCCTCTATACCGGTTTCTTCTGAAGGTAGATGCGAAGTACAAGTGTCATCATCCTCTCTGAAATTATGCTGAGAAAGCTTCAAATATTCAATGCTTTTCATCATGGCAATATGAAGAGGTTCTTCAATAACATCTTCCATTAATGGATGCTTAAGAGTTTCTTCATCAACCTCCATAATGGCTTCTTCATGCTCATAATCCTCCTCTTCAGAAAAAGGATCACAAGGAAGTAAGCCTTCCAAACCATCATCATTATACACATTGCAAACTTCCTCATTTTCAATAAGGGCTTCTGTGATAGTTTTTTCTGGAGGTGGCTTAGGAGTACAAATGTCGTCATCTTCACTAAAGTAATCTTGAAATCCCAAATCTTCAATGTTTGTTACCATGGCAATGTGAGAAAACTCCTCAAAGACCTCCTCAATTAAAGATCCCTCATGAATGTCTTCATTAATCTTTGCAATGGCTTCCTCTTCAGGTAAGTTTGGAACATACATATGATCATCATTATTGAAGTGGACCAGGGAACATTTTGAATCTTCCATATTTTCTGTTAAAGTGAAATGCGGAGGGTCCTCAACAATGTCCTCAATCAAGGATGCTTCATGAAACTCTTCAATGGGATCATCATGGATCATTCTCTCAAAGTCAAATTGTGCTCCAGGGAGAATGGCACCATGATTTTCAATAAGCTGCATAATCTCTTCTTTAGTGAGAGAGGCTATAGGAACCTCCACATATTCAATGTTCTCTGTCATGACAACACAAAGAGGCTCACGGTTTTCCATGTGATATTCTATCTCGGGTAAGAAGTAAGCCAAGGATTTTTCAATGAATCTTTCCACAGTGTCATCATCATACTGCCACTGCTTTAAGAAAATTCTAAGGAAGCATGAAAGGGAGGTAATACACTTGTTAGGAAGGTCCTCAGTAAACCAATAATAAGCCTCTCCTTCCAGAGTACCCGCAAACATTTGCATCATATTATCTTCGTACAAAACATTGAAGTCAGCCAGAACCTTAAGGAAAGACATGATGTGTTGGACGACTGGATCACCATTTCCATAAAACCTCGGAAAATAGCTTGATATATCCTCCTCACCATAGTGAAAGTTAGGAAAACCTGGGATATATGCAAAATTGAGGGGAGGATATGCACTAGCAATTTGATCACCAGACTCTTCATCATCCATATTGGTGTCAAAAGCGTCAGTCTGAAATAATCATGGAGGCCAACTCGTACTGAATCAAAGGAGTTGTCAGAATGATGAGCTTTTAAGTTTACTGTGTCGCATGGGCTCATCTACACACAACCAGTCTCAACAAATCTATGAGATACAAGGGTTTTATCCCTTCAATGGAGTCGCCAATGTGAGAAAAATAATATGCATTCAAAGCTCTCACAAAAATATTTTTTGTTTTACTTTGAAATTTTATAAAGAGAAAAAGGTTAGTGGAGTCGCCAGATGAAAGAATAAAGGTCTACTCTAAACAATCATCAAACAAAGTAGAAACAAAAAAGGAGAAAACAAAAAGTCGTGACCCGGGAATAGAAAGGTTTATCCCCGGCAACGGCGCCAAAATGTTGCCGCCTAATACACACCTGGGGGGGACGCGGCAGGAAACCTTCAAGCCGCTCGGTGTGTCCTTGGGGGCAAGTGAGAGTCAAGTGCTGTCACCTGATTACTCGACTCCTCCGTCTAGGCTTACTCCTAGCGAAGCCAAGGGGGGTGGTCCCTATGAAAAATAATCTAAGGCTTTTAATCTACAACAAAGATAAAAGTCTATTCTAGGAGTTAAAGATGACGAGATGATAAAATTATAACAACAAAGCACTGCTTGTGAATTAAATCAAATAGCTAACCCAACATAAGATTAATGAGCATTCACGACATTTATGATTGACTTAAACACAGAAAATTAAAGACCAGTGCCGAGAATGTAAAAATGCTTGTAAATACTGTTGTGTGGGGTTGCTTGTGTAGTCTCAGTGAAAGTATTGCAGTGGCTCGGTTGTTAAATTTTATAGTTATTAGATGAGTAGTTAAGGAGTGGGTTGATTCTTGGTTTGGCCCAAAAGAAAACCTAAACTTCGAACTGAGTGCTCTAGCAACCTTACCAAGTGTCCAACCAGGCGAGGATGAACCCGCTTAAGAACCTGCTGACTCTGTGGATTCAGTCCATGCAACCTCCCGAGTTCTTAGGATTGGATTCTGATGGATTATCCTATTAACACTAATTACCTTGCACCCGTTTCTGATTGAGCCAACTGTTCCGACTAAGCTGCAGTGGTCAAGAGCATACTCCGAGTTTGGGGCGTTGTTCGTTTTATTAAATAGGTATCAGTGGATGATTAATCTACACTAAACCCCAAGCATAAAGCAAGGGGGGTTAATTTTAGGATTAAATTTTAAGCACAGAATAATAATTTGAAATAAACACAAAAGCATATAAAATGATAAACGGGTCCTTGGAGGACGTTGTGTGCTTGAGTGTGTTTATTTAATTACTACTGCTTGAATGAAAACTAATCTAAAACGAAAAATAAAAAAAATAAAAAAAGGGAAGGGTGCGAATCCCCCCTGGGGGGATTGGGTTCAGGCGCTGGAATTGCCTGCTGTGCTCTTTTTATTTTTTATGATTTACACATGAAGCTCAAGAAACACTGCTGGTCCTTTAACTAGGCACCAGTACAGTTTACAAATGTTAGAATGATGTAAGGGAGGTAAAACTAGCTCCCCGGATGGCTACGAACACCTCCGAATCTCAGAGTTTGAGCTTTAAAAGGTTCGGACCTGCTAAAAGACAAAAAAAACCAGCGAACTGAATTAGTCTTAAAAATGCCAAGAAACACTTAAAAAGTGTCTTTGACGTTGCTACAAAAAAATGCAAAAATTTCTAACTTAGCTAGCAACCTAGAACTAAATAACAATGAAGCTATTAGACTCTTTAGATTGCTACTTGCTTAGATCTATTAATCAAATGAACTTTGAAGCAAGATTTAGATTTAAATAGGACAGTAACCGAGATAGAATAAAAAAAATGGATCTAGAAAAGTGAAACCATGGGGGTTTGAGCAAGTGAAGAATGGGCAATGGAGTCAAGCTCCCTGATGCACCGGTAAGATCGAGACTTGGTTCGTATTTACTGAAAGAAGGCACGATCTAGCATGTTCGTGGACTTCTCCAGCTTAGGCTACCTGTAGACAGCTGCAAACAACTAGCAAGGGGATAAGAGTATATGTGTAAATGAACAACAGAAAACTTGAGAAATAATAGATTCAAACAAGAGATCATACTACTTCTAGCATTCTAATATCATTGACAAAAGTAAGCAACCTATAAAGCATTACTCACTATTCCTTATGAAAGATAACTTTCCTTTTAAAAGACATACAATCCCGACAATACTAACTTATGCAACACGATACAGTTTACCTCAAATGTAACAAGCATGAAGATCCAACCAAAGACAATCACCAGACTAGCCTCCAAAGCCTTCTTTATTAAATTCAGAAAAATATTGCAATACAAATATAAGCAGAGGTTCCACACTTTCTGATCAATACAATGGAGCCAAGCTCCTCAATTTATAGCAGATGGTAAGTGAGCTAGGGCGTAAAACCCTAAGAGACCAAACTCCTAACTTGTAGAGCAAGCAAAGCTCATAAGCCAATGAGAATCACCACCATACTTGGACAAAAGCTTGAAAAATGGAAGTTGCCCTCCTGTGAAAGTATCTCATGCGTGAGGATGAGGATGGTAAGTGGATGTTTCCACAATTCATAGCTTTTCACGTGAGCTTTGTTTGGTTGATAAAATTAGTAGCTGAACATATGTTGATCATGCCACCACAGAAGATGGGAGAGCCCACCACTTACACTACCCATTATGAAAGCCGTACGGCCAATCCATGTGAAGGAGGAATTCGAACTTTTGATGTTTCCAAGCTTTGTTGTGTTGGATTCTGATTGGTTGCAATAACTGGCAGCCCATCCAAGTGGGGTATGCCACCTCAATACTTATCATCAAACAGAACATACACAGCCATGTGGAGCCATCGGTCAGCGCACATGAGGAGAAAATCGAGTGGGATGTTTCCATACTGCGTTGAGGTGGTGGGGTTAGTTGCTTTTAAATGGTGACCATGTGGATAATGCCACGTTACTTGTAGAAGCCGCCCCCATCTTTCTCGAAGCTATCCTCAACAAAAACAAACAAGGCCGTGAAGGGAAGCTGGCCCACGTGAAATATAACCGTACGGATTTGGTGTTAAAATCTTCAATCTTTAAAATGGCCAAAACAAAATGCTTTGATACTCTAGCATAGTCGCCCCTCTATTGTAAATATGCCATGTCATATAGGATGGCCCCCCACTTGAACTCACTCTCCATATATTAAATCCGTACGGTTGCTCACGTGTGAGGATGGAGCATGGAATATAATATTCCAATTTTGACTTTTTAATAAATTTTTAACATATGCTTTCTCCCTTAGCATAGTCGTCCATCTTAGTTGACTTAATCCATGTCATTTGGAATGTGCCAAAATTCCACTTTTTGAATATTTTAATTATTTGCCAAAGTGCATTTTGATGTTTTTCTGGCATTAAAGTGCCACTTTGTAGCTCTGATAGGCAAAACTGCTCCACGGGGGTTCTCGGTCACCCGAAATGTAGGAAAACTGGGTACCGGGGTAAAGAGGGTGCTCTGAGCTTGAAAACGAGCATCCCTGCGTCGAATTCCGACTCCGGATAAGACTTTTATCACTTTTTGAAATTTTTTAATTAAACCATTAAAAAATGGCTTAAAAATGCGGAAAAATATTTTTTCTCGGAATCGACTGAAACTTCAGGAGAACCTAGTACATGACAAAACGATAAAATTCTAGCGTCTAGCATGTTCATACATGTTGCAAAATGGGCTCTAATAATCCCCTAAGGCCTAACCCCCACTTTGGGCATTCCAGCTTTGGAGGAGCAGGAGAAAACCTCATCGATTATACTCGGCTAAAGGCAAGGCATAATCGACAAGGGAAAAAACTCCTTGGAATACCTTCTTTGATTGTTAAGTCCTAGGGAACCGAGTCACTCAAAGACCACCATGCTAGTACGCTTATTACAAACCCCGTGGGGCACGGTCATGTACTGCAAAACATTAAAAAAAGGGGCCCTGAACAGGCCAAACTTGGAACTTCTGAACTCTGATAAGCACAAGTGACTTGTGCGACATTGGCGGCTCACTGAAGTCCAACTAAAGTGCAACTTTAGGTGGTAACAGTCCCGATGTTTGGCATTGGCTCGAACTCCCCCTAGTCACTTGAGATGTTGTTGGCTAAAACTGAAAGCTCATGTTCTACCTATGGAAACTAAAAATTCGCCCATGGAAACAAAAAAGGGCAAGAGCAATGAAAAGCTAAAAATACTCCCCGAAGAGTATAAGAAAGGTCCAAAAAGCAATGGTTCTTAAAAGTTATATCTAAACAATTGCTGACCTTATAAATATGAGAAAAACATGCCCTGGATGCAAGCTGCAACTAGTTGTGCTTCTCAGCACATCTGAAATCCGAAGGGTTATGTAGGCCAAAAAGGCCATGGAATAAAATTGAATGATCCTAATGAACCTGGATCAACTTGATGTAGACATGATGCCTAAGTTGAATAAACACTCTCTAAACAACTTATCCATTTGTGAGGCACAGCCATCCCCCGTGTTATTTTGTCCAGCACAGAGTTTGTAGCTTCCCCCTTCTCCCAGTCCAAAGTATTTTTGAGTTAAGTTAGACAAGTCAAACCCTTGGCCCAACCTTGCTCCTAGCCTTCATCCTTCACTAGCAGTTTGACCATGTCCAATGGGTGAGTTGGTTATTTGAACTATTGTGCAAGTAATTTTATATAACAACGGAATATGTTAACTTGATTAATGCCACTGAATGGAATTTATACTTTGAGCTTAGCTGTGGGAGTGATTAGAGAAGCATTGTCTTAGTCTACTGATGTGATTTATCCTTGATTATATATATTCTTGGGATCCGTGATGATGTGGACCATGTATGGATGATTATTGATGATGATTTATGGGCCCACATGTTTGATGATGATATCATATGATGGACATATGATGCAGATGATGTTTGATCCAGTTCAGCAGGTTTATTATTACTTCAGATCAGCAGATTATACATTGTCCATATATGGTGGACCCTACAGCGGGCCCATTAGGGCAACCCAGGGTGTATGAGTACTCATTCCTAGTGGATTTGGGTCTTCTGGATCCATTGAGACACTTATCTTTCAGTTCCGGGCACTTCTGACAGTGATTGATGCAGTTTTACACTTGTTGACCAGATTGGGGGCTGATTTCCCAGCCTGAGCAGCAGGGGCCCCGAGAGGCCAGTTCACCTAGGGCGCTGATGATGGAGGGGGTGGTCCAGCCACTTGTTTTTACCATTTACCCCCCCTTCCGGAGAGCCTGGTGGGCTCAGATGGACAGCGCTAGCACCCTAGGAGGTAGTTTTGGCACTTTCACAGTTCCCGAGGCAGTTAAAAAATGGGATAAAGTGGTCACTGAGGAAATCGATTTGGGCAATTGAGGCAAGGTTTTGGCATTTGGTCTTCACAGAGGTCTTCCAGAGTGGCATCACTATCTTCCAGTCAGTTTTCACCATGTGGGTATGCCCGTATTGATCACAGGAGGACATTTACTGCTTGACTGTCATGGATTCTGAGGACAGTTTTGGTCATTTTTATTATATTGGACATATTTTATTATTTTATTGTGCTTTGGGGATGAGCTAGTAAGGATTAATACCTCCTAGCCCCACCATGAGCTTATTTTATCATGTCCTAGTCATCATGAGGTGGATTATTGTACTTTTTACCTCTCTAGTGGGATGACGTCACCCTCCATTGTACCATTTAGTGAGGGCGCTTTTGTTATTTTGAGTGATCCATGTGATATATTGTTATGGGTCATCTTAGCCATTGATTGTATGATGAGATCTTATAATCTCAACCACTCATTTGATGTAGTATTATGAAGTGGTATAGGGTTTTGGTCTTTATTATCCTATATAAGGAGGAGACCCCCCATTGTAAAGCTCACCTTTGGAGCTCTGGAATATTGGAATAGAAGATTTTTTGTGGAGCACATCTCTCTTGGCTTGTGGATTCTCTTGCATATTGAATATAAAGTATCTCTTCTATGTATCATTGTGGATTTTGGTGTTTTTGCTAACCTTTTGACAGGAAAGTCGAATTGGAGAGAGGAGGGCGACTTTTTGAGGGTTATTGTTGGAGGGATCCACATATTCTCTCTTGGGTTGATCTTGTGACAGGGAGTATCATTATTGTATCTTCGTGACATAGTTGATGCTTTCTATTACATCTTTCTACCATTTTCATAATCATCTTGCTTGACTTGTTTCTTTGATCTTGTCTTGTAGGAGGAGGACGATTTGGCTATCTTGGAGAAGGGCGATTTGGTTGGAGCACTTGGATCTCACTCTTGAATATAAACATAGGAGAATGCTATCAACTTGCAAGGTGGCCATAAGCAATTGAGGTAAGATCTACAAGGTATGTGCCTCTTTCATCCATTCTATCTTCATTGGTCATAAAACCCTAATTAAATCAAAACCCTAATTTGGTATTTTTTTAGATCTACTTAGATCCACCCTTGCATTTGAAAAGATTTTAAGAACCCACCTCTATAGGATCCACCCCTAGTTGGATCTATAGTTTGGTGGTGATTGGCTAAAAATTGACACACCTTTCAATGCAAAAAGCCTTCTTGAACCTAAATCGATTTTCCTAAGAGAAGCTTGTTGGGTAGGATCTAGCACATGGGTAGGTGAGATCCCACTTGAATTGACATCTAGACACTTGATAACCTATACCCATATCCTTACTTTGGTGAAAACTACCTTGTGGACATCTCTCCATGTTTTGAGGGGTTGAAACCCCCTTTTGATTTTCTTGGTACCTTAAAACTTAGATCTACTAAGATCTACCCATTGGATTTACTTGAAACTTTGAAGGAACATAGATCGGGGTACTAACATCCCGGATCTACATTTTGGTGGCCATTGGACTTGGTTTGGTCCACCAAACCCATTTTTTGACCCTCCTTGAGCAAGTCGCACCCCCTTGATTTTCTGAGTTGGTCCACTTCTAGGAAGTGGGTGTTTGAGATTTTAGTGGATTTGGAATGCCCATGCCTTGAAACCTAGGTCTAGACTGTCCTTTTGTCCCGATCTACCTTGGGGATTGCATTCCTTGTTTTAAGGAATTGTGGTCCACTTTTGGTCTTCACTTAAAAAACCTAGATCTAGTAAGATCCAACCATTGGATCTCATCCAAACCACTTGACTTGGCTTCTAGGTGTCCCGATCTACATTTTGACATCCTTCTTGACCCCATTAGCCCATCCAACAAGGCACTAGTCCTTCTCCAAGCAAAGCGCACTTCTTGGGATTAGTGTCAAAACCTAGATCTAGCACATGGGTAATCCTAGAACCAACTCTAACTTGTAGATCTAACCTAGATCTAGCCTATAGTACTATCCTCACACTTAACTTCACCTTGTGGGCCCACCTTAAACCATTTCACACTTCCCAAGGTAACAAGACCCACTTGTGTAAACACATGGTACTATACTTGGCAATCATACCCCATCAAGTGGCCTAAACCATACATAGGTTGAAACACTAACTATCCATTACACCACCTTCAACCATACCTTAAACATTAGGTCCACTTAGCCTTGCATTGGTTTCCGTAACTCACCATTTACTCACCCTTTGAAACCTTTGCTTGGGTCCAATCAACTGTGATTGGGGTATAGGGTCTCCCCCTTGGTCTAGTTATATCTTGACCTAAAGCGAAGAGTGCCTCGGTTGACGTGACTCCCGCATTGCATTGGGAACCGTGGCATCTCTTAGGTCACCTCTTTAGTTGCCTGACTCCTCTACCGTCCCGGATGGGATACCTCTAGGGGCAACTACAAGTTGTGTGATAACAGTAACTTTACAACAAAATTCCATGAGATAATAACCCAAATGGGCCTCTCTTTATAGTAAAACACCCTAGCTAGCCCTAGGTCGAATTAGTAATGAGCATGTAGGTCGAATCCCAATCAATCAATGGCTTGGCAAGTAAACATAGGTTAGAGTCGAGTTTTGAGGTTGGTAGGAGTGGGCATGTGGCAAGCTCGAGTGGTAGAAGGCATGGGAAGTATCACCCAACGAATAAGCAAGCTACAACAAGGAAGGGCGTGAGCTAAGGGTAGAATGGCGTGAGTTTGAAGGAGGATGCGAGTTAGTATGGGGATGGCAAGTGGCATAGGTAGGTACTAACTCGCATGGATGAGAGCCAAGCTAAACCACTAACCAATGAGCACACTCCAACAAGGCTAGAACTCGACTTTGATAGAGATTGACGTGAGCATGGTGAGGATTGTGAGTAGGTTGTGGTGGATACACGTGGTAGCAAGTAGGTGCAGGCTCGAATCACAAAGGCAGCCAAGCTTGGTAGGTGTGGTGAGTCATGAGGGCGCCCACCTTATCATTAATACAAAACCACCAACCCATCTATCAACTAACATTTCATCAAATCGATTTTTTGCATGGAGAGGGCGAATTAGCTTGAGTGGATAATCTTCTGGTGACTGGATGGTTGACTGGGAAGGCTTGGAGTTGATTGGAATCTTCCTAAATGCTCATTGCCATGTCATTTAGCATTTTATTTTAATCAAATTGATTAATTTTGGAGAGATTTGGATTATCTCCAAAATATTCAATTTTATTATTTTAATTAATAATTTCTCTGTAAATGACTTTTCAGAGAAAATATTAATTATGAGGCTGAATTGACATCCGAAAGTTGGGTTTAGCTGCTCCATGGGTCATGTGTGATTTTTGGCTTATGAAACGAGCCATCAAACACTAAATTCAGACCCCGGATGACTGACATATTACAGACTCAAATTTCTCTATTTAAACTAGAGAGAAATTTAATTAAAAAATTTAAATAATTAAAAAATTAAAAACCCCAATTCCGACGCGTCCGGTAAAAATTTTTCTGGGGGTCCTAGAGACTTAGGACACGACCAAAACCTATTCTAATAGTGTCTAGCAGGTTTATACATTACAGTTGGACCCTAATAACCCCCCATGGCCAAATTTCCAAAATCGGGCATTCCAGCTTTGGAGGAAGCGGGAGAAAAACCAAGAGATTATATTTTGCCTGAAGCAAAGTATAATCTGATGGTGAAAAAACTCCCTGGAATACCTTAGTTGTTTAATCCAGTCATGGGGAACCGAGCCACTCAGACCCTACTAGCACACTTTGATACAAACCCCCATGGGGCCATGGTCATGTCGACTCAAAAACAAAACTGGCTAGACCCAAATATAATGAAACCCAGATACTCTGGAAGTGAACACTGATGTGTTCCAACACTGGCGGCTCAATAAGGTTTCAACTATTGTACAAATCAGTTGATAACACATTGACAGGAATCACACTAAGCGGCATAATCTTGGGCATATTTATGAAGTGTAGGACAACAGTAACCAATGGAGAGAATTTTCTTAGCAGTCCTTTCTGCAAAAAAAGCCCGCCACATGGTTCATCATGACAGGCCTTCAGGATATCATAGACCTCATTCTCTCAACGCAACGACAAAGAATCTGATCACGCCCAAGCTTGAATCAGTAACCACAAATCCATGTAAAAGGGCCACTTTTCTGAATCTGTCCACAATGCTCCTTATAAGAGAACTGTGGTAGGAATTTCCCAGCTACTAAATAAATGACAATGTCCACAAACCAAGGTGTGCTAGCATAAACTGGAAAAATGTGCTCGGCAAGAAAGGAATCATCCAAAGGTTCATCCTCTAGACTGCTAGCTAGTCGAGACAAAATGTAGAACAAGATTCTCCTAACCAAGGTCATCAAGTATAGTCATGTCAAACTCTTGAAGAAATAACAACCAAGGAATATTTCTACCATTAATGACTTGTTTATTCATTAAATACTTAATGGCAGAGTGATCAATATGAACAAACAGAGGATACCCAGTAATGTAATGGCGAAATTTATTGATAGCATAGACCACAAAAAGAAACTCCCTTTTGGTTACAGTGCTTTTTAACTCAGCAGCTGCAAAATTCTTGCTGATATAGTAACTAGCATACATATTTGCAGCATCCTTTTGTCCCAAAACTACACCAAAACTTTTATTAGAGTCATCAGTATAAATATGAAAAGGAAATTCCCAATTTGGACCATGCAAAACAAGCTTTGTTGCAGGTTTGTCTTAAGCTAGGGCCCAAGAGAATACCATGTCCTTGGAAAGAAGAGTATACAAGGGAGCCGCAATCTTGCTAAAACCTTGAATAAACCGTCAGTAATATCTAACATGTCTTTAAAATCTGCAAACATCCTTCTATTTTTGTGGGACACAAATATCTTTAATTGAAGTGAGTTTTGCAGGGTCCACTGGAGTACCTCTGGTAGAGATATGGTTCCCTAATACAATCCCCTCCATCATCATCATAAAGCATTTCTCATTACTCAAGTAGAGGTTCATGGTCAGACAACATTTAAGCACTATTTCTAATTTGGTCAGGGCTTTTTCAAAAGCATCTCTAAATACAGTGAAATCGTCATCAAGACTTCTACAAAGTCAAGGATCAGATCAGAAAAGTACTTAATACTACTCACTAGAAAGTTCTAGGTGCATTGCACAACCCAAATGGAAACACATGGTAACCAAAAAATCCCCCAGGACAAGTGAAAGTGGTTTTATCTTGATCTTCTAGGGTACTTTAGATTTGGTTATACCCTCTAAAATGTTGAGAAAAAAAGAAATAATTCTTTCTGAATAGGGAGTCCAAGACTTGATCAATAAATGGCAAAGGGAAATGGGATTACTTTATTAAGTTCCTGATAGTCTACACAAATTCGCCACTTGCCTCCCTTCTTTGGTACAATTACTAATGAGGATATCCACTCCCTATAAGATAGAGGATAAATGAACCCAATGGTTAACAGTTTCTAAGTTCTTCTTTAACAATATCCTTAAGAGTTGGATTCATTTGTTGTTGAGGTTGATGGATTGGGCCATGCCCATCTTGGATGTACATATGATTCATGTAGATGATGGGGTCAATACCTATCATATTCTTATAATCCTAGGCAAAGGCAGATAAATAACTCTACTATAGACTCTTCAGCAATTACTATTGATTTGATTGTAGCTGACTATTGATGTTAAGGAATTTTCTAGGCAAAATTTCAGCAAGCACAACCCTAGAATCATCAAATGCCACGGTCCTATCCTCCGCCGCATCATCAAATGCATGAGAACAATGCCCCAGGCCATTATTCAAGCATAGTTCATAGCCCTTCACGATTGATACCATCTTTGGTCTAGTCTCCTTGTCCATCTGGTTTGAGGAGATGTTGACTCATCAACTGACAAAGATCACTACCCTTACCTTGCTTGCCACTCTTCAAAAGCCATAGCCACTTCCAACAATTCTTCTTAGGTTCACAGTTGGTTTGAAGAGGTCACCTATCTACTTCAATCGATAGGTATCTTGATGGACCACCTCCCTCCTTTCAGATATTCTCTTAATGCCCCTGACCAAGTCGTACCAACCAAGCAAGAGTTTAATAGAATTATTAATGAAGACATCTTCAAATAGTATGTTCGGGTTATTTGGGTCAACCCGGGAGATTAAACCTTGAGATGGCCTTCTATGCAAAGCATTTCATGGAGCTGAGGGATGGCCTTATTGTTCAACCCCCTTACACACTTAGGCACTAGATGCATGCTCTCAAGATTCTTCTCAAACAGTTTTGAGTGAGGTCTCATCGGCTTCGAGTTGAAACCGACCATCATATCAAACAAGGCAACGGGACTGCTAGATCTACCATCTTCTTGAGACCAAGACGAAGATGCACTTCATCTTCCGGTGTCCCATATATTGCAAGATTAGAGGCCAATTTCACTATCTTTTCAGCGTGTCTCAAAACACTCCCTCTACCATCTTCTGATTCCCAGACCAAAGATGCCTCGCTCTTTACATGACGAAGGCCCTTGGCATTAGATCTCACTCACTCCAGCCATTTCTATCCAATCCAAACACCTCCAAGTCAATCACTTCTTTCTTTCCAACATTCCCAACATTCCCAACAAATAGAGGCACCAAAAGGCGGGCAAACAACAACACTTCATCAATCGTTAGATCCATGAAACACAGAGGACACCCCAGCTCAGTGAGTGAGGCACTTACAAGGGTGTCACCTTAGATCTCAGCACAGTTCACACAACACCAATAGACAAGGGAATTCCTCCAAATATTGATATAGGCGTACCTCTTTCAAATAGAGAGACATATCTTAGACCAAATCTCCCAGCTCTGCCTCTTCCAAATCCTCCGATCAATCTTCTATCATCAACTTCTTCTCTTTGGCCTTAGATGTTAGGAGAGAGTGCACTAAGGGTTTTCAATCATCTCCCCTTAGGTGATACAACATTTCCCCGCTCCCTTATCGAAGGTTTTGTTTGTGGGTTCTCAACAATACTTGCATGTCCCTGCGTGACTAATCAGTTTTTCCGTCTCATGATCTTACAGTAAAGGTCTTATCTAGCATAGCATATTTTAGATTTTCTTTTACCATGCTTTTATAGGAGCGGCCTTTGCGCTCCACTTTGTATTTATTACTATTGTATTTAGCAGTCCCTTTGACCTATTTGTGGTTAGTAATTGGACATTAATAAATTTATCTTATCTTATCTATGACTGGAGGTTCTTTGAATGGCATTCATGGATGGACAGAGATTCCCAAAAGTCATTTTGGGTGAGAATCTCCAGGCCCTTGTATATTGGTGGTTTTATACAGAGTTTATCAATTGTTAATGGCCCTATCAGGTTCTGATCTTGGGGCTTTTCAAAAGCCAGTTTTTTCCATGTTTCTAAGACAGATTTACTTCTAGATTTTCCAGACTGTCGAAGCTATGGCTTGCACTCTTTATTGTATCCTCTTCGGAGTGTTATCCTTGGAAAAAAAAATCTCTGTATAAGGTCAATGTGCCACATGACAAGGCACCCACGTATTGATGATAATTTATGGCTAATAAATAGAGAACCAACGCTCCAATCATCTAGGGAGCTGCAGTTATCATAGTTTCCTTCTACGTTACCATCTTATCCTGATTGCCTACAAGCCATTTATATTTTAAAGTTGATACAGAAGCAACTAAGAACACATATGTTGATTTTTACAATGCAGATAACTATGCTGTTTTCTCACCTTTGTAAGAAATATTATTTGCCTGATGTATAGATATACAACAGAGTTTCTTTTCTTTGCAATGTTGTCCGCAGACTCATCACCAGAGAAACAATCAGGCATGATAAATGTGACCAATGTTTCTTTTGTTCTTAATGCAGAGCAATGATTTGTTCTCTCTGTTTCTAGACGAAACAATGACTTATTCATGTGGAATCTTCAAGGTTTGTCTTGGTTTATCTATATCTCAGTAGCTATTTTAATCTTTACTGCTTAAGCGCTTAGATTTTATAAAGCTAAGATTGATCTTTGTGCAAAGCCGCAAACATCTAACAATCCTTATGTACAGATATCATAGTGAACTTGAAATGAATTTTCTAAAAATTCTTTCTCATATTGCAAACAATAAATTCATATCTACCGCACATGATATCTTGTAAAATCATGTTTCGAAATGAATTTCAGGGGCCAGAGGACACGTTGAAGGATGCACAGCTACGAAAATTATACTTATTGATAGACAAAGTGAGCTTACCTTGGTAGTAGCATATATTCATATTCAAATCATTCCCTTAATACAATTCCTATGAACATGCAAACTCCAACTTTGACTGGATCTTCATGAAACGACAATTAATTCATTGTCTTCAAATATTTCATATAGGCTCAAATAGATACCAGCCATGAGGTGCTAGAAATTGGTTTTGGGTGGGGAAGCTTAGCCCTAGAGGCTGTCAAGCGAACTGGATGCAAATATACTGGTATCACTCTATCAGAAGAGCAGTTGAAGTTTTCACAAGAGAGAGTAAACCAGGCTGGGCTTCAGGTAAACCCTTCCTGTTTTCCTACAGCATACTAGCATAAACTGATTCACTCATGTTCTGTAATAGTGGAGATACTAAACTAAATCACACCATATTGTTATGGCATCCCAAGGATCACCAATTTCCCTTGCATGGTACTCTCTTTCACTTGCTATAATATGTTTCTGTGGTGTTTATATATTTTATTCAGATAGAAACAAGATGAGAGGCACATTACATAATCCTAATTTTTATGTACATTGATCTCCTAGACCCACTTTTTGCTATTTAAGTATTATGAAGATGTTAATCAAGTGTTTTTCTTTCTTAATGTCTTTTATTGAAGATTTGAATAAACACAAGTTGACTCTGACTAGATCTAGTCCAATTGAATTCAAGCTTAAAGTTGGCAAGCATATGCAAATTACTATCTTAAGATGGTATATTCTCAAAGACACAAAACGGAGAGCCCAGTAGGTGAAAGAAAAAATAAAAGGCAATACGACACACATATAACTACATCACGGCATAAAAATTCTCAAACTTGATGACACTTTGTTCAACAAAATAAATTCATATGCGATATGCTACAGATCACTGATTCTCTACTGACATTGATAGCTGAGAAAGAAATTGATGAGTTTCCTCATAATCAGAAGCTGTGCCTAGCACTACAATGACTCGTCACACAAAAATTTCACACTTCGCAGAACTAGTATTACACAATTGTTCTTGTTTGTGTTTTCACTGAGTTCAATGCTTCTACCATAATAAGACTAGAAATTTTGGCACTATGAAGTCTTCTTATAGTAGGAGCTACCAGATTATTCCAAATTCACTTCATTTATATACCCGAGAAATGAACTGTCAAGTATCCCAATGTTTTTCTGAATTGATATATTTGCTCCTAAGAGTATTTCTATCATTTGTAATGAAAGTCTATGATAGGAAATTATTGTGTACAGTTTTCAAAAGGAATTTCAATGTATATATTGTAAGTATACAATAGGTTCAAAGAGATTGTCAAGATTCAAGTTATTGCAAATTACATCTCTGATAAATGAAATATATTCCTTGTGTCAATATATTTCATTATCTGCATGGCACCTCACTGACCTGTTTTCTAATGCAACTAGCTAATCATTTTGTTTTGAGATTTTACCATCGTCTGTTGGTAAAGCACAAACACTACAACAAATTGTGGCATAAGTGTATAAATCTCATGAAGCACAAAAAATTTACATTTTGGAGAACATACCAACTTTTATTTTGTGGCTTATCAATGTTCACCAAGTTATCAATGTCTCTTCCATATTTAATCAAGAAAAATATGAAAAAGGAAAAAGCTAGAGACTGAGAAGGATTGGTCTCTTTCCACCGGCATCATCATGTGACAGTTAATGTTATCATATTCAACTTAAAAATCAGTACCCAAAAACATTTACCAAGTTCAGTAGACTGAAAAACGTTCTCAACCTCCTCTGTGAGTCGTTCCACGGTGAATCCCTGTTCACCTTTGGTAGCTATACAGTGATGGTGACATATAAGACAACAATATATTTAATTTTATGTTGCACTAGTTTCCGGAATGTGGGAACCTTGGGAATGTGGGTATGAGTATTGGATACATCTAGAGGTTTCCCCTAAATTTGCAGGAAACAGCAGGTTGGGAACAACAATAATATATATTAAAAAAATAATTAAAAACAAAAAAACTAATCCTTAAATATAAGTATTGATTTTGTCATTAATAAATTTAAATTATAATACTATTATACTACTAATCATTATATGATTATGTTAGATTTTCATCATTTAATTCAATATGATCTAGGATCTTATCTGAGAGAATAACATGTACAGCAAATCAAACACAAGAGACAAGAGACACAAAGAGTTTCATCGGGGAAACCATAAAGGAGAAAACCCCGCAACTTCCTCAGAGATAGAATGAGCAACAATACAAAACCCCAAAAGATAGAAATGGTCTCCAGCAGCTTCTCTCTTCTTCACTTGTGCGAACTCCTCCTCTCTCTCACTAATGCGCAAATGAGTGAGTGAGTGAATGTGTAAATAGAGAGGAGCACCCTCTCTATTTATACTTTACCTCTACTTCGACTTGTCATGGAAAATCGGGTTCTCAGACAACTTCACACAACTCTGGTTGTCGCAATATATACAAGTAGCATCCAACTGGAGATCAAATAAATCAGACAGTAGCTTCCTCAGCGATACTGCCTCACAACTAGCTGAACAAGCTGCAACATACTCTACTTCAGCTGTACTTAGTTCCACGCAGGACTGCTTCTTGCTAAACCAAGAGATCACACTTGATCCCATACTGAAGCAGCACCTCGAAGTGCTCTTCCTATCAATGGCACTGCCTGCCCAATCCGAATCAACATAACCCTCCAGGTTAATCTTCTTATTCGCATCATACTTGAGCCCATAATCCACTGTACCCTTCAGGCACCTCAGAATATGCTTTGCAACAATCAAGTGAACATGTCTCGGATCCATCAAGAACTGGCTCAATGTGTTCACAGCAAAGCAAATATCTGGTCTCGTATTCGTCAGGTACATCAAGGATCCAATCATCTGACGATACATCGTGGCATCAACCGACTCTAATGAAGCATCATTCAATAACTTCAGGTTCGATGCCATAGGTGTGGCCATGGCCTTGGAGTCTGTTACCAACTTTTTGTACCATAGTTGGATTTTCTGGAGAGCCGCCATTTTACAAACATGATAAATGTTTGATTCCAGTGTATCAGATGATCCAACATATTGTAGCTAGCCAGTTGTGGTTAGCTTGTTTTGTTTTTTGAGTCGACATGACCATGGCCCCATGGGGGTTTGTAATAAAGTGTGCTAGTAGGATCTGAGTGCCTCGGTTCCTCATGACTGGATTAAGCAACTAAGGTATTCCAAGGAGTTTTTTCCCTTGTCAATTATACTTTGCTTAAGGCGAGATATAATCGATGAGGTTTTCTCCCGCTCCTCCAAAGCTGGAATGCCCTATTTTGAAAATTTGGCCATGGGGGGTTATTAGAGGCCAATTAATGTATATAAGCCTACTAGACACTGTTAAAATAGGTGTCGGTCATGTCCTAGGTCCATAAAACCCTCAGAAAAAAATTTTGAAAAAATTTTACTGGGTCTGTCGAAATTTGGGTTTTATTTATTTTTTAAATTTAATAAATTTCTCTATAGTTTAAATAGAGAAATAATAATTTGTAATATGTCAGTCGTCCGGGGTCCGAATTCAGTGATTGATGGCTCGTTTCATAAGCCAAAAATCACACATGACCCATGGAGCAGCTAAACCCAACTTTCGGATGTCAATTCAGCCCCGTAATTAATATTTTCTCTGAAAAGTCATTTACAGAGAAATTATTAATTAAAATAATAAAATTGATTATTTTGGAGATAATCCAAATCTCTCCAAAATTAATCAATTTGATTAAAATAAAAGGCTAAATGACATGGCAATGAGCATTTAGGAGGATTCCAATCAACTCCAAGCTATCCCAGTCAACTATCCAGTCACTAGAGTGTTATCCAAGCTAATTCGCCCTCCACATGCAATTTTCGATTTGGTGTGTTGTCAAGTCGTGTTTGGGTTGGTGATTGAACATTAATGTGGAATAGGAGCCCTCACACCTACCAAGCTTGGCTCCCTCTACTAATTCGAGTTCACACCTACTAATCTACACATGTCACCCATCTAAACCAACTCGCATATCCCCAACCCTCACGTCAATCTCCATTTGCTTCACGTCTAAGCCTTGTTGGAACTCATTTATTGGTTAGTGAAATCATTGATTAGCTTGGCTTTCGTTAGAGTGGAGTTAGTGCCTACCTCTACCACATGTCTCCACCATACTAGCTCGCATTGCCTCCACAAGCTCACGCCCTTCCTACCCTAGCTCACGTCAATCCCCATTGAAGCTCGCACCTCCTTGTTGTAACATGTCTATTGGGTAATGATAGCACTCATACCTTCCTCCAAAGTCGAGTCTTGCCACCTCATGCCATTCCACCTACCATAAACTCGACTTTAACTATTGTTCACCTCTCCAAGCCTTGGATTGATTGGAATTCGACTTACCTACCATTTGCCAATTCAACCTAGGGTTTAGTGTAGTGTCTTTTGCTATAAAGAGAGGCCCTTAAGGGTTATTATCTCATGGATTTCTTATGCATCGAAACTCTGATGAAATTGTAAGTGCTTTTAATTGAGAATAAAGTTGAGACTTTGGAGGTCAAAATGTGGAGGCTCTTGATGTGCATTGCTTCACTTGATATTTGAGGTGATATTGTTTTACATTCTATTTGAGGCTCTTAAGTTGTAGATCATGTTCAAGATGGCTAACAATCTAGCACAAGTAGCATGTATCTAGTTCTTTTCACTTAATAGTTTGTTTCAAATATATTATCCATGCTCAAGGTTCTTGTAGGTATATCTTCACTTCATAATAAGATCAAAGGAGTTTTGGCTTTTGAATTTGAGAAACAAAGGGAGTTAGATCTTCTCCATCAAACATTCAAAACACATTTTTGGTTACTTGTTACTATAGGCTTCCATCTCTTCAAGCCTTCTAGTTTGCTCCTTGAGTTTTGCTTTGACTTGCTAAACTTTTTCTAGCCCTTCTAGCCTTGATCCGAGATTGTTCTTGTCTTCAAGCCATAGATTAGTTTGCCATAAGGTTGAAGTTCCTTCAACCTTGGGGAATAACTTGGGATTTGTTCCCTTGTGCTCTCTTCAACACTCGTTGTCGGCGTATCACCGGTTAACCGGAGGATTTCCAAGGCGGTGTTTTTACCATCTCAAGTGTTCCACTTGAAAACCTTTGCCCTAGATTCGTCCCACTTCATTTTTGTTTTCATCCTCCCATTCATCCCACTTCATTTTTGTCTTCATCCTCCCATTCGTCCCTCCTTGCCTTCTCCCTTTCGCTCCTCCTCTTTCCCAAGTCTTTTCTCTTCCCTCTACCCTTCACCTCTTCGTTTTCCCTCTTTTGCTTTGTGCCTCCTCTAGCTTTCATCCACTCCCATTTTGGCCCTAAAACAACAACAAAAAACAACAAGTATTAGTAAGTAGTTAGTGTAATTTTCATGCTTAGTTAGTTGTTAGTTATTTGTTTAAAGTCTCAAATTGTTAGCTAGTTGTTCTTCTTTGGAGAGTTAATGGTTAGACTTATTTTATAAATCAAAATTTATGCATTGAAAGTTTAAGTTAGGCATATCAAAGGGTCATTTAGGGCTTGCATTTAGTCCTTTCCCTTTAAGTTTTGTAGTTCCATTTCAAAGTAGGAAAGTTGGCATATAGGATAGTGTAAAATTTTGTGGTTGCATTCTCATTCCCACCATATTTTGGGGCATTTTAGCTTGCTGGTCTATTTTACCATACTAATTATTTCAAGACAAAATCTTATGCTCTTTCATGTTTTAGTCTTATTTTGCAAACTTAGACTTGATTGTTCAAAGTTTGATTAGATTTCTAACGCTAATGGGTGCATGAGTTATTGGCTTATCCTTGTGGTAGGATTGTGGGAAGAGAAAGATCTCTTGAATCAAAAGATCAAATCAAAGAGAGAAGAAGAAATCAAGCATCATAAGACACATTTCAAGATACATCTTCTTATCCTTTGTAAAAGCCATTAAGGGCTTCAAGTTTTCAAATTTTTATAAGTTTGTTCTAAGTAGCCATCAAAGACCTTTCAAGGAATTTTCCTTAAGGCAGTTGTAAAAGATTAATAAAACTTATAGTGGAGAGGTCCTCCATTCTTTGGTCTTCTTCCCCATTTGGGGAAGAGTGTTGCGTTTTGTGGATTTGACTTAGTTAGATCTTCTCATATGCTCTTAGTTTAGTTTTATTTCAATAAGTCATTTTGCTTATCTTCCATATTTACTTATCCCCATGCTCTCCCGAGTAGGGTCTTTGACCTGAAAGAGACTCTTGGGTAGTTTAGATTTACTTTTGTTTATCATTATATTGTTTCTCTTCCAAAGCCTTTGACCGGAAGTTGTATCCTTGGGATTTCATCTCAAGGGCAGGACCACATAATTTTGTGGTTACTCTTCCTTCCCCGTCGGTTTCCTTGGTAGAGCTTTCAGCTAGCTGGAGGTTCTCAAGTGCAGGCGATTTTAGTGGTTGATCTTGTTCGGAGATCAATCCCACCTTTTAGATTAGAAGTTGTGTGGTAGAACACTAGATTTACTCAGTTTCATTTTATCTTGCAAATAATATTGTTAGTAGTATTCATATCTTGCTGATCAATCATATTTTTTAAATCTTTTCAAGTTGAGATATACTGCTTTTACAATTCATCTGCTTCTTAAAATAAACCAAAGTCTCTTGAACTTGGCCAAATCCAAGTCAAAAGCACCCTCTATCGGAGGGCATTCTTAGTTTTGCATTTTCCCTGCATTAGGCATTTTAAGCTTAGCAAGTCTCTTGAACTGTGGTCATAAGATCAAATCAAGAGCGCTCTCTGTCGGAGAGTTGAACAAGGTTCTCTAATAATAAAATTTTCCACTCATACACCCCTTAATTAATTTATCTTGGTTTTTGTCCTACACCCGTATGCTCTACCAACCGGAAACGGTTGGGCTAGTACTCAGAAAGGTGGAAGACTTGATAATTTACAAGTGAAAATCTAATTAAAACTTTCATCCCCATAACCAACCAATCCGGAGTTGATCGATAAGATAATTTCAGTGGGTAATCTCTTAGTGGGGGCGCCGGGATTCCATGTTCAGCCTCTAGTTTGCTGGTTAGCATTGCGCGACCTGGCTAGAGCACTGGGTGGCCCGACATGTCCTTGAACAGAGGCACTTGATATTGTCTTTTCCAGACTTTCTTTGAACATCCTTGATTTTAGCCCTAATAATCAAGAACATCTAAAACACTTAAAATTTACCAAGAATAATTTCAAAACGTTCTCACAAACAGCTACTTTCGACTTATTCTTTCAGCATCACAAGTTTATTTGACTCCATTTGGCACTGGTCTTTAATATTTATATATCTTTTGAATCTGGACCATATGTCCTTGTCACTTGTTTAATCTCAATCTTGTGGATGCTCTACTTTAAATTATAAGTCAAAGTATACTGTTATCTTCTGAATTTGTATCTTGTAAATTTTGCAACGTGGATTGCGTGTTTAATTTTGTTCTAGTCACTTTACAAAAAACTCCTAAACAACACCCATCCGCATCACAACACCAAAAACATTTAAACACACAAAGAGCCTTAGACAACTCTTTTTTAGGGACTACCCCCCTTGGCTTCATTAGGAGTTTGCCTAAACGGAGGAGCTGGGATTCAGGTGACAGTACCTGGCTCATTGCTTGCCCCCAGGGCCACACCTCTCCCCACTTTCCAGTGAGGGAGACAGCTTTCAAAAGATTTCTGCTGCTGGTGTGCAGTTTGGCGGACAACAGAGTCCATCATCCCGAACCTTTTCAGGATCTCTACTACATACTTCCCTTGTTCAAGGAATATTCCATTCGTACTCTACCACACCTCCATGCCTAGAAAGTAGTGCATCATACCCAAGTCCTTCGTCTCGAACTCGACAGCAAGCTTCATCTTCGTGTCAACAATCAACCCATCCTCACCTGTCACAAACAGGTCATCTACATAAAGTAGAAGTATCAATGGGTTCCCTTCCTCAACCTTGTAGTAAAAGTTGGAATCCGCTTTACTATTGGTAAAGCCCAAACTAGTCAGGAAGCTATCAATCCTGCCGTACCACGTCCTAGGTGCCTGTTTCAATCCATACAAGGCTTTCTTTAATTTGCACACATGAGTCTCACTGTCATGTGTCTCAAATCCAAGTGGCTGCTCCACATACACTTCCTCCTCTACTACATCATTCAAGAACGTTGTCTTAACATCCATCTGGTGTACCTTCCACTTCATCACTGCAGCCAGAGCAAGTGCTAATCTGATGGAAGTGTATCTGGCTACAGGTGCAAATGTCTCCTCATAGTCTATCCCTTCCTTCTGGGAGAAGCCATGTGCCACAACTCTCGCCTTGTGTTTCTCTATGCTGCCATCTGCAACATGCTTGATCTTGTAGATCCACTTGGAAGTCACAACAGACTTCCCTACTGGTCTCGAGACCACATCCCAGACATCATTCTTCATGATCGACTGGTACTCCTCGATCATGGAATCCTTCCATTCTTTCTTTGCAACTGCTTCCTCATAGTTGGAAGGTTCTTTGTCAATGATGTCACACAACATTGCTATATAGCTGGAGTATGGCCTCGATCTCTGTGCATTCCTTCTGGAGCGCCATATCTCTCTGCATCTTGAATTGATTCTCGTACCCATGTTGGTTTCCTCTTGTGAGAATTCTTCTCACGTGGTGGATCTACAGGTTCCTGTGGGTCTTCCATCTCGCATTCTTCATATTCTTCTGGAATCGCTTCTTCCATTACTGTATTTCTGATCCTGGGAACTTTAGGTTCTTCAATATCTTTAATAGGTAGTTTTCTGATGTATGTTGAGACTTCGTCGCTTGTTCTTCGAAACAAGTCTCTCTTGTAGGTGATGGTATACGATCTTTCCTACAAGTCAAGTTCAATTGCATGATTAGAAACATCTCATAGTTTTCAGAACAAATTCTTACACATAAAGACATAGGTCATACAGTCATGCAATTATCTTAGCCAATGCTTTAATACAACATTTATCCATATCCCGTAACTTTCTAGATGCCTTCCATCTCTACCAGAACATTGTTAAGAGTGTGCACTACTCCCAACATGTCAGCGAAGAGGTTTCAATCTAGATAAGTAGCAATGGAGTGTTGTACAGTACCATAGGCCACTTACTTATTACTTGCATATTAGTGGTATCTTGTTCATTAATGCAACTTTTCTAACATGCATAATATACATCCTAAATCTAGGAACATAAGTATGTACATGACTGAACAACATCATTTAAGTAATCATATATACAAGAAATGACAATTCAAATACTTATCTTTGTTTGGTTGTTAGGTGGACTCCCTCTCAATCTTTGCTTCCTTGCACGAACTACTGGAGTGTGCTCCCTCTTGATCTTTGCTTCCTTGCGGGAACTACTGGAGTGTGCGATAGTGTGAAACTTAACCAATGCTGAAAATGGATGAGAGGTACTTCCAAATATTATTGATCTTTGTTTTCCTGAGTCCAACTTTACAATAGCTTCTTCTACTCCTTTCATGTAATATTGAAAGTCATCTCTAGCTTCACCTTATGAGGTGGAACCTTCTAAATAAACCCTTGTAGCTGCTAACCTTCATTACAATACATGTTCTTCATCACTTGAAGAATCTTCACTTTCTTCTCTAGCTCTCTTCCTTGGAGGTTCATCATCCTCTATAGTGTGAGCATGATGTCTTTTCTTTTTGTTCTTTTTTTGTGTGAGCTACCTTTGTTCCTGGGACAATCTCTGGAGTAGTGTCCCTTCTCATCACAAGTATAACATCGAATGTGAGAAAGATCTCTCCTGGATCTTTCAATGTTCTCTCTCTATTTCTGGTGATGGTGTTTACCCTTGTGATGAGAATGCTCCCTCTTGTTGTTGTTCTTCCTGGTGTGTGCTGTGAGAGCCTAGTCTTCATTACCCATCTTTTCTTCTCGAGCTACAATTCGTGCTTCTTCCTGTTAGCATTCCTCCCACAGCCTACTGAAGGTGATCAATTTTCTTCTTGCACAGATTCCTTGAATGAAGGAATCCTATGACCTAGGAAGCCATTCAAGGTGGTCATCACTATTTCTCCATTCTCTATATCTTCTCCCATAGCTTCAAGTTGTTCTTTTATCTGAGAGACCCTTGTAAAGTAGGATTGCATGGTCTCTGCATTTTGTATTTTGACATTCTTCAATTGGTTCCTCAATGTCATCTTCCTATTTATATTCTTCCCTTCAAATAAGGTGGTCAAGGCATCAAACATCTCTTTAGGTGTCTTCAGAGATGACACATGTGGTATGAGATGGTCCTTGATAAAATCTGCAATGATTCTCTTAGCCTTAAGCAGGTTCTTCTTGTGTAAGGCTTTAGCCTCATATCCCTCTGGAACTGGAACCTCTTCATTCACATAGGTGTCCAATTCATTCTCTTCTAGGATAAGCCCAATCCTATACTTCCATGCTCGGAAGTTATCAACCCCTTCAAGCTTATCCTCAAGCTTGGTGTGGTGAGACATCTTTAATGAGAAACTCAATTGGAAATAGAAAAGCTTTAGGTCTTACCAATCTGAGATGCTCAGGCTGGACCTGGAGCTAGTTGGCCTAGGGTTTGTCAGAGAAACCCTAATTTTCCAAAGTTGGAAATTGGAACTTCTGGTTGGACAAATAGATTTGCCTCCTCAAGGCAAGTTGTCCAATGTACTCACTTCCCTAAATTTGTGAACATAAACCCAAAATATCTGATGCCCTAGTTTTCCTCTGATAGTAGTGACGAGCCGAAAAATGAAAATTCTCGGAATTGAATTCTGTTTTCACGGGAAGATTCTCCTGGATGAGGTGAGTATGCTGGTGCACTTGGATTTTGAAAATTCCAAAAATTGACCCCTCAAAAGTGACTTGCAAATTTCGGACCTGCAGTTTGTGGTCCTTTCTGGTTTTCTGGTTTTTCTTGTCCAAAGTCAAATTAGGGTTTGACTTTCTCGGAGTTTCACCCAACCAAAAAGTTCGATCTTGGTCTCTAAATTTTGATTTTGAGGAGAACAATCCTATGCTGAAAGCACTCCAAAATTCCACTTCTGTGAAAAGCCCTAATTTTCTGCAGTAGTGACAAGCCAAAAAATGAAAATGCTCAGAATCCAATTCTACTTCGACAAAAAGATGCGCCTTCCTTAGGCGAGTTAGCCTAGCCTCCTTTTGCTGATGATTTGTGGAGAGAAACCCAAAAATTAAGAAGCCCTAGCTTTTGCAGCTGCACAGTGTCTTCTTCTCAAGTTAGCTCTGATACCATGTTAGATTTTCATCATTTAATTCAATATGATCTAGAATCTTATCTGAGAGAATAACATGTGCACCATATCAAACACATGAGACAAGAGACACAAAGAGTTTCATCGGGGAAACCATAAAGGAGAAAACCCTGCAACTTCCTCAAAGATAGAATGAGCAACAATACAAAACCCCAGAAGATAGAAATGGTCTCCAGCAGCTTCTCTCTTCTTCACTTGTACGAACTCCTCCTCTCTCTCACTAATGCGCAAATGAGTGAGTGAGTGAATGTAAATAGAGAGGAGCACCCTCTCTATTTATACTTTACCTCTACTTGACTTTTACCCTAACTGAGCCAACTTCTCCTAGGAGAGTCTAATAACCCCCTACAACTTAACTCAGGGCCGACCTCTCTAGGAGAGTCTAATAACCCATTAGGTACAATGATAACATTCCCGATCGGAGGAATAAACCTCTCCGTCGGAAGTACAATAGCAACATATGAATATAATATAAAATATACAAGTGAATACATTCCGAAGTTACAAATACATTAACAGATTATGCTACGTCACATAAATATTATCAGGCAAATAATATTTATCACAAGTAAAAATTAAAAAATATCATTCACAATTCAATCAAACCACAAGTCACAATACCATCTTCAATAAGCCTGAAGATCAATTTGACACTTAAACACATATCAATGGACAACACTAATGTCTCCAGAATCACCATCTTGTGGATTAGAGTATTGTATATGACAAAATCAGGCTTGCATTTCCTTCTTCTCATCTCATTTAACAATTCCTTGCCTCATCCGATCCACCAACATTAACGCAAAAAGCATCCATCAATGTAGTGAAGGCCATAGTATCTGCCTCCCAGTACGCAGTCCTTTGCCTTTATTTGTTTCGACATCCCACATGCTTCATCCACTTTCCCAGTTGTCCCAAGAACTTTTATGTAGATTGTGAAGGTGTAAACATCGGGTTTCAAGACCAATCTTTGCATTTCTATAAACAAATTATGTAAGATCTAGGGTTTTTTTAATCTTGAATACAAGATATCCTCTTGGAAATAATTCTTGACGCCAAGACAAGAGAACTCCCTACAGTTTGTGCAATTATAGGGGGCATCCTTGGTTAGGAAGTCATTAAGGCAATGCCTTTGTAGAGTGATAATCATTTGGGATTGGTCACAATAAGCCAACAAGTTTAAATATCATTTCTACATTTCTCCATGGAATGTGCGAGGAAGATGATGAGAAACATGGAGCGAAATGGTGTCTCGATACATCTGAGTTAGGCACGAGAAGTACTGTATAGTTTTGACTCAGTTGGCCACTAGAATATTTCATGAAGGCCTTCATTGTCTACGAATATGCTTGATTGTTGAGTACTATGCATTGACTCCAAACAAACAAGAACTTATAAACAACGGGAAGATGGACGATCCAAGTCTTTAACACCATGCCATATTTTCTGACAATATACTTGCATTGGAAGCTAATTTCTGGAATTGACTGTGTGAGAATTTTTGTGTCCGACATTTCAAGTCGACACTCCACCCATCCTCAGGGATCACATGAGAGCTCAAGAATGGATAGAGAGATTGAGGATCTTGGCATTAATATAGACTTGAATGAAATATGATTGTTAGAGATTGAAAGGAGGAAAGTCAAAATTGGTTAAGGTTTGGACGCAGTAATACTATAAAATAGAAAAATTTAAGAAGATTAGTTAGGAGATATAAACAGTAAGTGGGAATAATATAGTAAATTAAGGGAAAAATGTTATGCATTACTAATGAAATGATTAATTAAAATAAATATTAATAAACTAAAGTAAACTAAAATAATTAATAGTAGAACAAATTAAAGGATTAGTTAGGTGATCCAAACGGTAATAAAATAAGGAAAAATGTCACGAATTCGAATGAAATAATCTAAAATAATTGTTAAAGTGAAAACTTACTTTATGTAATGGTTAATTAGATATTAGACCAGAGCTTTAATAAAAGCACTTTATGACTTTAGTCTATTATTAGGATTTTATGCTTAAGTTACTTTATTACTTTTATCGATCTATCCAACATTCATGAAGTGGATTGACTCGACCTCATTGTAAACGCTTTCGCCTTCTCATTATAACGGAATATATTCTGATAGCTCTTTCAAGCTATTTCTTGGTCCCTTGATGTGTTCGATTTCGATGAAATGGTATCAGAGCTTAGTTAGAGCGTTGAAGACGTGGAGAGCGTGAAAAATCAGGGGACCACTGCCTGTAGAGACGGATCGAGCGATTGCTAGCATAGCACATCAAGGAGCCGAAAGGGTTTCGTCGGAAGTAAGGTACTGTTTCGAATTTTTAAATTTCAGAGCGAAGTTGAATTTTTTTGTGTGTGGGGGAAATCGTACCAGTTGTACAGATTGTTATCTTATGGGGAACGAATTTTTTTCGTACACTATACGGATTTCTTGAAAAAAGAAGAGGGGTTATAAAGTCGCCTATCTGTATAGCGATTTTTCTACATCCATCATCACAGCCATACAACTATAGCTGCCATTTCCCAGCTATTAGGAAATCGAATGTAGTCGTACAGTCACCCTACAACATCCATACAAGTGCAATTTGAGCATACAGCCGTCTTTTCTTACAGTCGCTGTATGGATCGTACCAATTTTCTTCAACTGCCAATTTTATACCCGTTGTTTTCATTTAGTCATCCAAATAGTCATATGGATGTTGTGCAACACAGATTAATAAGTTATTTTATTTTTCTAAGGAAGGCATTGTAATACGGCTGGGTATTGTAGCATTGTAAAGATCTCCATGATTGTGTGAGAGACTGTGAGAGAGTGAAGAGGAAGTTGCGGCAGATGTGCTACAGGTTGTATCCCTTCATTTGTTGGATAATATAATAATAAGGACTAGCAATTTATGTGTGAACGTAGCCCATCTTGGGTGAACCACGTTATATTGGTGTCTTTCGAATTTTTAAATTTCAGAGCGAAGTTGAATTTTTTTGTGTGTGGGGGAAATCGTACCAGTTGTACAGATTGTTATCTTATGGGGAACGAATTTTTTTCGTACACTATACGGATTTCTTGAAAAAAGAAGAGGGGTTATAAAGTCGCCTATCTGTATAGCCATTTTTCTACATCCATCATCACAACCATACAACTATAGCTGCCATTTCCCAGCTATTAGGAAATCGAATGTAGTCGTACAGTCACCCTACAACATCCATACAAGTGCAATTTGAGCATACAGCCGTCTTTTCTTACAGTCGCTGTATGGATCGTACCAATTTTCTTCAACTGCCAATTTTATACCCGTTGTTTTCATTTAGTCATCCAAATAGTCATATGGACGTTGTGCAACACAAATTAATAAGTTATTTTATTTTTCTAAGGAAGGCATTGTAATACGGCTGGGTATTGTAGCATTGTAAAGATCTCCATGATTGTGTGAGAGACTGTGAGAGAGTGAAGAGGAAGTTGCGGCAGATGTGCTACAGGTTGTATCCCTTCATTTGTTGGATAATATAATAATAAGGACTGGCAATTTATGTGTGAACGTAGCCCATCTTGGGTGAACCACGTTATATTGGTGTCTCTCTTGTAATGTGTTTTATGTGATTTATATTTGCATCTTGTTTATTATTATTGCTCTGCCATCCTATTTTTCTAACACAGCGGTCAAGAGCATACAGGAACTTAAGCCTTGGTAAATTTTTATTAAGTCAAAATAAAGTTTTAATATGTGGCTAAGAATCTCTTTTCACCTACCGGGCATAAAACCTTTCAGTGTACTTTGGGAATACACAGCCTTAGATTTATTTGTTAATAATGTACAAAAATTGTAACAAACAAAATTACTGATGGTTGAGAATCTCTTTTCCCTTTCGGTACTGTTATCACCTAAGTTGTAGTTACCCCTATGGATATATCCAGTCATGGATGGCAATAGGGAAGGGCAACTCAAAAGGTGCAACCACGATCACCTCGACCTCCAATATATGGTTGTCACGCCAGTCGAGGCAACCTTCACTTTATGTTATCTAGCCCAGACAACAAAGGGGGAGACCCGATCTACTCCCGACAGGAGAGATCAAAACCAAGACACCAAATCAGGGTATTTCTAAGTGAAGTTAGGTGTATGGTTTATCCTAGACCATAGGATGGAGTCACAAGACAAGTGAGGGGTTCAAAGAGTGTAGCTTTGGTTCATAGTTGATGTGAGAGTGACTTACAATAATTAAAGATAAGGTCCAGGATGAGAGTACTAGTTCAATGTTGGAAAATCCACTGCCTTGGGAACCGTGTCCAATGCAGGGTAGTTTAAGGGTTGAATTGGGGCTAACTAGTACAAGTGACAAGCTTGACCATGATACATGATGGCTTCAAGGGTTTGGTTCACCATGCAAGGGTCAAACCACAAGTTAATCCAACAATCTAGGAAATTTGAATTGACTTGGAGAGAAACCAGTGCCTTGGGAATTGGGATTATGGAGTTAAAGTAGGGTTGACTTGTGGTTAAGGATTCCTATTGCATGAGACAAGTGGGCAATTAAGGTCTTGATGGATGAATAGGTCTAGATCTAGGTTTGACCAAAGTGGAACACAATCCCTTAAAATAAGGAATGCTATCCCCAAGGCGAGATTTGACAAGATGACACACTAGACCTAGGTTTTGAATTATTCCGGTTCCAAATCTCCAAAAATCTCAAGTACCCATGTCCTAGAAGTGAGTCAACTCACTTCTCCAAGGTGGTGCGACTTTACCCAAGGAGGCTAAAAATGTGGGTTAGGTAGGTCAAGACAAGTCCGATGGCATCCAAACTTTAGATCCGGGTAGGTTAGTCAAGTAGGAGCGTGGATCTATAATTTCACGTCAATTCGACGGCTAGATCTTGCTAGATCTGAGTTTAAGTGTTCCAAGTGGTCCAAAATGGGGATTAAATCCCTTAAAATGTGGAATAGGGCCCACAAGGTGAAAATCATAAAAGTAACATTCTGGGGGTATGTTATTTGATGTGTAGATTATGGATCAAGCGGGATCTCAACTACCCACCACCTAGATCTAGGTCAACCCACAACCACCAAGAAGTGCGCCTTGCTTGGGAGAAGCTAAGTTGGCTTGGGAAGGGGGTCAAACGGAAGCCAATCCTCACCAAACTATAGATCCGGGATGACGTGGATGCTATATATGTGGGTTTTCAATATTATGCCCAACAACCCACTAGATCTAAGTAGATCTGAGAAAATGTAAAATGGGGGTTTTGAAATATTTAGGGTTTTAACAATTTATGAGCTATGTCAATGGATTGGATCAAGGTAAGAGAAACAAACCTGTGGATCTTACCTGGGTAACCTTGTAGATGCCTTGATGATGATGATCTATGCAAACCCGATCAATTTGAGAAGCTTTGAGGTAGTTTCTATGCAATCGATTTAGTCCAAGAAGCCAATGCGCCCTCTCTCCTGCACAACAAACGTCAACAGAATCAGATTTGATGCAATCAAGAGATAAGACTAATGCCACAAGAGAAGTAACAGAAAGAAAGCATAGATCACAATGATGCTAATGATAACTCCCTGATACAAGCGAATGCCAAGAAAGTCGATTTGAAGAAGCCTTGCAAAATCGCCCTTGTTGAAGTCGCCCTCCTGTAGACAAACAATGATTTCCAAAAATAGATAGATCTTACCACAAATTCCAAATGCTAGGTTGCAATAGACTTTCCAATCACCATCTAAGAACACCAGATGCAAAGGAGACCACAAGAATTTCCACAAGAAAGTTTTTCTATACCAATAATCCAAAAGCCAAAGACCCTTTACAATGAGAAGCTCTCTCCTTGAAATAGGAAGGAAAGGCACCAAAACCCTAACCACTTTTTGAATAAGTGGCTAAGATTAAAAGATACAAATGTCTAATCAATGGTTGAGATGAGCTCAACAATAAAATACATGGATCACTAATAAAATATTATGTGAGTGGACCAAATTGCCTTAGAAGAGGGGAATCCCACCAAATCATGATGACAAAATATAATAGGAGGCTTATGGTGGGTCCAAGGGGTAATTTTATCCCTCCTTGGTCAATCCCCATAGCACAATAATCAATAAATAATACCAAATGTACCAAATCGTGCCTCCATGGTCAAATCGTAGGCCTCAAAAAGACCTCAGAAATCCTCAGAAAGTGCCATAAGTGATGGATGTGGGCACCGATGAAGCTGAAACTGCTGGAGAAGGTGTGGAAGACCCCGATCTATCATCACTGATCATCCCATGCCATAACATTGCCTCAGTATCCCAAATCGATTTCCTCAATAGCCATTTCTACCAATCCTGAAATGCCTCGAGAAGCGTGAAACTGCCCCAAACTGCCTCCTGGAGTGCCTGCGCTGTCAAGGTGCGGGCACCAGTGTGTCCGGGAGGGGGGTAATATGGTGAAAACAAGTGGCTGGACCACCCCCTCCATCATCAGCGCCCTAGGTCAACTGGATAAAAATCACATCTGCTCTGACAAGGCCTCCGACAGACCAAAACTGCACTGGGATAGCCTACTGAGGCTCAATCATCACTGTAAGTGCTCGGAACTGAAAAAAAACTGTATCATTGGACTCAGAAGGTCCAAATCCATCCAAGATGTGTACTCATACACCATATGAATCTCTGCATGATCAAAATATATATCCAATATACCGGAACAGGGCCAATAATAATAATCTATAAATGACCAAACACTGCTGTAAACCAAGAATCATCATCATAACCCTGTAGCTGCTGCATAGAATCATCATGTATGTATACATAGACCATATATCATCTATCGATGTCATCATAAGGTCCAACCATCTCATGTCCTCTGGTTGACCATGGTCAGACTAGGCCTAACCAAGTCAACATGACCCAATATAACTCAGACCATCATCATAAGCTGCTGCAAAGTGTCCAAGGTTAATGCATGCTCTACAACTTATTCAAATAACAATTATAGCACAAAGTAATCATTACTGGCGATCTAAATCCAAATATATAGTGTCATTAATTATTATTATTACTCAGACCAGACTTTCAAGATCATACTCACTTCATAGCTGTGATCAATTTGCTAGTGAAGGGTGAAGGCTAAAATAACTGGCTAGGCTAAGGGATGACTTGACTGACTTAACTTTGTGACACTTTGGCAAGGGAAAGGGAATACACACCATAGTATATACTGAATGAGCAATAACACAGGGAATGGCGGTGTCTCACAAATGGATGAGTTGTTCAAAGAGGGTTTATTCACCTTCACAGATGCGCACAATCCATAATACAAATAAGGCCAGCAATTGTTTAGATATAGCATTTAAGTTCCATTGCTTTTGGGGCCTGAAGTTTCCATAGCCTTGATCTATGTGTGTTTATAAACACATTGCATAGATTTACATTTATTTTAGGCTTTCTGCTGCAGGTGTGTTTTTAAGGCACTTGTTTACCTGAGCACTTCTAGGTGTGTCATGGACAACTTGTTTACCTAGGTATTTATTTTTTCACAAGATATAACATTTTATTTTCATAGCCATTTTCATTTGGCATGCCTTTCATTCATGTGTGTTTAGAAACACATTGCATGAATGGGCTTTTCATACAAGATATAGCATTTCATTTTTTCCAGACTTTGTATTCATGGCAGCACTAAAAGTTTCAGGTTTAGCCAACACAACTTTAGTGACTAGGGGGAATTCACAAGGAACTCCAACTCACCATAGGTAAGTTTTGTCACCAACTCAGAGCCGAGACACAATAAACAGGGAAGCTCATCCAATACAGAGGCTACAGTGGGGGAAAGTCCTCCATGCCACTAGTCAAGTAGTAAGTCAGGGTGATAAACTAAAAGGTAGGCAATGGATGGATGAAGACAATGAATAATGGAGCCAACACTAGCAAGCCAAGGTATGGTGGAATGATCACCTCTATTCTCCCTAAGGAGGGTGAAACCAATGAGTATGAATAGTGAACTTCTAAGTCTGAGTAGGGACAAATATAATATATATATAATAAAATCAACCAGGTCCACATATCTATATGATCGCCAGATCATGATACTAAGTGCTAAGACATGCTATAAGAATAAGTATAAAAGCAATATAACCATAACACAATGATATACCTGCTGAGTCATATACCTGAATGCTCATCAACCTGTACCATCATATGTCCTCTGAAACTGCTGCTGTAACTCTGGGCACTACTGACTGCTCTGTACCAATGGTATAATGGCTACATCGGTCATCTCTCTGAGTGTCCTGAGACTCAGTCATGGCATGGGGAATGTATACTGCTGTCCACAATCTGATAGTGATCCAATATAGATGCTCATCTCAGCATCTCAAATGTAAGGGAACTGGCTGAATAGTGTACTAGTATCAGAAAAATAATGTATGGTAGCCCGGCTACTATATATGTGATAACAGGTACTTCGGGAATGCACAGCCGGATTTAGTTTTTTATGTTTGTTAATTGTAAAGTGAAGTACAAGATTGCGAAATAGAGGTTGTAAAAGTAAAAAGCAAAACTAACTGTATAGCCCTGTAAGGGCGGATTGTGTGCATGTGACGATAAAATAAAAAGAAAAGTTAGAAAAAACAAACCACAAAATTGAGCCTGCGAGATCCCCCCAAGGGGGATGGGGTGTGGGCGTGTTGAGTAGCCCACTTGCCTTTATTAATTATTTTACAATCATGAGGCGGAATCCTTTGGTCCTTGTATCTGGATCCAAAAGCCTTACAAGTTTCATAAATGATACAAGATGGAAGAATATTGCTCCGAGAAGCCTTTGATGGCTTTAGATCTTCGATTTTCCGGTAGCACTTCCTCTTGTTATGGCGATAAAAATGTGAAACCAGCCACCTGAAATGCACCAAATGTACCCAAATAAACGTTAAAAGCATAAAAATTTTAAGTACTAAAAATAGGAAATAAGTGCAAGTACTTAAAAATAAATGAGATCTACAAATGTAAGCATTAAAAAATAGATCTAGCAGCAATACTCAAATAAAATCAGCCTTTAGATATTCATTAAAAGCAAACTAATTTACTTAAGAACGCAGTAACCATAACCAAAGAGAAATTTGAATAAAAGGTGAAAGAAAGAGGGAAGAAGAAGAATGCTCAAGTCGAATGTCCAAATCTATGGACTCCAACGGTGGGAAGGGAAGGGACTATGTCTTTGAAATGCTTGAAAAGCGGTAGAGTCAAACGAGATCATCCGCACGTTCGAGCTAGGAAACCTACACAACCCACAATACTTGCAAAAGGGGATTAAATCCGGTATTTCCTACACAAGAGGTTAGATGAGCATGCAAAGAAACAAATTGTACGTGCAAATCCTAAATCTCTAAGCATATAATAATAGCAAATAAAATCAAACTAGAATTATCTACCCTATGACTTGATACCAACTTTCATCAAGGCCAGATCAATCACCACAAGTTGCAAAATTGAAACAACACAAAGTTACCTCATACATCGATTGACAATGATCATCCACACACACAAATACGACACACCATGGACCTCCAAAGCCTTCTTATTCATAAAACAAAGTATTACAAGCAAACTCAGAGCTTGAACAGAGGTTCCACCCTCTAACCATGAGAGAAATGAGACCCAAAGCCCTTGCTTAAATAGGAGTTTTAAGCCCAAAGGGGGGCGAATTTGCCAAGTGTTGGAGCTTTTTGAGATGATTGTGGGCAAATTGAAGTGAACTAGAGGTGGTAGGCGCCACCTCTCACAAAGTAGGTCACTCCCCCCCCCCCCCCCCCCTCTCTTTCTGTGACACATATACAACAAGAGGTGAGCTCTCTCATGGATAAATGTGTCCCCTTAAGGAGAAATTTGCCCCCTCACTGGAGATCCACCCACTATGACTAGATTCGATTGCCAATTAGCTAGATCATGATTGATTTAGTCTCCGATATTGATTGTTGACTTAACTAGGCCTTCAGTTGGACAAATTTCCTTCAATTTAGGAAATTTGATTTTCTCCAAGTCTTTATTTTTTTAATTAATAATTCTCTTTTATTAATTTCGAGAGAATTTTTATTTAAGTGAAAAATACACTTAAAACTTAGGAAAAGTGGGTTTAGGGATTTAACGGGTGCTCTAGGTTAGAAAACAAGCACCCCCATGGAAAATTTCACCTCCTAACCACACTTTTATCATATTTTTGGATGTTTTAATTAAAACATTAAAAAAGCCTGTTTTATGAGAAAATTTTGTTTTCTCGAAATTGACCGAAAATCCTAGGGGACCTAGTGCATGTTCATAATGACTCGATTTGATATCTAACATGCTCATAAACATTGACACATAAGCTTTAATAGCCTCCTAAGGCCTAACCACAAAGACAACATTCCAGTTTTGGAGGAGTAGGTGAAAAACTCGTCAATTATGCATTGCTTATTCAGCAGTGCATAATTGACATGGGAAAAAAACACCATGGAATGATCGCATTTGATGTATAAGTCCTAGGAATTCAAGCTCTTTACAAAAGACCGTCATGCTAGCACATTTTTACAACATCCCCAAGGGGTATGAACATGCAAATTATTAAAGAAGGGCCAAAATTTGGCCTGATTGATCTCAGAACACTGATGATGAACAATTGAATTGCTCAAGTCTTCGACGGTTCACTCGTAATCCACTAAGTGCAATTTTAGTGGATAATAGAGAGCTCGGTAATTGACCTAGGGCGCATTTCCAGAGGAGAGGGGCGCAGTTCCCAAGCAAAGGGAGCACACTTGTCAGTGGGGGCACACTTCTTGAGGCCAGGAGGGTTGAGAGAAGCAGAGGATCCTTCATCAATGATTGAGGAGGACCTATTCAGATCTCTTCAGAGATTGACTGAGATCTAGAGAGGGGCGCACTACCAAAGCAAAGAGGGCGCACTTCCAGAGCAAGGGCGCACTTTAGAGATTGAGGTTGCATCAATTCTTCAGCAGTTGAGCATATCAAAGAAGAGACCGTGAGAGTACTTCTTCTAGAGATCGGCAGAAGCAGATATCAAAGATTCATATAGTACAGAGCAAAGGGATCATTCCTTAGAGCAGCAGTTGCAACTGCATGCATATATAGGGCTTGTCCCTTCAAGTTTCTCTACTCATATAATTTCTTATTGTACTACTCTTCATATTTTTCTCTGGCTCGAGATTGAAGAAAGCCCATAGTTGTTGGTTTTTCCCCATTGGGGTTTTCCAGGGTATATCGTGTTGTCCATGTGTGATTGCTACAATTTTGTGTTGTAGATAGATTCCATGTGCTTTAATTTATAAGTATATTTTATTGTTAATACCTTCTTTAGGTTAGAGAAGTTGGGTTTTGTTATGCATGAGGCTTACTAAGAATTAAGGCCAAGTTGGAATCTGAGATTTCCGGAGTGAGTGGTGACCTCTGGAAAATTTACATCTGGCATCAGTGGTATGGGCATCTCAACCTTACCTACCTCTCCTAGTTGGCTCGAGAGAATCTAGTAGAGGGACTTCCAAATATCTAGCAAAAGATCTAGGGAGGTATGCAAACCATGTCAACAAGGGAAGCAACACAATATGTCGTTTAACGAAGGAAAGGCTTGGAGAGCAAGCAAAGTCCTTCAGCTAGTTCATGCAAACATCTGTGGACCAATGAAAACGGAACCAATCATCGAGTGCCAAGTATTTTCTATTATTTGTTGATGACTATAGTAGAAAATTGTGGGTGTCTTTTCTGAAGTTGAAATCTACAGTATTCGTTGAGTTTCAAATTTTCAAAGCATTAGTAGTGTTGCCGCCTAATACACACCTGGGGGGGACGCGGCAGGAAACCTTCAATCCGCTTGGTGTGTCCTTGGGGGTAAGTGAGAGTCAATTGTTGTCACCTGATTACTCGACTCCTTCGTCTAGGCTTACTCCTAGCGAAGCCAAGGGGGGTGATCCCTATGAAAATAAAACTAAGGCTTTTAGTCTACTAACAAAGTAAAAATCTATTCTAGGAGTTAATTATGATGATGAAAATGGAAAATAAATCAACAATACATCACTACAAAGATTTAGTCAACACTACACATGATATTGGAAAAAGAGACACATTCACAACATTTATATAGAATTGATAAACAAAAAGACCAGTGCCAAAAGATAAATGCGTGCGATTGTTGCTGTGTAGGGTTGTGAAAGTATTGCAAGAGCCTTGTTGGTTTATTTTATGATTATTAAATGAGTGTTAAAGGAGTGGGTAAAATTGTTGGTTTGGCCCAACCCAATCTAGCTCTTTGGACTGAGTGTTTTAGCAGCTTCACCGAGTGTCCAACCAGGCGAGGATGAACCTTCTTAAAGTAGCCTGCTGACTCTACAGTATACACCCATGCAACCTCCCGAATCCGCAAAGAAAGACAAGACTAGATTTTCCTATTAAACTATGTACCTTACACCCATTTCTGATTAACCCAACTGTTCACACTAAGCTGGAGCAATCAAGAGCATACTTTGGGTTTGGGGTGTTGGTTCGTTTTATTAGAAAATGTGAGTGAATGATTAATCTACACTAAACCCCAAGAGTATCTTTTCTTCACACCAAAGGTGGAGTACTTCGGTAGAGCAAGGGGGGTTAATTTTAGTTCGTAATTTTTAGAACAATTGTAGTTTGTTTTTGTAGCATAAAAGTGAATAATTGAACAATGATTGTAAGTCCCCCTGGGACACTTTGTGTGCTTGATGTATGTTTTCTAATTACTAAAGACGAAAATAAGCTAATCTAAAGCAAAGAAAAATTAAAAAAAATAAAACAATAAAAAAAATGAAAAAAGTGCAAATCCCCCCTAGGGGATTGGGGTCAGGCGCTGGAATTGTCTGCTGAGCTCTTTTTATTTTTGCGTTTACAAAATGAAACTAGAAGTGAAACACCGCTTGCCCTTTATGCTTAGGGAACAAGACGGTTTACAAATTATTGTGAAAATAAAACGGTGTTTCAAGAGCTGGTTCTTGAGATGACTTAGGAAGCTTCAAAGTGGTGATCTTCTTGGTTTTTTGGTTTCAACCTGCTAAAGAAACAAAACAGACCAGCGAACAAATGTCGATGAGAAATGACAATCAAATCACTTTAAGAGTGTTCTGACAATACTACAAATTGCCAAATTGAAAACTAATGCAACTAGTATGTAAAAAACTTGTTTTGGGGCAAATTTTTGGATCATAAACTAACTTTTAATTGAATTTAAATTCTAGGACTGATATGCATGCAAAAATTTCCAGCGAACTAAAAAAAAGTTTAAAATGCTCTAAAATTGATCTAAACTAACTCTTATTCAAGATGCAAAACTAAGTAAAAAAAAGTGGAAAAATAAACTAAGGCAAGCTAGAAAGCTTGCCTTCTTAGGGGTCTTTACTTGCCTCTTTAAGAGATGGCAAGTAAATACTTTGGCACTTTGATTTGCTTGAATAAAACTTTTAAAACACTTAAATAATTTCTCAAAATATTTTAGATCTAACTTATAAAAGCTTGAAAATGAGAAATTCTTGCAATCTAGATCTATGACTTATGTGAAACTTTGAGAATGTTTAGATTGCAATAGATTAGATCTATTTAAAATGTAGGCTTGGATCTAGATCTGAGAAGTTGAGAGAAGGTAACCGATTTAGTTTTAGAATAGTTTGGATCTTGAAGCTTGAACCCTTGGGGTATGAGCGTCTAAATGGGCTGTGGAGTTTGCTTGTTGATGCATTGGTAGTATTGGCTTCTTTGTTTTGGACCTATTGAGTATGAGGAAGAGCTAACATGCTCATCTGCTCCTTCAACTTGAGTTACCTGCAAAATGGAATCAACACTAGCAAAGGGGATTAGGAGATTTGTGTGAACAATTGAAAGAAATAAGAAGGAATAACATATTCAAACAAGAAATATCATTACCTCTAGCATTCTAATATCATTCACAATAGTAAGAATTCTACAAAGCAATGCTTACTATCCTTTTGAAAAAGTAATTTCCTTACAAAGACAAATACCCAACATATACTAGTATGAACCACGATATAGATTACCTCATTGATGATCAAAGAACATGACAATACACACCACAGACAACACCAGGGTAGCCTCCAAAGCCTTTTATTACTCAATAACCAGAAAAATATTACAATAGACAAGAGCAGAGGTTCCACCTTCAGATGATCAAATAATGGACCTCAACTCCTCAATATATAGCATAAGGCAAGCCAACTAGAGCACAAAACCCTAAGGAGGGAAACCTCCTTGATTGTAGAGCAAGGTAGCTCATGGCCAATGGATATGCGCCACCTCAAGAGAGGTGGGCACAATCCTCATTGGAAACAACACTCCCAATGGAAGCTGTTGTGTTGAGAAGAAAGCAGCTCATGTGAAGATGAAGGCGAATGAGATGTTTCCATACCACGTTGGAGGGTGGGGTTGTTGCGATTGGATGCTTGAATTACAAGCTTATCCAAGTGGGTTGTGCCACCTCACAAGAGGTAGGCACCCATCCTTTGAACTTACCCTCATTCAAATCCACACACAGCCATGTCACAAGCCGACCCACGTGAAAGTGAAGGGCGAACTTTGGAAATAATACTTTAGCTTAATCTCTTAATTCGACCACCCAACATATGCTTTGTCCTTTTAGCATATTCGCCCACCTAATTTGACTTAATGCCATGTAATTTGGCATGTGACAAATACCATTTTTTAATATTTTTTAATTTTTTATCATGGTGCAATTTGTAGCACCATTAGCATTAAAATGTTAATTTGTAGCTCTGATAAGCAAAACTGATCCATGGGACGTTTTGGTTGCCCGAAACATAGGAAGACCGGGTACCAGGGTAAAAATGATGCTCTGAGTGTGAAAACGAGCATCCCTGCGCCAAATTCCACTTCCAGATCACACTTTTATCACCATTTGAATTTTTTCATTTAAACCATTAAAAATGGCTTAAAAATGCGAAAAAAATATTTTTCTCGGAACTGACTGAAACTCTTGGGAGACCTAGTACATGACCAAACGACATTATTTTAGCATCTAGCATGTTTATAAACGTTACAAAATGGACTCTAATAACCCCCTAAGGCCTAACCACCACTTTGAGCATTCCAGCTTTAGAGGTGTAGGAGAAAAACTCATCGATTATACTCGACTATAGGCAAAGCATAATCGACAAGGGAAAAAACTCCTTGGAATACCTTCTTTGATTGTCAAGTCTTAGGGAACCGAGTCACTCAAAGGCCACCATGCTAGCACACTTTCTTACAAACCCCGTGGGGCATGGTCATGCATTACAAAAAATACAAAAGGGGCCCTGAAAAGGCCAAAATGGAACTTCTGAACTCTGAAAAGCACAAGTAATTGTGCAACACTAGCGGCTCTCTGAAGTCCAACTAAAGTGCAACTTTAGGTGGTAACAAGTAGAAAAAGAGTTTGGTTGTCCAATAACCACTCTTAGGTCTAATAATGGAGGGGAATTTTTCTCCAAAGACTTTCAAAAAATTTGCACTAAACATGGGATACAAAGATAATACACCACACCCTACACTCCACAACATAATGGAGTGATTGAGAGATGGAATTGCACAGTCACAGAGATGACTAGATGCATGACGCAAAATAGGTCAGTTCCAAGCAGGTTTTGGGTTGAAGTAGTATTCACAACAGTCTATATGTTGAATAGATCTCTCAAGATGGTCGTGAAGGAGAAGACCCCTAAGGAAGCATGGTCTGGGAGGAATCCCAGAGTCAACCACCTAAAGGTTTTTGGTTCTACTGCCTATGCTTGGATTCCAAATGAGAAAATAACCAAACTAGAACCTAAGAGGCGAAAACTCATGCTTGCAGGGTACAATGACAATTGCAAAGCCTATAGGTTGATTGATGTGGAAACCAATCAAGTGACCTACAATAGAGATGTCGTAGTTGATGAGGAAATTGGACCATTCCATTCTTCATCATCAAAGTTCAAAATTACCATGGAGCCACCCATCATAGATAAGGATTCAAGTGTTCAGCTTTAGATAGCTCCACCTGAAAGGGAAGAAGATTCTAATCATCCTAAGGAGTCTCCTAGACTTAGTCCAGTAATGTCTAAACCACACAACCTGAATCAACATTTGGAGGACACAAGTGCAAGTTCTAGCCCTATTAATGGTGGGGAGGTTCCCAACCAGGGAAGCAACAAGAAACCACCCAAGTGGTGGGTCAACCCCATCAGAGATCTTCGAGCAACAGAAACGATCGAGGGGCGATCATTGCGAGGAAAGAGTAAGCAGAAGCCCAACATAGTCAACTTCGCTCTTATGGCTAATGTTCAGGAAGGATTCGAGCCACAAGTGTTCGAAACTTTGATGAAGCTAAAGCGAGGCCTGAATGGGAAAAGGGCTTGACAGCTGGACATGAAAGTTTGATGAAAATCAGACTTGGAATCTCATAACAGTTCCACCAAGGAAGAAACCCATTGGCTGCAAATGGGTGTATAAGGTCAAGTACAAGGCAAATGGATCACTTGACAAGTTCAAAGCACGATCAGTAGCAAAAGGGTTCCCTAAGTGAGAGAGCATTGATTATGAGGAGACCTTTGCTCCTACAACAAAGATGAGCACCATCCGTCATGTTCTAGCCATGGCAGCACAGTGTGGCTGGAAGGTCCATCTGATGGACATGAAGAGCGCCTTCCTTAATGGACATTTGTAGGAAGAGGTCTATATGTATAAGCCACAGGGGTTGGAGGTTTTGGGGAAAGAGCATTTTGTTTGCAAGTTAAAGAAAGTGCTATGTGGCCTAAAGCAGGCCCCAGGGCATGGTACATCAAGATTGACAGGTACTTAGTTGAGAAGGGGTTCCAACGGAGTCCTTCAAATGCCAACTTATACGTCAAAGGCAATGATAATGATATCATCCTACTAGTCATTTATGTAGATGACATCATCATTACAGGGAGCGAGGCAAACATGATTGAACAGATCAAATCAAACATGAGTAAAGCTTTTGATATGACTGATCGAGGCCTCCTACATTACTGTCTAGGTGTAGAAGTTAATAGGTAGCAACACTTTTGTCTCACAAAAAAAATATGCCAGGAGTTTGCTTCACAAATTTTAAATGATAGATTGCAAAATCTCGTTACACCTATGGAGAAAGGACTGAAACTTTCAGCCAATACCGACTCTGAGGTAGTGAATGAGTCAGTCTACAGGAAACTAGTGGGTAGCTTGATATATCTTATGGCCACTAGACTTGATTTGAGTTATGTTGTGATCTTCATTTCCATATTCATGACAGCACCAAAAGCAGAGCATTGGAGTGCAACAAAGCGGGTGTTGAGATATGTGAAAGGGACATATTATCACACAACTTGTAGTTCTCTAAAGGTATCCCATCCAAGACGGTAGAGGTGTAGACAACTAAAGAGGTGACCCAAGAGATGCCACGGTTCCCAATGCAAGATGGGTGTCATGTTAACCGAGGCACTCTTCACTTTAGATCAAGCCTAAGCAAGACCAAGGGGGAGACCCTAGCTTAGCCAATGAAGGCTAGCGAATTCAATCTAGACCTCCTAGGGAAATATGATGATGAAAGAGAAGGAGACCAAGATGAAACAAGAACTAGATCTAGGATGGATAAGTGGGCTCAATGGGTTAGGGCTTGGTTGAAGAGGCTTAAGGTAAGATAAATATTCAACCAAGGAGAGATGAAGGCCACTTATGGGGTTAAAGTAATAGATCTAGATAGATCTAGTGCCCAAATAGTAGATCCAAGTGGGGTCCACCCTTAAAATATGGAAATTGGTCCAAATGGGGCCCACAAGGTGAAAATCAAAGAAGAAAGGCACTAGGGGGTTTGCAAATGAGTGGATCTAATAGATCAATGAAGAATAGGCAATACCCACGTGTAGGATCTAGCAAAAGACGACCTACCCAAGGAATGTGACTTGCCTCAAGGAGGACTAGTGCCTTAGATGGAGGGGCAAATGGAGTCGGATGTCCACCAAATTATAGATCGGGATAGTTGGGATGATTATTAAGGTGGGTTTTAATTATTAAGCCCAAGTGATTGCTAGATCTCCATAGATCTGAAAAATAAAAAAATGCAAGGGTTTTGATTTTAGGTTTTATGTGACCAACGGAGAAAAGATGGATGGATATAGATACATACCTTGTAGAACATACCTCAAAAGGTTGTGGCCACTTTGCAAATTGATAACCTTCCCCCTGTGTGTATATTCAAGAGTGAGATCCAAAGCCCCAAGTGAAATCGTCCTCCTTCCAAGGTGACCAATTCGCCCTCCTCCTGCAAGACAAGATCAAAATGAGAAACAAACCTAGCAAAAGAATGACGATAATGATGAAAAGATGAAAGAGAAAGCATCAACTATGTCACTAAGATTCAATAATGATACTCCCTGAGACAAAAGGCCAATCCAAGGCAAGATATGGGGTTTCCCCACAATAGCCTCCCTCCAAATCGTCCTCCTCTTCACCAAATCGGCCTCCCTGTAGAAAAACGTTTGAAGCCCCAAGATCCACAAATGATACACAGAGAAAAGATTGTATATTCAACTTGCAAAAGAATCCATCAAGACAAGAGAAGTAGATCCACAAAATAGTATTTTTATTCCAAGCTTGAAGAGCTCCAAAGGTTCCTTTACAATAGGGGGGTCTCTTCCTTAAATAGGATGAGGGAGACCAAAACCCTAAACCACTTTTGAAATGAGTGGTTGAGATCAAAAGATACAACAATATAATCAATGGCTAAGATGAGCCAATACAACATATGACATGGATCACTCACTAAAGGGATGATGTCATGACTAAAAAGACCCTAGGGAGGATGATGTCATGACTAAGGGGAGACTAATACATGCATGTGTCACATAGGATGACTAGGACAAGTGACTAGGGACAAATGGTGGGGCTAGGAGGTATTATTCCCCTTCACTAGCATCACCCCATGGCACAATAATATAACATGAGACTCAATGACATGTCCAAGTACACAAATGATCAAATCCTGTCTCCCCAATCTAAGAGAAAAATACATCAAATGACATCCTGCTGACTGTGTGGACCCCACTAACTGCTGCAAACTGATCTAGAAAGAGTGGGATACACCATAGATGACCGCAAAGCAGACCTCATACCAAAACCTCGCCTCAATTGCCCAAATTGAATTCCTTTATGACCTTTTTATTCCATTTTTTATCCTCCTAAAAAACCCTGAAACTGCCCATAACTGACTGTCTGGTGACTGTGTTGTCAAACTGACTATGCCATCATGTCCGGATGGGGGGTAATATGGTAATAACAAGTGGTTGGACCACCCCCTTCCCCTGTAGCGCCCTAGGCAACGACTGGACAGGCCACATTAGCATGGCCAAACTGGCCAACAGGTGGAAAACTGCTCATATCCTGCCTGGGAGTGCCTAAAACTAAAAGACAAGTGTCTCAATGGATCCAGAAGACTCAAATCCACTAGATATGAGTACTCATACACCTCATGATAACTTGTAGGATCATCTGTAGGGTCCAGCATACTTGGACAAGTAAAAATATGATGATCTAGAAATAATAATAATCATGAAAAATTGCATCAATCATCATCTAAAGCCTGTGCCCATCATATGGAATCATCAAAAAGGTATATAGAAGACCATAGATCAACATCATACATAAAGTGGTCCATCTCATCACGGATCCCAAGGTTGACCTTGGTCAAACTAAGTTTGACCGATCAAACTGATCAATATATGACCTTGGCTAAGAATCCATGTTGCTACAAGTGCAAATGGTTAAGACATGCTCTCTAAATCATTTTCATAGCAAGCCTCTAGAGTATTAAACATCATTTCACTGACAATTAATAAGTAATAGGTTAGTTAAATAATTTACTTTCAAGAAGAATCTCAAGAATATACTTGTTTGTAAACATGATCATATTGCTAGCAAAGGGTGAAGGCTAAAGACACAAAGCTAGGCTGAGAGGGATGACTTGACTGACTTGACACTGTGATACTTTGGATGAGGGACATAGTGTTATACACTTAAGCATGTGTTGGACAAGGAGTACACAAGGAATGGCGGTGTCTCACAAATGGATGAGTTGTTCAGAGAAGTACTTATTCAACCTTGGCAGAAATTGTCTACTACTAGAACCGCCATGAACTAGGTGTCAGGCTAACCGTAACTTGAGGTTCTAGGGGACACTTAGAATTAGTTGTCCCTTGCTCCATCTCATATCATAACCCACAGGTTCAATGAGGAAAGTTTCACATAAGGTCAGCAGTATTTAGATTTGGCATACATTTAACCACTTCTTTTCAGGACCTTTTCATTTCATTGAGTTTCATGGCCAGCAATCTTTAGATTTAGCATACATTTATCCATTGCTTTTTAGGCCTAATATGACCCCTCTGGGATTTCACATGTGCTTATAAGCACAACTAATCGCAGCTTACATCCAAGGTGCATTTACATTTCATAGCATTTGAATTTCACTTCAATTTCATAGCCCTTTTCATTGGGATGTACAAGATATAACAATAATTTCCATATGCAGTACAATTTTGCTTCAGGTTTTAGCCAACACAACTCAAGCAACTAGGGGGACTTCCGCAAATGTAAACCACACATCAGGGCAACCAACTAGAATGATAAAGGCATAAAATCCAACTTACCAAGGGCAAGTTTTGTTGCCAACTCAGAGCCGAGACACAATATAAACATGGATGCAAGTCCAACACAAAAGCAGAAGTGGGGAAGATCCTCCATATCACAAGTCAAGGTGTAATTCAGGGTGAAGACCAAATAAATAGGGGAAAGGACAAATGGATGGATGGAGACAAGTGAAAATGGTGCCTAAGCTAGCAGTCAGGAAGACACTAAATGATCATGTTCACATTCATATGAAATAAAGACCAACAAGTATAAAACAAGAGTTTCAAATGTCAGTAATACAACCAATACATATAATCCATAACAACCAATTTCATTTCAATTTTAATACACTGCCAGATCATAATTACTTTATACCAAGTCAATGCTATCAAAATGACCTAAATAGCAAGGTAATAAACATCAATGCACATCATATATATACTGGGTCATCAATCAACATCTGTAATCTGAACCAACTATAACCACTGAGAACACTGTATCTGAAATACTGAAAACTACACTGCAATTGTATGGAATAAAGGGCCATATCGATCATCAAATTTGAGGTCTCAAGGCTCGGCCTTGGCATAAGGTCTACTAAATGTCTGATACAAAGATGCTCTGAAGTGTGAGTGATCATAAATAATGCTGATGCTCATCATAGCTGATCTCACTGAAAAGGTGTAAAGGAAAAACTCTGAAAATACAAATATCTGCTCTACTCACATGGTAGCCCAGCTACTATGTGTGCGATAATAGGACACTTGACGTTGGCATTCTGTACTGTAGAAACAAAGATCCTAGGTTGTGTGGATATATAGATTCAGATTGGGTTGGTTGGGTGGATGACAGAAAATCGACCTCTGGATATGTATTCAGCCTTGGCACAAGTGTAGTCACATAGACCAATAAGAAGCAGCAGGCAGTAGCACTTTCATCGACAGAAGCAAAATATCGAGGAGCAGTGAAAAGAGCATGTGAGGCAATTTGGCTCAGGAGGATGCTTTCAAATATGAAGATGCAACAGACAGAGCCGACACCCCTACTCTACAACAATAAGGGGTCTTTAAAACTAGCCAAGAATCCAGTCTTCCACGAGCGCACCAAGCATGTTGAGATACATTGCCACTTCATCTGACAGCTTGTAGAAGATGGAACTGTTGAGTTGCAGTACTGTCCCACAAAGTACCAAACTGCAAACTTTTTTACCAAGTCATTGGATACTGAGAAACGTGTAAAATTTCGAGAGAAATTTGGCAGAGTTAGTAGATTGACCATTAAGGGAGGGTGTTAAAGTGAAAAGTTACTTTATGTAATAGTCAAGTAGATATTAGACTTGGGATTTAATAAAGTCACTTTATGACTTTAGTTTATTATTAGGTTTTTATGCTTAAGTTACTTTATTTCTCTTAATGGTCTATCCCATAATCTTAAAGTGGATTGGCTCAACCTCATTGTAACCTTTATAAGAAAGCTTTTGCTTTCTCATTATAATTCAATATATTTTGATAGCTCTTTCAAGTTATTTCTTGGTCTCTTTATGTGTCCGATTTTCGTGATAGTAAATAAATAAAATAAATATAATTAAACTAAACAATTAATAATAAGGATGAATGATTGAGGAATATAATATAATATAAAAGATATAGGGATTTTGTTAGAGATAGAATAAATTAGATTAGAATTAATAATGAAATAATTAATCTAAAGTAATTAAAATAAATAAAACTTCCCTAACCAATAATAGATAATTAAAAGAAGTTCGGAGGGAATAATTGAGAAATATAATATAATATAATATAAAGGATTGAGGGATTTTGTTAAAACTAATAAATAAATTAGATTGGAAAAAGATATAGGGGGTGAGAGAGGAGACCTAGAGGCTAGAACAATTGAGAATTTTAGAGATTTTGACGGATCTTAATAAAATAGAAATAGATGGAAGGAGAGATAGAATCCAAAAGTAAATAAAGAAAAGATATGGAATAGAAGGGATGGTTGCTGACAATGGTGTTGGGGGGGGTTGAGAGCAGAAGCGAATAAAGATGAGAGTTTGGATGTTGCAGAAATGATGGATAATAGGCTTCCATGACTGGTTTAATTTATATCCATCATCCCTATTAAAATGTTAGGGTGCTTTTCAAATTTAAGGGCTTTACGGATAAGTCGAGTTGTGTGATGGGGAACTGGAGCTTAGATTTTGGTTTGATCAAAGCATATCAAATGTTTGGATTTGTGAGAATGTTCCGCAATGGCTGATTTGGTGATACAATTATGATTGTTGTCAATGATGTGCTCTTTCAACCTAGTTTGAACAGCCCTGCTCGTTTGACCAATGTAGGATTTGCGGCAAGAGCAAGGGATTTCGTAAACTCCTTAGTTTAGCAGAGGGTTGAATTTCTACTTGACACTTGTGAATAATTGTTTAAGAGTCTTGTAAGGCTTGAAAATGGTTTTGATTTTATTTTTAACTAGGGCTTTGGCAATGAGGTTAGTAACTCTATGAATGTATGGAAGGGAAGTGAGAGTAATGGGTGGGTCAATGGAGGGGGTTGAGGAGATAGTGAAAATTTTTGTTCATCTGGGAAAGGGAGTAGTCGTTGGCTTGAAGTGCTTTAGTATGGTGGGTTCTTTCTGATACGAGATGTTGGAGATCAGAGATTCTGATAGCTCTAGATATAAGGGTTTTGAGAACTGCATATTTTGCATTAGGAGGTAGTGAGATTGATCATGAAGGTATCTGTCAGTATGCGTTTTATTGCGGAAAACCTGGTGTGATAGGGATCCATAAGGTTGGTGAGTGATGGGGACGTCTAAGAAAGGGAGGGAATTATCTTGTTCGATCTAATGGTAAATTGGATATGAGGAGAAATGTTGTTGAGATGATTGTGGAATGTATTTAGAGTTACATGACTGTGAGGCCATATGATGAAGGTATCGTCAACGAATCAAAATCAACATTTTGGTTTAAGATGGAAGCTATTGAGAGCCTTAGATTCAAAGTCTTCCATGAAAATATTAGTGACTACTGGAGAGAGGGATGAGCCCATGGCTATGCCATCTGTTTTCTCATAGAATTCTCCTTTGAAGTTGAAGAAGGTAGAGGTTAGGCAGATTTTAATGAGATTAAGAATCTCAGGAACTACAAGGTTAGCGACAAGGTTAGCGATTAGGTTAAGGGCTTCAGAGACTGGAATTTTGGTGAATAAGGATACTATAGCTCTCTGCCATCTTGGATAGGATTACACACACTTAGAGTCACTAGAGATTTTGTGATAATAGTTCTCATTACAAACTTCAACTTGAATGCAAGATAATCATAATAATAAAATACAACTTTAAAAATAAACACATAAAAATCTTTTATCTCCCATGTTATTTTTCCTTGTCCCATTTGCCATTGTTTCACACTCGTTACTTGTTGTCCATTTTTCCCATCCACGCTCTGTTTTTCACCTACTAGTCTGATTTTTTCCACTATAGGTTTGTCTTTTGTTGTGTCGATTTTCTTTCCTGTTCACCCATTCATATTCTCTTTTATGGATTATGTTGCATCCTTCATTCTCTTCTTTCATTTGTTGGTTTCTTGTTGCTACCTCCTTACTTCATTTGACTGTACCTCCTTTCTTCATTTGACTATTGTCCTTCATTCTTCATTTTCGCTTGTTTTCTATTTTTAAAATGGCTCTCGAGTCTCAACAAGTAAAGGCCAGCCTATCTATTTTCAATGCAATCAAGAACTTTAAAACATCTCTATATCTCAATGAAGGTTAGGGAATCAGAGGATCTACCTTCACGTACAAGCTAGTGCTTGTAATGACTTTCAGTTATGTTGCACTAGCTGTGGGGACCCATGGGACAAGTCCCCAGGACGGCTAGAGCACACCCCCAATTTTTCAAGGGACGGTAGGTTGGGGACGGCATTAATATATATATATTAAAAAAATTGGAAGTTAGAATTCACCATAAACATTTGTAGTTGCTTGTAAGCACAATAGTTTATACTATATAGTATTATGCACATCCCTTACACTTGCTAGTTCTGAAAAAGCTCTAGCAAATAAGAAAAGGGTTGAGTGACCATTATTGGCACTTCAATGTGAGCAAAATGCAGCTTAGCTTTAGGAAACTTCAGTTTAACTATTTTCAATCTGCATTAATGTCCATGAAGGGTCTATGAGAAGAATGCTTGTCTATGAGAAGAATGCTTCGTTGTTCTCATGCTCTTCAACACTGAAACCTGAGTTGCATGCTGATATAAACTACCAGTAGGGTTGCTCCAAGGTTGCGGATCTTCCTCTAAGTGGACACTGCTCCAAACCTGCAAGATTGAACCCCAACTGTGTGAAGCAAGTGCAGAAACTTTCTTAAAATAGCAGCTAGGTGTGGATCGCCCCCCGTTTCAGATCTTTGCAATTTGGAAAATGGTGAAGACAAGGCTCAAATGATGGCAATAAACCTTCATCTTCTTCTCTGAGCAGATATGTCTTTATTTAATGGGTTGAACAAGCCAAGTATGCTCTCTCCCTCATGACTCTCCCCGCAACTCTCTGCTCCCGTTCTCCCGCTAGCCCACAGCTGCCCTCCCGCAAACTGTAGCTCTCGCGCCCTCACTCCCCGTTCCCTTCACTGTTCTTGTGGCTCTGCTATCATGCTCCCGCAAGCCATAGCTCTCCCCCCCATGCTCTCGTGCCCTCACGACTCTCCCCGCAGCTCTCTATTCCTGTGCTCCTGCCAGCTCACAGCTACCTTCGCTGCCCCAACTCGTAGCTACGTAAAGGAGGCTCGCGTCAGGGTTAGCAGGTAGTAGTGGAGGAGGGGTCTCCCCCTTCACGTTTTTTAGCAGAAGCACAAGTTCGAAGAGGTGTCGGCTTCGAGCCACCATCTGAACCCATAGTTGCCAAACGAGTCAGAGACGAAGAATACCATCGGGTGTAACCCAAAAAACATCGGGAAATTTGAGGGTTGTGAGGTGTTATCACACAAACTCTAGCTGCTTGTGGTATGTATCCCAATAGGGACGGTAGAGGAGAACAGCTAGGCCGGTGTAACCAACAGCAGCCAAGTCCTCTGTCCAGGGGGACAGAAGTCACACCGGACAACGCTGTAGTCACTTTAAACAAGGCACTTGGCCAAGTCAAGGGGGAGACCCACTCAACCGGTGAAGGTCGAGACTCAACAATCAGACACCCTAAACCCAAAAAAGATGATCGAAGTAGAAATCAAAATGGATGACTGAAGGTGAGATTTCTTCCAGCCTTAGTGGAATCGAGACTCTGGATGATAAGGTATACTAAGTGATACAAATTCAGATATGATTACACATGTAAATGATGGATAAAATGAAGAATTAGAAGGCTGGAAATTAAATCAGCAAACAGAAAATTACTGGAAGAGTGGTCAGGGACCCTGCCTATGGGGGAATGAAGCTCGTGATGATTTATCAATACATGGCAGAGGTGAATAAGCAAATTAAACACACATTCCAGCAATTATAACTTGATTAAATGGTTGATTTAAAACACAAAAAACAGACCAGCAAGTAGTGAAATTAACAGCCCTAGGGGAATGGGTTAAACGGTGGAAAAATGGACCTAGGGCAGTAAAAAAAAGACGTTTATAAGCATTTCCAGCTGTTGATACTTGGTAGTCTAAGGTAAAAAGACGTTACGGAGCAGATTAAAGAGTACACATAACCCCAAAATGCACCCAATAGGTTGAATGAGAAAAGGGCGTTTTTGGCAAAGTGACCAGTGCCTAAAAAGTGGGTAAATGGAGTCCAAATCAAATGAAATTTGGTATCTAGGCTTTTAAGCATAAATCATTACTGGGTTTTCGATTAAAAAGAAATCCTACGGTGAAAACTAATATTTTGTATTTTTATGGGTTTTTTATGTAAATTTCTGCTCAACACACACAGTGATATTCTGAAAAATAAGAGACCAGCAAGAGAAACCTACTTGAAAGTAAATGACATGGATGGAATTGCCGAAGACTAGCTCCCAAATTCAATTGTTGAGCAACCGGGTGTTTCCTTGTGCGTTTGAGCTCCCAGATGGCCAAAAACGCCCTAGCTACCTGCCACAAATAAGATATAATCAGTATGTGCAGCAAAATAGTTAAACCAGCAATTAAAAAATGACTAAGATGAGAGAATTGAAAGGCTGAAAATGCAATAACAACTCCCTTGTTAAAACACTGAAGAATGTGAGCAGTTGGGGAATTCCCACTCCCAAAACTGCGCCCTCCTCCAGCTGTCTTCTTCACCTGCAAATCGATTTGGCCAAGAAAAGATGGGAAACACAACAACAATCTCTCAACAAGGCTAAGATCACTAGATATCAGTCAAACAATCCACATCCATACATGAACTCGCAAGAAATCAATGGAAGAATGGCTCTATATCTCCAAAACTCGAGTGTACAAATGTGCCAAGAGGCTGCAATGGAGGTGAGTCCATTCTCTTATAGTGAGTCCATTCTCTTATAGAGATGGCTCACTCTCTAGCAAGGTTTCCCCCCAAAACGGAGGGTTAAGATCATCTCCCCATCCACAAAATCGAATGGTGATGAATCCCAAGTGGGGGGTGCGAATTGCCCCAAGAGAGCGCAATAGTGGGTGAGAGGGGCCCTTGTGGGCCATACAACAATACAAGGTGGAGTTGGGGGGGGTCTATGGGATGTTTTATCCCCCCAACTAATACAACATGGGTCCCACACATCAACATAACCATGAAACATGCCAAGTCGAATTCCCCTGGTGGAGAAAACGCCCCCTCTATGGATGAACTCGTTCTCTAGTGAGATGGGCAAGTGAGGGCCCCACCACCATCAAATACAATGTCAAAACATACCAAAATTACCTTATGATTTACCTTTACCAATGCCAGCCACTGATTTTGCCATTTCACTATAGTTGCCTTGGTCAAAATTCTGATTTCCATGTATTTTATGCTGGTTTATATAGCTGAAGATGAAAATTGGGCTTTTGACCCACTTTTATTGCCCGGATTGCCGAACCGTCTGCTGCAATGTGATCGTGGACCCCAAAAGTAGTAGGGATGACCACTTGAACAACCCCGATCCATCACTTTGGCAATATTTGCCCCAAATCCATTAAAACAGGTCAAAGTTGACCAATAATAATTAAAAATCTCTCAAATGGATCAATGTTTTGCAATTCTATCAGTTGCATGCTCATATGGAACCCCTGTAGATAATAAATGATCGAAATCGAAATTCCGATCGCAACATTTTTTCGGGCCCATTTTTGGCCTAGTCAACCCAGTTTGACCAAGTCAAATCTGGTCAACTATAGTGCTAGCTGAAACCTGTATGCAAGCATGAAGTGACAAGGCTCAATTAAACAACTTAGTACATTACTAAATCCCGAAATAGTACAAGGCCCTGGTGAAGTGGGCCCACCACCTCCAAAAGACTAGGATGCTATACACCTCCATAGACTTGACCACCTTGCTGACTCTAGGTGATGTGGACAACAAGGTAAAAGATATGGGAAGACAAGGGTAAAGATCATGTGACCATTAGACATCTCGGGAAAGCGGGGTCCACTGAGGTAAGTGTGCCATGACAAAACATGGGGAAGGGCGGTGCCTCACAAATGGGTATAGTGCAGGGAAACCACCACTGGCCATCTAACAAGTATCCCACAACTCACATCCGTACCCGAAGACTCCGTAAGGTTCTTTTCTAGAGCCGCCGAATTGGGTGTCCGGCAAACCGTAACTTGAGACTCTAGGGGGAAATCTTGAGCTTGTCCCTTGCTCCGTCTCACCTCCTTGTCCCGCAGGACTAGGTAAGGAATAACCACTACAAATGTTGACATGTATAGCTGACCAGAATCCATGTGTGTTCATAAACACATTGCATGGATTTTACAATGAGTTTCATACTTAGCCCTTTTTGGCTAGATTTTACAATTTACAATACAATGGCCTTTTAAGCCTGATTTACATTTCATTTCTTCATTTCTTCATGGCCCTCTTGGGCTACATACATATCTCAAAAGATATAAACATGGCGCTCATACTGCAAAGGTAATGGGGGTGGGTAATACAAGCTTCGATGACAAGTGGGGAGCACCCGGTGAGGCTACACAATCCTAACTGCATTGCAACATCGGGGGAAACCGACAGGAGCAAATCCCAGGTCTAACCGTGTATCTCACACACTAAAGAGCCGAGGCACAATAAACAGGGAGTCATGGCAAACTCAGAGATCAGTGGGGAAAGGGGGTCCTCGTGTTCACAAATCAGAATCCAAGTCGGGGGAAAAGCGTCACGGATGAGTCGGATGGGTGGAGAAGGTGATAATGGTGCTAAAGTCAGCTATCGAGGGGTAAGTGATCAAGTCTAAGCCAAGTATACAGGACATGACTCAGCGTGCATACACATAAGTCTAACTGGAGGGGTGGACTGACATCACCAATAGGCCCAAACATATCATATCATAAGCAGATCACCAAATATATCATCTCATGCAAAGTTAGTGTACTAGCAAGTGTAAAAGAGTCTAATCTACAACATGAGCAATAATTAATACATCCAATACCTGTTGCACCATATACCTACTGCTACTGAACCTGTATCTGAGCTGGATCTTTGTTGAATCCGGGCATATAATAAACTAGCACTGTATTGTGACAATCTCTATCAGAATATGACTAGGCACTGTCTCAAATGGGCTTGTGTCAAAGTCTGGCAAGGAAAAGGTAACCCTGTGGTAGATGGTAAGTCCAACCGTCTGTCCCCTCTGATGTATCTGCTAGGGGCAATCTGAACAAAAATGCCTCCTCTGAAGGCAGCTGATCTCCGATCTGGAAAAAAAAAGTACTATGCGGTCCTCGGCCGCACAGTCTGCAGTGTGGAAGCTGCTCCCGACATAAAATGTGATAACATGGGGATCGATGGACTCTCCCTAGCCAAAGGACAGGGAGCCTAATTTTTACAATAGAGGCTGCTATATCCGTGTCCGGATATACTCAGTGATTATTCAAGCAAATAATCCTCCAATGGAAAATAACTCCATTTGATAAAATAATAATATATAATCGATAATGCATGATTAATAATTTACAACGAGGCTCGCTTTTATAGGCTTGAGCATGTATAGTGAAGGGTTACACCCTTTCACTTAATAATTAATAACTTTAATTAACATACATATAATATTCATAGCATTGCCACTCTCTTAGAAAGACATTGTCCTCAAAGCCTTATAATTTGTCTCATTGTTCTTTGCGATGTCATGGCTGATGAAACATGTCGATACGAACTGCTAAGTGTAGAGCATAACTTCCGATACGTTGACGGATGAATCCATCCCAAATTGATTTGTTGTGGACTGATGGGATTCCCTACTGATGTGTCGTCAGGAGATTTGATCACATTAGTACCATTATCTTTCGACATTTCCCACTTTTTCAAATATCGGTTTTTATGGTTGGGGTGTCGATAAGAAACTTTCACGATGTCATTTTCGTTTACGAATGTCGCCTTTAGAGCATTGATCTGAGTTGGAAGTTGTATTTTTGTCTCTTGAGGATTTAAGTTTTTGTTCTGTATCTTTTCCAACTTGTTTTCTAACTGCCTATTATCATTTTGAAACTTCTTAATCAATTCAACTTGTGATTTTTTCTCATCTTCAGATGTCTTAAGTTGTTCCTTAAGATCTTCATTATGACTTCTGATACAACTATTTTCTTCCTGTTTGTCTAGAAGTTTCCCTTCAATGTCATCCATAGATTGTTCTATCTTTCGGCTATTTTTCAACTTCTTAATTTTTGTGACTAGTATCTTGTTATGATTTCTTAGTCTAAAAATTTATTCAGCATTGTTAGATAATGCTTTATTACTCTTCGCGATCTCTGACTTATGTGTCTTTTTAGAGTCGTCATTTTGTTGTTGAAGAACTTTTATCTGTTGTCGACACTGGCCGACCTCTGATTCTTGACTTTCTAATTTATGTCGTAACTGCATTAGTTCTTCATCTTTGTCGCTAACGATTTTGTTCAAGCGTATTATTTCTGCTTCGTAATTGTTTATTTCCTTCTTTATATCTTGATTTTTCAATCTCTGATTGAAATCACTTTCATCTTTTAATTCCTTGATTTGCGCACATAATTTTTCTATGTGATTTTTCTGGTTGGACATTATTTGTTCATTGAACCGTTCTTCTATCTTATGTAGTTCAATCTTTACTTCTGATTGTGTATTAATGTCTCGTAATTTTTCATTGTCTTTTCGATAGCGCTTTAACTTGGCTTCTAATTTCTCTATTTGTAGTCGCAACCCAGCTTCCATGGTCTTCGACTCTTTTTCAAGTTTGTCTTCCTTTGACTACTTTTTTTTGTCGATAATCGATCTTCCTTTGATTTTGATTTTTCTGACGATAAATTGTCTTCGACTTTTTGATGATAGGGAGTCTTTGACTTCTTTAACTGGTCTTCCTTTGATTTTTTTTCTTGATTTTTATTCTTTTGCTCTTTTTTTTTCCAAAAAATTAAGTTATTACTATTATTAATAATAGTAATAATATTATAACAATAACAATTAAATTTAATAATAATGTAATATTATTATTATTATTTTTTTTTTAAATATAAATATTATATAATAATAATATTATAATATCTTTTTGTATTTTGGAAATGATTTCATTTAGGGTTTGGTGGACATGGCAGCGGAGGTAGCGTATGGGAGGAAGAATGATGGCAGGGTTGAATGTGCAATGGGTTATGTAAATGCGTGGAGAGATGGGGCAGCACAGGCTGCGATGGAGAAGGTTGAAGGTGAGCACGATGGTGTGGGAGGGAGAAATGATGCGGAAAGGGGAGACGGCGTTGGGTGAGCCGAGGGAAAGGAGGGATGTGAGTGCGCAACAAGTGGAGAGGAGGCGAAATGATGGTGTGCAACAGAGGAGGATGGCGAGAAGAGAGAATATGTGGGAGGGAGGAGGAGACGAGATCTGGCGGTTGGTGGTGGAGTGAGAGATGTGGTGCGATGAGGAGAATGGATGAGAGAAGAGACGCTGAAACACGCGGAGGGAAATGGAAGCCTGTTGAAGAAGGGGGAGGATGAAAGCGAAAGGTAAACGTGGTGTGGGGTCCTATGGTGTGCAGGCTGCACAGGTGTATGGAAGGATGGAAGAAACGCAGAGTCTATGCAACGTGGATGGAAAGAGTATGCAGGCTGCCGGAGGGAAAGGATTTGGACGGGAGAGGGAAGAAGGATGAGTGACTGTGAATGAAAGAAATGAGGGCGTAGGTGGGAGGAGAATGGACCTGATAAGCAGTGGCAATGGATGTTCTTTTTTTTTTCAGAAAATCTGAATTTAATGGCCAAAGGCCTAGTTCGAAGAAGCTCCGACGAGTATTGGCCAAAAACCAAGTATCCACAAAATGCCGAGAAAATGGCTCTGATACCAATGCTATATCCGTGTCCAGATATACTCAGTGATTATTCAAGCGAATAATCCTCCAATGGAAAATAACTCCATTTGATAAAATAATAATATATAATCGATAATGCATGATTAATAATTTATAATGAGGCTCGCTTTTATAGGCTTGAGCATGTATAGTGAAGGGTTACACCCTTTCACTTAATAATTAATAACTTTAATTAACATACATATAATATTCATAGCAGAGGCCACCTTGAGTACTTCATCAACTGCAACAAGAAACAGGGATCAGTTTACAGCCCCACAGACATAGCCTTAGATTCAAACTTCTCGTTCTGGACCTCCCAAGTTAAAAATATGCTAAAACGGATAGAATTCCGAGAAATTGAAAACCACAAATGTCATTCTGACCTCCAACAGGCTCAACAGGAAATACTCGCCCTCTTGAACCGAGTATCTAAAGTGGAATTGGAAACCTCTCCCTCGGTAAATTACTAGATGATGGGAAAGCAATGGAAAACCTCCAAACCGGAATGATGCCTTACATGCTAAAATACTTGACCTTAAAAACAAACATGAGGAGATCCGCCAACAAGAAGTTACTTTCAAAAAAGAGACAGAAACACACATTAAATCTTGGGCGGAGACAGTCAGGGGTGGGGATAAAACCCCTCTTGTTGCCGTTGAAGTTTCCCAAGCCAAACTACTTGAAGAGCGTAATCGATGTGCTCATGAATTGAATTTGAAGATTAGAGGGCTTCCCTTACCCTCTTCTTCTCAAGATCCCATACAGGTTGGTGGCATGTTTCTTCGAGATTACCTTGAGCTTACCGATATTCCTCTTGAGAGAGCTTGGTTTGGTCACAATTTTACATTGTTTATCCAATTCAGATCAGCAAGTGATCGACTTCAGGCTCTTTGCGCTAAGCGTAGGTTGGTCTCTCTCCTACTAAGATTTTCCTAGATGTTGATCTTACTAGGTCCCAGGTGGCAAAGCTGTAACGCTCTAGAGAGCTTGTTGTTGTAGCTCGCCAGGCAAGCAAATGGGCAGTCACTTGAGACCTCCAAGCCATCATTCAAGATTCCCCACCTCCAAGGTACTCTTAGCTTGGGTTCTCTAAATGACTAGCTAGATGGAGGAGACGACACGGAAGTGGGATCTCAGTGGGATGTTGGAATGGTAATGGGCCTTTTTGGTCTTCGTCAGGCATGCTACAAGATACTCTTGGCTCTTTGGATCTCCTTTTTATTACCGAGACTCATGAGAATCCAATTAGGCCACTTCCGAATATTACAGGTTATCATTGGTTGTCTACTTGTCGTCGAGAAACCCAGTCTTCTGGTGGGGTCCGAGGCTCTGGTGGTGTGGCATGCTTAGTACAGGAGTCTCTTCGGGGTAGAGTTTCTTTGGTCACGACTCACAGCAGACGTGTTTGCTAGGTTTATGTGGGTCCGACTCAACAGGTTACCCCCTCTCCAAAGATATCTTCATTGCAGTATGTTATTTTCCCCCAACCTCTTCACAGTTCGCTATCCACGGCGAACTTGACAATGACCTATATTTGGATCTATACTCTGGCATTATCTAGCATTCCGCAGTGGGAGATGTCATCCTATTGGGTGACTTTAATGCACACACTAGAGCCCTCCAGGTCCCTCTTCATGATCATTTTGAGGACGTGTACTATGTTTAGGAGATCAATCCAGTTTTTGTGGGACTTCATCGATATCTGATGATATATTAGGGCCTTTGATAGGATATGGCAGGCACCTCATGCGGTTTGGTGAATCTCATGAGCTACTGATCCTTAATGGTCTCCCCTCCTCCCCAACTTTCCTCTCTTTCACTTGTCATCCTCATGGTGGTGGTCAGAGTGTGGTGGATTATGTCCTTTCCAATCAGGACCTTCTCCCCTTCATTCATCACTTCGTTGTAACCTCCATCACTCTTGTTGATCATGCTCTCCTCTCCTTCTCCCTCCAAATTATCACTCCCCTATCCCCGACCCCCCTCCTTCACCATGGTGTCCACCTTGGACTAATATTCTCTTTCCTGAGGGAGACCCCGACACCTTTTCTTCCACCCTCTACCAAACGCTCCCTTCTATATCTCGTTTTGCTTCCCTCGATTCCATCTCTGCTAAGTACATGTCTTTTCTCTATCATCTGGGAGACCACCCTCCAAAACTACCCACACTCCACTCGATCTGCCAACCTACCCCAAAATCCTAGATGTTGCCCCATGAACCAGTGGTACGACGATGACTGCAAGTACTTCTAGACCCAACTTCAGCATGCTTTCAACCATGGCCACCCCTCCTACCCAGCTCTCAAAGCTTCCTATTGTCATCTCCTTCGCCACAAGAAACGCCTCTTCATCTCTCGTAGACGGCGAGAGCTGAGTACTTCCCTTATTCATTCCCCTAAACATTTATGTCGTACCATCTTTCCTCGCCACTCCCATCTCCCATCTGATCTTGATTTGAAAGCCATGTTCTCCCGCACCTCCTCCCTCTATGATATACCAAGGCAACCCCTTATCCAAGTTACCTCTCCCCCCCTTTTGTTATCTTTTCACCTCCCATGATGTCCGAGAGGCTGTTTGGTCCATGAGTTCTGGCAAAGCAACAAATGAGGAAGGGTTCTAGGTTGAACTCGCCAAACATGGCCTTCGAGCACTTGATTGTCACTTCGTTGATCTGTTTAACCATGTGGTTAATACTGGTTTTCCTGATTCATGGTCACATCATATTATTCATCCGAGACATAAATCGGGCCCTAATACCGATCGCAATAACTATAGAACGATCATGGTTGTCCACACTTTCTCCAAACTATATGCTACCATCCTCCACATGCAGTTTTTTGGGGAGCTTGAGAGGAGACAACTCAGAGCCAAAGGACAGGCGGGCTTCAGACCAGCACACCAGACCATTGATCACATTCTTACACTCTGTGCCATCATTGAGGATGCACACTACCACTTCTCGAAAGTCTATTGTTGCTTTGTAGACTTTCGGAAGGCGTTCAACTCTATCCCTAGAGTGGCTTTATTCCAGAGACTCTGAGACAATGGCATTTCTTAAATCCTTCTAACTGCCATTATGAGATTATATGAGTCATTCCTTGGCCGTCTTCGCATGGCCCACGAGATCACAGATTTCATCAGGAATAGGTTAAGCAGGGGTGTCCACTCTCCCCCACTTTATTTGGGATTTACAATGATGAGCTTGAGCCTTTCTTACAGGAGCACATTCAAGACAACGATGGTTTTCTTCTTCACCAGGTCTTGATTTCTATTCTGCTCTTCGCTGATGACGTGGTTCTCTTGGCCTCATATCCAAAGGGTTTGCTGAGACAGTTGGATGCCTTGGCCCTCTTTTGTGATCTTCGTCAGTTGACGGTCAACTTGGGTAAAACCAAGGTTATGATCTTCAAGGGATCGAAGAAGTTTCTCATTGATATTCATTTCTTCTTCAAAGTTGAAGAGGTTGAGATCACTAGCACATATACCTATTTGGGAGTTCATTTCACGGGTCCTTGCTTCAGCCTACGGCATGCTCTTCAGGCCCGAGTTAATAAAGGATACGGCTCCCTAGCACTTTTAGAGAGACGGTGCTTCAGACACCATTCTCAAGACATTTCATCCAAGACGTCTCTCATGTATACTCTCATCTGACCAACAATCCTCTATGGCTTTGAGGTTTGGAGGGCATGCCCACTTGACTGTGATTGGGCCTCGACAGAGAGAGTACAGCTCCTCCTCCTCCATCGCATCATCAGATACAAACAGTCAGTACCTTAGTCCATCATGCTCACAGAGTTTGGTGCTCGACCTTTTCGGCTTGAGGCTATTTTCAGTCTTGTCGCTCTCTTACACTGTCTTCGTAGTTTTGGTGACATAGTGAAGGGGCGTGATCAATACCCATACTTGGCCTATCTCTCCTCAAAATCCATCGCTTCATCCAACCCTTCAGGTTTCTCCACATGCTGGTTTGCGGGTGTTGTAGATCTTTTAGCATCTGTCGGTATTGCGATGGACCGACTTCCTCCTTTTGGGTATTCCTTGAATGCGCCTGGCTATCTCTTACCTACTAGACAGGAGCTGAACAGAATCACTAGAGATGACATTTATAGACAGTTTGTGCAAGTCACTTGGATCAACCCTCCGGGAGGGTTACGTCCCAAGATGGCCTTCTACGCTACGCACTTCTTGGATCTGAGGAATGGTCTCATTGTTCAGACCTCTTACACATTTCACCATTGGGCACATGCTCTTCATATTCCGTTAGGCCAGTTCAAGGTGGGATCTCATCGTCTCCGGGTAGAGACAGATCACCAACTCAACTGGTCAGACAGGATCTGCTAGGCTTGTCACCTTTGAGAGGTTGAGACCGAGGAGCACTTCATCTTTCGGTGTCCTATTTACTATGAGATTTGCAGGCGGTTTCATTGTCTTTCCAAGGACCTTCTTCTCAGCGAGCTCCAAACTTTGACTAGATTCTTCAGATACCCTAATCAGACATGTCTAGCCCTATAATTGCAGGAGGCCCTTTGACTTCGCTCCATCACCCTTCAACAGCATTCTCAGTCGAGACCAGATTTCATTCAAAGTATTACCTCCTTCTTTCCAATGCTTCCTTCCTCTAGAGGCATAAGAGATAGATAGATGGTGGCACATACCTTGATCGTTTAGTTAGGACACGACACTCCACCTCTACCTCTTCCCAACACCGTCGGCAAGGACAGTCCCGACCCCATTGTGATAGAAGGACAACTTCTTCTAGGTTGTAGCATCCAGTTCCCCCCTCCAAGCAGCAGCGCACACCTCATTGCATTTTTTCTTCTAGCTCTTCCTCTAGACAGAATACTATTTTGAGTTTCCTTCAGTCGGCCTCGGATGGTAGGAGAGATACTTTCAATACTTCCAATGATTCCAGTGCTTCCAGTGGCCCATGACAGTTTCACCGTCACCATTTTCGGATCACGGTTCTTGGATCCACTCTCCTTCTTTAGATCATCCCTCTTCATATATCTCCTTGTATATATTTTCCTTCGAGACTGACTCTTCTCTTATAGAACTAGGGTTTGTTTGAGTTATGCTTTTTATCTTTTTATAGAAGCTACTTTTACGCTCCCACTTTGTATTGTTACTTGGTACTACACAGTCCCATTGACCTACTTTTGTGGTCATTTGTTGGACATTAATAAATTTATCCTATCTTATCTTATCTATAACAACTTTTCTTCCTTATATTTCTTGTTTATGATGACTAAGTTTGTTAAGATTTAATATGCTAAGACAGAAAATAGCAGCATTGCATTCCATTTCACAATAATAGCATATACAGGATCACTGAAGAAACAACAAGCACAGCATAAACACAAGAGACACAGATTTATCCTGGGAAACCCTCATGGGGTAGAAAACCCAGCAAAGCTTCCTCAATATAGATGACCAGCAATATACAAAGATGCAAACCAAAGACATGATCTCCTCCTCCACCATAGCAGACCTCTCTTCCACAAGTGCGCTACTCTCAAGTGAGTGAGTGTGTTAAATGAGGAATACACCTCCCCTATTTATACACTACTCCGACTTGTCTTTTACACAAATCATGTAGGCTCGTATTTAACCATTGGGTTAAATACCCCATTACAACTAACTGGGCCGATCCCTCTAGGTTGGTCTAATAACCCTTTGACCCACATAACACATACAGGGCCGACCCCCACTAGGGAAGTCTAATAACCCGAGTTACCACATTCCGACGGAGGAATAAACATCTCCGGATATACAATAAGATCTTCACGGAGGAATGAAACATCTCCGGAATAATAAAGTACAATTATAATATTCTTTGAAGTTACAATATCTCAACAAGGTTAAAAAGCATTCCCTTCTCAATAGGTTCTGAATATTTTACAGTTGTGTTGAAAACCACTACAAAACACTTTGGGATATACATGCTTGCATTCTGTAAAGAGATTAGATTCATATTTTATATTAAGAAGGCTATTGAATAGGAATTTATTCAAATGTTTAGTACCCAATCTGAGTCTTTACTATCAAATTGTTTTCACAGTGCTTGAGGCTGGGATGGGGTAAGAGTTGGACTTGAGTAACTCCTACATACCTATGTACAATATGTGAAAGCTAAGATGACCCTAAAAATGAGAAGAACAAGAGCAATACCCAGAAGGATCAAACCTTTGAGTTGTTGCATTTCTTAGTTTGTTGACATGAAGTCTTTGTGGCTTGTATTGATGTTGCTAAAAAGACAATAGTTAAATCACCATAAACCCAAATCAAAATCCATCATACACAGCCCATATTTTGAGCTGCAACTTGTATAGATTCAGAATAATATGAAAAATGTGGATGGATAAATGATCATATTGTCCAATCATCAATGTCCATTGTCAAAACTGAAGATACATGCCCCAAACATCTCCAAAATCTGCCTGGGACATCTCTGAAAACTGCTTGGAATGTCTCCAAAATCTGCCCGGAAGTCCCCAAAATCTGTTGGGGACGTTTGGGTATGGCCAACAAGTCCCCAAGTCCCCAATGAAGTCCCTAGCAGATTGGGGATGTTTCCTAGGGGTCCCCAAGTCCCCGGAACGCGGGGACGGTGGGTACGGGGCTTTTTTTGGGGGGGTCGGGTCCCCGTGCAACATAGACTTTCTGTAATCCAACAAATCCTCTACAATATAGCACAGGAAACCTAAAATTCCAACTGCAAGTAGTTGTTACATGTCTCTCACATCAAAACAAGCCCAATGGAGGATACTTGGCAAATGGCTCAACCAACATGCACTTGGATGAAATCATCTTTATAAACCTAGCATATCCATCCTTAAGGAACTCAGGCTCCTTCTCGAGCTCTTTCCTAGATCTTTTTCCACATTTTAAGATTTTCGCAAACTTAACAGAAATTTCAGAGGTGTGGTAGATCAATACAGGCATAGTCATCTCCATTGCCAATCTATCTGGGCCCCAAGGCAGTTCGTTAAGATGACCTGGGAAGTCAAGCTGACTGCCTCCTTTGTTGGGTCATTCTTGGAGTCAGACACTAACATACCCACATTTCAAATATTTGGCCACAACCTTCTTCACATTGCAAACAATGCTTTCACCGAGAATAGATCCTTTACAAAACCTTGTCTATCATACCATGTTAAATTAATGCTCTGAAAATATCTAAAATTATCTTGGAATGCAAGTCATGAAAAGTATACACAGATTACATACACAACAAACAACATGAGCATAGTGATATGTAGAGATAAATTAAACTATAAAAACTCCTTCGGGTGCACTGTACAATATAAATCCCACTTCCTCTCCATCCCCAAGTCACACATCGTGTATATACGTGCTCTTTCAACCTCAGCCCTTGAAATTCCCATGACTCTTCATTTCTCACGTGACACATGTCCCTCTTCACTCAACACTTCTCCTAACATTTAAGAAATTAACACCCACATATAATCGTGGACACATAACAGTCTAAAAGACTAATGACACAAATAATTTATGTGCTCATAGTTCCCAATAGGCAATGGAGGTCTTGCAACATGTGCAGCATCTTTGAGCTTGAGGACTCAAACACCCAAGGACTTCAGCAAGGGAAGTGACAACGATAATGACCAAAATAAAGCAACAAACGTCCCAATGAAGGTCAAAACCTCTATCGTGGTCTTATTTTCTTTGTATGGTCATGTGCAGTCCAGATTACTGGACATTTTGTTTAAGTCTATGTAGAGAGCGGCCCCATTCACTTTGTGAATCAAGTTTAAATAAGCCATCGTCCTGACACATGGATGTTTTGAGTCAGTTAATACAGTTAACAGAGTCAAGAGGGAAGTCCCTTTCTTTGTAACCCTGGACAAATCAGGTGCACGCGTATTCAAAGCAATTCATAAGCACCTGAATGTAGATTATGAATATCCAGTAAAACTTACATCTGATCATGGTCTCCAAGTATGCTTGAGGTAGGGAAGGGGTATATTATATGAAAAATATTAATATAATTTTCATTTGTTTCTGTTATAAAAATACGGTTGTTTCTTGGCTACATAAAATTTAAAAGTGCCATTTCCAAAACTCTTACCTGCTTCCCTGTTTCAGATAACTTAGCAATTTTATCATGAAAAAAAATTCATATCAGAATATGTTAGCCAAAATAATACAACAGCTTACAAGTACCAAAAGACAAAATGCATTATTTATCTTGGCAGGCAAGCCCAGACTAAGAACAAGAATCTCACATTTTCAGAAATGAGCATATAATGTGTTCCAAACAAATCTCTTTGATTTGCCTTTTAATCTTTCAAAATGGGAATAGCCCTCACATACATTGTGCTCCCTGTATTTGAGTTTGTCGTAGTTAACTTTTCGATTGCTGTTTAATCATAGGAAGACAAAGCTTGCTAATTTGTACAGCATCTGTTATCCCAGGATCGAATAACACTGCTTCTGTGTGACTATAGAGAGCTACCTGGTTTTCACAAATATGACAGAATCATCGCCTGGTAAAGCTTCAAATAGATAACTGTTGAGCTAAACATTGTTAGCAGTTACTTTCAAAAGTCCTTTATGTGCTAACAGCTTGTTGATTTTGTCTACTTGAATGATGAATGCAGTGAGATGCTAGAAAGTGTGGGCGATGAATATTTAGAGGAATTTTTCAGCAGATGCGAATATCTTCTAGCAGACAATGGTGTTCTTGTTTTGCAGGTATGTTCTCTACCACTTCCCTCAACATTTAGTATATTATGCTTGATTTCCAACAGAGGCACAGTACATTATTACTGCAACTAACCCTTGTCTTCCTGTGTCTAACATGTCGATAATCATTGCACTAGTCATGAAAAAATATGCAATTATGTCCTCCTGTCTGTTTTTTTCTTCATTTCCTCTATTCATCTATTATTGGTTTGGAATATTATACCCAGCTAATCTTCTGGTAACAGTTTTCCGCACTACCCGATGAAAGATATGATGAGTACAAAAGAAGCTCTGACTTCATCAAAGAATATATATTCCCAGGAGCATGCGTGCCTTCACTGAGCAGAACTACCTCAGCCATGGAAGCTGGATCTAGACTCAGGTAGGAAGTACCCCTACTTATTTCCTATTTCTACATATATAATTGCTTTTCATCATTGGTAACAGAGATCTATTACTGCATTGACATAAACCCTATATTCCACTTTGCAATTCAGCTCCACCCAAGTCACGAATTGGCAAAGTTCATTACTGGTCTGCAACTAACTGTTTTAATGGTTCAGTGTGGAGCATGTGGAGAATATAGGCATGCACTACTGTCAGACCCTGCTACAGTGGCGGAAGAACTTTCATTCCAAACGAAGGCAGGATTCCTGTCACCTACTAAACAAAACATAAATATGAGAATACAAATAAATGAACAAGCAATTCATTTGGGTTTCCCGAGTTCATTTCGAACTAAGTTGCATGCACTATTTGGTTATCATGTGTACAGGGAGATATTAAAACTGGGGTTCGACGAGCAGTTTATACGAACATGGGATTACTATTTTCTATACTGTGCAGCAGGATTTAAAACCCTTACCTTGGCTGATTATCAGGTATGCCCTTCTCGCAAAACCAGCACAATGTTATTTCTCGTCTGCATGGGCAAAATTGCAACATTTGCCGTAATGCAAAACTTCCCAATCAAAAAAATAATTAGATTCACACTATTTTAACGGTAATTTGAATACCTGTAAATTCTAAAATTTGTGCTAAAAACTTGGGGTTGCTGTTGGTAGCAGATGGTGTTCTCTCGACCTGGCAATGTTGAAACTTTCAAGGATCCATACTCCCCTATTGCATCAGCTCACAAATTTCTTTGAATTGATTTGACATTATTTAATTTCAAGATTTTAACAGAATCAAACTCATTAACTATTTTCTCGTTCATTAATTACTTTGTCTGGGTAGTTATTTGGCGGCGTCATTCCCACCAGTTTTAAATGACAATTGAACTATTTGATCTCGGAGCTGTATATGTAACAAACAAAACACCCTCGGTCTCCGGAATCCTGTAGAGGAACAATGGTTTGTAGAGGACCAATGGTTCATATGTTTTGAAAGGACTATGTGCCTATCCTATATGTGGATGCTTTTTGCCATTTTTTTTAAGACGGGCTTATGTTTGTTTATTTTTTGGATGGAAGTTCTGATAGATTTGATTTAGTATGGGTGCTCAATCAGTTTTTTGGGCTGGCAGTTTTATGTATTTTTTATTCGAATGAATAACAAGAGTATTGTTTTTTCTTCTAAAAAAAAAGCAAATATAAGCAACAATCAAACAATTATAAGTGATTAATTTTTTATAATATTTTATTTAGAAAATGGTTGAAGAAATATATGTGTCGAAAAAACAATTCAATCATCAAAGAACATTTGCTCAGTCAGTTTCAGTTTCTTGAGCTGGCCAGTCTAGAATGATATATGTACTTATTGGAATGAATAACAAGAGTACTTTTTTTCTTCTTGAAAAAAAAAAAAAGCAAATACAAGTAACAATCAAATAATTTTAAGTGATTGGTTTTTTATAATATTTTATTTGGAAAATGGTCAAAGAAATATATTTCCAGAAAAACAATTCAATCGTCAAAGAACATTTTATGTAAATTCGTTCCTTTTATTAATTTTTTATAATATTTTATTTGGAAAATGACAAGAGAAATATATATGTCCCGAAAACAATTCCATCAAGAACATTTTATGTAAATGTGTTCCTTTTTCCTTGCCTTGAGGTGGTTAAAGGTATCACTCTTACACAGGATATGTTAAGTTTAAATTATAATATTTAAGTTAAATATCATTTATTAGTCCCAAAGATTATAGCAATGGGTTCATTGTCAAAACTATGTTGACTTTTTAAACATTTTCTGTTATCTAAAGGTATTTTTCAATGTTTTGAAGACTAAATAGTCCTGTTGGGAGGTGACATTTATTTAAAAAATAATACTAATAAAATTAAATAAAAATGAAAAACCTTAAAAATTGACACGTTTGTACTTACATCTTACACACAGATTTACTTGCAGAGTTGGGGTAGCTGACAGATTGGATCCGACAAGGCTTGGTTGTGATGAACCAACGGTGTTATTATACGCTTGCAGACAGCTGGGAGTAAGATATATATACCATTATTACCTATTGTGACGACAATGATATTCTCCCTCGTTCTGTTGTGACTGGGAAGTTTGGGCAGAATCGAGGTCGTCGGAGCGTCTTTTCCCGGTACCGTCATTGCCGGAATTGGAGACTAGCGGTAAATCCGGGACAAGGTGACGTAATGTTCCGCATAGTAACGACGCGCTTCCCCATTGAATTACCTTGCCAAATAATTTGGACAGAATTTATCTGCATTAGTCTCTGACACGTGGCAGGATCAACCAGCAGTTGACGTGGCGTTGTCTTTTGGTGGAGTTAAATGGAATCAGTAGATAAACTCATTTGATGGGTCAGTTGGCGTTGTCTTTTGGTGGAGTCAAATGGAGAGTAGATAAACACAATTGATAGGTCAGTTAATTTTAGAGTTGCGGTTTCAAATTTAGACATGATTGCATGTCATTTCTGCGAGTCAATTATATCCACTCATAATTTGGAACGTTGCTAACTTTAACCCAATTTAATTTAGAAAATTATAAATTAAATTACATATGATGAGTTTTTTTAATGAAATAAATCTTCTTCTTTTTTTAGTTTTTAATAATATGAATCATCCTAAAATAGATAAAATTTTAAAAGCAAATTAGTATCATCCGTATATATTATATATTTTAATGGGAAAATTTATGCAATAAAAGAATTGATTTTCTTGCATTGAACGCCTAACATTATGTCACATGTTCTCATAAAAAAAATGTAAATGATGTTAACTTGAATAAAAACATATTAAATTATATTAATTTTATCTTAAATTTAGATATATTAAGTAGAGATCAAGAGTGTAAATTAGATCTCTCTGGATGCTTGATAGATCCGGGTTTAAGATGGATCTACGTCGATATATGTTTGCGCCCAAGGAGCAAGGTGCTATACAACCCAGTATTATGTTACCAAAAATAAAAGGTAAAGTAACTTTTTTAATGTAGGCAAAACAATTTTTTTAAGTTAATTTTAAAAAATTATATAAATTTCAAAAAGCTTAAATTTTATTATTGGGTGATTTGTCAAAGAAGTTATTCATCGATATAAATTTGGTGAGAAAGACATTAATTTTAAAACACAAAAAATTAAAAATATTTAATTGAAATTTTATAAAATTTTGGCAAAATTTTTATTTGTTTAATTTTGTTTATAATATTTTGATTGGGATGTGATAAATTTTTTATATTGATTTTTGTTTTTAGTTTGATGTGATAAATTTTATATATTGATTTTTGTTTTTAGTTTGATGTGATAAATTTAATATATTGATTTTTTGTTTTTAATTGAGACTTACTAGCAATTATCTAAAACTTTGATTGAGACTCACTTGCAATTACTGTTGTTCCTTCAATTCTTCTTCACAACTGCTAACATTAATGGTGTCCCTACGCGGAAGTTGATCTCTTGAAGCCTGTGAATCGACCATACCACTAATTTTATATCTCATTGTCAGGAAGTGAACATTGGTCCTCAAACTATATTGTATTAAAGATTTTTCACTATAATGTCAGTGATAATTGAAACACCTTTGTTCAAAATCTAAATTAATCTAAATTTTGAAACACGTGGAAGCATAGAAAATCAAAAAATCAAAGTACACAACAAAAGTAAAGATATTTATAAAAATAAAAAAAACAATTAGATAAGTAATAATAATAACTATTTTTTTTTGTAGTATGTGGTTGCTAAAATAAACATACTTATATTGTTTTTTATGATATACTTGAAATACTCAATACAAGCCTACATCTATTTACTAAGATTAATTATTTGGTATATAAAGGGTTAGTTATACAATTTTAAAGGATTTATGGTTAGTGAATTAGTTTAATGGTTAAGTAATAGTTAAGGAGTCAATAGATTAGTACATGCCCATTAACATAAACAACAAAACTAGTATCATAAATATTAAATATTTTTTAGAAACACACAAACTATATCTTAACTATTAACATACGTTTATGGCAGGACTAGCTGCCTTGAGCTATTTGACTTATTTATTTATTATTTGACAATAATGTATGTGCATATGGCAAATACAAGCACATATGGCAAATACAAGCAGCAATTATAAATAATTAGTTTTTTATAATATTTTTCTTTGTTCAATAAAGTTTTTATCTTTTCAAAATATTAATAAATGTGATTAATGACCATTTCAATAAAGTTTTTATCATTTCAAAATATTAATAAATGTGATTGGAAAAATATATATAAAGTAATAAACAATAACTTGTGAATACAATAATATTTTAAAAGTGTAATAAAATTAAAAATATATATTTTATAAACTTTTTCTTTAATTATTAAAATACAAATTTAATAATTTTTCTAGAACTATAATGAAATTAAAAAATATATATTTTTTCTTTAATTATTAAAACATAAATTTATATTTAAAATTTTTATAAAATTAAATAAAAACAAAATTATAAAATTAATGTAATATGTAAAAATAAGTAAATATGTGAATGGTAAGGCATATGAATTTTCATAAGATGGTAAGGCATATGAATTATCAAAGCAAGCTTTGGAGAATTTTTCTTCTTCTAGAATGTTTTCGACAAGTCTTTTTGAGGGATTTTTTGTAAGGATATTGTCCTTCCTGATATATAATATTTGTATGGATAACGATGTAAATTGAAGGAGGTCTATGGGACTACTATTTTGCTTATGCATAATATACCTTTTTTTTTAAAAAGGTGAACTTCTTTGTACTATTTGATTCGATGAATAGCAATAGTACTTTTTTTTTCGGTTGAAAAAAAAAAGTAAATATGTGAATATGCATTAGTGAAAAAAAAGTCAAATACCGGAAGAAGTGATTTCTTGTTGTTTTTCTTGAACCATTTATATAAGATAATCTCAAATCCAATTTCAACCCATTTATATAAGATAATCTCAAATCCAATTTCAACCCATTGATGGGCTTTTGTAATCTATTTGTTAACTTTTTCATATTACTCTCTACCAAGTAAATCAATGAGCGAACTTCATATTTGATTCATATGGACTTTTGTAATCGATTTGTTAACTTTTTCATATTACTCTTTACCAAGTAGATCAATGAGCAAACTTTATATTTGATTCATATGGAAATGTCCAAAGTTGAACTTAGGAAAATTAAGTTTGAGATATATTGGCTAGATTGGAGAGATTTTGCATTAGTTTTTATGGAAATTCTAGATCATAGATTAAGTTTTTCTTCGGCATTCATTGTCACAATGAATGTTTTGATTCATTTGTCAAGACGAAATGAATGCATTGTACAATATATGCTCGGATTCATCTGACAAGACGAATGAATGCCTCGTCACCACCTCTTCTTGTGAGAGTTGCCAACTGCCTCATCTACCAGATGCTTCACTTCACTATTCCTTTCATAGCACCACCTAGCCTATCTTGAACGCCTCATGCACCATACCTCTTTTTCGATAGAATTATTAAAATTAAAAACAATGTCACAATGCTTAGCATTGTGTTAAACAAAGCTTCTAGATGCACACAGTTGCTCGAATGCTTTGGACGCAGTTGCAGGAAAACCTAGTATGCCAATTACTTTGTTCATGTGTTACTTTGTTACTCTGTTGGCGACTAGTCTGGCCCTTCAATCCTCCATAAAAAAATTGCATTTCTCATGTCTCTATCTCTTTTTCGCATGTTCTTCATTGATTTGGCCCCAAGAAGCCAACTCTGTAACTAAACAAACTAGAAGCATATAATATTTCCTTGGTTTTGTGTCTATGTTTGAAGTATGAAAAAATATGTATAAACTAATGTAAAATCTAGGAACAATAAAAGTACATCGACTATATGGTATATATGATATTTATATGAAGGAATGATATTTATTCACAACCATTACATGTATCTCGTATGATGCAACTAACGTGGATGTTGGCTCCTCTACTAGTGATTATGGGTGTAATCGGTTCTTTGACGAGTGCTTGAATGGGTAAAACTCAATCAATTGCTTTAATTCCTACCGCTCCTATCTCGAATTCAATGCAACTAGGTAAATTGCAACTCCTACCCGTGAAGCTACTTCTACTTAAGATGGATAAGCTTCTCATTGTCTATGTGCACAAGTTGGTAGACTGTGTCGTACTTCTTTCCATACCTGCACAGGATTGAAAGAAAGGAATCACAAACATACTACCTACCATTTTCAACTGCTTTCTTAACTAATCACATGTATGATTGTCAATGGCAGAAGGTTTGAGCAATAGATTTGTCGATGAAATTTTTCAGTGTAAGTAGTGATCATGCAGAGGAATGCCACACAATTTTCACAGTCACATTTATAGAGGGAAATCGCCAGAAGAAAACACGTTAAATTTTTCAATATACAATAGTTCTCAAAGAGCCCTTCCAATGGCCATCTCCAGTAAGGCATACACCGCCCTTAAAGAAGCAGCGGTCATTGCTCTGCCAATTGTTTTGCATATATAAAGAAACTTAAAACAACTCTTTAGTAGATCCAATGAAAACGACTTATCTTCTGTATTGAACAAGGACGATGCCGAAGTTGATTTGAGAGGTTATAATTAAAAGGAATAAGATATATTGGACAAATGAATAAGATATATTGGACAATGAGTTGTTGCAGCATGAGCATCATCACCATCAACAATTGTGAAGAAATGCATGAGATATCGTGAATGCCTAAAGAACCACATGACCAATATTGATTGATACGCAATAGACGGATGCAAGGACTTCATGCCTAGTGGTGAGGATAGGTCATTGGAAGTGCTCGAGTGTGTGGCCTACAATCACCATCGTAATTTCCACAATCGAGAGCCCCCTACTATTACTACCACAAACCCTGAAGTTGTGGCGGCAAGAAGTGGGGATTTGGTTCGTCGAAGGATCTGTTGGGTCCTCCAGATGCGCCACATGTTTCAAAAAAGCTAACCACTTGGCTGCAGAAAACACCTAGCGGTTGTGCATTCCAGAAAATGCACGTAGAGTTAATGCTATGCAGCAATGTGGTTGTGGCATTGTATTGGAATTCGCAAAGGTTTTTAATCAAAGGGCTAGACACTTGCCACACATCTCCATTACACTTTAGTGACACCTTCCTTCAATCGTTGCATACTCGTGGGGTTTGATATTGATCATGGGACCCTTTTGACTTCATGAAATGGGTATTTTCCATTCTCTTTTCTATTCTATTATTTTATTTTCTATAATGTTATTGCTCTTTGTTACGAACGTAAATAAAAATAAACAAAATATAAATAATAAATAATATAAATTAATAATTAACTAGAAATAATAATAATTACAATTATTTTTAAGAGGACACAACTCCTCCCTATAGGTGCCCAACAATATAAATAAGAGGCCTCAGTCTAAAATGTATCTCATCTTATTAGTATTTTATTCTATCATTGTATATATGTATTTTATTAAGAAGGAATTGTTCTAGAGTGTAGTAAACAGACTTGTTTACTTCAGTTGGTATCAAAGTCGGTTCGGCTCCTCATACTCTTTCGCCATCTTCCAGTACTCCTCTTTTTCCGCTCCAATCCCTTTATCGAAGCTCCCTCCATTTTCCTCGCACTTCCCATACATAGCACTCTCTTCACACCCTTCACACTTTCTACAGTTCCTCCACTCTGCACCACTGCTCATCTTCCCCTCACTACCGCTCCATATGTGCGCTACTACTCCACCGGCCACCTTCCACTCCTTCACATAGCCCCCTCTCTACAACTACGCATGGCCACACTCTCAACCTACGATGTTTCCATTGCACACTCCAATCCCTACACTCGTGCTCCTCCACCCTGTGTCGACACTCCTCCCCCATGTTGTTCTTACCCGTTCACACACTCCTCCACTCACATCACCTTCCTCCACCTCATCCTTTCTGCCACTCCATCTCCTTCTGCCATACTCCACGCATCCTACTCCGACCCTCACGTCACTCCCTCAGTGACTCCTTCCAACGCCCTCGCCTTTGTCATTCCCTTCCTATAATCCGTCCATCCAGTTCCATCTTCACACTTACCCTTTTAAACCCTAGTTTTAACATTTAAATTCTTGTAATAGTATCATTACAAAAACTATTATAAAATTTTGTTATTTTTTAATAATAAATATTATTAATAATAAATATTATTAATAATAAACTTTATTAATAATTATAATATTAGTAATATTATTATTAAAAGTAAAATTTATTATTAAATACACTACAAGGAAAATTCCCTTTAGCAGAGGTTATAGCATATGCTCCTCACAAAAGAGCCCAAATATATGTTTCTAGCGAAGGTTAGTAGCGGAGGCAAGCGACCGAAGGTTTTAGCGGAAGTTTTTATTTGGGTGCGTTTTTAACGTAATCGCACCCGTGTGTTCTTAACCTAATTGCACCGATGTGTTCACCAGTGCATCCTAATTTGTCACACCGCAACCATAAAACATCTTTATCAAAACAAAATAATTTCCAAATAACCATAGTCATGCATTCATTAACACAAAACCACACCAGTGCATTTAGAAGAAACCACCACACTGCATACTCTTTTATTTTAAAAATAAAATATTTAAGTAACAATCTAAACCCGATGTGTTCATTAATGGTAACTGTTGCGGTGCGTCTTATCAAACCTAACGCACCGAACATTATTTTATGAAACATAATAATCTATTTTCTTAAAAAAATATCTCAAAACTCTAACAATGGTGTGTCCAATGTTAAACACCCCGATGCATTTTTGACACCATAACGCACAGCCCTTCCTTAATTTTATAATCGAAAAAATATTTTAAAAACATTCTCGATGTGCTAAAAACTATGGACGCACCGGTGCGGTAAAATAAACACAATGCACCGGACAACATTTTATTAAAAAAAAAGATTTTATTTTAACATCGACTAATTCCAATGCTCTCAATTGTGGATCATACCGGTGCATCCTAATGACGAGCGCATTGGAACAGGGTTTAATAAAAAAAAATTACCGCGACTAAAAACTCATTTTTACCCCACTTCAGTGCATCTGAGCCCCTCTGTACCAGTGCTGCCCTTCACACACTTGGACGCCCTGACATCTATGTTCCACTTGGATGCATCATTGTCCTCTATTGCCAGTTCAGTTTGTTTGAATTTTTCCAAACCATTTTGGAAAAATTCAAATTTACTATACATTGCCAATATGCCTCCCCGACGCGTTGTTCAATAGGTAAAATGTTTGTTAGTTCACAAAATAATTTTTTAGCTGTTTATTTTTTAAAATTCAACTTGAAATGCTCATATTTAAAATAAAATAAAAATTGCGGGGTGCGTTTGATTTGTTTGGCTCGCACCACTCTACAGTGCATCCTATAAAATTTTATAGAGCGCATTGTTAGCAGTGCGAGTCGAACGACTCGAATGCACCGCTGCAAACGAAAAAAAAAACCATAAATAGTCACTGGTAACACATTTAAGAGCACCAGCATTCTGGTGCCCTTAAGTGTAATACACGCACCCGTAACCATACCATCTTAAAAATAATAAACGTTTAAATGGTGCGCTTATGCTACTCATGCACATCGGTTGTCGGTGCAATGACGTGGCGTAAGTGCACCGTTGATACACCCAATAAAACATTGAATTCTCATATACACTAATGCGTTTAGTACAATCAAGGGAACCTGAATTCCGGTGCTTGTTATTGTGTAGCGCACCAGTATTGGTACAATAAAAATCAGAATCATTTATATGGTGCGCTTATGTCACATCATCGCATCAGTATCGGTGCAATTACATGACATAGGCGCACTGGTGACACTTTTGCTAAACCCATGAACACACAATTGACGGTGCTCTGATGTCACGTTAAGGCACTGGTGTACGGTGCGCTGACGTGGCATAGGCACACCGTAAATATATTTTAAATAAATTATTATTTTTTAAATTCGGTGCATTTGAATAAATGTGCGCTAATAAGATTTAGGCGCACCGTCCAAGTCAAATTTAACATTTTTGATATATGATCAATGGTACGGCATAACTATTGTAGTGCACCATTGTTCGGTGCCTCCAGTATATAAGCGCACCGCATACAAACCCATGAACATATAACTAACGGTGCTCCTATGTCACATCAAGGCACTGGTGCACGGTGCGTTGACATGGCATATGCACATCATCAATAGATTTCAAATAAAATATTGTTTTTTAAATTCGGTGTGTTTGAATAACGGTGTGCTAATAAGATTTAGGCGCATCGTCCAATTCAATTTTATAATTTTTGATATATAACCGACGGTGTGGCATAGATATTGTAGCGCACCGCTTGTCAGTGCCTCTAGTATATAAACGCACCGCTAGTAGTGGTTTTCCAATATTTATGGCGCATAGGTTTTTCTTTTTTGGGAAAAAATTTAATATTTAATTTTAGTAGATACAGGGAAAATTTTAAGAACCCCCCCCTAAATTTCTATGTATAATAATTGGGCTAATCCCCATGATACATAGGAAAATATGAAGGCTATGTTATCAATTAAATAATATGTATATATAATTTTTTTGCGAATGCCACACCAAATTATATAATCTTGTAAAATCTCGACGAATCTTTTATTGAATTATAGAATCTTATAAAAACTTAGGGAATCTTTCACTAAATTATAAAACCTTGTAAAGTCTTGGCGAATCTTTTATTAAACTATAAAACATTATGAAGACTTGGCGAATTTTTCAATAATGCATAAACCACATATAATAATAAAACAACATATTCATTAAACTATAATATCCTAGAGAAAGAGCCATTATCCAGTACTTGTTGAATTAAGATAATTTTTATTTGATTTCTTGCCTATTCACATAGGATTTCTTCAATCAATTCCATTATGATACAATTACATCAAACTAAGTTTGGCTAAAATCCATGTTTTTCCATTCTCCTAAGTAAAATTCAATAAATTCAAAATCCTTCAACTTCATTGACTTTTTTAATACAAACTTCAGTCAGTTTTCAGTGCCAAAATATTTTCTTAGAACTTTAATATCTTATACTTGCAAATGGGATGTTACTGGATCCTTCCCCCTCCATTGATATGCCCAGATAAATATCAGAAAGCAATCCTTCTCGGATACATATCCAACACTTTATGGATCCATATCCATAAAGGGTTACAACATGGATCTGTATGGGATCTATAAAGGTTCAAGCATCAAAACACCTTTTCACGGGTTAAATAGGGTTATTTGACAGGTTTGCATCTCCACATAATCTGATAGAAAATTTAGTATCTATTTGTATATAAGATGTTTCCAGCCACATTGTATCAAAAATTATCTAAACCTGGTGTCTATCTTCTCTGCATTCCCTAATAACTTGGCACATGTACAATATCAAAATTAACTTTGGTGGAAAGTATGATATTCAACTTCAAACAAATTTAAGGAAAAATATCTTCCTACATCCCATCACAACCAGTTGCTCAAAGATTGATAGGAAAACTCTATTGTGATAATGTTTATACATAGGGTTAACCCCCTTCTTGGGCTTGTTCAAGGCCACACAAATAGATTTTTTTAATATTATTTAATTGCTTACCTCACTTACAAAGGGGTTATTTCGAATTGTATATTTTAATGGTTTTGTAATTGAAATTGGTGAACAATGACAAGGAGAGAGCATCCCTTGTTTTGTAGGAAGAGATGTTTTGCATGGGGTGGTAGGTAGGTAGTTCAAGTATGACTCGCTAAGCTTTCAATCATGAAATCTGTAGAGCTCCGATCAATTTAGAGTGAGGATCAAGATTTGGATTTGCATTAGTGGTAGGAGTTATATTTATAACATTGCATCAACCCAATAAGCCAAGTAAATATGATATATGTTGCATTCAAATTGAAAATATGTCATGCAGATATAATACCTGTATGGAAACTAAATGAAACAACATGAAAAGACATTTAGATAAAGGGGAGTTGCCAATAGTTTCTCCCAATGATATGAGTTAGAGCTATACGGTTGATTTGAGCAGTGATCAACCAAAAATATATCTATGATTATAGAATATTTCCTTAAAGTGTGTCATGACAACTTATAGTAGGCTGAAATAGGGGTAATTTATATTATACCTATAGGCAGGAATTAACGATGTAGGAGCATGTTAGAGTAAGATAAGTACCAATATCACTGAAGTTAGTAAACCAACAACAACCAGCTCCACAATTTCCTCGACAATTGCAATTTCCACAATTGCAAATGCCCCAACAGCAGCAATATGAGTTTTTAAGTACAACGAGGCAGAACACAAATGTATATCAAAGGAGTAATCAATATTAAGATTACTTGATCCAACACATTATACAAATTACACACAGATTTTCTTAGGAGGCGCATGTATCCATATCACAGAACACTTATATTCACATGGCACCTCAATCTCATGGTAACATAATTTGTGTATGTGTGGTTAATATTCCCACAAAGAATATTAGATTATGAGGCATGTACATAGTATTACATTAAATGAGCATTACTCTATGAACTCCACCAAACCTCCCCTCTTTGCTGGTCATATTGATTGATATATTAGGCATGTATGATATGCATGAGTATGCAACCATAAACAAGCAAACATGCCATAGAACCTTCATAGTTATAATACTGGCATATGATGGCGTATCTCTCATAGGAGGTAACTAAATGTGATCTATTTTATGACAAAAATGATGGATTTGCAAATGTGTTTAGAGAATGATCTCTTACTTCTCTGATTCATCAAACAACTTACACAAATATCCTAGGATCTTTAGCTAATAATGTTAAATCTATACTTTGATTCCAAACTCGATTAAAGTGGAAGTCTCTTGGATCCAATATGTCATGTCTCATATTTTTCATATTTGTAGAGCATCTAATTTGTCCATGTTTTGATTAAGATTATTTATATTATCATTCATTTTCTTCATCATTTTTGTTAACGTAATATTACATTATAAAAAATAAAAAGTAATTAAAAAATCCATGTTGGCTCATCAAATAAAAAATTAAAACCAAATGAAAAATAATTAAAAAATCTATGTCTACTCATAAGATATAAAAAATAAAACCAACAAGAATCCATCTTAAACGCTAAGGGATCAAATTAATGAAGGTATCCAATTAATGAGGGTGTAAATGTAAAAAATAAAACCAACAAAAATACATGCAAAGGGATCGAATCAATGAAGATGTAAATGTTTTATGCAAAGGGATCGAATCAATGAAGATGTAAATGTTTTCTAGATGTGTACAAAAATTAAGATACTTATTAATGATTATAGATTCATATTTTTTGGTTGTGAAAATAATTATTTATGATTATGGATTCATTTGTAATTATTAATGATTATGGCTTCATAGTTTTTTTGTTGTTGTGAAAATAATTATTTATATGAAAGTGCACATGAAACAGGTGAATAATTAATCGGTGTAAACGTTGATTGAATAATGCAATGGAAGTGCATGAATTTCTCATGTTTCTTCTCTATTTTGATGACGTAATATTAAATCCATACTATTAGATTGTTTTGAAGTTTAAAGGATACATTTTAGTTCATCACTACCTTATCACGAATGAACTTAGAGCATTGTGTGAAAATTTATGAAGTTTGTAAAAAACAAAATTGGATTATTATTGTGTTGGAATGATAAAAAATGAAACACTCCAATATAATAATTATTTTAAAAAATTGACACAATGATAAACCACCTACAAAAACCTAAAGCATGTTCCAACATACCAAACCTGTATAATGGATTTTTTATACTGTTATCCCATGATAACTTTTGAAAGAAAGTTATCCTACCATACATAAGCACGATCTTGTTTCTTTATTTCGATCATAGTTATTAAGCTCCATTTAAGAATAGCTTGCACAATGACGCCATAATTCCTGAAATCTCTATTGGGGAGGAGGGAGACGTGGGCATCCTCTAGCCTTTCCACACAGGAGAGCATTCTGAGTAATTTCATATTCATCTCTCACTGATCGCACTGGAGATTTCACTCTCACGTAGGTTTGCTGACCCAGGTATTGGTGTGCCCATGTTTCTGACTTCAGGTTCCACATTCCTGCGTTATCAAAAGTTAAAAGAATAACAGTCCATGAATTGGGATAACATCAAAAAACCTTAAATGCATACTCACCATTTAGCAAATCTTGCACCCTATTTGTAGTACTCGACATATCTTGAGGCTAATCCATCCAGACCTTGGTACATATTGGTACATATTGATTTGAGAGCCTCTGGGACTCACTTCTCTTGTTCCACTTCTACAAATATACGTATACAATATTACAGATTTCCACATATATATGCACGTAATGTTACATATTTATTTTTTTATTCTGCTCCTCTGCTCAGCTTGTTCCCATCTCTAAGAGAGCTTTCATCCCAAAATATTAAAAGGAGACGAGGAAACCTCACTCGTGCCAGGCTGAGGAAATATCCTCTTGTGGATTGAAGTCAAGAGTCCAAGGAGATAAATAAATTCCCTTGGATCCCATGAAATAGGGTCCAAGAACCGAATATCACAATCCTCTTCAATAAGGAAGAAAAACACAAAGTAACATAGGCCAGAAGCAAATTGATATATTGAACTATGAATATTGGGTGACCAATGCTCTACTACCCATGATTCCATAGCTCTTAGGCCAGGCCAAAGGCCTGTAAACTTTCCAATTAAAGCGACCTCAGACAGGATAAGAGCTTTTCTTCTTGCTTCAGGAGACGGAAGTTCCAGTTGAGGGATGGCTTCCATTCATTTAACAAATCTCCCAGGTGAAGGCTGTTTACCATTGCTTTGCTTGGCTTAGAGAACTAACCAAAACTTTGAAAGCTTCTACCTCTGGAAAAATATTTTTCATCCTTAGGGCTAAACTGAAATAGAAATTTAAGCAGCAAACAACAGACAATATTTAACTTCTAATCAACCCAATACACTGGGCAATCCAAGAGAAAAGATACCAAACTTATTCCAACAAGTTTCAACTCTTAAGAGTAATATTTTACAGCATAAACCAAATATGAAATTCACTTTATAACAACAGAATTTATAGCATTAGATCTGCCATACTATCTTCAAGATCAATGTTAAAACCTTAACAATTTAACCCTTAACTTATTTCAAATCAGCAAGACATACTAGTATTCAAAATTACTAGATCATGAAGACAATAATACTTTAAATAAATCTGCAATAAGTCAATTTTGGAAAGCAGAAAACTTTATATATAAAGAATAAATGAAATCCATGTACATATTCACAACTTATTACAAGTCGGTACAATTTTTAAAGCTCTCCAATACCCTGGTTAGGGAAATCCACGAAAACACTAATCACGCCAAAAATACTCCAACAAGATAGAATCACTGCTAGCAAGTCCTCCTTGGCTTCATGAAAGGTGTCTCCTCTTCTCTTCCTCAATAAGTACAACCTAGGTTTTATCACCAAACACTAACTCCTTGCCTCCTTAGGCTCAAAACCCTAACTCTATAAATCTCCAAGAATCCTTCGAAATATCCTAACGCTTCAAGATGAGAGATAAAACACAAAGAAGAGTGAACAAAAGATAAAGGAAGACTAGTGCTCCTCTTATCACATCTATAACACAATGGCGATAATGAATGAGTTCTACAAGCATGTGTATTCATCACCTCCAACGTCATTTTCTTCACAAGAGCAAACCCTAGCATCTCACAAGAGCAATATCTCCAAGAAATAAATGAGACTTCTCTCTCTTGTTTATATCTTCACCTAAGGTTTCCTCATGAACCCTAATGTCTTTATCCCTACAAGACAAATACAAAGAATAGAGTAAATAATGATTTAGTGAAAGGACACTCTCCTTCCTCTATTTACATTAGAGGTAAGGGATGCCAACAATATAAAGTGGGCCTAAACCGTTACAAGCAACTTACAAGACACAAGTAGATCTACACAATGAAATGCTTCCTAAAATAGAGACACATGTCAAGCTCCAAGGTGATGTCATCAGGAGGCAAGGCTCCAAGTAAAGGGTGCTCATCACCAAAGGTCCAATGCTCCTCCCCCAATTGCTCCAAAGCTCCAACACATCTCCTAGGCCATGTGCATCCTCCACGTCCAGTACCCATCTACATGTTTACTCCCTCAACACAAGCTAGCATAAGTCAAGTACAAGCCTCCATTTCCCTTTTCCACTACCTCGGGCCAAGGCTTTTCTATATGGATGGAGTGAGGTCAGCCAAGGAAAAGAAGTGGTTAGCAACAACCGTTCTAAGGATATATTCTCAGTGTTAAACTCTATCCTTATTATCTTATTAGACCTAGGTAATTGTACATTAAATACTTCGTCACAACACCATCAATAAGGAAGGAATTCTATAGTTAGTTCCCAAAATAAGTTTACGACCCCCCGGCATGGCTCTTCCCCTTCCATACCTGAATAACTAACTCCCTAATAGGTGTAAAAAGAAATAAAATCACTTAGCATTTCACATTTATGATTTTATTTTCTCTACTATATTAATTTTATTTGTGTCATTCTTCTACATTTTAATGTTCATACGTAAAGATGCTTTCTTATATAGATATAGCGAGCTCTCTTGTCTCTTTTCTTGCCCATGATTGGCTTTCGTAAACCGCCTGCTATTCTGATAGAGACTCAGACGCACACAGAGCTGATTGCAGGGAGAGGAGCCCCCATATGTTGATTTGCATGAACTGGGCAGTGAAAAGGGATTACCGTTGGTTGAAGAGACCTTTAGTGCATCAACCACTTTTATGGAGATAAACATGCATTTTACTCTCTATCACACCACCGCAGTTTGTCATTTGGATATGGATGGAATTCCGTTGAACTACAAGGAAGAATGAATGTGCCACCACGCCCCTACTCACTTACTTAATAATTAAAAGGGGGTAAATAGCGAACTCCTTACAATAGTAATTCACATTAAACAATATTTATTATCCACTAGTGCTTGACCTGGTCTTTCAGGTAAGCCTTATATTCATCACCACAGAATAGTGATTTAAGGAGCCTGCACTGATGTGATCGACCACGAATATATAAGACTGAAAGCGTGCAAACAGAAATAAGGGAAGGGTAACTAGCGACCCTTCCTTACTTATATAGATAGACCATTTGTGTATCGTATGTCCCTTCCTCTCACATCTATAAGATAAAAGCGAGTTCCGCCATATAAAAAAACAATATGCATGCAATGCTCAATCGTTTATATAGAAACACTCTTTGATCGATAAAACTCCAGTAAACTTGCTGCAAGCAGGTAATCCCTTTCCCGAATGCCCCTCCTCCGGCCAGTGAATTAAGGCGCCAAGAAAAAAAGTTTCATAAATGTCTGCAACTCTTTATTGGTGATAATCCAAGCAACCTATGTAGTACGAACTGCTACTTGCTCAGTTTAGAGGACAAGGATAAGCAAGGCAGTATTTAAATTTAACCTCATCAATTACTCATTGAACTCATGATGATTTAAAGGCAACTACAGGCGGACGGGTTGGGGAACTTGTATCAATAGTTTTTAAGCTACATCATTCCAGTAGTAGCATACAATTTTCTCGAGCGAGGTCCAGCAATAGAAGTAGCGGGACACACAGGGATTTTCGTTGTGAAATAAGTTGTGATATATAATCCGATATTTAGTGTCAAGTAACTCTTAGCGGGTATAACCTGATTTTGATTGTTCCACCCTTCGATATGGGATTCTAGAGTTTAAGGTTCGATGGAAGGTAGTAGTCGTCTCAGCTCACCAGCTAGCGTTTAAATGCCCACCAGCCCATTATTATTTAAGGGTCCCTCTTATTAAAGGAGCGCCCCTATTATTATTTAAGCGGGGACCATAAATACTATCTATAACACATCTTGGTTAACCGGTTCCAACAACCGCACTCACTATAAAGAGAGAGATTTAGTATTAAAGCGGGATGGAATAGTTGTTCTTTACATGCGATCTCTGCAGGGCCTCTTCACCCTGCTTGCATCCCCCATATATAAAGTACCCTGCGATCTAGACACATTTATTGGTAGCCGTCATTAGTAATTGGTATTAGTAGCCGGTAGGTGCGTGTTTTCCTGCCCTCCCTTATTATAATAGTAGGTTGGGGCAAAAAACCCATTCAATGAGGTAAGTTAACCAGTTTCATCTCATCTTTTGTACCACGCAGTATGAAGCAGGTTCTCCGACACCAATATGAACCTTAAGTAGTAATAGGAGCATGGGATATCGCACCGGCAACAGGAGATATGAGTAAACTCACCCAATAAATAAGCATCTGAATCAGCTTGTAGTGAGCCCTATATCTCCATTAACCTATATACTGCATGGGGACTCAACCCATAGTATTTTGCACTACCCCTATCCACAGCTAGCTCTTTTTAATTAGACTTGAATGCGAAGCGAACAAATTACTCTTTTTTAAAAAAGTGATTTGAGCCAGTTGGCTAAAGCAAAATTTGAGTTGTTAATCCTAATAGATAAATATGACTCGGAACCCCCAAACACGCATGTTCTCTTTCTAAAATACACGCTGTTAGCAAAGGGCAGAGCCGCTCGACTAAAAGGAGAGGTTTTTAGGATCGACCAAAACCACCCAACCTGGATGCTTATTTAAGATGGGAATCTTTGTGTCTCAACTGTTGATCCTTTAAAATGGGGGGATGACGGACGCCCTAATTTGCACAATCCCATTGATCCACCTGTCAAAACTCCTCCACAAAGCACAAAACGCAAGGCCCCTACTCACAAGAAATACGTCATAGGAGATCTCCCATTCGAAACCTGCAACTAAGTCGACAGCGGCAACCTGAAAGCCAATATGGCGGCAAGAAAATCAATGCACAGTCCTCCAACGATACCTGCAAGCAAATGATGATTGAGTCGCTCCACGTCATTGGAAGAAGAACGAGAATGTTCTAGATTCTCGAGGTGTTCAATTTTCATTGAAGTTCCTCGATTAAGGTTGGAGTGTTCAGCAGTCGTTCCATTCTGCACCCGCGCGCGGGAAATTTATAAAAAGAATGTAAGGCGAACATATTTGAAGATCCCGAACCATTGTAATATAGTTACTGAAATCTGTAAATCCTTATACCCAGATAATGCAGAAAATTGAAAACCCTAACACAACTAACATTTATGAACAGGACACCAAACTGGATTAAATAAACCACGTTAAATAGAAATAACAATAAACTCGCTCTGCTCCTAGTGATTCGTCGATGGCTTCCTGATAAAGTACAATACATTTAACCAGTGTCGCCATAATTCTGAACTTCAGTGAATGAAACCAACCACCCATGTGACCTCCGGAGCAAAGCCGGGTAGAAAATGTGTACATCCTATGAATGGTTTCCGAACAAATTTATAATGGCATGGATAGAGAAATAAAATACAACCAAATGGGAAAATATGGAAAGCATATTTTATCATAAATCAGATTGACAGAGAATTGTATAACCAGAAATTGAGAAAACTTACCATTGGAGAAACAATGTCAATGTTTTGTTTTACGAATGCTGGTAATTCTAGGCCACTTCCTCCACAACAACTTATCTACAGTGGCATGTGATGCAAAGGAGCGAGCTGTAAGAAGTTTGTACAGTTACACTAACCTGGATCAGGGCCTCAGGGCGTTTGCTGAAGATAGAGCAGTCTGAGAACAACGTGATTGCTTGCTTCAAAGGCCCGAAATCCTGAAATTTGAAGACACCCAAAATCATTAAGCATGATAACAACCAAATGGAAAACAACATATATATATTAAGCATGATAACAACCAAATGGAAAACATCATATATATATATATGAGGGGCTAACTAAATTGAAAATTGATTTCACTCCATATATTATGGACTAATTTACCAAAAAAAACCATTTCCATAATAGCTCAAGGGCTAATTTACAGAGGGCAACTACCATTTTAGAGATTTGGGCAAATTAGAGGGAGCAGGCTTATTTTATAGGCGATGGGAGCAGGCTTATTTTATAGGCGATGGGAGCTCCAAATCTAATCAAACAAGGGCTAAATGGATATATTTAGGGTCTCATTATATATTTTATGGGGCTAATGTGCCATTTATTAAAAAAAAAATATAAAAATTGAGCTAATCATAGTAAATGATGGTTTAATTAAAAAATAGCCCACAAAAAAATTAAAACCCCTAAATTTAGCCCATGGGCTAAGATCCGCCCCTAAAATTTTCCCTGAGTAGATATAATCTTATTATAATTATTTTATATGTATGCTTATGAGACTGATTTATATTATATGTGAAATAGAGACGTGATCGTCATGAGGCGCAAGAGCAGCGCGAGGCACAGGTAGATAAGTACAACTTCTGTAGAGAATGGGATGCTAGGGAGAGCGAGACAGATTTATACCCTCATCCCATTTAACCTCAGACCAGACACCTCTTGAGAGTTGTCAGCCTCCTCAAGTTCTATGAGTAGGAGACATCACTAAAGGGGAACAATACGTTGTTGACCTAGTTAATCGCACGCTGGGATCATTTTAGGCATGCCTTTCGAGTTGGTCTCGATGAGTGGTTCCATCCCACTGAGGAGGACATTTAATTTTTCACCAGGCTCTCTAGGAGAGGTGAGGACCTTCCTCGGTTTCGTGAGGTTCTAACTGGAGTTGTAGCACCGAATCAGTTGGTGTATGTTCAGAGATATGTTGATCACAACATCCTCAAGCCTTCTCAGTTTTAGGTCAGCAGTGGGAAGCTTTCCATTGTTTCTTTTGCTAGAGAGTATGTGAGGTGCTTCTCTTTGTTGGTGACGACTATCGCGCATTACACCATTGATGGGAAGTGCATTGGCTGCCCTTTATTATATTATGTCAATTCTTTAGTGCAGGCACCTAGATGCATTAGGTGCTATGCTATTTTTTGACAGCGCTTTTGTTATGCTTTCCGTTGATGTCATGCGAGGGGGAACTTCCCCTTCGGTTCATAGTTGTTTTTTTCTATTTTTGGAGAGATTTATGGTGACTAGGCCATCTTTTGAACGATGCCCTCCTAGTTTGATTACAAATGTGCATATGCACATGTGGGGGAATATATGTGCATGCGAGGTAAAATATTTGACGATGGTAACAAAAATTCACCTAACAATCTACATCATGAAAATTAACTAGTTAATGAAAAATATTAATCGTAAATATTGCATTCTTATTTAACACATTAATTAACATTAAAAAAAGGCGAAAAGGTCAACCTTTATGTATCTCTGATGAAACATATTACATACCTTAGGATCTGTTTCATACAATTGTTTGAAAAATGATTCATAACCTTTAAGTTCATCAGAAGCAATGTAGCGGAGAGAAGATTTGCTCTTGACCCTTTATAAAGCCATTTATTTGCATTTTCCATCAAAGGTTCATCATAAATACCATCATTATACCCATCTTCATCTAACTGACCGAACAAGTCTTGGATCATTTGATTTGTCCCATCATATTCAACTATGTTACGATCGTTATATACTTCCATGGGATCATTAACTTGATCTTCATAATTTGCTTCATGTTCCTCAGCTTGTACAACATAATTTCTACTACTACTTGGGGCATTCTGCAAAACGTTAGAGGGAAACTCTAACTTTATAATGACAAGCAATCATGCAAAATTAGTGCATGTATAACAGATACTAAAACAATATAAAATTTTACAAATACAATCAATATTAATAAATATAATTAATATGTATATAGAACTGTTACCATGGGACAATATTCCTTCAATCCCCCATCCATGTGACCATATTTCCTACAATGTTATCTAGATTTTGTTATTAAAGTTCTCATGGGATGTCTCATAAAATAGCTATTTCAAGGGAAAAAACATCTACCATTACCCTTTTCACCCTCTTCATCTCTTTCCATACCTCTAATATTTTCTGACATTCTTCCCACAAAATGTATAGTGATGATTATAAAAAAAAAATCCACTTTTCTCAAGACAATAAGAGCGTATATCATTTCCGAATCGTCAGTCATATAGAAAAATTGTCGCAACCACTATAAATGGATACGTATTTATAGATTTTAAACCTTCGGTATTCCGACGAACATTGACAAAGTCAACGTTGACTTCCTTAAACTTCGGGGAACCGTTTGGAAATTGAACGACTACTTTTGTGTTCTTTTCGTCGGTCTTGAGACACTAGGACATTAAACATCGCAATACCATCGAATGCAGGATAATATGTCGCAAGACCGACGATATTGAGGAGGTAAAAAAAAGGAATTGTTTAATGTTTTATCTTGAATTTTCTGACATTCGTCGGAACCCTATAGATAGAATTTGGTCCAAATGTACTAGTGGGAGCTTCGGCCTATTCCTGTAAGGGAGATTCAGAGATAGGACTGATATGTTGAGCTATGGAGGATGCTTTCTCTTAATATGAGGATCTTGATGCTACACATTGTTGGTGCTTTCATTCTTTTGGATGCCATCCCCCATGGTAGTTCATCGTCTGATGAGAGTGGAGATCCTCGGCCTCCTAGTCCACCTCCTTCTCCATCAACTGCTTCAACTGATGGGGCATCCTCCACATCCACTGCACCTCCTCCTCGGCCTCCACCTCCTACTCCTACACCTTTGAAAACTCATCCACCCCCTCCTCCACCATGTCCTCCACCTCCATCACCTCCTTCATCATCTCCTTCACCCCCCCTCCTTCGATGGATCCAACATCTGATACTTTATACCTATCTGACTGACCAACCTCTATTGATCCATCAGCTCCCCATGATCCTCATCCACTAGTCCCTCAACTTTGGAGATGATGCTCAGATCAGGTGGGATGATCCAGATTCCTAGAGATGTCTTTCTTACTGATCTACGTGATAGATTATTTCCTAGCAGAGGTATTGATCATGCCTCTAGCTCTACTGCTTGAGGTGTCGATACATCTAGTGGGTTGACAGATAGTGATGATAATATGGTTCAGGGGGTGGACTAGACATGTATATCTAACATTTATCATCATTTTTATGCTATTGTTTAGTATATATATATATATATATATATATATATATATATATATATATAAGATGTAGTCATAATATGCTTTAGTTTTGAAATGGGAGGGAGCGATGGAGCTCGGAGGCGAAGTTTGTGAGGGTGCAGGAGAAGGACAGTGTGAAGAGAGCAACTTCTTCTAAACACGGGCAATCATGTTTTCAGGTAAGTGGTACATTTTTCGGGTAGATCCGGCTCAACGCACGGTCAGGACGACGTCATTTTTCTTGGGTGCAGAGAAGACCTGGGTTTTTCAATTATGGAAGAAGTTGATTATGAACTGGATAATTTCTCCCAACATCAATCCATCTTCTGCACTGATGAGGAGGTCATCTCAGGATTAAGGTTAACGACGTGTGAGACGTCGGAGGATGTACGGGGTAATGAACCACCCAAGGTTTTCATTAAAAACTCTCATGCGGGGGCAGTACATGATGACGTCGCACCAGTTAAGAGTACACAAAGGCGATTAAGATGTATGAATCCAAAAAAAGGTGGCTCGGAGCTTATTGTTGGCAAGGATATCCAGATAAATCAAATTCCAGAATACCTGTCACTGGCACTGATAGGTAGATTTTGTGGAAAGGTGGTGGGTAAGGAAGCTCTATGGAATTGGATAGACTCTAACTGGAGAGAATTTATGGGTTATACACCAGATTTTCATATGCTTCCATGAGTCTGGTTCCTATTAAAACTTCAGAAGAAGGAAGACGGGCCAAAAATGCTTGCTCGAGACTGGACGTGGGGACCCTCAGGGTTGGTCCTACAAAAATGGAGGGTTGATTTCAATGCTAAGAGGGAGCCTCATAACTTAGAAAAGGCTTGGGTAATTCTACCAGGTCTTCCTATGGTCTTCTGGCAGGAGAAGATGTTGATAACGATTGGGAATAAGCTCGGGAGGTTTGTTGATTTTGAACCTAACTGGGAATCCAAGATTGACAGAAGGTGCATCTGAATTCTGATAGAAATGAACCTTCGAGATGGTCTGTATGAAGACATAAGAATCGGAATGCACGGTAGCATTTGGACTCAGAAGATGGATTATTGGAAACTCTTGTTTCGTTGTTTTAGCTGTCGAAGAGTTGGTCACTTGCAAAAGGATTGCACTATGCAAGAAGATTTCGCGAGACCAAGGAAAATTTGGGTCAAAAAGGATCGTCATTGTATGGAGGATATCTCCTTTGGAAAGGAAAATAAGGAAGAGTTAGGAGTCAATTCTGGAAGCAACAAGGATAAGCAAGTGAATGCTATTTCAGTGCAAAAGAACTTGGAGTTCGATGGGGCAGTGGCCCACGAATCTCCGAAGGACATGTCGGTACCAGCGGACAATCAGCGACAAGTATCGTTAGAATCTATGGCGCAAAAAAAGGAGGGTATTGCGGAAAGTATAAAAGGTATGATCTCTCCTGGAGTTAAATCCTCCTATCTCCCTCAAGCTTCATTTCAATTTTCAAAACTACCTGAGTCTTGCAAATACATACCTCCCGTTCCTGAACAGGAGTGTCTAGTTTACGAAGAAGAGATTATGACTTAAGGTCTAAAAATTCGCTAAAAGAAGAAGCTTGTGTCTCTACGGGGGGTTTAGAAATTAATCCCAAGGTCAAGTTGAAGGTTGGTAGGAAATCCCTTTTGACCAAAGCTCAGAAACAAGCAGTCTTAGACATCAAGCTAGGTAAACAAAAAACTATAAATCGGGCACTTAGAGTGGAAAAAGACCCTAATGGGGTTATAAAATGATAATTGTATCCTTCAATTCAAGGGGGTTAGGGGGATCCTCCAAACTAAATGTCCTCAAAAGGCTGGTGGTTTTGACAAAACCTTCAGTTTTACTTTTACAAGAAACAATGTTGGTTGGCGAAAAAGCAGAATAAGTTGTAAGTGGTTGCTTAAGGGACTGGAAGATGAAATCCTATGATGTATAAGGTCATTCAGGGGGTTTAGTTATGGCTTGGAGACCAGGTATCAAATTGGTTTCATGTGCAGTGCTAAATTATGCAATTGAGACTGTTTTGACAGATGATGAAACAGGACATACGTTCTTGATTTTAAATGTATATGGTCCTTACTATGATTGGAAGCCTTTCTGGGAGGAATTGGGAAGCTTTGGAGCACTGGATCATTCAAATGTAATTTTAGGAGGTGATTTAAATTTCACCCTCTCTGCCAAGGAAGTGTGGGGAAAAAATGCTAGATCAGACTCGTTTAGTCCTTACTTTATCAATTTCTTCGAAAAAAAAGTCTTAATCGATATACTACCATTGAAAATGGAACATACCTGGAGGAACAAGAGGGGAGGAGATCATGGGATATCCAAAAGACTAGATAGATTTTTGATCTCAGAAGGTCTTTTTAATGAATAGTTAAGGGTGTGTGCAAGAAGATGAGGGT